>SELF01000016.1:1200000-2400000 GCA_009805535.1 Laburnicola sp. JP-R-44 | reverse complement strand
GCTCAGAAACAAATCCATAACGCAGTACTTTGCCGCGCTGAGAGAACTGTCGCAGATCTATCTCATTGACCCGAACCATGCAAAGGAAATTGCTACTATCATTGCGGATACCGATCGGTACCATGGCATTTTCAGGGCGGAGGAAGTGTATGAGTATGCGGAGCGGAGGGCGGATTGGTATCAGATCAAGGGGGCGGTGGAAAAGCAAATGTACGGTGTTGGGTGCGAGGTCATGTGAATGAATACGTTGGAAGGAGCTCGCTTTTTTTTTCAGAGTCACCAGACCTAGGCAGGGAAAATGTAGATGGTGTACATAGTTTGGTGGTGACTCATGGACAAAAAAGAAGCTTATTCGTAAGCTGGCTGCCTGACCCGAGAGATCCACATTTATGGCGGTCTTGTTTATGTCCGACCGGTTGCTTTTTGTAGTATAATAAAGTACTTGGGTGCCAAGGCGTCTTAGTTCGTATTTCTTCTTGGGAGAAATATGATGCGTTTTGCGTGTATATAAAAACACGTTAAGGTTTATAAGAGTACACGATTTCGCGCGATTTTATCACACTAAAGATAATTAATTTAATAGTGCCGCTCTTATAGCTAAGCTCTACTCTTTTAGCAATAGTTATATATAGGTATACTAGTTATCTTACTAATATTCTTTAGTTAGGCTTAATAGATTTTATTTAACTCTTTATTTAGTTACTTAATAAAAAGCTTTAAATACTAAATAGCTAATCAGTTTTTAGCTTTTTTATGTGTTGTTAATTAACTACCCAGAAGTAGAATAATAAAAGCTTTTATCTTAAATAATATAATAAAAAAAGCAGAGCCCCCCCTACTTAGCTTTTATATAAGTATTTTTATATTTAGTTTAGTTTTTTTAGTTAATATTAGTATATATTAATAAATTATCTATCTAGAAGTAGAATAATAAAGGCTTTTATCTTAAATAATATAAAAAAATAGAGCCCTCTACTTAGTAATTAAAAAGATTATATAATATTAGTATAATATCTATATATATAATAAAGTAGTCGGCTTACTAAATACCTTTTCTAATCTTTTTTTAGTTTAAGGTAATTACCTTTTTTACGCTCTTTATAATTACTAAGTAGGAGGCTTTACTTTTTTATTATATTATTTAAAATAAAAGCCTTTATTATTCTATTTATAAGTAATTAATAATATATATATATAATAAAGTAGTTAAAATAAATATAATAGTCGCATTTTTATAATTACCTTCTTATGCTCTTTTTAATTACTAAGTATGTGAAAGGCTAAGCGCCCTTCTACTAGTTACTTAGCCTACTATCTTAGAGTCTTAGAGTTCTAAGTCTATGCTTCTACTAAGCTAGGAGTATATAAGTCTATAGCTAGAGTTATTCTTAAACTTTATTAAATTTATAAGTTTACTAAGGCAATGTAAAGACTAATAGGGTAGCTAGTCCTAACGACTAGGATTAGTTCTTAGGCAGAAGCGCGTCTTAATAAGGGCAAGGAGTCTTAACTGCTTACGTGGGTTAAAGAGGTATTAGTATTAAAGATTATAAGATAATAAATTAATAGAAGGCCTAACAGTAATTTAAATAATAGATTAATAATAGAAGGTTAAATATAAGTTATTAAAGGTTAACACTTACGCTTTTATATACTCTTAATAGTAATAGTAGACTATTACTTATTAACTATTATAGTAGTTAACTATTGCTTACTAACTATTATAGTAGTTAACTATTAGATATATATTAGTAGTTAACTATTATAGTAGCTAACTATTAGTTACGTAATATTAGTGCTAGTGGCATAGTTTTGCTATATCTTATCTTTTATTATCTAATAGTAAGCGCTAATAATAATACAAATTAGGTCTTAACTCCTTTCTAGATTCTAGATTCTAATATTATTCCCCTCTTTATTAGATTTGCCTTAAATTACGTGCCTAATTTTGACGCTATTATATAAGCATAAGCTTCGCATCCTAGATTCTTTAAGCCAGGAAACCTTATATAATATATATCTTAGTTATTAATTAATAAGACTTGCGAGGAGTACAAAAAGAAGTTAGTAACTATAATTACCTAGTTATTATAAAATAAAAGAATATTAGCATAGGCTAAAAAGCGTGCGCGTAAGAAAATATTATATCTAGCTAATAAACTAGTAGAGAAGTGCAAATTAGTAAACGCGAAATTATTAAACTATGTGATAGTAGATGCGCTAGTTAGATTCTCTCCTACTATATAGTTAATATTAGATCTTCTAGATAGCTTTGCTACTATCCCCTCTTTAAATTCTTAGTAAGTTATTATTAGTTATAGTTCTAGATTTTCTGTTAATAGTTACCTAGATAGTCTATAGGTTCCTAGGTATTTTTACTATGTGGGTATCCCTTCTACTTAATAAGATATGTCTTTAGCTTATTTATATAATCTAGAAGTCCGTTTAAATTTAAATTTATTTTCTTCTTTAGCCTTATAATAAAAGGTGGTTTAAATTAGCATCTCTAGATCTGCAGGTTCTAATTAGTCTATATAGAATACTAGGTATATTTCTATATTAGGTAGTAGTTCTAGCTTATAATTAACTAGTAATATTTGTTTAGAAATAAAAAATAGTCTAACCTTAAACATAATTTAATTTCTTATATATCTTCTTCTAGGTTTAAAGGTTCTTTGTAAGCAGATATGCTTTATCCCCCTTCTTTAGCTAAGGTGCTATTTTTATTTTTAATTAGCGTGGAAAATTAATTACTGTTAAGCTTTCTTAAGGTTCTCTTAAAGTTATTTATATACTTTTTTTATATTTTCTACTATATTAATAGCTTTGTCTATTTTAATTGTTATAGGAAATATCTAATTAAAAAGATGCAGATATCTTCTATAATTCGCGTAGAATTGTGTATATTCTATAGCTACTAAAATCTTATTATTATATACAAGTTATGTAATAAGTAGTAATAAAATCTAGTTATTCTTTTAGTTAATATAGTAGATATATAGGTACGTTTTTATAGTCTAATTTATATATTCTATTTATCTATTTATTTGCAAGTAATAAGCTATTAATAGTTTTTTATTTTGTTCTAATAAGTGCTATAAGTGTGTTGTCTAGTAGTTTAAGGTAAAGACCTTGTCTCTATTATTAATAATTATCTTTAGAATTCTGTAGTGTCTAATAAATTAATCTAAGATAAGGAATATAAGTTTCTTTGCTATTATAGTCTTTATATAGGGTATTAGTTTAATCTATTTAGTTAGTTAATAGACTATTACTAATATAGTATTATATATAACTTCTATTACTAGGTTCTTAGATTTTAGTATTCTCATAATAAAATCTATAGCAATGTCTTCCTATAGTGCTATTAGTATCTTAATAGGTTGTATTTCTCTATACTTAAAATACGTAGTATACTTATTACGTTAATATTTTGCACATTTATAGATATATATTATTACTACTTTTTTAATTTCTTTAAAACTATAGTTTTGTTAGATAAGTTTAATAGTTTTTTTTAATTCCTAGGTGTCTGTACATAGGGTTATTATAATATTATTAGATAATTTTAGTTTGTTATTCCTTAGGTACTTTTCTAGTAATAACTAGAAGTTCGTTAAGTTCTAATATTAGTTTAAGTAATCTATCTTAGTTTTATTAAAGTGTCGCAGAGTATATCTTTACTTTTTCTCCTACGAGGTTGCTTTATTAGCTACGAGCGTTGGCTTTTCTATTTTCTTTTGCCTAGGGTATACACAATCTTAAATTTATACTATTCTAATATTTCTGCCTATTAAGCTTATTATAGCGTTAGTTCTTTTATTATTATAAATTGTATAAGGTTCTTATAGTTAGTAAACATTATAAGATCTAAATAACTATACGCATAGATTCTCTAAAACTTAAGTGCTTTTATAATTGCGTAAAGTTTTTTATTATAGATATTATATTATATCTTAGCATTGTTAAACTTATGTGAATATTATATAATAGGGTGCTAATCCTTAATATATTTAATTTTATTAGGTGCTATACTAATTTCTATAGTGCTAATAATATATTCGAGAAACTTAAGTTTCTATCTATATAACTTGCATTTCTATAGTTTAATTTGTAGGTGTGCTTTGTCTAATACTCTTAGTACTATCTCTATATGTTTAATATATTCTAATTTATTTTTAGAATAGATAAGAATGTTATCTATATATGCGATAATAAAGATATCTAGGTAGTTTTATAATATAAAGTTAATAAGCGCTTAAAATATTACTAGTGTATTAGTAAGTAGTCTAAATAGTATAACTATATACTTAAATAGTCTATAGCATATTCTAAACACTATCTTCTATTCTTTACCTTTTTTTATTTATATAAGGTGGTATCTATTATATAAGTCTATTACTATAAAAACTTTAGCTCTTAATATAATAGTGCTTACTAGCCTTCCTACTAAGCACGCCCTATTACCTCTCATTTACACTCTATTTCCCCTATTTGCGCCTTTTACCTTCCTAAAGACGCCTTTCCTAGTTAGTATTAGCGTAGTAGTTAGTGTAGGCCTATGCCCTACACTGCCCTTTATAGAAGAAAGGGCCCCCTACGTCCCTTTCTTATCTACTATTTTAGAATAGTCTTAATTTAACTAGCTCTTTTAACTATTCTAGCTATTCTAGAGAGGTTTGTCCTATAAGACTGTGTACCGCCCTTATATTATTTTAAGACTAACTATTTTTATTTAGCTGTAGACAGTAATATAATATCTACTTCTTTCTTAAGACGCTATCTATAGGTAGTTAAATTAGTAGAAGTTTTACGTTATTAGATACTAGTTATACTAGGCAGTTATTACACTATACTAAGGTCTATTAAGAGAGGCTGCTTTTAAGTCTCTTCTCTACTTGTTATATAAGAGTAGGAACTTTGTTAGTTACTAGGAAGGATTCCTAGTACTAGGTAGCTATTATACTACGCTAAGGTCTATTAAAAGAAGCTACTTCTAAGTTTCTTTTTTGCTTAACATATAAGGGTAGGAACTTTATTAGTTACTAGGAAGAATTCCTAGCGCTAGGAAGTTTATATTTTACTACCCTAAGGTTTACTAAGAAAAGCTACCTTTAAGTTTCTCCTCTACTTAATATATATAAGAGTAGGAACTTTATTAGTTACCCCTATAAGAAACTAGTTTAATAGGTTGCGCTACTATAGTCTATTAATAGAGATTACTCTAAGTTATAGAAATAGTAATACTACTTTATACTAGTAGGATTAAGACACTATTAAGGCCTATTTAGAGAGGCTAGAATTCTAAGTTTACTAGCTACTAGTTATATAGTATATAGTAGTAGAAAGTTTTATTAGTTACCTCTATAAGACTTTATACTCTAGTTTAATAGGTTGTACCTAGATCTACTAAAAGAGATTTTTCTAATCTATTAAGAGGCCGCCCTAAGCATCCCTAAATAATAATAATAATAGTAAATAATAATAAACAATAATAAATAATAACTACGTTACCTCTAAAGACTAATTTGCCTATAATACCTAACTAGCGTTACACTATAAGGGCCAAAGGCACTAAGTAAGGGGAATTAGAATTAGGCTTTAGAGACGCTACAGTGCTACCTGCAAAGATTTTATATAAATAATACTTTTACCTTTTTTATAAGGCGCTCTATCTTACTTACTAAGTACGCTAGCTCGCACTTATAAGATACCTAGACCTACTAAATCTAAATATTCTGCTACGCCTAACTATTAACCTCTTAGGTATTTTTTCTTATTATTCTTTACTACTTTTGTAATAGAGACGCCCCTAATAAACTACTCTAACACTTAGAAAACCTTAACACTAGGTTACCTTAGCGCTAACCTTACTAAGTAGCTTTATCTAGTCTGCCCTAATATTCTACTACTTTACCTTACTAAGTAGCCTTATACACTTTACCTTAATTTTTTGCTATCTTAAACCTTAGTTAAACTTATATTTTAACTAGGGTAGCACTAGTTATAGAAACCTACTCTTTTTACTACAACTACTACTCTAGCTCTTACCTACTACCTATTAAGTATTTAGCTAGGCAAATAATTACTAGGCTATTAATATTATCTAGCTATTTTCTAGTATAGCTTATTAATAAATTATAGTTAAACGTTCCTATTATTATATACTATTATAATACTACTTCTACCCTAAACTTGCTAGTAGCTAGCCTTCAAAGCCTCTAAATCTAAAAACTCTATACTATTATCCCCTAAGGGTGCTAAAATTAACGTATAGTAGGCGACACTAATTACTTCTTCTAATAATAGAAACTCTAAAGCGAAGCCTAAGCCTAATTGCTTTAGTTAAGAAGACGCCTAACCTAGTAAGAACTATAGTAATTACACTAGAGAAGAGGCGCTTAATAAAAATAATCTTTATAAACTTAATATTACTTACTATAGTAATAGCCTAGAAAATAATAACACTACCTATTATAATAATAGATTAGTAAATAAGGAGACTACCTATTATATAACAACCTTCCTAATAGCAACCTTAAATTTACTAACCTAATTAACTCTAAGTCTAACTTCCTATAGAAAGAATACTTAGGCAATAAATTAGATAGTAAAACCGCCTAATAAAGTCTTCTAAATCACTAATAATTAGGAGCTGCCCCTAACTATTAGCCCCTTACTCTAATTCACTAGTTATCTAATTTATTCTGCCCCTAGGGGCACCCTAAGCTACTTAAATAGGTGGCCTAGTTTACTACTAGTTAAGTAGCTTCCTAGCTAGCCTACCACGCGTAGGCACCTATTACTTTTAGTGTCCTTACCCCTAGCTATCCTTTCTTTAGCTAGCTTACTACTAATTTAGCAGCTACCTGGCTATTACACACGCGCGCGAGGCACCTATAGCTTTAGAAGCTACTTTACCCTAATTAAAAACTATATAGTTAGATTAACACGTTTTTTTAACACTCTCTTATAGTACTAGAGAATATTATATAATATAATTGCGCCTACACGCAATAAACTAACTAGAAAATTTTTAGCTAACGGTATTTTTTATACAGTGTTAGAGCTAAGAGAATGCGCTCTATTAGTAAAATACTAAATGCTAAAATATAGTTTCTAACCTAGCACTAATTTACCTCTAACTACTTTCCTTAATATCTCTACTAAATAGTAACTAAATTATAAACTAAGACTACTATTAGAACTATAGAGACCTGTTGCCCCTATTGCAACCCTCTTTAGCCCTAAAATAGTACTAGTTATATTAAAAATCCGCTAAAACACTCTATTTTTATATACTTTCCTTCCTATTTTTAGACCTTAAAAGGGGAGTTATATAATAGTACTTACTAGCCTCCCTATTAAGTACGCCCTATTACCTTTTTTTTTTACACCTTATTTTTCTTATTTGCGCCTTTTACCTTTCTAAAGGCACCTTTCCTAGTTAGTGTTAGCGTAGGCCTATGCCCTATACTGCCCTCTATATAAGAAAGGGCGCCCTCCGTCCCTTTCTTATTCACTGTCTTAGAATAGTCTTAATTTAACTAGCTCTTTTAACTATTCTAGCTATCCTAGAGAGGTTGCCCTATAAGGCCGTGTACCGCCTTTACACTTAAGAGTTAGTCTTAAAGCTTTATAATATTTAGTAATAGGTATTAATTCTTAATTGTTATATTGTTAAGTTTTTAGTAGTTTATATAGGGTTAAGGTTCTTTATTCTTCTTAGGTATAACTATAAATAGGCTTATTACTAGTAACTTAGATAGTCTAATATATCCCTTATTAAGATTCTTCTTAATAAATTCTTTTTTTTACTAGAGTTCTTTTCCTATCTTACTATAGAGTAGTCTAAAGGGTAGTGTTTTTTTCCCTCTTCTAGGTTAATTGTATAATCCTAGGGTTAATACTTAGATAGGTTAGCTTTTCCTTTCTCTTTCTAAATTAAATAACTCTATTCTTTATATTTTGTTAGAAACATTATAGATTATACTCTTATCTACTATTATCTTGCGTTTTATAACCTAGTAATTTCTACTAGCGTCTCCTAAGGTTAATTGTGTGTTTATTAACTTCTAGTTACAAAACTATATTATTAATAGCTCTTTTATTTACTATTAAACACTACTAATATATAGGCTTTATGTGCAATACACTATTGCTATGTAATAAGAATATTCTTTCTATTCTCTAGTTAATCTAAGAATTGTTCTTCTTAAACTAGGGCATTCTTAATATAATATTATAACTTAATTTATTAAGTATATCTAGGGTTATCCTTTCTATAAGTGTGTGTCTATCTTATTCTATAATAAAATCAGCTTTAACCTTGTAATTAACTATAGGTATTTCTAATATAGGCATTCTATTCGCAGTATAAAGCATATATAACTTCTTCTTTCTTTATAACTAGAGTTCTACTCTAGTTATAAAAGCTTAAAAGATATAGTCTTTCTACGCGCCTAATTTTAGTAAAGCTCCTATACACACTCTATTAAGCCTAATTAGTAGCTTAATTAATACCTAACTATTTATAGTATTTAATTTAATAAAGGCTTTTTCTCTCTAAAGTATAGGTCTAGAAAAGACTTGTTATAGTTATTATACGCCTCTAAGATAAGACAGTTACTTTTTCTTTCTATCTTCTATACTTAACATTGTGTCTTATTTCTATTAGCTTTATCTTCTTTCCTTAGTGGCGTAGTAGCTTATTTATTATAGAAAACTTTACTATATTAGTCCTCTAGTATTAGTTTAAGCTTAATTATTATAGCCTACTTAGTTAGGTTATATTTAAATTTATTAGCTTCCTTTTCTATCTAGTGTTTCTTATATCTAGTATATAGGCAGGTGTACTAAGAGGGTTATATATATTTTCTATTTATAAGTATTAAGTATATCTAGCTTTCTATATTATAAAGTTACAGAAAATATCTAGTTCTTTGCTTATCCTATAGGTATACGTTATACTAGGTAATAGGGAAGTTAAATTACTTTTAATAATAGCGTTATTTAACTTATAGAAATATGCTATTATATTTCTTACTTTAGTAATAGGTAATACACTAATTCTTTTTACAGTATCTCTGTTTAAGAAATTTATATATAGGGTTATAGTAGTCTAGATTATTCATTAGTTTATATTTAGACTTCTTTTTTAGGTAGAGCTTATTCTTAGGCTAGTACTTATATTTAGTCTAGTCTACCTATTTCCTATCTTTCTAAGAGATAATTAAGGCACGTCTAAAGCTATAATAAATTACTCTATATAGCAAATCTCTATCTTTTAGTTAGTAAGATTCTAAAAATCCCTATACACTTAGTATATTATTAACTAAGTTAGGTTTTTATATATAGTTAGGTAATAAGGGATTATTTTTATTATGTCTAGCCTAAGTGTATAGTATTAGTAGTTATTAAATTAGTTTAATTTCTTTTATATTTAAGTCTTTCTTAGCGTCCTTATATAGTTACTATCTTAAAACGCTTTTTCTGTGTTAACAACAGCAGAAGGGATAACTACTATTATTATAATAATTTTATTAGAAACCCCTTAGTCGCAAAAAAACCATATAGTTATAAGTCTAGGAAGTCCACTTGTTTAGAGTCTACTTTATTAATACTAAGGTTATTAATAGAAGTTACTATCTGCTATTTTTTATTAATTACATCTATATTCTTAATAGATAGTATATTTAACTATCTAATAACCTTATTTATAAATCTATAGTTCCTAGCTATATAACCTAGTTTGCTATATATAAAATAAGTGCGTGTCTTAGTTCTATTAGGTTAATATCCCTTACAAAATCCTCTAAAGGTGTGCTTATTTTAGTTATTTAGTAGTATATTAGGTTGTCTGTAGTTTTATATATATACTACCTTATTTTTTTTTTATTCTAAGTTATTAATAGTGTAACTATACTAAATTCCTTCTATAAGCTAGTAGCTATTTAGGTCTTATTTACGTGGCTAAGGTACTATTCTATAATATATAGGTATCTTACTATAACTTAGTGTTATATAAAAGAGTTATATTATAGTTTATAATTTAGTTTATACTAGTCTACGTTATTTTAGATAGATTTTATTATATAAATTGTCTAAGGTATTAATAGCTACTTTACTACGTAGTAGTTCTTTACGCATAGATTATTTTAATCCTTGCTTATATATAACTATTAGAGTGTGTTATTCTCCTACTTAACTTACGTTATATAGTGCTTAAACTTAGTAGTATACTTAGTATCAGACTTAGTTTATTTAAGGGTTTAGATAGCTTATTCTGCTAGGGGTACTTTATTAGCAATTCTAAAGAGTTGTTAGAGTTAAACTTTAAAGTTAGCATAGTCCTTAATAACTTAATTAGTGTTATCTTCTTTAATATTCTCTTTAGCTGTATATAGTCCTAGATATAGTTAAATCTAATTATCGGCTTAGCCTTATATATACGTGACAGCAAAGATAACTTTCTTCTTATTTAGAATTTCCTTATTTTTAGGTTTTCCTTAGTTAAGGACATAAAAGTAGAGATTAAGTTATAGAATCTACGCTTCTAATTGTTCTTAGGTGCTATTATATAGGTCTAGTTTACTAGCCTTATTATAGGTATTATTTAGTAAAGTAAGGTACTTAAAGTTACTTATATTAAGGGTGTTTAAAGTATTAAGACTAATAGGATAGCTAGTCCTAATAGCTAGGGTTAGTTCTTAGGCAGAAGCGTCTTAATAAGAACAAGGGGTCTTCTTAACTACTTACGTAGATTAAAGGGGTATTAGTATTAAAGATTATAAAAATAATAAATTAATAGAAGGCCTAAGAGTAATCTAAATAATAGATTAATAATAGAAGGTTAAACACAAGTTATTAAAGGTTAACACTTGCGCTTCTATATACTCTTAATAGTAATAGTAAACTATTACTTATTAACTATTATAGTAGTTAACTATTACTTACTAACTATTATAGTAGTTAACTATTGCGATAGCTAACTATTAGTTATATAATAATAGTACTGGCGGCATAGTTCTACTATATCTTATCCTTTATTATCTAATAATAAGCGCTAATAACAATGTAAATTAGGTCTTGGCCCCTTTCTAAATCCTAAATCCTAATAGACAACTTTAACCTTTTAGTTTAAAGCCCCTTATATTAAATGTAATTAACCTTTTATAATAGAGAAGCTTATAAGATCTTTCTATTACGCTAAGAATAAATTTATAAATATAAGAAAAGATTTATAGTGCACTTTTTTATACCTAAATAACTTTATTAAAATCGTTATTATATAAAGATTCTAACTAAGGTTAAGTTCGCACTATACATAGAGAGGAGTAAAATAGGAGACACTAAGATCTAGTACCTAGTATATAGTAGTAGTAACAAAAATATATACAAAATAATAATAATTTATTATTAACTTTCTTTATGGCAGAATTATTAATAGTAGTTAATAAATAGTCTGCCTAAATAACTTTATACTTTAGTCTTAAAAAATATAAAGAGCTATAAACTAGTCTATAATATCTTTAAAATAGGTCTCTAGTAAGTAGTTAAGTTAGATATTAAGATTGTAACAGTACTTACTAGCCTCTCTACTAAGCACGCCCTATTACCTCTCTTTTATACCCTATTTTCTCTATTTGCGCCTTTTACCTTTCTAAAGGCGCCTTTCCTAGTTAGTGTTAGCATAGTAGTTAGCGTGGGCCTATGCCCTACACTACCCTCTATATAAGAAAGGGCCGCCTATATTCCTTTCTTATTTACTATCTTAGAATAGTCTTAATTTGACTAGCTCTTTTAACTATTCTAGCTATTCTAGAAAGGTTTACCCTATAAGGCCGTATACTACCCTTATATTATTCTAAGACTAACCCTTTTTATTTAGCTATAAATAGCAATATAATATCTACTTCTCCCTTAAGATGCTGCCTATAGACAGTTAAATTAGTAGAAGTTTTACCTTATTAGTTACTAGTTATACTAGATAGTTATTATACTACCTAAGGTCTACAAGACTACTAATATAACTTCTCTACCCACTATAAGTTAGTAAGGATATATTAGGTTAGTTACTAGTTATACTAGATAGTAGTTCTATACTAAGGTCTATAAGACTACTAATATAACTTCTTTGCCTACTATAAGTAGGTAAGGGTATATTAGATTAGTTACTAGTTATGCTAGGTAATTATTACACTACCTAAGGTCTATAAGATTGCTAATATAACTTCTCTGCCTGCCTACTATAAGTAGGTAATAGTGTATTAGGTTAGTTCCTAGTTATGCTAAGTAGTTATTACACTGCCTAAGGTCTATAGAGACTACTAATATAACTTCTCTGCCTACTATAAGTAGGTAAGAGTATATTAGGTTCGTTACTAGTTGTGCTAGGTAGTTATTACACTACCTAAGGTTTATAAAACTACTAATATAACTTCTTTGCCCGCTGCGAGTAGGTAAGAGTGTATTAGATTAGTTACTAGTTATGCTAGATAGTTGTTATACTACCTAAAGTCTATAAGACTACTAATATAACTTCTCTGCCTACTGCAAGTAGGTAAGGATGTATTAGGTTAGTTACTAGTTATGCTAGGTAGTTATTATACTACGCTAAGGTCTATATTAAGAGACTGCTCTAAATATTCCTAAATAATAATAAATAATAATAAGCAACAACTATATTACCTCTAAAGACTAATTTCCCTATAACACCTAACTAGCGTTATACTATAAGGGCCAAAGGCACTAAGTAAAAGAAATTAGAATTAGGCTTTAGAGGCGCTGCGGCGCTGCCTATAAAGATTTTACACATAAATAATACTTTTACCTTCTCTATAAGGCGCCCTACTTTACTTACTAAGCACACTAGCTTATACTTATAAGATATTTAGACTTACTAAATCTAGGTATTCTACTACGCCTAACTATTAACCTTTTAGGTATTTTTCTTTATTCTTTCTTACTACCTCTATAATAGACGCTCCTAGCGAACCGCTCTAACACTTAGAATACCTTAACACTAGGTTGTTCTAGCGCTAGCCTTACTAAATAGCTCTATCTAGTCTGCCCTAATTTTTTACTACTTTACCTTACTAAGTAGCCTTATACACTCTACCTTAATCTTTTACTACTTTAGATTTTAGGTAAGCTTATATTTAAACTAGAATAGCACTAGTTATAGGAACCTACTCCCTTTGCTAAGACTACTCTAGCCCTTACCTACTATCTATTAAGTATTTAGCTAGGCAACTAATTACTAGGCTATTAGTATTACCTAGCTACCTTTTAGTTTAGCTTATTAATAGATTGTAGTTAAATATCTTTATTGCAACCCTACTTCTACCTTAAACTTGCTAGTAGTTAGCCTTTAAATCTAATAACTCTATACTACTATCCCTTAAAAGTCCCAAAATTAACGCTTATTAGGCAACCCTAACTGCTGCTTTTTCTAATAATAGAGACTCTAAAGTAGAGCCTAAGCCTAATTACTTTAGCTAACTACTTCCTGCCACTCTTTCCTAGCTATTGCTAAAATGGCTAAATAAGCTAAAAGACGCCTAACTTAGTAAGGACTATAGCGATTACACTAGAGTAGAGGCGCTTAATAAGAATAATCTTTATAAACTTAGTATTACTTACTATAATAATAGTCTAGAAGATAACAACACTATCTATTATAGTAGTAGATTAGAAGATAAAGAATCTGCCTATAATAATAACCTCCCTAATATTAACCCTAAATTTACTAACCTAATTAACTCTAAGTCTAACTTCCTATAGAAAGGATGCTTAGGTAATAAATCTAATAGGGAACTGCCTAATAAAGTCTCTTAGAATACTGATAATTAGGAGCTGCCCCTTAACTATTAGCCCTTACTCTAATCCACTAGTTACCTAACTTATTCTGCCCCTAGGAGCACCCTAAGCTACTTAAATAGGTAGCCTAGTTTACTACTAGTTAAGCAGCTTTCTAGCTAGTCTACTACGCGCAGGCACCTATTACTTTTAGCGTCCTTACCTCTAGCTATCCCCTCTCTAGCTAGCTTACTACTAATTTAGTAGCTACCTAGCTATTACGCGTGTGGGGCACCTTTTAGCACCCCTACTCTACTACGCTAGTAGCCCCTATAGCTTTATAAGCCGCCCTACTCTAATTATAAACTATATAGTTAGACTAAACACGTTTTTTTTAAAATGCTCTTCTATAGTACTAGGAAATCTTATATAATATAATTACGCTAGTGCGTAATAACTAACTAAATCTTTTTAGCTAACTATATTTTTATATAGTGTTAGAGCTAAGAATACGCTTTATTAGTAAAACGCTAAATGCTAAGATATAGTTTCTAATTTAGCACTAATTTACCCCTAACTACTTTCCTTAATATCTCTACTAAATAGCACCTAAATAAAAAACTAAGGCCACCGCTAGAACTATAGGGGCCTATTACCCCTATTCTAGCCCTTTTTAGCCCTAAAATAGTGCTAGTTATATTAAAAATCCGCTAAAACACCCTATTTTTTATATACTTTCCTTCTTATTTTTAGGCCTCAAAAGGGGGGTTATATAATAGTACTTGCTAGCCTTCCTACTAAGCACGCCCTATTACCTCTCTTTTACACCCTATTTCCCCTATTTATGCCTTTTACCTTCCTAAAGACGTCTTTCCTAGTTAGTGTTAGCGTAGTAGTTAGTGTGAGCCTATATCCTATGCCGCCCTTTATATAAGAAAGGGCCCCCTATGTCCCTTTCTTATCTACTATCTTAGAATAGTTTTAATTTAACTAGCTCTTTTAACTATTCTAGCTATTCTAGAGAGGTTTACTTTATAAGGCTATATACCACCCTTATAAAAATTTCTTAACTCTATAAATAAATATAAATATAATAAAGAGAGCACGAAGGCCTTTTTATAAAAGGGAAAACGTCTTTATTCTTTACCTAGCATAATAAGTTACTAAACTCTAATAGTAAGAAGCTATAGAAGTAAATATTACTACTAATCTTACTAAGAAAATATATATAAAAGGTTATCGTATTTTTATAACTACCTTTTTTCACGCTTTTTTTAATTACTAAGCAGGGGGCTCTACTTTTTTTTGTTATGTTATTTAAGATAAAAGCCTTTATCGTGCTACCCCTAGGTAATTAATTAACTTAACGCCATATAAAAGGTTATAATAAGATACAATATATATAAAAGATTAAGCTAGTTAACTAGTATCTATAAAACTAAAGGTTAATAGGGCCCTAAGCACCTCTCTAAAGGGGGGGGGGGGAAGGCCTAGAATATAAAAAGAACGCTCTTTAGGACGCCCTAACACAAATTATAAGCTATTTTACTAGCTTAGAGTAACTTTAAGCTATATTAGTAGCTTAACTAAATACTAATAGATAGCTCTAGACCTTATTAGAAGTAATTACTAATTAACTTATCTAATTAGAGTAATATACTAGAATAGAGACTATGCTCTTAGCCCTCTTCTAAATACTAATAGTAATACTAGTAGCTAGTAAAGTGCTAATAGAGTGCTAACACCCCTAACTCTCTAACCTAGAGTTATTCTCTAAAAGCTATTAGGATTACTAGCGTTAGGAATGTATAATAAAGGCTAAGATTTATAAGAATTACTTCCTTCTAGAGAACGCAGTTAATTATATTATAAGTAAGCTAATAGGTAAAGTGGTAGATATTACACTAGCCGTTATAGAAAAAGAAACCTATTTTAATAATAAATTCTAAGTTTTTCTAGATATAAGCTTTTATAATAAGTTCGTAGAGAAGTAGATATAAATTAGGCTATTTCTTAGCTAGTAAGGTAAAACACTACTAGCTAAGTTTAATACTAACTTTATGCGCCTAGCTACTAAGACTAATAAAGATAATTAGGAGAACCTAAAGAATATTTACTAGAGAGCCTTATATATAGATTTATATATAATAGGCTAATTAAACTAGAGATTTCTAAGAATTAGAACCTTATAATACTTATAGATAAAGTTACTATAGTTAAAGAAAATATTTACTACATGAAAATATTAAAGTCTTTTTATATAGTAGTCTTCTCCTCTACTACGTTTATAAACACTATAAATTAGAAACTTATATATTTTAACACTATAAAGACTACTAAAGCAACTCAACTCTTAAAAACTAAAAAGTACGCTAAATAGGTCATTAAGAAGAAGTTAAAAAAGCACTATAAAAAGAGAGTATACTTCTACTATAGTAAAAAGGGCTATAGTATCTAGAACTATTATCTTTAAGCTATTATACCCCTAACCTAAGCTAGGTTAACTAAGGCCTAGAAGATAAATAGTAGTAACAAGGATATTAATAGCTTAGTAGAGTTAGAAAACTAGTTTCTTTTTCTTCCCCAAAAAGTTGTTAGAAGAAGAAGATAAAGCTAGTTATAAAGAAACTAAAGGAGAACTTTAATATATATAAAAATATATAGCTAAATTTAATACTAATTACTATAAATACTTCTTATTAATAATATTGCCTTTGCGTATACTATACTTAATTTAAAGTGTTTAACTACTACTTTTATATTTAAGAAGTTTACTAGAAAAGCTAACCTATAATATATTAATTTAAATAATTCCTACTAAGTAATAGGGTTTAAAGAAGTAACCTTCTTAGTCTATAAAGCCACTTATATAGGAATAGATATTAAGGGATATATTAAAATAATATAGGTATATATTAATAAGAAGAAGAAAAACTATAAACTAGTCCTTAGTTTACTATAGTAAAAGAAGAACACTATGTTAGTAGCCCTAAAGAAATGGTTTATATATATAGAATTTCTCTATATAGGAATTAGGGATAAGTAGGGGAGACAAACTCCTACTCCTAGTTAAAAGGTCTCCGCTACGTTATTTTATAATCCTAAATAGGAAAAATATAAGAGAAAAGAATAGATTAATAGTCTTTACTACCTCCCTTAAGGATATCTAAAAGGCCCTAGTCCTAAAGGCTAAAGTAGACCTAAGAGACTACCTTTCTAAGTAGCTCCTAAACTAGGTAGAAGTTTTCTTAAGGGAGTAAGCTAATAAACTTTCTCTATTATAAGGTCCTAAAATTAACTACTTAATTCTCCTTATTAAAAAGAATAAAGAAACTTTAGAGATTCTCTTTAGGCCCCTTTATAGTATATTAAAACAGGAGCTGCTAGTTCTCTATAAGAAACTAATAGAGTACCTTAACTACAGCTTTATTAAAGTAAGCAAATCTAGCGCTATAGCACTAGTGTTATTTATAAGAAAATCTAGGAGAGGTTTATAATTTTGTGTAGACTACTAGGCGTTAAATGCCTTATTAAAGAAAAACTACTACCCTCTCCCCTTTATTAAAGAGATATTATAGCTCTTTATTAAGACTAAGTAGCTACTATAATTAGATATATTTTAGGCTTTTTATAAGCTAAAAATAGAAAAAAAGAAATAGAAAATAGTCTTTTAAACATAATTTAGGTTATATAAGTAGTTAGTAGTTTTCTTTTAGACTAGCTAACACACTAAGCACTTTCTAAAAATATATTAACTTTATTTTTTAAGGGAGTACTTAAATAACTTCTAATTATATTATACTTATATAGATAATAATCTTATATTTTCTAGTAGATCTTTAAAAGAACTATTAGAATAAAGTATAATAGGTAGCAGAAAGATTAGGTAAAGTAAGACTATATCTATATATTAAAAGTACAAGTTTATAGTTACTAAAACTAAGTACTTTAGATTTATTATAGAGTGTAGAAAGGAGATTAGTATAGACCTAAAAAAGGTTAAGGCTATCTAGAACTAGGCCCTTTTTACTAATATAAAGGGTATTTAGAGTTTTTTAGAGTTTGCTAGCTTCTACTAGAGGTTTATAAAGAACTTCTTAGAAATAGCGTCCTTATTAATAAAGTTAACTAGGAAGGAAACTCCCTTCTTATAAGGATAAGAATAATAGTAAGCCTTTAACTACCTAAATAGGGTATTTTATTTTACACTAAACCTACGCTAGCCTATTTTAATTCTAAAAAAAAGGGTATTAAAGACTATATTCTTAGAATAGGCCTTTAGTGCCTACTTTTTACAATTCAACACATATAGAGTTTTTAGGCTAATTACCTACCTACTTCTTTATTAAATATGCCTCTATAAAGGCGAACTATATAATCTATATAGCGTTAATTAATCTACCTAGGGGTAGGTTAATAAAGGCTTTCATCTTAAATAATATAATAAAAAAAGCAGAGCTTCCTGCTTAGTAACTATAAAGAGCGTAAAAAAGGTAATTATAAAAAAATTACAATCTATAATAAGAAGATACTTATAGTAATTAAGATAACTAAGAAGTAGTATAATATACTCTAAACTATTTTTATATACTTATATACACTAATTATAAGAACCTTATATACTTTATAAAGTTTAGAAGATTAGATAAGAAGTATATATATCTTTAACTTTGGTATTCGTGGACCATGGAATCGACTACCTTATCGACATAAGGGACCGATTTGCACGTGCTAACAAATAGTCCCTAGCCTAACCTATTTGTCTCTAAACTACTTTACCTTTTTTAATGCGTTTTTAGCACATCTATAGCTTTCCCTTACAGCGTTATATTGTATACCAAAAGGTCTGCAATGTTTCTCTCCCTAAAGAAGTATATACACTAAACTAATACTCTTAGTAAATATAATATAATATTTCTAGTATAGACTAGAGAGTATTAACTTAAAGGCAGACGTCCTTTTATAATACTAGTAAGATATACCTATAAATACTAAAGATAACTAGATTAAGTTTTATAAAATCTAACTCCTTAAAAAAGTTCCCTTAGAGAATAGAAATATAGGGCTTTAGATATTTATAGCCCTAGTAATGTAAGCCCTACTTAGAAGGCTTAACTCTTTTAGAAAATAAAGAGAGTAGAGCTAAATATAAAGAATACTAGTTTTCTTCCTTCTTACTTACTAGAAGAATTTTCTTTTAGACTTAAAATATACCTTCTAGTAAACCTAGACTTAAATAAACTATAATTCTATAGCTTAAAAGAAGATTATATATTAAGAGAAGTAAAAAAAGTATATTCTCTACTATAGGCGCACCTTCTCTTTTTCTCTAAACCTAAAGGTTACTATATAAAATATATATTATTAATAATACCAGTTACCTTTAGTACTAGAAATAAAAATAGGTTCTAGACTAGAAACCTCTATAAATCACACTAGTTGCTGTAGTTTATAACTCCCCTATATTTTAGGCATTTAGGGAGAGAGATTACCTATAAAATAGTTACCTAATTTTACTTCTTTTTAGGGATATTAAACTTTATCTATAAATTTATTACGGACTATGTGGCGTTAAATTAACTACCTAGGAGTAGTATAACAAAGGCTTTTATCTTAAATAACATAATAAAAAAAGTAGAGCCCCCTAGTTAGTAATTAAAAAGAGCGCAAAAAAAGTAATTATAAAAAAGAAAAGCGCGTTTAAACTACTAAGCAAGCTTAGTAGTCTTAGTATAAGACTACTCTTATAAGCAAAATCTTTATAAAGAGGCCACTTAAAACTTTAAGGAAGATAAGACTTTAGCGCAGCCACACTATAAGCTATCTCTTCTTTACTATTCTAAGTTATAAACCGCTATTCTAAGTTGCAAACTACTAACTACATTATTATAAATAATATAAGTTAATATATTAATAGGTATATTTCTTATAAGTAGTAGAATAAGGGTAATATATACTAGATATACTAGTACTCTATTACTATATTAAAGTTATCCTTAATAAATCTCCTACTATCTTTTCTACGCCCTACTATCCTTCTAGGCATTAATATTATTTCTAAAGAAGTACTTACTATTACTAAAAAGTATATACTAAAAATACGCACTACTACTATTAAAGTAGCTATTAAAGTAATTACGCTAGAGTTCTATTCTATCTAGATACTTATTTAGCGCAAGGGGTAGGTATACTTAATTATCTATAAGGTAGTTCTAGTATACTAGTTAGGTTAGTAGCTTATCTAGTTTGCAAAGAACTATAAGGTTAAATTTCTACTTTAGTAGATATAATTACTCTTTATTAGTAATAGAATCTAATCGAGAACGTAAAAGAAGAATAATAAGGTGTTTGTTAACAAGCTATAACCTAGATTATAAGCGAGTCGCCCTTACAAGCGAGTCGCCCACCTCGTCAACTTTCTACGACGCGTCACCTACAAACTACAATGGCTCAACCAACTTCTACTCAATTGCCCTGCAACGAAGCAGATATATCTACCTTGCTATCCTAGCTATTAATCAGAACCAAATTCAGACTGTACGAGAGGCTGTACGGGCTTATAATGTCCCCCGATCAACGCTGCGCGACCAACGCGCCAGGAAGCCTGCGCAACGCGATTGCCAGCCCAACTCAAGAAAGCTTACCAAGCTAGAAGAGGAGGTGATTATCGAGTATATACTTAATCTAGATTCACGAGGGTTTGCGCCTACTCTAGAAGCTGTGCGGAATATGGCGGATAAGTTGCTCGCTAAGCGCGGCAGTGGCCAGGTCGGTCAACAGTGGCCTAGAAACTTTGTCAAGCGAACAGACAGCCTTACTACGCGGTTTAATCGACGTACGTACGACCACCAGAGAGAGCGCTCTGCGAGGATCCAGAAGCTATACAACGCTGGTTTAACCTCGTAGCGCGTACGAAGGCCACCTACGGTATCCACGACGAGGACACCTTCAACTTCGACGAGACTGGCTTTCTAATGGGCAAGATATCCACCTAGCTAGTTGTTACGGGATTAGAGAGACGTAGCTGGCCAAAAGCAAGCAATCTAGCTAGGCAATCGCGAATGGGTTATAGTGATCTATAGAATTAACGCTGCTAGGTGGGCAATCCTGCCCTTTGTTATTTTCGCTAGCCAGTATTACCTCTCTGCCTAGTATAAGGGCGAGGATATACTAGGCGACTAGACTATTAGGCTCAGCAACAACAGTTAGACTACTAACAAGCTTAGTATTGCCTGGCTACAGCACTTTATTAAGCATATAGCAGCGCGTAGGGTAGGCGCGCGCTAGCTGCTTATACTTAACAGCTATAAGAGCTACAAGTTGCTTAAATTCTAAGAAATCTGCAAGGATAACAATATCTATACTCTCTATATGCCGCCACATTCGTTGCACCTCCTGCAGCCGCTAGACGTTAGCTATTTCTCGCTATTAAAGCGGGCGTATAGGTGCTAAGTGTCAAGCCTAATACGCGACTATATTAACTATATTACTAAGCTTAAGTTCCTACCTGCCTTCCGCGCCGCCTACAACTAGTTAATTACAAAGGAGAATATCTGCGCAAGCTTTTAGGGCGCCAGACTAGCCCTACATAATCTAGAGGTAGTAATTTTAAAGCTTAATGTTAAGCTAAAGACGCTGTCGCTAGCAACCCTACTAGAGGCTATATAGGAGGCTAAAACACCTAGCAATGTGCGCGAACTAGAGGCTCAATTAACATTAATTCGCGAGCGGATTCGCGCGTATAAAAGCTCGTTACCTGCTTCTATTATTAAGAGGCTTAATTAGCTAGAAAGAGGCTTGTCTAAAGCAATGCATTAAATAGCGCTTATGCGCGAGCGAATCTTAAGCCTTAAGAGAGCAAATAAGGCCGCTATAACACGCAAGAATTGCAAAAAGAAGCGGATCTAGAAGCAAGGCACCCTATTAAAGGCAGAGGGAGAGAATATTATTACTTAAAGGGCTGTTAAGCAGCAACTTAAGGGAGAAACGCGTCAAGGCAAGGCGCGATTAGGTACGAGCCGGCAGGCCTTAGCGCGCTGCAGTCGCTGCAAAGAGACTGGCCATAACTCACAAACGTGTGAAAAGCGTACTGTAGATACTACTTAAACTAGGACAGCTCTTATATATTAATATTATTTTATTGCGTTGTGGATGTATAGGCTATAAAAGGCTAAGAGAGTTGACAAGGTGGGCGACTCGCTTGTAAGGGCGACTCGCTTATAATCTAGGTTAGACTTTATTACTAAAGTTCTAATAAGTAAAGAAAATATAACATAGTAGTAGTGTATAATAGGCTAGGAAAAGGAATAGTTTTAGTCTCTCTACTAGACTTAGAGGTAGAAACTATAGTAGAGATGTTTCTCTATTATATTATAGCCTACTATTAGCTCTCTAACACTATAACTTCTAACTATAGAGGTTAATTTATAAGCAACTTTTAGAAGTATTTATATAAAAGAATAAAGATCTAAAGGAAATTATCCTCCTTTAAGTATCTAGAAACTAATAGCACTATAAAATATATAAGTTTCTATAATTAAGGTATACCTTTACGCTTTTATATAATAGGACTAGAAGAATTAGGCTTTATACTACTCTATAGTATAAATAGCTATTAATAGGCAAGAAGCCACTTTTACTAGAATAGCACTATTTTTTCTTTAGTATAGATATATAATGTAGACTTAGCTAAGCTGAACGCAGAAATAGAAGCTATTAGTTATTACTAGTAGAGTTTATAACTAGTAAAGTCTACTAAAGCTTTACTATAGAAGTTTTAAGAAGTTTTTTATATTTATTTAAGCTAATATAGCTAAGTTTTAATAAGAGTAAGAATAGTAAGTAAACTAGCACTAGAGAGACACTCCAGTATTAAAGGAAGGAGATAAAGTTTAGCTCTAGTATAGGGACTACTACTTATCTAACTTCTAACCTAATAAAAAGTTATACTAGAAAAATGTAAGGTTTATAGTTATATAAGTAGTAGACTTCTATAATATAAAACTAGATATTTTATTTAGAGTCTATCTAGTGTTCTTAGTATATTATCTCTACTTAGCTAAAGAAAATCCTCTTCCTAGCTAGGTTATAAATAATAGGAAACTAGGAGCTATTATTATTAAAGAAGAAGAAGAATAGGTTATAAAAAATATCCTAGCTAAAGAATCTACCTAAAGAAGAAGGGGGCTATAGAAATTACTCTATTAAGTTAAGTAGTTAAATAATACTAATCTAACTTAGAAACCTACTACAAATCTATTTCCTATAGAGATATTAAATTGCTAAGAAATATACACTTCTATATTTTAAAATAATAATAGAAAGTTATTTATAAACTTCTATAAAAACTCTCTAAACTAATAAATATACTATAGCTCTTAGTATAGAAGTTATATCTTTAGTAAAGAACTTAAAAGACCCCTACTAGAGGGAGATTAGAATAAGCCTAGACCTCTAGCCTTCCTTACTAATTACTTAGAGATTAGTAAGAAATAACACCATAATCTACTTAGAAGAGTAGAAAATACTTAAGGAAGTATAATAAACTATTTAAAAGCTCTAGCGCTAATATAAGTAGGTAAAAGAAGAAAGAATTATCCTTCCTATGTCGGCTTGACAAACACCTTTTTTAACCTTTTTTTTAGCTTAAGGTTAAAGTAGGTTAAGATAGAAGGTTATTCTATACTATATATAGCACCTAATTCTAATTAAAAAATCTTAAATATCTAATAATACAATAATAGTTTAAACTTTAAACTTATTTATACCTTACCTACGCCCTATAAGCTTCTAACCTATATAAGGTTTACTTACAGCGTATATAGTATACCTAGCTTATTACTACTACTATTATTAATTATCTGCGCTTGCGCCGCTACGCGGCGTACTTGCCAAAATAAGCTAACTTAGTAATAATAGTAATAATAGCTAGAAAAATCTTATAGATCTATATAACACTCTCGCTACACACTAGAGCTTATTAATAAATATCTTATCGTCCTCTTATATCTCCTACTAGAGAATTCTATTACTAATAAGGAGTAATTATATCTACTAGAGTGGAAATATAGTCTTGCTATCTTTTGTAAACTAAATTAGCTACTAGCCTAACTAGTATATATAGATAGCATTATAAATAGTTAGGTATACCTATCTATTACACTAAATAAGTATCTTATAAATATAATAAAACTCTAGCGTAGTTACCTTAGTAGTAGTAGCGCAAATTTTTAGTGTGTATTTTTAGCAATAGTAAGTACTCTACTTCTTTAAGAATAATAATAATACCTAAATAGATAGTAGAGCTTAGAGAGATAGTAGAAACTTTGTTAAGAAGGACCTTAATATAGTAATAGAGCGATAGTATATCTAGTATATATTACTCTTATCCTATTACTTATAAAAAATATACCTATTAATATATTAACTTATATTATTTATAATAATCTAGATAGTAGTTTGCTACTTAGAATACCAAAGAAAGAATAAATAACTATAGTATTACTGTACTAAAGTTTTATTATTCCTCCCCTAAAGTTCTAAGTAGTCTCTTTATAAAAATTTTGTATATAGGAGCTTTGCGCTATGACTACTAAGCTTGCTTAGTAGTTTTAAACGCGTATTTTTAATTACCTTTTTATGCTCTTTTTAGTTACTAAGTAGGGGGCTCTGCTTTTTTTATTATATTATTTAAGATAAACGCCTTTGTCGTTCTACCCCTAGGTAGATAATTTAATAACACATATTATCCTTCCTATAATAAAATAATATAGGTCCTAAGTAATAGGAGGTAGGGCAATTAGGAAGTAAAGAAGGGGGGCTATTTAAAGGAAAATATTACACAAAGAAGGGAAAATAAATATAGTATAGCCGAAGAAACTAAATATTTAAAAAGCTAAGCTTATAGCTTAGCTATATATATAAAGTTATATAAACTACTTAAGAAAACACCCCTAGATCTCTATAATATAGCTAGATACATGGGTAGATAAAATTCTAAAATTCTAGAAGAATAAATAGGAATACTACTCCTCCTTAATAGACTTGCCTTTACCTAGAGTAGAATTAAAAACTATTTCCTTAACCTTTTTATAAAAAATAGTAATTTAATTAGAACTAATAGCTATAAAATCTAGAATCCTTTTAATACACTCTAAAAGAGCAGCAATTATATAACTTTCTAATATCTTACTAGAGTAAATAGTCTCTATAATATCTAGAATAAGCTTAACTAGATTCTTATAGAAAGGCTTAAGAATAGGTAAAGTAGAGGGGGCAAGCAGCTATAGCATAATATTAGCTAAGAAAGACAACTTTAAAACCTAGAGCTTATTGTAAGTTTATTAGGAAAAGCTTAAAGGATAGTATAAGTATTATACTAAGCTATAAACATCTAACGCAAAAGCTCTATATTCTATTTAGAGTATCTAGTATTAATATTATCTACTTTATAGGTTTTAGATTAAGCACTCTAGATAGTAGAGCTATACTTATAGATAAAGACGTTAAAATAAGCTTACTAAAAATTAATAAAAGGCTTACTAGTATAACCTTTACTATAAAGAATATATTCTAAAATAAGGTTAGCAAACTTAGTTATAGTAAAGTCTTTTTATAAGCTGTCCTAGATTTAGAATATAAATTAGTAGAAAGAGGTTTACTAAAGAATTATTATATCTTACCTAAGCACTTACTAAAGTAGAGAATATAAGCTTTATAGCTATACTTTCTTTTTATAAGCCTCTATATATAAAGAATTAACTACTTAAGATAGTAATAATAAAATCTCTTATAAAAATAGGCAGCTTTAAAAATAAAATTCTTAAATATTATATAGACAGCCTTAAGAGTCTTCTAATTACAGCTTAGGTCCTTAAAAAACTACTTAAAACTAGTAATAAATAACGTAGAAAAGCTAAGAAACTAACCTCTTAATATTTCTTTATAGTTTTATTATATATAAACTCCTTAAGTTCCTTTATACTATAGATATTTAGGGTAGAGAGTAAAGACTTACTGTTATAAATAAAAGTGCTATAAGTTAAAATGTTTATAGAAAAATACTACTAAGCTATAGTTAAGCTAGACTTTACACGTTTACTTAGAGTTATAAGGCCTAGCATAAGATATTACTTAGAGACTCTACCTATAATAGAGATTAATAATAAGGAAGATACTAAAAATAGTACTAAAGTAGAAGGAATAATAAAAATATAGCGTAGTATTAATAAAAAGCGTTATAGATATATTAGTGTAAAGTAGAAAAGAAAAGAAAAACTAAGATAAAAATCTTTTTATTTATCTTAGCTAGAGCAAATAATACTAGCGCAAATTCTTAACTAAAATAGGCAATTGCGCTATAGAAACTAAGAGATATAATATAAACGCATTAGACTTAATAACTAGATTGCCTTATAGAAATAGAAAAAATATATATAAGCGCGTTAGATATAATAACTAGGTTGCCTTACTAAAGATAAGAGGATAGAAGCCTAGTACTCTCTATAGCTAAAGTACACTTAGAACCTTATTAAGGCTTAGAATACTATTACTAGTATATATATAGTATTAGATATATTTTTAAGACTTTAGGTATATAAAAAGAAAATCTATACTACTACTATAAAGAGTATAAAGCACAATACTAGAATTTTTTTAAAAAGGGAGAAGTATTTATAAGAGGCTAAGCGCCCTTCTACTAGTTACTTAGCCTACTACCTTAGAGCCTTAGAGTTCTAAGTCTGTGCTTCTACTAAGCTAGGAGTATATAAGTCTATAGCTAGAGTTACCCTTAAACTTTATTAAATTTATAAGTTTACTAAGATAACTCTAACCTCTTAGTCTAAAGTCTCTTATAAAGCAGGGAGCTTTGCTTTTTTTATTATGTTATTTGAGATAGAAACCTTTATCGTCCTACCTCTAGGCAGATAAATTAACGTTACATAATAGTAGTTTACTTAGTAATAATAAAAACTAATAATAACTTTAATAAGGTAGTACTAAAAAAAATTATATATAGAACTAAAGTTATAATTAGTATTTTGTAATTACCTTTTTACACTTTTTAATTACTAAGTATAAGACTCTACTTTTTTATTATATTATTTAAGATAAAAGTCTTTATTATTATACTTCTAGGTAGTTAATTAATAACACACACATAATTAGTAACGTGGTTCACCAGCGAGTGACCCACACCAGTGAGAGCGCGCCACCTTTGCCAAGACCCCACCAAACTATTTCATTCATTATCAGACTGCGTCGCAACACTACTTGAAAATATATACTAAGTTAATGCATCTAATTTAGATTCTTCCTCTTTAACTCCCTAGCAGGTTTGCGCATTGTGTCTAGGTTGCCTACAGATGCCACAACGCTGTTGAGTTGATGGCCCTGTTGCAGCGCGACTAGTACCTAACAACTGTTTACCCTTCTTCTGTCCACCAGCGTCCTTAGGAGTGGCTAGCTAAGATCCCTCTGCTACTATAAGTGATCCCTGATGCTAGATATACCTCCTTTTACGCGATTTTCACCTTGTAGTCTCCTTAATTGTCTTGCGAAGGCCTATAATTTCATCTAACACTAGTACCTGACTATGCATTGCACTTAGAGCGCCTTTTTTAAGCTTCTTAAGCACCTGTATAGTTAAAGTTAGTGATAAATTGAAGTGATCTCTAATTCTCTTGCGAACTAGTGTTGATTGCGCGCCTTAAATTCGCGTAGGTTACTTAGTGTTTTAGACTCCTAGGTGGTAGGCTCTTTAATAGGCAGACTAGGTGTACAGATGTGGATGTTAAGGTGCTGCAACACCTCCTTTGGATTTAATAGGACTAGCCCAGCACCGCAAAAACCACCCTTAATTGTCTCTGTAGAGAAAACCTTTAAAAACGCGGTTTTAAAGGCTAGGAGGAACTTAATCTTTGTAATATAGGTTATTAGCTAACGTGCTAAGCCTAAGATCTTAGCACTATATGCCTTTTTTAGCGGGGAGAAATAGCCCATATCTAATAGCTGCAGCAGGTGTAACGAATGTAGCGGCATATAGAGAGTAATAATCTTATATTCCTTATAGTAATCCTAGAACTTAATTAAGTTATAGCTCTTATAGCTGTTAATAACTAGCAGCTAATAGGTTCCTTTAGCGCGTCCCTTTGTATGCGCGTTAAAGTGTTTTAACCACGCAATACCAAGCTCGTTGTTTGTCTAGCTATTCTCGCTGACAGCGATTACCTAATCGCTAGGAATTAACGCGTCTTTGTACTAGGTAAAGATGTGACGCTTACTAGCGTAGATAATAAAGGGAGGGATTGCCCATCTAGTAGCGCAGATACTCTAAATTACTGTAATCCACTAGCGGTCGCCTAGCTGTATTAATTTAGGTTTCGCACGCCTCTCTAATGCTGTAACTACAAGCTAAGACCCTATAACCCCTATTAGGGAAGCCTGATTTATTAAAGTTGTAGGTGTCCTTATCTATAATACTATACTTAACTTTAATGCCCTCCACAAGCTTAAACTACATATTTATAATCTTAGGATCTTCCTATTATGCCCTCTAGTTGTTGTATAACTAAGACTAACGCGTTTTAACTTCACGTCTGCGCTTAATAAACCTATCTATCTAGTTAATGCTAACAGGTAGCTTTCCTCTCTGTAAACGTAGTAAATTAGCTATTGTGCGGATTATAAGCTTTGTAGGAGGGAATCCACGCGTGTCCCAGCTTAATTATACAATTAACAAGCGCCTGCTCCTTAAGGAGAGTAAAATTCTTTAATTTAGGTAGGTTATTACGTCGTGCAGTTGTTCCGTTGCGTCTTCGATTAAGCGTTCTACGATTAACGTTATACAGCCCTGCTGCTGCTCGCTCTATAAGATTTAGGTCTTGTTTAATAGCTCTAATAGCAATAAGTAACCAAGCTTTATTAGATAGCTTAGAAGACATAGTAGGTGGTTGTATTATGATAGTATTGTTGGTGATGGTGGGGTCTTGGCAAAGGTGGCGCGCTCACTGGTGTGGGTCACTCGCTGGTGAACCACGTTATACGCTCTTTTTAATTACTAAGTAGAAGACTCTACTTTTTTATTATATTATTTAAAATAAAAGCCTTTATTATTTTACAATTAGATAAATAATTTAATAATATATAATTAGTATGTATATTATTAATAAGCTACCTAGAGGTAGAATAATAAAGGCTTTTATCGTAAATAATAATAATAATAAAATACAGCCCTCTACTTAGTAATTAAAAAGAGTATAAAAAGATAATTATTGTAGTTAGTATTAGTAGTATGTGTGTTATTAAATTATCTACCTAAGGGTAGAACGACAAAGGCTTTTATCCTAAATAACATAATAAAAAAAGTAGAATCCTCTACTTAGTAATTAAAAAGAAATAATAAAGTATATTAATACCTTAAAACGCTTCTTTGTATCTATAATAATAGGAGAAATAACTACTATTATTATAATTCTTTTATTAGAAACTTCTTAGTTATAAATAATAAAACTATAATAAAGTAAAAGCTATATAATATAATTACTATTAGTTTTATTATAAGTAATATAATATATATAAAATATATTTTATACTCTTTTTAATTACTAAGTAGAGAGCTTTGCTTTTTTTTTATTATATTATTTATAATAAAAGCCTTTACTATTCTACTTTTACTAGGTAGTTAATTAATAACACATATAAAATATATAGTAAAATTATTATTTTTACTAGTAAGTAAAGTATATAAGAAATATTTTATACTAATAAAATTCCCGCGCCAAGACCGCCAAGCTCGCTTAGCAGTTCCAACCCCTTTTTTTTATCATTACCTTTTTACGACGCCTTTTTTAATTACTAAGCAGGGGGCTCTGCTTTTTTTATTATGTTATTTGAGAGATAAAAGCCTTTGTCGTCCTACCCCTAGGTAGATAAAATAACGCCACATACTAATAAAATTAACTACATAAAAATATATTAAATTAGCTATTAAAGTTAATTTTAGTTAAGTTTTAAGGGGGTGAGGAGAGCTGAGCGATTATGTGTTGCTGAGGATTTTGCGACATGCTGCGACACAGAGCTGGGAGTTGGCCCCCACGGGACTGGCAGGCATGGACGTGCGTTGTTCAAGGGTTACTAATAATAAGTTGTTGGTAAGATCATGCACATAAAGGCGACTCAGTAACGCTCTTGATGCTGTTCATTTTTGCTCCAAGCGCTTCCTTTGCAGCTACCTAGATTGGCGTTTATTCGACAAGTTCCAGCCCGTCCTTCTGCTGCCATGAGCTCTCTCGTCCCCACACGACGCCTTCTCCTGTTCCTTTCCTCGCACTCGCGACATCCACATATGCATACAGCAACAACCTCTGGCGCACAGATTTCGACACGTTCCACAAATGGAAAATCATCCAAGAAGAAGAAGAATGTCGCGAGGCCTACGAAAGCCTCAACAAGATTCCTCTCAACTCGAACGCAAAACCACACTCATCAACTGTACGTTACTATCAACCAACGCGCACCCGCTGCACCCAACCTCGTAACACTATATCCGCTGGCTAACTCACGCGCCCTGTCAACCAGGCATACTCACCAAGACGGACGAGGTCACAAAGTCTGAATTCGGCGTCGTAGCCGTCATGCTCGGCCTCCTCCCAGGCATGCTCCAACTCATCGGACCTAAATTCAGCGATCTCGCCCTCCTCGCAACGCGGCGACCCCTCCTGTCGCTCTTTCTAACAATCGGCTCACCATGTCCAGCGTTCGACTACGAGACTACGGGCATGGAGACGCTCCTCGCCGACGACGCGCCGCCTTTCTGGCCCGCGTGGCTACGGACGCGCCGGCCGTGGGTGAGCGTTGTGGTTTCTCTCGTGGAATACGTCGCCGTCATGGTGGCGGCTGGGAATGTCGTGTTTCAGTTTTACCGGCTTACGTTTTATGGCGTTGTTTTGATCAGCACGCAGATGGGGCAGTATGGCGGGACGCTGGAGGCGTTTGCGCCGCTGCTGTGGGTCTTCCTGGGCATTCCTATACACGGGCTGGGGGTTTTGCAGTTGTGGTGGTGTCGTGCTCGTGACGCAGACGGTGGGACGTCGACGCGCGCGCGGAGAGAAAATACCTTGGTTGAGCTCCTCCGGAGGGAAGTGACGCCCTGCGCCTTCGCGACCGATGCGGCATCCAGCGGCATCAGACTCCAAAACGGCTACATGTACCATGTTCTCAACTGGGCGATCAAGCTGTGCATTTGGGCCGATGTCGTCTACGGTGTTCTTGTTCTGTCGACGATTCTGTTTGTCCCCATGTGGAGCGCTATCTGGATGATTGGGCTCATCTTTACGGGGACGCTGATTTGCAGGTTGGTTTTGGCGTTTGAGATGCATGGGTTGCGGGAGGTGCCCAAGGTGCAGAGGGGAGCTGAGAGGGGGGCTATCGGTGCTGAGTATGAGATGCCGCGGCTTGGGGATGGGGATGGCAAGGCGCGGCCGCAGGAGCATACTTTGCCTTTGTTGCAGCGCTGATGGGTTTCCACCGCGGCTCAAGATGTGATTCCAAGAGGTGTTGGAAGCTTGCGGGAATGTGATTACCACGTGAGGTGGTGGTGAGTGGTGAGTGGTAGCAAACGGGTCGGTGGCTGGGATGGGCTCCGCTGGACCCTGGTTGGCCCGTCTTCGGCGTTTGTGCTTCACCTCACCTTCACCCGTACTTCTCTCACTACATCTCGGCGCGGGTACAGATCTCGCGCGCATATGTATGCTTGTCTACTAGACGCCCTTCTCTACACTGTTGCCTGCACACTCGCTGCTGAATCAGGGCCCCACTACCCGTCTACCGTTCTAAGAGCTCTAGTCGACCAGACGGCGACCAGACGGCGACCACGCAGCTCGTCCGGCTGTTCTGCCCCGACCGTTGACCTTTCCCCCAAGCGGCTCGGACCCTAGCTGCGTGTGCGCCACGACGCTCGCTGCATCGCGACCGCCATCCGAGCGGAGACGTGCATTCTCCCCGCATTCCACCCACGTTGCTCCAACCTCCAGACGCCATGGCCGGTACGCACACCCACCACCCGATCAGGACGTAGAGCACCGTGCTGACTCCCGTTTCGCAGAGCTTCCGCGAGACATCGTGGACAAGTACTCCGCCATCATCGACAACATCCTCGAAAGCAGCGACTTGAACACAATCTCCGCCAAGCGCATACGGAAGGGCCTACAGGAGCGTCTAGGCCATGACATCTCCGGAGAGAAGGTGCGCCGACGCGACCCCAGATCCCCCAAGCTGAAGCTGACCTCTAGCCATAGCAAGCCGTGACCGACCTCATCATGGCGCGCTTCGACAAGTTCAACGCTGAGCAGAACGGCGCCCCAGAAGCAGAAGACGCCGTCCCCACCGTGGAGGTGCCCACCACCAACGGCCATGGCCATACCGCTGGCAAGCGCACACCCGACGACGACTCGGCGCTCTCGGACCTGGGCGAGTCTCCGCCGAAGAAGAAACAGAAGAAGCACACGAGCGTCGAGGACGACGACGCCGCATACGCGGCCAGGCTGCAGGCAGAGGAGAATATGGCGTCACGAGCGAGGTCAACGAGGGGTGGCAACACCAAGAGGAAGGCGCTGCCGCAGAAGAAAAAGAAGGAGAAGAAGAAGAGCGCGAATCGGGTGAAGGATGATGAGGACAGCGACATTGCGTCTCGGAGCGGTGACGAGAAGAAGTCGCCTAAGCGGACTGGTGGATTCCACGTATGTTCAAGACGGCCGTCCCCATCTCCAAGTCTAACCTCTGCACAGAAACCGATGAACCTCTCCGTCGCGCTTCAAGAACTGCTCGGCGAAACTCAAGTACGCACCCCTTCCCTCCGGCTCCGGCTTCCCCGTTCTTTTCTGTCGTGCAACTGGCTAATCCACCCGCACAGCTCTCAAGACCGCAAACCGTCAAGAAAATCTGGGAGTACGTCAAAGCGCGCGACCTGCAGGATCCAGCCGACAAACGCCAAATCCGCTGCGACGACGCCATGCGCGCCGTCTTCAAGCAAGACAGCGTCCACATGTTCACCATGAACAAGATCCTCAACACGAATCTGTATCCCGTCGAGGAGTAGGAGTAGATGACTGTCACGGCTCACGGGGATGAGTTACATTCCCCTTTTCTTCCATCCCACACAAGGAGAATGAGAAACCGCAAATCTAAATCCAATCCTCAAAGACTTTTTCTTTTGCATTTTTCTTTTCTTTTCTTTTCTTTTTTTCCCTTGAACCTGGACGGAAAGTGCGTATACGTATACTTCCATCACTCACTCATTTAGCATTGTCATGTCATGTCATGCATGGAGTTCTTGTTTTTTTGCTTGCAGTCGCCTCTTTTTTTCTTTATTCAAAAGGGTTCTGGGTTTGGTTTTTTTTTCATTAAGCATGGCGGGTCTCAATGGAGTTGGGTTTGTGTGGAATCTTTTTTTGATATGCATGTAATGTATGTCTTGAGTCGGTTCCATTGGGTGAATCGAGGCTCTTTTTTTTTGTCCTCTTGAGTTCTGCTGTTCTTCTTGTTTTTCCTTGCCGTGTACAGCGTAGCGTATGCACAGTGCGGGCTAGGAGAGGAGATGCTGAAAACGGACGGGTCTGCGTGGTGCGTATGGGGCGGGCGGTGAGGGGGTGGGTAGGTAGGAGAGCGGAGGTAGGAAAAGGAAGATGAAGGTGAAGAGGGCTCGCATAGGAATTGAATGAATGAATGAGCTTGGACTCAGGCTCAGTCAGTAACAGCATGCATCCCGACTGTTTGCTTGATCAAAGGTGACCATGAAAAGCAAATATGGAAAATGCTAATAAAGCAAAAGAAAAGAAAGCTGCTCATGTGTGAATTTTTCCACGTTGAAAGCAGAGCCTCGACCCGACCTCTTCATCCCATGTGATGTGATTGTGTTGTTCCCCAGGTCAGAACCCTCCTGCATCACACGGCAAAAGCTCAAGTTCACATGGCCACCGCCATGGTACTTTCTTATTATTACACACAAGACTCGGAAGAAAAGAAAAGAAAAGAAAAGAGTGAGCGGGTACTCATACGGTGTATATCCAATACGCCAGCCAATCAAAACGACCATGTCAAAAAACAAAACAATGTCAACAAGCTCACACCCACCTCCTCCCTGTTTTCCTACAAGCGCCTTACAAGCCCTCCGGCAGCTGGAGCTGGAACCCATCTAAATCTCCGTCGAATGGATCACCTCCGCCCAACTGGCTAGTGAAGCTGTTGGCCCACGCTGCGTCATCATCGTCGTCCTCGTCGCGGAGTAGCATGAGCTCGATTTCGCGGTCTACGTCTTTGGCCGTGCGGCAGGATTGTTGGTGCTCCTGGGGCGGCGCAACGAGGGTAGCGTTTGTAGACGTGGAGCTCGAGCGGGAGAAAGGGCCGCGCGGTTTGGCGGGCACGGAGGAGGTGCTGATGTTGCGGTTGTGGCTCGAGGAGGCGGTGAGTGGGCGGCGGGTGGTGGTAGAGAGGTTGGCGGATTTGGTGAGGTTGGAAAGGGGTTTGCGGCCAGTGTTGTTGGTGGCTGTTGCGCGGCCCTGGGCGTAGCCGATTGTGCTTTTGGAGGCGGCTGTTGCTGCAGCGTGGCGTGCGGCGGTGAGGTTGACGGCAGGCTTGTTGATCAGGGCAGCCTTGCTGGGAAGCCGGGACTTGGTCGCGGCGGTTGGCGCAGCGTAGGCGGGTTTCCGCGCCTCCGAAAGCGCAGCAGCAGCAGACTTTGCTTTGAGGGTGGATGGGCCCGTCACCTTCTTCGTTGTGTCTTCAGGCTTGGGCGCAGCCTTCGGCACGGCCCTCTTCGATGACTCCACGCCCATGTACCTATCAGCCTCAGCCTGATCCCTCTCCCACTGCTTCGCAAACTCCTTGTCAAACTCCTCATCCCGCTTCTTCCTATCGCGCTCCAAACCCTCTTCAAACTCGCGCTGAAGTTTCGTGCGGCCATCGTCCTCGAGCGGATTGTGGTAGGCTTCCCAAATGCCACCCTTTGCGTTCTTGCCCTCGAACATGGGGAATTTCCAGTCGCGCGGGAGGTAGTCGTCCATGTCGTCCGGCAGCGGCACCTCTTTGGGAGGCATGTACTCGACCTCGGGCACGTCATCTTCCTCTGCATCATGCGCTTCGGGCTGGTGGACCTTGACTTTCGGACGGCGAAGGCGAGGGCTGACCTTCTGCGTCTTTGCGGAGGCGGAAAGGGGAGCGGGGGTTAGGAAGCCTCTGGCTTTCGCGTTGGTCGTCTTCATGCCCAAAGGCGCACGCGTGCGAGGGCCTGCCGCGCATGTCAGTACGCAGGCTCGTTTCATCTCGAGGTTGGAGCGTACCAGCGGGCGTGACGAAGGCATTGCTGTCCAGCTTCCCGTCCTTCTTCCCCGTCATCAACAGGTTCTCGTTGCCCTTGCCCTTGGTCTGCAGCACCGACTTTGCTCCTTTTCCCAGGGCATTTTCGTCGTTGAGCGGGATCTTGAACGGCGTCTTCGGAGCCTTGTTTCCTGGTGTTTTGGGGTTGAAGCCCTTGAGGCCCGCGTTGAGCGCCTTGGCTGCAGCGCCAGCCTGCAGATTGTGCACCAGGTTCTCCTGATCGTTCGCGGCGAGCATCTCCATGGCGCGCCTTACATGGAGCGAGTCGTGTTGTGCGGTGAGACGCGAGGCGTGGGCTGGAGTCGGTGACGCCGTGGTTTGTCTGTTTGGTATTTACATCGGGGCCTAGTCCCTAGCAACGGCTCGTTTAGGTAAGAGCAGGGGTGCTCCTGCCCCAAGCACTAGCGCATGAGCCAGGGCGAGACAAACAGAGACACCGCAGCAGGCAGACATCTCACGACACGCACCCACAGCTCCCTTTTACCCTTGCGTCTCCTTTAGAGCAAGCCCTTTGCTGCCACACCACCGCCCTTGCACGAATCTCGTACCCCACCGCAGCCATGGACCAGATCAAGCAGGCAAGTGCTCTGGTTACCCCACCATGGAACTGTGCCGGCCTGCAGGTCCTGCGGAGGACTCACAGGCCGCAACCACGGACATGGCGCCCGTAGTAGTACTGTAGCTAACGCGTGGCCCGTACAGCGCATGAACGCCCTTCGTATCGAGGCCGACGAGAGCGCCTCAAAAGCGGAGGAATACAAGGCAAAGCTCAAGTCGCTGGAGACAGAGAACACACAGAAGGAGCAGGAGATCACCTCGCTCGCACACAAGAACCAGGTTCTCGAGGCCGAAGTCGAGAAGCTCGAAGCGTCAGTCAAGACCTACAAGGACGAGGCCACGGGCGGCGCCGCAGCAAGCTCCCAAGTCGAAGCTATGCAGCGCAAGATCCAGGTGCTTGAGGAAGAGGCTGAGGAATCCGACAGGACGATCCGCGAGCTCAACGAGAAGTATGTCTGCCTGTCTACTTCCGTTCCTCTGTCTTTGCCGCTTGCTATCCCAGGCAGCAATTCGGGGGGTATCCCGCGTGGCGTCCTTGCTAATGCGTTGCCAGGCTCCGCCAAACCGATGTCAAGTCCGGTCACTTCGAACGCAAAGTGCAAGCCCTCGAGCAGGCCCGCGACCAGTGGGAAACCAAATACGAAGAGATGGCTAAGAAATACGCCGACACCCAGAAGCAGTTGGATGAGTTTGCCGCCGAGATTGGTAACCTTTGATCTCGCGACACGCTCCCTCTCTCTTTCGGGGTTGTTGGCATTGTGCTAGTAAATTATTGAGCGGGACTGGAACGCTCTGATATTGGGCGATATGGATCGAGTGATGGAAGCTTTACTACCCCCACCTGCATATCTTGGTGTCGACCTGGGCGTAGCTGCGCATGGCGGATGAGCACAGGTTGTTCACTTAGGCTGTCTCTAAGCGTGGCAATACATTTTATTTCAACCTAAGTTGTACGGAATTGCATACATGATGCCGTACACTCCCTGTTTTCCTTGTGTGGGATCCATGAAATCATACCGGATAGGCTCTCAGGCTATCTTGCATATGTCGTAAACTAAACCAGGAAAGGGAATATCTAAGCTACCCAGGATGAGCACATCAAGGACGCATAGTTTGTCATGCATACACTCAGACCCAAGAACACCTAACGCAACGCCAGCACACAGTGTCGAAAAGGATCGGGTATCTCAACGCGTCATTCAATCAAACTGTACATGTTCCTAATCCGTCCTCCTCTTCGCCGCCATCTTCTTCTTCTTAACCCCCTGCTTTACCCTCTCCGCCTTCCTCTCCGTCTTCGTCTCATATCGAAACTTGATCTTCTTCTTCTTAGGCTTCGTACTCTTGGGCTTCTCCTTGGTCCACACGCGCTTTTTCTTCTCTTCCTCTTCGGCTTCGGCTTCGGCTTCGACGTCGCCGCGCGTTTCGAAGCCGTGCTTGGAGATGCCCACGCTTTCGATGGTTACGGTTGTGTATTTGTCTTCGTCGATGTATGCGGCTTCTTGGTTGAGGGGGGTGTCGGTTAGGGGTGGGGCGGGCGCGGTGGTACCGTCTTTTTTTGCGGCGGAGTCCGAGTCGGAGTCTGAATCGGAGGAGGAGGCGTTGTCGTCGTCGTCGAGATCCAAATCCCCATTCGCCTGTCTAACCAGACGATTTACCTCTTCGACATGTTTCTCTAGATCTTCTTTGCGCTGCTTGCGTATCTGTATCCAGCGCGAAAGATATCTAATCAGCTTCCTATTCACTTGAACTTCTACTTCGCACTATCGCACAGACAGCGGGAGGGAAAGGAAACTACGCACCTCCGCTCTAAGTCTCAACTTCTCCGCCCGTTCCTTCTTCGCGTTCTCCTCTTCTGCATGTTTCTGCCGCGCGACCTTGCGCTTGTGGAAGCCTGTGAGGTATTCTTCGCGGGCGGCGGGGTCGAAGGAGATTTCGGGGATGGTGGGTGCGGTTTTGCGCCGTTTGGGGGGAGGGGCCATCTGATTCTGGGTGGGGAGCAAGGTAGAGGATGGGGAGGTGCGTGGTGCGTGGGATTGGGGGAGTGGTTGGTGGTGAATCGTGATGATGCTGCAGAGCTTTCCGATTGTGAGGTGGAACTTTTTTGTGGGGTTGAGGGTGGGATCTGGGAGGGCAGGTTTTGCCGAGGTGGCTGGTGAGTGGTGTGGCGCAGTTTGTGGTAAAAGTGTGAATCGTCAGGAAAGTCTGGTAACACAGAATCTCAGGTTGCTGTACGCTCATCAAAGTGGTTGGTATCATGATATTGATTGGTACTCTTGGTAAATGTATTGCCCTGTCCCTGCAGAGGCATACTGTCCATCAGTTATCCAAAAAATATGGCTTCGCGTGCCTTTCGGTTCACGGTATAATCTAAAGCCCACCACTTACACCCCGTTCGACTCTACATCCACCTGCAGGCCGAGAACCTTTCTCCTCCAATGTAGAGACTCTAGATGTCGTTTGGCCTTCTCTGTAATACACAGCAGCCCCAGGAAAGAATGGTAAATGTCCGGGTGATCACCCGGAAGTTTACCAAATCCGCCTACCAAGTGTTGCGTCCTATCTAATAGCCAGCGTCGAATAGGTTTGTGGTCGACCACGTGTAGATAGCCTAGAAGCTGGAGCGGTGCACACACCCAATAAGCGTAGCACGTGTCTCCGATTTTGTTTTGTCTGCCATTTACGCCCACCCACTGGAGCTCGGTGTGAGTTTGGTCTTGGCTTTCGAAGGACAGCTTGCCGCGTACTGACGGATAGCTACGAAGCTTCAGAAATGAGTGTGAGTCATGGCATGTCGCCGCCGAGTCGGTTTCGTCCATATGTGTGTCTATAGCGTCCTCTTCGTCCAGAGTCAGAGTCTGTCGCGAGGCGAGCCAATGCACAGTCATGGGTAGATTCCTTAACCCGCGTTTTCTGCCATCTGGTTTCTTCGACGGCAGTCGGTCGATGAAGTACAACGAGCTGACGGCACAGGCCGTGAAGCCACCATGGGCTTCGTGATACGGTGCTTCTGACAGGCCGCCGTCGTATGATTCGGCTTGCTGTACGCAGTCGACGAACTTGTCGATGTCGATGTCCGGCACTCGGTCCACCGGACCCTCTACATTCCCGCGCAGCACCCATCTTACAGCCGTGGCCATGAAGCCGAACCGAGAGTCGTTTCCGCCTTCGACACGGCCGTTCTCGCCCAACGTCTCTCCGAAGCCGCCATCTGGTCTTTGTAGCTTAGTCAGCCAAACTAGAATATCTCTTCTTTTGACTCTTTCCAAGTCATCGCCGAGCGTTACAAGAATCAGAAGAGCGAAGAAGGTCCCAGCTAGATGGACGGGGTCCCAGATCTGGTTCTGCGTGCTTCTCTCGCTTCCAAAGTCTGTCGCTGGCGAAGCTCTGAAGCCGCCCTCTGGCAACTGGCAACGGTAGACCCAGTCTATGTAGCCCTGGCGTTCGTCGGGGGAAAGTGCAGCTGGCAAATCGCCCAGGATGTCCAGGGCGGAAATGGTAAACGCAGCCAGCATCATGCGGTTGGAGTCATTGCCAGTATAGTGATGCGGGAGATAGGTCTTCAGGTTCCGGCGCCAGTACTTGATGTGGGCAGCGTAGTTGAGCCTGCTCTCCTGGATGGCGACCATGATTGTCGTGTAGCCGCTGTGCAGGGGTGGATCCAAGAACCTGAACAGTGCGGAGACGGGGAGACGCGTGGAGTGCAGGCCCGAAGCGGCGAAGCGGTCATGCAAGGCCGGCTAGGAAGCTAACTCAGCTAAGTAACGGACAGCAGCAGGGATGCCTGGGGCGATTTGCGCTTCTCAGCCGCGAATAGACAAAGTCGACAAGATTGGAATTCTCCTCTGGCCTGCTCCTCTCCCGGCACCTCTCCCTGCACCCACCCACCCACACTTGCCTCGACGACGGCTCTACGCATCACGCATCACGCATCACGCATCACGTTTCACGCCTCCACCTCGCCCGCTGACTCCTCCACAGCTGACCTGCCGCGTGGGCGACGCTGCACCACCGCCCCCCGACTCGGCTGCACGGGCGCGACCGCACGATATAAGAACACGCAAACGCTGCCCCGCGACCGCTCGCTCGACTGCTTGGAGCCAGCCTCAGCATGGCGTCGGGATTCGCTGGCTCGTTCTGGTCGAGTGACTATGCTGGCGGTGCGTTCCAGACAGCTGTGCTCTCGCAGCCACCCACTAACGGCAACAGGACTGGGCGTTCTCTTTGGGAAGCTCCAGCAGGGCGTGCAGGAGAATCAGCAGATTGTCACCGTTGCTCGCATGCGGGCCGATGCCGAGGAGGTCTACGGGAACAGCTTGGCTGGCATCACGCCCGCCACAGATCGCATTAGCGGGGGCTTCGGCAGAGATGAAGGCGCCAGCGTGCGCAAGGTGAGGCTGCATCCTCTCGGCTCACAGGCGTCGCGACTCACAACGTGGTAGGCTTATGAGGGCGTGCGCACCGAGATGGAGGCGGCGGCTGCGAACCACCGCAAGATTGCGTCCAACATCCGCGAGCTTGTCATAAACCCCTTCAGCCGCTGGTGCGAAGCACACGCCGCCCGTGTGCAGAACTCGCAGGACGACCTCCAATCGCGCATCAAGCTCCACGACCGACAAGCCGAGGCTGTGCAGAAGTTCCGGTCGCAATACTACAACAAGTGCAGGCTGGTCGAGGATCTTGAAGAGGAGGACAAGCTGGCCTTCCAGGACCCGCAGAGCGAGGCTGCGCAGAGCCCCAAGGTCAAGGTGCCCACCATCAAGATGTCCGAGCCCGAGGACGAAGAGGAGCCTATCGACTTGGGCGACGAGACGTACCAGCCCGAACAGGTCAAGAAAATACTGACCCACATGCTGCATCACATCAAGCTCGGCGAGGTCAAGGTCCCCATTCTGGGCGTGTACCAGAATTGCTCCAGTGGTGCGGATATCACCGACTACATCCAAAAGCACATGGCGGCTACCAGCGTCAGCTACGCAGAGCGCATTGGGCAGGATATGATTACGAATGGTTTCCTCCGCCTGGTTGGAAACGTGGGCAACACTTTCGCCAACAGCTCGCGCATGAATTATCAGTGGAAGCCCAAGGTATTCCAGATCACTGGCGTGCCCGAGAAAAAGCAACCATTGGTCCGCACGGGGACGAACATGTCCACCGATAGCTTCAGTGTTGACTCGCCCGTCGGTACCGTGCAGGAATACCTTTCAGGCTGGAACCCGCTCAACAACCAGTACCCTAACGAAACACCGTCCGAAAGGCTACGACGCGAAGCCCGCGAAGCTGACGAGCGCTATAAGCAGTCAGTCAAGAAGCTCGACTCGTTGCGCTGCAATCTTGAAGAAGCCATGATCGACCATTTGAAGTTTATGGAGCGGTGTGAGCTGGACCGATTGAAGGCGATCAAAGCTGTCATTCTGGACTTCTCGGGCGCTATCAGCAATGTTATCCCGAGCTTGCAGAGCACCGTTGACAAGATGATGCTGTTCCAAGAGACCGTGCAGCCCCTGGGTGATCTCAGATACATGCTTGAGAACTACCGGACCGGTCCCTTCATTCCCAGAGTTACGACGTATGAGAACTACTACAACTCTGTAGATGGTATGGAATATGCGAGTTGAACTTTTAAAACAAATGCTAACATCTTGACAGAGCAAACTTTTGGCGTAGACTTGGAGGCTCGAGCGCGGTCGGACAGGAAGCGTGTTCCCATTGTCGTCACTACTGTCCTCACTTTCCTTGACAACCACTACCCCGACCTCGAGGGCGATGAGGCTCGTCGTGGTATTTGGCTTGTTGATGTTCCTCTGGCCCAGACACACAACCTGCGCGCTTCTATCAACACCGGCAAGAACTTTCCCCAGGAAGTCTTGGAAAAGTACGATATACCCATTGTTGCTAACGTTCTGAAATTATACCTACTTGAGCTGCCCGGTGAGTTTAGGAAGGTCCTCAACTTTGAAATTACACTAAACATCCTAGACTCTCTCGTGTCCTCGCATGTGTACGAGATCGTGAAAACGATATACAGCACTACCGCCGCCGAAACAACAGAGGAGACCCGAGTGTCCGTAATCCAGTCGACGCTTGGTCAACTTCGCCTAGCAAACATTGCTACTCTGGATGCAATATGCACGCATTTTACGCGTCTCATCGAGCTAACGTCGGCCGATGAAGCCTATGTGGCCGCTCTTGCGAATACGCTAGCACCTTGCATCCTGCGGCCGCGACAGGAGTCGAGCTTGACGATGAACGAGCGTTACAGCTACCGTCTCATCCGCGATCTCTTCGCCCATAAGGATACCATCTTTGGGGAGTTGAAGCGGGCTAGCTCGCTAACCCATTCGTCCTCCGGTGCTCAACGCCCACGTGCGATCTCTACCGATGAGAGCAACAGACGCGCCAACTACGAAGAGAGAAAAACCGTGCTATCGCTGCTCAGCGCTCGCCGCGGGCTGTTTCACCCGGTCCGGGGCCTCGAGGATCCCACCGTCGCGACCGCAGTGCAACTAGGTTTCCTGTCAACACGTCCTCGCCGACGGACACACGCCGCAATACGCGGAACTCTCTCGAAGTGCCTGGCAGCGCCGATAATAGCCCGGTAACTGAACCAGCTGATACCAACGGCGCGACTGAAAGCCCCCCCGCTCCCGCTCCTGTATCGGCTACTGAACACCCCGCACCTTCTAGTACCCGTGTGCCTTTTCCCAGGAAAACATGCTGGTAGCTTGGCCAGGAGCAACCGAGACTCAACAGGTAGCTTGAGGGGGGTGGCCAGTGAGGATGCAGCGCCGAGAGGCGTGCAGTTGGAAGACAAAACCGATGGATGACTAGTGGTGATCCAAGGGTTCGTTTCCTGACTTACTTTCCGGGAAAGAGCGTTTGGATGAAGGGAGGGAGAAGTGTAGGTCCTTTTGTGTATGTTCTTGAGCAGGTAGTTTATGCACAGGCGTTTGGAGCGGAGATTGCGTGGTATTTACTATGTGCTATGGTTCTTTGTACGGGCATTAACGGCCTTCCTTTGGGTATTGATTTAGAGAGTGAACGGAGGCTATCTTGTATGTATGTTTGTATGGCTTTTATCTCTTGTGGGTGTGTTTGTTGTGAGTAGAGGCAATGTGATTATGAGTATACATTACTAGGTATATCTTGGGGTTTGTCAGGATGCATGATTGTGCGTGGTGGTGGGGCTGCTGTGGATATGTTGTGTATGGGATTCTGTGTTAGTGGGCGGATAGATAGAGTAAGGGCGGAATAATTGAAAGTCCTAACACCTGTGCGTGTGTCGGTTCGCGTTGGTCTATTTTCAGTATTGATGCGTGTACGAGTGTCGCTTGAGTCCATGTAAGGTGATTTGTCGTGCGGTGATCAGTTTTGTTTGGTTTGATTCAGGTTTATTGGGGTGCTCGTGGCTGCTTCCAAATTTTTTCGTTCATTCACTTGCGTTGCTTCATCATCTAGAATAATCATGCGCCTGACGAATTGACCCCGCGCACCAACATTTGCTAATCGCGTCTTTGGCAAGCAAATGGCACCCAACATTGCTAGCACAAAACAGAGCAATCAGAGATACTGCACTGATACTGTATCGATACGATACGACCGAAAGCCCTGCCTAGTTGACTTGAGTAGAGGATTCCGGTGATATGCGAGTCGCTATCATCTGATTACATATACCCTAACCCTAGCCCTTCCACCGACGTGACCTAGCGGACCTAGTGTCTCAGAAACCGTAAACAGAGATTTCATAGGTGAATAACGTAATGCATACCTTGTTAACCCGAGCAGCGTTTGTCGTAGTATCACGTGGTGAATAAGCCATGTTATTACCTAGGTATTATACAAGCCCGACAACAAGGTGGGGGTTTCTTTAATTTCACAATAACGTTCATCTTACTGTGTTGTTAGTCAATGCCCAATGCCTCTAGTATAAAACAACAGCTACCCCTCCCACATCTTCTTTTCTGCCCTGCGCTTTTACGGTTTGCTGACTGACGTGCGTCTAGGCGAGACAGCTTGAGGATACCAATTTGACTTTGGTCTTGACACAATCCGCGACAAGTCGACATTCAACCACTCGTTCGCAAACTACGACGGGACAACACAACGACCGCAAACTACGACGGCTCAACATATAACGCTCGAAATCACGGCAACTCAACCTATACCGTCCCAGATCCACACCAGCTCAACCTATACCGTCCCAAATCCACAACAACTCAACAACCTCCACATCCACAACCCACCCATCATGGCCAGCATGCTCCCCAACCTCCCACCCCCCCTCCCAATATTCCATGTCTCCCAAGACACATTCAACCTCCGCACCGCCATCTCCGACGCCCTGCACACGCTCTACACCGTCCCGGGCATCCCCGCCATCTTTCGCATCGAGGACGACTACGAGCTTCTCACCGAGTACACCTTGGACGCGCACTTCAATGTCGAATTGTGGTTCGGATGGCACGAGTCGTGCATGGATTGGGCAAGGCAGAATATGGATTTCCGCACGGGAGGGGAGGAGGCGTGGATGGCGGAGAAGGCGCTGGAGCAGTTTGAGGAGAGGAATGTTGTTTGGGAGCGGGGCAGGATGGAGATGCTGTTCAAGGAGAAGATGGAGTTCGAGAACGTGGTGTTTTGGCTCAAGATCGTTTGTGTGAGGAAGTAGGGGGTTCAGTGGGGTGGTTTCATGCTTAGGATGATGGGTGGTGAGGTTGGGGCTGTCTGGAGTACGTTGTGGGGGGCTGAGCGGGGTTTGTTTGGTGGTGCACTGGGCAAGTCGTGCATCGCATATCTTGGACTGTCTACCTGCGTGGGTATGCGGACCTGAGATCATACATCTCATGTCGTTTTGGAACATGTCAAGGTTGACATGCTCTGCAATAGATTCAGAAATCAAACTGCCTTTTTTATTGATCATTGCTGGTGACCGTTTATGGATATACCGATTCAAGAAACCCTAATTTATTATTTATTTATTTATATCTATTTATAGTTAACCTAACCTTTTATAAATTATAAAACTTAATAGTAAGTATAGTTTTTTTTTGCGACTAAGGGGTTTCTAATAAAAACATTATAATAATAGCAGATATCTCTCCTGCTGTTGTATACATAGAAAAGCGTTTTAAGGTATTAATAAAAAGAAGTTATAATAGTAAGTATAACTAAGGTTTAATAGCTAAAGTATATAAAAAAAGATATAATTAGAATTAACTATAGTAGAAACCTAAAGTATAAATATAATAATTATAAAGGGCAATTATATAATAGTAAACTATAAAATAGTAATCTTAAAGTTACTATTTAACAAAAAAAATTTTTTTTTTGCAACTAAGGGGTTTTTAATAAAAATATTATAATAATAGTAGTTATTCTTCCTACTATTATTAATATTAAAAAGCGTTTTAAGTAGTATTAATAAAAAGAAGTTAGTGTGTTATAAGTAAGCTAAGTAAGCTTAGTAAACTTAGCACGCCTACTTTAAATAAAAAAAATCTATATATAAAATATAATAAAGCTATATTATTATATTAATTTAAAGTAAAAAAAAAGGTATATAAATAGTGCTAGCGCTATAACACTATAGTAGTTTGTTTGTTTTTGCGACTAAGGAGTTTCTAATAAAAATATTATAATAATAGTAAATATTCCTCCTACTATTATATATATAGAAAAGCGTTTTAAGAAATTAATAAAAAGGGGTTACTATAACACTATAATTATTCTCTTCTCTACTATTATTTCTAAAGATTACTAAAAGTAATAGCTATAATAATAAGTTTATACTACTTATAAAACATATACTATAAGTATACTAATATTTTATTTCTATATTAAAGTTAACTTTAAAGAGACTTCTACTACTATTATTTTATTTTCTACTATCTTTCTAAGTTCTAGTACTAATACTAATACTAATACTAATACTAATACTAATACTAATACTATACTATTATTAATACTATCTAAAAGTATATTTTAAAATCTATTTATTTACTACTATTACTAAGTCTATACTAAAATACTACTTTATTTAAAATATTATTAATAAAAAGTAAAAGATATATTTTATCTTATATAAAGTAGTTCTAGTATGCTAATTAAACTAGTAATAATAAATATATAAAGTTTCTACTATAGTTTTTTATATTACTACTAGTTAAAAAGATAGTAATAGATAATAGTAAAATTAAAGAAGAAAAAGGTATTAAATAGTAAGTATAATATATAAGTGCGCTATGGTAGTAGTACATCTATAGCGTAATTTCTAATAATAATAATAATAATAAAGTAAGTTAGTTTTCTATATACACTTTAAGTAAATTTAATAATTATTAAAGTATTTATAGATAATAGAAAGTAAGTATGTGGCGTTAAATTAACTACCTAGGGGTAGCACGACAAAGGCTTTTATCTCACATAATATAACAAAAAAAGCAAAGCCCTCTGCTTAGTAATTAAAAAGAGCGTAAAAAAGGTAATTATAAAAAAAGTAGAAAGTTAGTATATAATTTATATATAAACTATTATTTTTAATTACTAAGTAGGGGGCTCTGCTTTTTTTTGTTATATTTATTTAAGATAAAAGCCTTTGTTGTCCTACCCCTAGGTAGATAAAATAACGCTACATAAACTATTATTATATTAGTAAAGACTAAAAGTAGACTATATTTCTAGGCGCTAGACTAAAGTAGCCTTTCTATTCTAACCTACATAGGCTTAAATTAAAAAAAATAGGATTAAAAAAGGTAATTAATACTAAATAAATAATATAACCTCCTATTTAACTATAAAACTCTAAAGAGTAGTATAAATAGTAGAATTACTATAGGTAATAAATAGCTCTTTATACTATATCTATACCTTAGTATTTTAATTCTATTCTTAATTAAAACTTAATAGCTATAGGTTTTTTTATTATTACTACTACTAAAATAGTTAGCTTTTATATAAAAATGCGTAATAGCTATAATTAATTTAAAAGGTTTTTTTTTAAATTATAAAAATACTATAAGTAGAAAAATAAAATTATTAGTAATAATAAGGATAATAAGCTCCTTAAGAAGCTCTAGCTAGTGTAGCTGCACCTTTAGATCTTAGAGGATTAAGCTAGTAAGGATACCTATCTAAGAAACCCCGATCCGAATTCGAATTATGAAAGAGAGGCCGGAAAAATATTTCGCAGTTACATTCTGCGCTGAGTTTGTGATACGATGGGCGACCATGTGTATGCTGTACGGCGGGTGGAGACAGAGTTCGCGGAGGAAAAGCTAGATTTACCTGTGTGCGTAATAAAGGGTTAAGTTAAGTATAATTAATAGTAATTACGACGGAGAATAGTGAAATGAAGATGGTAGTCGAGAGATGGGGGGGTAAAAAGTACCACACATCAGGGGTGACACAACACTAAGAAGGGCACAGGCTAACCAAAATAGGCAAGCGAGGTGAATATCAGTAGGAAGATTTTCCCAGCTACAGATCGCTGATACCACAGCGATACGAGTCCCATAAATACCTTTCAATGAAGCTTCTCATCAATCGCAAATCTCCGCTGAAAGAACGAAGACCTCATCCGCTGGCATGCCAACCCCCAATCCGTACTCCACTTCTTATAATACGGCTGATACCCCAACAAACTCCCAACCCACCTACCCACCACAATTCCCACAGCCCGCGCAACCGTGCGAGAAAAAGGCACCCAAGGAGGCAGTAGAAACATACGACCCCCCCCGCATCAAACATCTACCCATATACTAAGCAAACCTCTCCTTCGGACTACTCGCCTACATATAAACTCACCGACATGACCTGAACAATGCTCAAGGGCTCGCCATGCACAAACACAGAATCCTGGTACCCATACCAGTTCTCGAAGAAGAGCTCATCGAGTTTATACGTTTCGTCCGTGTCGAGGCCGCTCAGCAGGAAGCGCGTGATAGTGTCGCCTTCCTTGTGAGGAGGGGGGTACAGTCTATGATTTGTCCATGGCTTGATGGAGAATTCGCCGTCAGCGGGCGTGAGGATGTGTGTTCTACGCCTTCGCTCTCAACGGCAAGGCGGCCCTCTAGGACGGTGATGAATTCCTCTTGGTAGGGATGGAAGTGCAAGGGGGGTTTTTCTTTTCCGAGCGAGCGAGATGAGTTTCTCGTGGGTTTAGGAGGAAGGTCACGGAGAAGGCGAAGCACGGTTGGGGAGAGAGGCACTGTGAGCGTGGTGATGGCGCCGTCGAAGCTGGGAGGTGGGGCTGGGGGTTAGCGGGCGAGTTGCTGGGGGAAGCAAGTGACGTACGCGACTACGGGCATGCGCTCATCTGACTGTGCTTCGGTGTTGATTAGGGCTTGGAAAGACATGTTGAAATGTGGCAATATTTGAGCATGTCAGAGAGAGCTGGGATCGGGTTGCCCTTATGCACATGTGTGTCCAGGTTGCAACCTGCCCCATGCTTAGCTCCATGCGCGTATTATCGGTATTGACCCTGCTTGTGTATCCCACACTCGCATGCAGGACCATTTAGTCGTGCATGTGAGGACCGGTCTAGGTGCCTTGGAAAGTTGATGAAATTCTCGAGATCAATTTATACACGGAATAAGCCTGGCTTACGAAGTTTGCCCAACTCGGGATCGTCCATCGCATGTGGCTAGTTCACTGAAGAAGCAGCAGCAAGGTATCATACATATTATTACGACCGAAAGAGAAACCCGAGACTCCTCCGACGGCCCTGCTTATGGCAGCGCCTCGCCAAATCAGACGTGGTTGTTCAATCCGGACGGTGTACTGCTTCCATGATCAAGCAGGAAGACCAGTATTATCCTTCGGAATGCCCGTCCATTGCAGTGTCTTTTCCCAGATAGCCTCTTGGACATTCATGTCCAAGCTGTCGGGCGAACTCTTATCTTCCTTCAACAAGGTAAAGAATCCACGAGCTCCGGGGGACGCCTCGTTGACTGCCAGCTTGGCAATATCGGTGCCAGCCTCGCTCGAAGTGCGCATGGTTGGGTCCACGAGGCGTAGAAGTGGACGCATCGGCCGGATGAAGTACTTGGATATCATCTGGAGCATCATGGGGGTGTTGACTCGTAGCGCACGAGAGTCGCTCAGGTTGCCGGGATTGATTGCGACGGCAGTGATCTTGGCGAATTTTGGGTCCTAGAATTAGGATCAGTCTGGGATCGATATACCTTGACATGCTTTACAGACCTTTTCGAGGCGCTTATTCAAAGCATACATCCACATCAGAATGACCAGCTTCGAAACAGCATAGCGATGAAAGCCCTTGGCCATGTAGTCACCTGGCCCATCGGTGGGAGGATTGGCCAACTCGTCCAAGTTTGATGGCACGGCGGGCGGGATCTTCTCGAGGTTGTTCTTTCCAGGCCAGTGAGCATCGCTGGTAAAAAGGACGACACGGCCGCCACCGGGACCGAAGCTGTCCAATAGTCGAAGGACCAAGCTAGAGTGAGCGATGTGATTGACTGCCATCGTTTTCTCAACACCATCGCTCGTCGTTTCCTTCGTCTTTGTTGGATTCCAGTAGAAAGCATTGCAGACAATGCTCTCTAGCGGCGGCAGCTCGTCGCGCAATATTTCTTCAGCGAGCGTCTCCGCGAAGTCATTGACGGCGGCGAGACTGGAGAGATCGAGCTGGCGGATGGTACACTTAGCACTCGGGTACTCTGAGATTGCCTTCTTCAGGATACTGGTGTTGACATCCGAGTCGGAAGTGTTGCGGACAGTAAGTACAAGATGCTTGCTGGGGTGGTGGCTCAGCAGATAGCGGACTGTGTGGACCGCGGCGCTGCCGTTGGCGCCTGTAATGAGGATGGTTGGTGCGAGGATCGCAACCATGATGAGTGCAGCCTCAGCGGTGACCGGTGGTTGACTGAGCTGAGTTTATATGCTCACCGCTCACTCGAGAGGCTGAGAAAAAGTGATCGAGAGACGATGGATGATGGCGTGGGTGAGGGCGCTAAGAGCACAGCCGCGACTCTTTGTGCACCTCTGAGACCTCTCCAGCAAACGGGCAGGGCCGATATTATGACGGTTACACTAGAACGGCTGGTACCACATACAGTCAGCTCGCCCCTCTTTCCATTTGGGGCGGCAAGGAGATGCATTTACCCAGTTGGCTGAGCGTCGAACCCGCCGCGCTGGTCCTACCTAGCCAGGCATCAGGGACGAAAATGCCCCAGCTGTGCTTTTAATGAGCGAGAAATGGTACGGGGTCGACTGCAGAATGCCTGATAGCGAAGCTGGCGCTAAAAACTGACCAGGAATCGCTCCGGATGGGGCAATTCAACCCTTTTCTGCCGAAAAAGGCCCCATGCGGAGCACGTATATGAAGGCAAGCTCAGTCAGGGAATTCCTTTCCAAGAAAGAGCAGGCGAATCAGATTGACCCAGTTTCTGCACCCTGCTCATTTCTCTCATTGCATGCCTTCTGCCCGTGGGTGGTGGCATCGACACGCGCCAGACAAGATGCCTGCCAATTTCTCTACTCCACACTGCCGAATTCAACACAGTTCTGCCAGCAAACTCAAAGTACAATGATTTGAGCACCGAAAATTGGTATGTCCAAGGCCACGCAAGTGCGGATGTGGCTCAGTACTGACGATACCAATAGGTCAGCTACTGCATGGGGTAGACCGATTTGCGTAGTGGAGCCATCCTCAACGGCCGACGTGCAGAGGATCGTCTCATACCTCAGCAACCAACGGGTGAGATTTGCGATACGATCAGGAGGCCACCTTCCTTCACCACTCGGGGCGAATACAAACGATGGCGTGCTGGTTGATCTCTCTTCGCTGAACGCAAAGGAATACAACGCAAAGGCTCAGACTGTTAAGATCGGCACTGGACTGAGATGGGGCGACGTGTACAGCTATCTGGATCAGTTCCGGGTGACAGTCGTCGGGGGTCGAGTTTCTGGACGTTGGAGTTGGCGGCTTGGTACTTGGTAGCGGTCTGTCGTATCTGTCTGACCTCTATGGGATGGCCTGTGACAATGTAGTCAACTTCGAGGTAAGTTGCTGAATCGTTCTTCGGACCCATTTCTCACTCCTTCAGGTGGTCATCGCAGATGGCTCGGTCAAGAACGCGAATGCGACGCATAACACAGATCTATACAAGGCTTTGAAAGGCGGGGCGAATAACTTTGGTACGTTGTGTTAATTATGCCACGGAATTTCAAAGCTGATGACCATGTAGGTCTCGTTGTAAGCTTTACTCTGCGCACTTACCCCATCTACAATGTGTGGGGTGGGGTAAAGATGTATAGCAACGATCAGATTCCGGCTCTGTACAAAGCTTTAGCAAAATATCAGGCTCAGCCAAACAAAGACTTATACGCGAACCTAATGCTTCAGCCGTTTGGCACCAATCAAAGCCTCGGTGCAATGCTCAATATGGTCTATCTCAAGCCCGAGGAGTCGCCGGCTGCTTTCAACCCGTTCTACGACATTCCGACCGTTGGCGATGCGACGAAGTTGCAGACTCTCAATGAGATGATTAGTGGACAACTTGTACCTGGGCTCCCACGGTAAGGCTCTTTTGTTCTCTGCTATCGCTATTTGCTGACGAACCGAAGTTGGGACTGGCACTCCACAAGTTTTATCCCATCCGCCGAAATCTACGACAAGATCAATACAATTATATCGACCGTACCTGAAGTCCCTCAGCTCCAAGCTTTGACAGGCGGCACCCTCGTCCTCGGGGTTCAACCAATCTCGTCCACTTTGGTGCAGGCGGGCATTGATCGCGGAGGAAACGTGCTGGGACATAACCAGGTCAACCAAATAGGGCTTGTGCTTGATATTGGCTGGTGGAGAGAGAGAAGAAGACGACGCCATTGCTCATAACGCCACGCGATCGCTCTTGGCTAAGATTGAAAAGGCGACCAAATCGGCGAATTCGTACATTCGGTACATCTTCATGAACGATGCGAGTTGGGATCAGCCGGTTATCGATCATTATGGGACAAGTAATGTCAGGCTCATGCGTCAAGTGCGGAAGAAGTATGATCCTTTGCTTGTCTTTTATAATTTGGTTAGCGGAGGTTTTAAATTATCTTTGTCGTAGTGTAGACTTTAATGTATCCAGCCGATTCAAGTCGCCGAAAGCTCTGGTCATCTCCACTTATGTACCTGACTCCTTGGAAATGACGAATTGGCGTAAAAGCATTTTGGACTTACTCTCTTTCAACCATAGAGGAGCGGTCGTGTTGCAACGTAGCCACACAAAATTTTGAGTATACGTTTTTCAACCCATTGATTTTGTCTGAGGCCTACAGCTGCTGGGCGACAAAAACTTAAGAGTACAGTTGGCCTTCGTATTGCCTATCCTGGGATCGCTCGCGGTAATCAGTTTTTTTCCCTGGTGCTGTACTTGACACTTTACCATTATTTCGCAATTTATATCACATTTCACGCGTTGCATCCATCAGTACATCCAATCCATTTTTCTACAATTTTGCAGTGCTGAGCTCGAATTATTACATTAAGCCACTATACTTTCCTACGGACTATCCCGGTCCTTCCGCGTGTGCACACCCTCATCCAGCTCAATATAAGTTCCACCATCTAACTGCTGCAGCAGCGATCGCTCTGGAGTCTTCACCCCAGGTCGAGGATACGGATTCCCCAACGGCCCACGAGACTTGACGCTGGAACTTGTCGCAGACGAAAAAGCCGACGTGACTCGCTGAGCTGCACCGTGAACCAGCGGGCGCAACGCCGGAAGGGCAGCACCTATGAGTGCCACGCTGGGCTCGACTTGCGTCGGTATCCAGAACGTTGTGCCGTATTGATCGAACTGGGGCGGGACGAGTGTGCTCATCTCGTATTCTAGCCCTGCAAGTCTGGGTTAATTCTGGTTTTGTCGTGTTGTAGTAGGACTTACATTTTGGGTCAATCTTAGTGTATCGCTCCATTTGCGTCACGAAGATGGCGAGCTTGTATGCTGCTGCGACACTAGCACTGCGATAAAATTAGCTTGGGAGCTTCGATTTTGTGCACGTAACTTACGCTGCTCCTAGCATGAACATGGCAATTACACCTACTCTTTTCTTTGCCGTCATTTGAAGTTGGAGGACCGGATATACGGGAAAAAAGAGCAAGATGATGTCGAAGGCCATGCTCGTGCTGAATAGGGCTACTTGTTCGTAATAGTAGTACCAGTCGTTCATGTACTTTGCTCTCTCCAGCGGATGCCATATCATGTTGAACGGTTTTGCGATGAAAGCTGGAAGTATCGAGTACACAATGACATAGACTGCTTGCAGAACCAGGAGAACATAAACCGCATAGCGGACCGATGTCATGGTTTGGCCAAATATTCTGGCGTAAAACAAGAGTATCGAAACTCGGATACTGGCCGACATGGCGGGATAGAGGAAGGCGGCGGAACCGACGATTCCCTGGATGACGATCAGATTCTGCAAGTGCGCTTGCACACATTCCTCGTCACGACTTACTTTGAACCACACGGAGAACTCTCCCAGAGTTATCTCTCATAGGGGCTTGCCAACTCCAGCATTGAGGTTGACATACAGTGCCATAGCCGTCCAACCCAAGTACAGAAACTGAGTTCGTAAGACTTGAGCATCATCCAAGTTGCGATATTTATTTCTACATACGAGTGTTGGAACGATAGCATAGTCGTCACGCCCGATAGTACGACAGCTATACCGATACCACAGCCGTAGAAGGGTGAAGAGAGTCGACAAGGAAGCAAGAACCACGATACCAGCAACGACACTGTAGCGTCGGTGCTCATTGTTAACAGCCGTTGGGGGTGGTATCATGATGCCCGTGAGGGTAGCTGGCTAGGTGTGTGGTGGAGCTGATCCTTCGCGAGACGAGGCTGCATTTGACAAGAAAATGTGCCGAACAACTTCTAAACCCCATCAGAAATTGACCCCAGTCATACACACTGTGTTCATTAAGCACGCATGAGACCGAGCCTTCCGGTGCGGTGATTGCTCACGCCACGAAAGACAGATAGGCCTCTTCTCAGCCGTGGCTTATGCATAGGGCGAGACGCCCGATGGTTGGTGTCACCTACTACTCTCGGTAGATGGGAATGTTACACATGCATTAGTGGCCGGGATATCCGGTCGTTATGTTATAAAAGTCCCGCATTGTTACTTGCACATGGATATTGTCAGTCCTGTATTCCAGATGCCAGCTGAGGAGGAACGCACCAACAGGCATCTATATTAGCTTTGATGCCTGCTGTAAGGGACCAGTGCAGGGCTTCCAACGTAGCGTAGTACGTACGGTACGGTGGACCCCCATCGCTCTACGCTACGGCCCGTATGAGAGCCCAGTACGTACGGGAGCCCCCGGAGATGTCAAAATACGGTCCGTAACCGTAGTACGCTCCGTCGTAAAATCCCCCTACACCCCGTAGTAGGGCGGGATTTCCTAATTGGGTAATCTGTCGTCGTTTTTTGGTCTTAAGGTCATTAATAAGGCTTCCCTTTTAGAGATCACCTTTATAAGGCTTATAAGATCGCTTTTAACAACCCATCTACCCAGCCAATTCTTTTGTAACTGTAAGGCCTTAATTGTACAGCCTATAAGACTATTGCAATCGCACGTAATTGTACGTTTGGCGGAGCTAAAACACCTCTCACAATCGCAGGACGTGCAGGGCACAGAGAGGTAATCCATAGCCATTTTATAGAGGATTAGGTAACGTTTTTAGCCCACTTTAACCTACTAATAGTGTAGGTCGTCTATAAGTTATATTAACTTTTTGTTGTTACTGCTAAGGTCCCTTTACAGATTGTCCAAGTACTTATTAAGCTGCGTTATACGCTTATAACATTTATAAGACTTGTTGCTAGTAAGGAGTATGGGATCTACGCTTATTATTTAAGCCCTTCGCGTGTTGCCCTTATAAGCCCCAGGTACCTTATGCGACGTTAGGGGGGACCTAGGTAGCTCGATGTTGTCCTTTTTGGCGTTAACGTATACCTTAAATATATAGCGTAGTAAGTAATTGGCTTTTTAATGCTACTTAGGGTGCCTTTTCTAGTAGTTCTTAAACTAGGCGATACAGAGCTGTAGGTGTAACGCGGTAGCCACATAGTAAAGAGATAGGTCTAAATCTATATAATAATTTTAACAAAAGTATGTATTAAGCTTCTGCTGCGCAAGCGCAACACCTTTAACAAGATAAGACAACTATATATAGCTGTTAATTTTATATACACGCTTGGTAAGCGACTTATAAAGTTGTTATAAGTTAATAATTGTCTGCTAGAGGGACCCAAACCCGCTAACGCTAGCAGCACCCTCTAGAGTCTTTGCATATCTTATAAAACTCTTGTAAGACTTGTATAATTGCGTAGACCTCCTCCTAATTATTGTTTGTTAATTGGTTATGTATAGGGTTGTACTTACGGGGCCTGTTAACATTGTTATTATCGCCACTAGGGACCTCTAGGAGGCCATTAATATCGCAGGCGCGTTGTATAAACTTTTAAATTAGATCCTTAAGCTTATAGCAGCGTAACAGTATAAGATAAACGCTGTGCCACCTAATCCCACTATCCTAGATTAAATTAAGGGTGCTAAAGGTCTATAACGCGTTATTATTGTTGAGCGATTGTTGTATTGTATAGAAAAGCTCACGACGTTTATATAAGACGCATACTATATTTATAAAATTATAGAGTTTCCTAATAACCCTATGCCTCTAGTATAATTAATATTGCTTCTAGGGCAACGCGTGGGTAAGCTTAGCTTTAAAATTACTTACTCTGTTGCTGTAAATAAGAGCTTTAATAATTAGGTTGATTATATAACCTGCGCAGCGTATACGGTGTTAATTTCTAATGTTAAGGCTAGTTTTGTCGCGCAGGTACTTAATGAATCTGGTGCTGTTATTGCTGGCATTGTCACCCACAAAATAGTGGAGTTTTGACTCAAATTTGTACTCCCTAATTACCTAGAGTATAAGCTAGGCTTGCGCAGCTACTATATAGTCCCTAAAAAAGTTGCGAAAGCTAATAAGTAGGTTAAGTTGTTAGTGTTTTGCATCTAAATCACTGTAAGTTACTATAAAAAATACGCTTATTAATAGGGATCTAGAGTGGAAAAACAATCTTACTAACAAAGTAAGCAACAACTCTAAGAAAGCTTATATTGTTTAGAGACGTCTATATATTGCAACTTACGCTAATTTTATTCTGCGAAAAGCGCAAAAGCTCTACAACCTCCTTCTTTTACTTTGCTATACTACTTTGTATATATTTCGCTAGTGTTATAGGGCTGCTCAGCAGTGCGCGCAAAAGGTTGGTTTGATTCTATGTTATAAGGCCCCAGGTGGCCGCTAAAGTCGCCATTTTAAAGCTGAGATCCCCTATAATAACCTAGTTAACAAAGGCGCTCTGTAACTCCTCTTCTTGCCATGGCAAATGGGATATAGTAGATCTTGCCCTGGCGGCAGCTGCAAAAGGACTCTTAGGCTGTACAGTTGCTATGGCGGGCAGCAACCTAGTGTTGGGATTGATTAGGTGCACCTTTTTAAGGTGTTGTTTGACATAAGTTGTACTGTTAACCTTTCTAACAATTAGGGAACTTTCTATTAAGGTGACAGTCCCTACAAAGCCAGTACGAGTTCTTACTAACCATATCATCCTCTAGGTACTTTAGCTCAGCTCTATACCACCAAATGTAGTAGCCAGATCGCGCTTGCCTTTAAGCTGGCCTTTGTGGCGGACCTGGTACTCAACACAGCCAGGCTTAAGGCAACAACTGCTGTGCTAAATATAGCGCTAATTAACGTTAAAGAGCTTCCTAGAATAGAGCTCTAGATGCCACACATGGCTTCTTTGTATGGGCGTTGGAGTACCTAGGGTGCCTTTACGCGACTAATTAGGACTAAGACGACTCACCTAACAAAGGCAGCGCGTTAACGGCAGCGGCGGCGGCAGCGAGCCTTTTTAACACAGCGGCATGGTGTAGGCAATAATTAAGAGTACTTTAAGATGATTGCGAGGCCTAGGACTGTGTATTATGCAGTATATTGTGGGCAAAAGTTAATAGGTTATTGCAAAAGGAGCATAAAGGAGCACTGTAAAATTTGCTACAATAAAAACGCCTGTTAGACGTCCTTGCAATCTGAGCGCGTACTACACTAAAAAGGGCGTAAAAACAGCCTAAAACAGCTCTATATAAAACACCAAAATCGTAACTTAAAAAAACACCTAAATCACGTGTTAAAATCTCTAAAAGATGCTACTGTACAGCCGTACTACGGCGTAAAACGCATACAAACTACGCTACGCTATGGCCCAGGGGGCAGAGCGTATTACGTACGGCTCACGTGATCGCTACGGGCCGTAGTTGTACGCCGTACTACGCTACGTTGGAAGCCCTGGACCAGTGGAAGAGATACTTGATTGCGAGGGAACATGGTAATCAATACATGGATTCATCAAGATCGCGTTATGAACCTGCTCACTCTGCTAGGTAAGCCCGCAGGATGACGGTCACGGAGGCTGGCCATCTGCAGTAGTTATCTAACTGCTGTCTTGTCAGTTTGCCCCGAGCCTGGCTTGATCAAGCAACTACCCGCAGGTACTCAGACAATAAACCACCGATTATGGAACCGCCGGCATACCAAAATCCTTTCGAAAACCACCACCAGCAGCTTTGAGAACTGCCGAGGTCAACGGAAGCGACCATTAGTCCGAGGCAGATTGTTGTTCCACCCACAGTGATCACGTAGTACAAAAGGGCCATTTTGTCATGATAACCGATCCCTCCCAGAGCAATCGCGATCAAGACGACAAGTATCCAGAACACGGGTTTGATTTTGTACTGGAACAAGACCGCCATGCTATAAATATCTGCGTTAACGTCGTCCTTCAGGTCTTGAAATCCGTATACACTGTCGTACAGCATTGTCCACAGTGTGCTCGCGCCGTAAATAGTAGTAGGAACAGCGGGATGTCGACCTGGCCACTTTGAAGCGAGTATGGTCGGACACCCACAGCGACAGAGCCCAAGACAATGCCCCAAGATAGGCATATCCCGAGCACTGCTTGAGTCCAGTACGTGTGCCGTTTTGCGTAGGGATAATAAAGCCACGCGAAGAAGGCGGGCGCACTGAAAATGGCGTTCTCGACCGCGTCACCCTTCAGCATGGGTAAGAACAGAGCAGCGCCCAAGGCCTGAGACGCGGTAAAGATTATGGCTGCTCTCGATGAGACGGCACCACGTGGGATAGGTCGATTGCACGTGTGCTCAACCTTTGCATCCAATGGCGCATCAATGAGGTCGTTGCAGATGTGAATAGCGTTGGAGACGAAGAAGCTCGCACCGAAGAGGAGGAGTGCTGCATACGCCACTTCCGAAGGCGGGGCCTGTTGTCGTATTGCCGCATAGAGGAGGCCGAACGAGTGGGGAAGGTAGATGAGGAGGAGTCCCACCGGAGGACTCAAGCGAGCGACCTGGACGAAGGGGAGCCAGTGCCCTGGAAGGTAAGCAAGCCAGCCTGTGCTGTGGTTTCCACCGTATTGATAGGCAATGGCTTCATTGGGTGCTGTTTTTGTGTGTTTTTGGGGGCCGGCATGCTTGGGGGTGTCGAGAGCATACAAAACGTCTCAGTGCGAGGCGTAAGAAGTGTGCAACGTCGTCGGGATGTAACACACCACATGTCTCTTCCAAAGGGTGTAGAGTCATTAAATAATAAATTCCTGAGGTGTAGCACATGGTCAATACTAGCAAGCTCTACACTTGATAGTGTGGATACCTATATTAGCTGACTGCAGCGTCGCTGCACTGTCGCATAGAGACTTCGCGTGAGCAGAAAGGACCGTGGTTAGCCCTGCAAAAGCTGAACGGTAAGAAAAGCGGTGTACCAGGCACGGTAGTGCAAGTGATAGTGTAGAATTTACCGTATCAACTTGGTCAGCCGATTCTAGGAGCAACGGAGATGGCGAAGGGTAAGCGCTTCCAGTGTCAGGGATCGGGAAGGGCTGCAGGCTAGACCCGGGGCCGCGCTCACGTCATTTTCCCACCCTGCGCTTATTGGCCGGTTCGTGTTGAGGGCAGTAAGTCAATGCAGGACAATCGTGGCAACGAGTATACGAAGGAGGCCGGACGAAGGGGATACGCTTTTTGGTCCACTGCGACTGGGCCACCAGATGGTGGCCGCCTTCGGGCGTTTGGACTACCTCAGGTACCAATGCGCTGAGTTCGCCGGACGACTCAGGCAAGACCAGAAATAGACAATTCCTTCTACGCCGCGTCTACGCCACGGATGGGTTGGTGACAAACTGCCGGGTGAACCACAAGATTAAAGCAGAACGCAGGGCGTGGCAGGTACTATATGATGGCCGCAGCCTTCCCTTTGCACGACACGCACCTCCAGGGCCACGCACGTCTAGGGGTCTTACAGGTTTCTATGCAGCAGGCTCACAACTCTTGACAGGGCGCATTGATAGCCATGGTTACACTTCGATGTATTGGTTGCCTTTTCGGCGCCGGCGTGATAACAGCTGCCTCTTTAGCTTCTCTTGCCAATTCGTTCTCTGCCCCATTTGGCTCGCGCGCAGCCGCCGCTATGGACCCTCAGATCACCACCTTTGTGTTAGCTCGTTGGCCGTTCCGACCCCGCAAGCTCAAGCCGTTACAAACGTGCTCGGCCCTGATCCCAATGTCGCCGCATATTTGCAAGGGAAAACTTGGATTGCGACGGCCCTGACCCAGACGGTCTGCCAATCGCTGAAGCTGATTCTTGGAGACACCAAGGTGGACACCAAGCCTGTTGACCCCGGGCTAGTAGACGATAACTGGTTAGTTCTAGACCTACTTTACACGTTGCTCTTCGTTCTGGCAATCATACCTATCCTAGGTCGCAAACGTGCTGGAAGTCACCAACCTGCATAGTCTTGGCCGAAAACAAGAACGACGTGTCGCTTGTTCTCAAGAGAATTCGGTTCTTCAAGATCAAATTCGCAACTCGCAGTGGGGGGCATTCGCCTAATCCGGGATGGTCGTCAATCGACGAGCCTGGCATCCTTATTGACCTCCAGAAATTAAACCAAGTCAGTGTCAGTGCCGATAAAAAGATTGCTAGCCTAGGTCCCGGTGGACGCTGGGGACAAGTATACGCAGCCTTGGATCCCTATGGATTAAGTGTCATAGGAGGACGCATATACCTCAGGTTGGCGTTGGCGGTCTGGTTCTCGGAGGTATGCATCCCAATCAACTTGGTCCTTCAAACTATAATTGATAACTTGAGTATGGAGTGGTTACTGACATGTGCACGGGCATGGTGCACCCAAACTGATATCACGTGATCGATGACTAAGCGTATACGATATAAGTTACGATTACTATGGCCGGCTGACGTCCCTCTTGGTGAGAATAGCCTAACGAAAACGAATAAAAAAAATAATTGATAACTGTGCCTCAGGCGGCTTCTTCCATTTCTCCGGTGAGTATGGTCTTGCAGCGGATAATGTAAAGAACTTTGAGGTTGGTGGTGCAACACTGCTTACTGTCACACATCAGCTTACGCCGATCTAGGTTGTCTTAGCTGATGGATCCACCGTGAACGCTAATGCCCAAATGAACCCTGATTTATTCTGGGCGCTCAAAGGTGGAGGCCCCAACTTTGGTGGGTTTCACGCGCCTCGGTGATTCTACATTCGTATCTCACAGTTCGCCAGGGATCGTTACCAAGTTCGACTTTTACACCATCACTGTCCGCGATATATGGTACACAGTCTCACTTTAAAGCCCCGATGATGCATATACATGCATTGATGCCTTTACCAAGTGGCAAAAGAGCGGCTCTTCTGATCTCAAGTCCACTGTTGCCATGGTCATTGGGCTTGATTCCATCGCCCTCGGCTTGCTATACTCGAGGACCACTGTCCCACCCAATGTCTTCGCGCCGTTCGACAAAAAACTCCCGGCGCCTATTGCCGTTGCCGTACCTCCTACCAATGGCACTGTCAATACCCTGACGCAGATTCTGGCCTCTACTTCTTCCTCAGAGCCCTTGCGGTAAGCATCTCACCTTTGACAGTTAGATCCAGCCGCTGAACAAGAATCAGGCATGACTACCGTGGTATCAGCTCCGGAGTAGACGCACAACTCTACAAAGACGTTTATTCCGTCTGGAAGGAGAAAGCCACCGCAGTGCGCGCTAGCACGGGGGCGAATATGACCTTTGTGCTGCAGCCCGTTCCCGCCGGCCTGACTGCAGCTAGCAACGCCTGCGGTGGTAACCCCCTCGGCATCCCACAGAAAACCCACCAATGTAGGTCCCCTCGAATTGCCATTCGGCCCCCATCTATCTAGCTTGCAAGTGACTAAACAAGTTTATGGTGGACGACACTCGTCGACTGGACTAACCCAGCCGACGACGCAACGGTACGCGCCGTACCCATTGCGGTCTCTCTGAGACTTGGAAGCAGCAGAGCAAGCAGCGCGGCCTAGAAGTGCCATACATTTTCATGAACGATGCTTCACGGGACCAGAATCCGATTGCGTCCTGTGGAGCTGCTAATGTGCAGAAGCTCAAGACGATTGCCGCAAAGTATGACCCAGGACAGGTTTTTCAGAAACTACAAAACGGGGGCTTTCTTTTAAAGAATGTGTAATTATTATCTGTATTTTTTGGAATGGCTGCCGCTCTATTAGGGGCATTGTTCTATTCTTACCTTCCTAGAGTTCTGTGGTCGGTGCGCAGTCAGTGTTCCGGGGGCGCTTTTGCGTGGTTTTTGTGCTAGGCCAACATAGAGCTCTCCCCTTTCAATCCATATAAGTGGTGACAAGTGGTGACAAGGTGGGTGATTCTAGCTATAGGAGCTGTGAGCAACTGCGAGTAGTATATAAGAAATATTGATTAGTTTCGTATTTGTGGTCCCTCCTTTGTACCACCGTACACCGAAATGTAGCTCATTTCAAGGCTAATGAGTTAGTGACTGAAGTACAGGAGTAGTAATTCAAGCAGGTAGCCGCATGCACATTGAATGTGACATCCTCCTACATACCTCAGGCTAGATTAAGCTGTTCAGTTAATTGATCTGCTAAAGACTGAATTAAATATAAACGGGCATGAATGAATGAACAGGTTGTTTAGGCACATCATAGGGGTAACTGAATGAGTCTCCGAACGACCTGCAGCTTCCCAATATTCCCATTTACTCCGGCACAGGCGTATTCTAATAAGAAGGTGGTAAGCAACCCTATAAGGCGCCCTACCTTACTTACTAAGTGCGCTAGCTTATACCTATAAGACACCTAGACCTACTAAAATCTAAATACCCTACTATACCTAACTATTAACCTCTTACGTATTTTTTATTTTATTTTTTTAGATACTACTATGTGTGTGGTGTTATTAATTAACTACCTAGGGGTAAAATAAAGGTTAAAAATAATAATAAAGGCTTTATCTAATAAAGGCTTTATCTTAATATTTCTTTATAAATAAAACTATATCTTATAGCTATACTATAGTAAAAGAAAATCTAGCTATAATCTTTTTTTTCTATATACTAGCTTTATAAAATAACTACTATATAAATATATATAAAAGTAAATAGTTTATAAGTACTTATTTATTTAGTATTCTATAATTCTATCAACTTTCTATAATAGTAACTAAGTTATATTAGCGCAAACTATAGTTAAAGAAAAAACCCTTTACTACTACTAATTATTATCTAATATTCTCTTTTATATAAAAAAGAGTTTTACTTTTACTACTATTTACTTTATATTTTTTTTTATAACTAAGAGGTTTCTAATAAAATATTATAATAATAGTAGTTATCCCTTCTACTATTATTAATACAGAAAAGCGTTATATAATAGTATTAATAAAAAGGGGTTATTTACTTTATAGTATTTTTTTTTACAACTAAGGGGTTTCTAATAAAAATATTATAATAATAGTAGATATCTCTTCTACTATTATATATACATAGAGGTCGGCTTACTAAATACCTTTTTTAATCTTTTTTTAGTTTAAGGTTAAAGTAAATTAAGATAGAAGGTTATATATACTACTATATACCACACCTAAATTTTAATTAAAGACTAACCTTAAATATTCTAATAATCCTACACTCTATAAGCTTTTAATCTATATAAGATTTACTTACGCTATATACAGCACACCTAGCTTATTGCTACTACTATTATTAGTTATCTACGCTTGCGCCGCTACACGACGTACTTGCTTAGATAAGCTAACTTTAATAGTAATAATAGCTAGAAGAAATCTTATAGATCTATATAACACTCTTACTACACTAGAGCTTATTAATAAAGACCTTATTGTTTTCTTATATCCCCTACTAGAGAATTCTATTACTAATAAGGAGTAATTATATCTACTAGAGTAGAAATATACTCTAGCCATTCTTTATAAACTAGATTAGCTACTAGCCTAACTAGTATATATAGATAGTATTATAAATAGTTAAGTATACCTATTTATTATGCTAGACAAGTATCTTATAAATAGAATAAAACTCTAGTATAGTTATACTAGTAGCAGCGGCGCGAATCTTTAGTATATACTTTTTAGCGACAGCGAGTACTTTTTTAGGGACGACGTTAATGTCTAGATAAATAGTAGGGCTTAGAGAGATAGTGGGAACTTTGTTAAGAACAATCTTAATATAGTAATAAAGCGATAGTGTATCTAGTACGTATTATCCATATTTTACTACTTATAAAAAAACATACCTATTAATATATTAACTTGTATTATTGTGTAATAATCTAGATAGTAATTTATAACTTAGAATAGCGAAGAAGAGGTAGCTTATAGTGTAGCTGCGCCAAAGTCTTATCTTCCCTAAAGTTCTAAGTAGCCTCTTTGTAAAGATTTTACTTATAGAAGTAGCCCTACGCTAGGACTACTAAGCTTACTTAGTAGTTTTAAACGCGCTTTTTTTTGTTATTACCTTTTTACCTTTTTACGCTCTTTTTAATTACTAAACAGAGGGCTCTGCTTTTTTTATTATGTTATTTAAGATAAAAGCCTTTGTTATGCTACCCCTAGGTAGTTAATTTAATGCCACATATATATAGAAAAGCGTTTTAAGGTGTTAATATTTACTTTATAATAACTAAGTAACTAAATAATATTACTATATTATAACTATATTTCTAAGCTAAATTTAACTTAACCTATGCTATAAAAATTATTAATATTAAAACTATTAATATACTACCTCTTAAAAGAATAGACAAAGTTAGAAGTATAGTATAAAAGCTAGACCTAAAAAATAAAGAAAGAAAAACTATAAATAGCTATTAAAGTTACTTTTACTTATAAGCTATATTATATAATACTTTAGTATATTACTTATATACTTATTACTTTTATAATTATTATTAACTAGTGTAAAAATAAAGTAAGAAAAATATAGATAAATAAAGACTATACTAAATAGTAAAGAAAAAAGTTAACTAGGCTACTTACTACTATAAATAATATTAAGTTTCTTAAAAATATAAAAAAGTATAAGAATAAGAGTGTATAGTAGCTAGCTAGCTAATATCTAATAACTAGTGTAATAGTTATAGGAGAGGAGGCATCACTAAGTTAATTTTAAAATTAAATAGTTTTCTTTAATTAATTATATAATTTAACTATAAAGTACCTATAGGTATTAGATAAGACTAGTATCTTAAATAATATATTAAAAATTATAGCCCTCTACGTAGTAATTAAAAAGAGTTAAAAAAGATAATAGTTACTACTATAATAGATACCCTTATATAAACTATTCTAATTACTAAGCAGAAGGCTCTAATTTTTTATATTATTTAAGATAAAAGCATTTATTATTCTATTTATAGGTAGATTTACGCATTTTTATTATTATCTTTTTACACTCTTTTTAATTACTAAGTAGAGCGCTCTACTTTTTTTTATTATATTATTTAAGATAAAAGCCTTTGTTGTTCTACCCCTAGGTAGATAAATTAACACCACATAGGTAGATTTAATTTTATTAGCACTACCTTAAAAATGCTTTTCTATGTTAATAATAGTAGGAGAAATAACTACTATTATTATAATATTTTTATTAGAAACCCTTTAGTTATAAAAAAAAATAAACTATAGGTAGATTTAATTAACGCTATGTAAACTATTCTAATACTGAGAAAACTTAGACACTAAGTTACTTTAGCGCTAACCTTACTAAGTAGCTCTATCTAGTCTACTTTAATTTTTTACTATTTTAAACCCTAGTTAAGCTTATATTTAAACTATAATAGCACTAGTTATAAAAACCTACTTTTTTTTTACTATAACTACTCTAACCTTTCTTTACTACCTACTAGTATTAAGTATTTAGCTAAGGAACTAATTACTAGACTATTAATATTACTTAGCTACTTTTTAGTATAGTTTATTAATAGGTTATAGTTAAATATTTCTATAGTTTAGTTTTTTAATAACTAAGGGGTTTCTAATAGAAAGAGTATAATAATAGTAGTTATTTCTCCTGCTATTATTAATATAAAAAAGCGTTATAAGGTAGTGTTAATAAAAAGAAGTTAAAATATCTCTATTAAACTTTACTTTTACCTTAAACTTACTAGTAGCTAGTCTTTAAAACCTTTAAATTTAATAATTTTAAAATATTATCTTTTAAAGGTATTAAAATTTATATATATTAAGTAACCTTAATTACTTTTCTTAATAATAGAAGCTCTAAAGTAAAGCTTAAGCTTAATTACTTTAGCTAAAAAAATATCTAATCTAAAAAGAACTATAGTAATTATACTAAAAGGTAGGTACTTAATAAAGATAATTTTTATAAACGTAGTATTACTTACTATAATAATAGTTTAGAAAATAATAATAGAATTTTTTATAGTAGTAAATTAAAAAGTAAAGAGTCTATTTATTATAATAACCTCTCTAATAATAACTCTAAAGTTACTAACGTAATTATCATTAAGTCTAACTCTTTATAAAAAAAATCACGCTCTTTTTTAATTACTAAGTAGGGGACTCGGCTTTTTTATTATATTATTTAAGATAAAAGCCTTTGTTGTTCTGCCCCTAGGTAGTTAATTTAACAACACATACAAAAATACTTAGGTAATAAATTATTATAGAAATAAGGCTCTATGGTTATATACTTAGAGTAACGCTTTTTTTTATTAATACCTTAAAACACTTTTATGTGTCTATAACGCAGAAGAAATAACTACTATTATTATAATATTTTTACTAGAAACCTCTTAGTTGCAAGAAAGAAAACTATAGACTTAGAGCTAATATAATATTCCTAAGCTTAGCTAAAATAGCTAAAAGCTTATATATATATGTATTAGCCCTAATAGTTTTCCTTATATAGTTTTAATTTATATTTAGCTTCTTAACTTACTATATTTAATTTATTAATTTTCTATAGTTATAAGTCTAGTACTTTATAACTATAGGATAATTCTCCCTATATAATATATTTTACTAGAATTTTAATTTAGGACTTTAATTACTTTTGTTTTTTTATTATTTTTCCTTTATTCTAAGCTTATCTTATATAATAAATAACCTTAAATCTTACTTTATTAACTACTTATTAGCTTATTAACCTAGTCTCGACCGAGACCCACAGGCACTTCACACAGTCAGATCACATGATTAAGGAACTTTTTAATTTTAGAAATAACGCGGTCCTGCGCGCGTTATTAACTTAATTATATATATTTATATAGTATCTATCTTATAGAGCTGGTACACAGTAAAAGAAGGTTATAGCTAGATTTTCTTTTTTACTATAGTATAGTTGCGAGATGCAGCTTTGTTTATAAGATAATAGCTTATTATCTAAGTACGCTAGCTAGATTAATATATCTAATACTAGGTCTAAGCTTAAAATAAAGAAATCTAGGACTAGATTAACTCTAATACTAAAAATACACTTTTAATTAAAGCTTAAAGGCAAATTTAACTATAAATTTCTAAGAAACTAATTTCTTATAGTATAGTAAACTTACCTAAAAAATATACTGATTAGGTAAAGCTTAAAAAATTTAAAACTAATAAGAAGATATATACCTTATGGTTTTTTTTACGACTAAGAAGTTTCTAATAAAAATATTACTATATATAATAGCAGATATTCCTCCTACTATTATATACACAAAAAAGCGTTTTAAGGTGTTAATTAAAAGGGGTTATATTTATATACCTTATATATTATAAAATACTAAGCTTTTCTTTTAATCTAGTAGTTAATAGTAACTAAGCTTAAATTTTTTTAAATTTAGATATATTTTATAGTTTTATATAAGCTTATAGCTATTACTATAATGAAGCTCTTAAATAATTAATAGCTAATCTTATAAGTACTAATTTAAGCCCTTTAAAAAGATTTTAAACTTACTAACTAAAGTATATAAAATTTACTCTAAGCTTAGTATAAGTTTTATCTTAATAAAGCTAAGTATAAAAATTATAATTGTAAGACTTAGTTTAAAAATTAGCTAGTACTTTATAGTAAAACTAAGACTTAGTTAATTTTAAAAGTTAATAAAGAGCTTACTTACTATCTATAAGTTATTTTTATACTATTTTAGCACGCTCTTTTTAATTACTAAGTAGGGGCTCTGCTTTTTTATTATATTATTTAAGATAAAAGCCTTTGTTGTCCTACTCTTAGGTAGATAAATTAATGCTATGTACTATTTTAGTAAAGTTTACTTTAAACTAAATATATATTATAGTTTAAAAGCTTCTTTAAAATATAAAGCTTAGAATACTATTTCTTAAGCTTAATAAAATTAAAAAAATCTTTTTAGTACTTTTATAAAAGTATTTTATTATGTTTACTTATAAATAAGAAAGGTTAATTTTTATAACTTTTTAGAAAGTAAAACGTTTAAGTACTAAAAACTAAACTAAAATAAGTAGTTATATAGTAAAGAAACTTATATTAGTATGTAGCCCTTCTAGATAAGAGTATAAACTATCTCTACTTATTTTGTTTTTAAGTAGCCCCTGCTATATTTAATTACTGCGTTTTTTATTACATTATAGTATTCATATAATATTCTATAATCTTATATAATATTATATAATATTATATATATACTAAGCCTTAGAACTAAAGTATATTAAAGTTTTTCTAATATCTTCCCCTAGCTTCTAAGATAACTAACCCTATAATAATAACACCCTAACTTGCTCGCCCACTACTATATTACTAGATAATTAACACTTACCTTTTAACTTTTTACTACATATTTGCGAGAATAAAAAGATAGTATAAATAGGCAATTTTTATCTAGTTATATATTTTATACTATGTAGGTAGTAGCTATATATTATATTATTATTAACTTTAGTAACTAGTATATTTTATAATTAACTATTTTATTATTAGTATAAGGGGCTAATTTATACGTGCTAATGTTAAGATTCTTAGAGAAGAGGAAGAATTAAAGACACCTTATAACAGAATACAATATAGTGCCTACTAGGGATTATATAATATTTTATAGTGTCCTAAACACTAAGCTATAAGATATATTAGGACTTTATAACTTATATTATAGAATCTTATATATACTATATATAGAACTCTATAGGACTATAAAATATTATAGAATTTATTATATATATAGAAACGTAAGTATAGACTTTCTATCTTATATTTAACTTATTTATTAATTTATTATTTAAATTCTACTTAAGTCCTTACTATTAATTTATTATCTTATAACTTTTAATACTAATACCTTTTAAATAGTATAAGTAGTTAAAACCCTTTACCCTTATTAAAACACTCTTGCCTAAGAACTAACTTTAGCTACTAGAACTAGCTTACCTATTAGTTTTAATATTTTAAACACCCTTAATATAAGCAACTTTAAGTAACTTATTTTAATAAATAACACCTATAAAGAAACTAGTAAACTAAATCTATATAATAGCACTTAAGGTAAGCTTAAAGCATAGATTTTATAGCTTAATCTCTACTTTTATATTCTTAACTAAGAAAAGCCTAAAAATAAGAAAATTCTAAATATGAAGAAAGTTATCTTTGCTACTATATATATGCAAGGCTAAGCTACTAATTAAATTTAATTATACCTAAGACTATACCTAGCTAAAGAGAATATTAAAGAAAACACTACTAATTAAGTTATTAAAAACTATAGCAACTTTAAAAATTAACTTCAATAACTCTTTAAAATTACTAATAAGGTATCCTTATTAAAATAAGCTATTTAAACTCTTAAGCAAACTAAATGTACTATTAAGTATACTACTAAGTTTTAGCACTATATAATATAAGTTAAGTAAAATAATAATACTTTAATAGTTATATACAAATACCAACTAAAGTAATTTTATATATAAAGAACTACTATGCAGCAAAGTAGCTATTAATACCTTAAATAAACTATATAATAATTCTATTTAAATTAATATAGACTAGTATAAACTAAATTACAAGCTATAATATAACTTTTATATAATACTAAGCTACAGTAAAGTATTTACGCACTACTAGATAGTATCTTAGCTATATAAATAAGATTTTTATAGCTACTAGCCTATAGAAGGAATTTAGTATAGTTGTACTATTAATAACTTAGAAAAAGAAAAGTATAAGGCAGTATATATATTAAACTATTAATAAAGTAATATACTACTAAATAACTAAACAAGCGCACCTTTAAAGAATCCTATTAAGAAAACTAATCTAATAGAATAAAACACGCACTTATTTTATATATAGTAAACTAGACTATATAGATAGAAACTACAGATTTAAAAATAAGGTTATTAGGTAATTAAATATACTAGCTATTAAGAATACAAATATAACTAATAAAGAATATTAGATAGTAAACTTTATTAATAATCTTAGTATTAATAAAGTAAACTCTAAATAAGTAGACTTATTAAACTTATAACTATATAAGGATACTAAAGAAGATTTAAATATAAAAAAAATTAAACTAATTTAATAACTACTAACACTATACTCTTAGGCTAGACACTATATATAGACAACCCTATATTACTTAACTATATACTAAAACTTAACTTAGTTAATAATATACTAAGCGTATAGGATTTCTTAGAATCTTACTAATCTAGAAATAGAAATCTAGTATATAGAACTATTTATTATAGCTTTAAACACGCCTTAATTATCTTCTAAAAAGATAGAAAATAGGCAGACTATAGATATAAATACTAGTCTAAAAGTAAAGTCTACCTAATATAAAAAATCTAAATATAAACTAAAGTATAACTTAAACTACTTTAATCCTATATATAAATTTCTTAAATAGAGATACTATAAGAAAAGTTAGTGCACTATCTATTACTAAAGTAAGGAAAATATTAGCTTATTTCTATAAGTTAAGCAATACTATTATTAAAATTAGTTTAACTACCCTATTACCTAATATAATATATACACCTATACAATATATAAGTAATAAAGTACTTTCTATAACTTAATAATACTAAAAGCTAAATATACTTAATACTTTGTAAATAAAAAATGCACACAATTCTTTTAGTATACCTACCTATATAATAGATATAAGAACTACTAGGTAAAAAAAGTAAATAGATTTAAATGTAATATATTCTATTAGTAGCCCGAATAGATTAGTCCGTCGGATAGTTTTTGCCAAGACCACAACACTTTACTATGAATATGAATTATAATGTCTTAACAACACAATGCGTTATTATCTAATTAAGAAGGCAGAATTAAGCTTACCCTTCACGCCTATTAGAATAAGCAAATTTTAAGCCTACGACGCGCTACTACAGTATATAATATCCTAAAGTCTACACTAAGCAATTAAATTAATAGAATTACCGCCTAAGTAGATATATAATTAGGCATAGCAAAGCTTACCGCGACTAAAGAGCAGACGCTTATATAGTATATCCTTAACCTAGATTTGCGCGAGGATTTACACCCTAGCTAGGTAAGGTAGAAGATATGGCCAATAAACTGCTAGCTGCGCGGCATAGAGACCCTATAGAATAATACTAGACTTAGCGCTTCGTAAAGCGCGTACCTAAGCTTAAAATGGCTTTTAATTAAGCGAAGGACTAATAAAGAATATAACAGGAAGACCTAGAGATTATAAACGCGTAGTTTTAGCTAGTAGAGGACACAAAAGCCAAGTATAGAGTGCAGAATAAAGATATCTATAACTTTAATAAGACAGGCTTCTAGATAGAAGTTATTAGCTTAATAAAGGTTATAACTAGTTTAGAAAGACATTTTTAATCTACGCTTATTTAGCTAGGCAACCGTAAGTAGGTCACAGTAATTTAGAGTATTTGCGCTACTAGGTATGCTACCCTGCCCTTTATTATCTACAAAGAGCGAGTCTATATCTTAGCGTAGTATAAAGAGACTAGTATTCCCCACAATTAGAAGCTCTTAGTCTCTAAGACTAGCTAGACTAATAACAAGCTTAGAGTTGCGTAGTTTAAAGCAATTTAACATGTATACAAGGCCGCGCATAGTAGGGTTATAGAGGTTACTTATTCTAGACAGCTATAAGAGCTACTACTTCTAGAATTTTAAGGATTATTACCTAGAAACAGAAGATCCTAACACTCTATATGCTAGCGCACTTATCTTATATATCCTCTAGCCGCTTAATGTGGTCTATTTTTCGCGCCACTAAAACTAAAGTACTCCTAGCGCGTGTGGGACTTAGCAAGCCAACGCGTCTTTTATATTAATAAAGAGGGCTTTCTACTAGCCTTTTGCAACGCGTTTTTTAATATATTTATACTAGAAAACTATAAGAAAGCCTTTAAGGCCTCTAGGCTTATTCCTTTAGATGCGTTAGTAGTAATAGATCGCCTTAATGTGCGTATTCACACTCTCTACCTTAGGGTACCCTACTAGATATACCATGGCAAGCCAGGACCCTAAGTAATACCCTTAAGTTTGGATCCTAGTTAAAGCTCGTACGCAACTGTTTTATTTAGTCTCTACCTCTACCTAATACTAAAGTAAGCTACTTACAGCTTATAAAAGGTGCTAAACTTATACTCTACTATAGTGTACTTTAAGAGACCTATATTAAGGAACTTAAGGAGTAGATTAAGGTTCTAACGAAGCGAAAAACGCGTAAAAGAAAGCGCATTTAGAAAGGTAGGACGCTAGGCTTTGCTTAGGGAGCAGATTTAGAAGTAGAAAGCCCTTCTATTAGGGTAAAGTTATTAAAAAGGGCGCAAGGTAGTGGTAAGAAAGAGGTAGGTCCCTTAACACAACACCGCTATGGGAGGTGCAAAGAGCCTAGACATAACGTAAGAACCTATTAGATAGATAAAGAGATAGAGGAGGAGTTAAATATTACCCTTAGTAGCTTATTTTTAGATAGTGTTAATAGTAAATTAGAGTGATTTTATTATAGGTTACTATAAGGCCAAAAATAATAAGTTAACTTTATCTTGCAATAGTACGCACTTAGTAACTAAAAATTAGATAAAGTACTACTTAAGATATAGTATGCTTTATTGCAAATTATAATAAGTATACTATATATTACCTATGTATAGTATGGTAAATATATATTGTATATTATAGGGAGTCTTATTGTAAGTTCGTACTATTAAGAAAGACTTCTTAGCTTTTTACGCGGCTGCTGCTGCAGTCGCGCAAAGAGGCTACATAACGTAAAAAAAAAGTAGATTAAATAGTAACTTAGTATATTGTAAGTTATAGTAGATTATTATAAGTCACTATGAAGTAACGTTGGTAGTGGTAGTGTTCTATAATGAGTTATAAGGGACCTCGAAGTTGCTAAGAAAAACTATCTGGCGAACTAATCTGTTCGGGCTACTAATAGAATATGTTAACCTAACTAAATAGGCTATAATAATTAAATTTAAACTAACGCTAAAGAATAAATATAGTAAGGCTTCCTATAATAAATAGGCTATAATACTACTAAGAGAAGAAAGCAGTACTAATAAAAGCAAAAAGTAATATTAAGCCTATAATTATATTACTACTTATAATATAATATATATACACTATAGCTATAGTATAGTATATACTTTTAAAAAGTATAAAAGGTAAAGGAAAATGCAACTATCTTACTTCTAAAATATACAATAACTATATCTTTCTTAGACCTACGCTTAAATAAAAAAAAGCTTTTATTAAACTAAATACTATAAATAGTAAGGCACTAATTAAGCTACTAGTATAGCTTAATAAAATATAGATTAAGGCACTTATAAATTTAGGCATAATAAAGAGCTTTATATTATAATAAGTAGTGCTAGAAGTAGAACTTCTACCTACTATTAGAATAGAACTTTACCCGCTCTATATTACAAATAAAAACTAAATACTAAAGACGCTAACTATATATATAAAGTTACTACTATACTTTAAATTTATAAGTATAGGGAAAGAATTATTCTTAATATATTAGATAGATCTAATTATAATACTATTTTAGAAGTACTCTAGTTAAGAAAGCACAGCCTATATATTAATTAGAATATAAGAATACTATTCTTAAAGCGCTGCAAATATATATTATAAGTAAAGCCTATATATTAATAGTATATAGTAGTAAATAAAAAAGCTATTAATAATATAGTCTTAAAACTAAAAGTTAATAAATATAAATTAATCTTAGTAAACGCTAGTAAAAACTACTAAATTATAAAATAAAAGATAATAGTAAAGAAGAGTATGTGGCGTTTAAAATGACTACCTAGAGGTAACACGACAAAGGCTTTTATCTCAAATTACATAACAAAAAAAGCAGAGCCCCCTGCTTAGTAATCAAAACAAAAGCGTAAAAAGGTGGTTACAAAAATGCGAAGAAGAGTATATAACTTATAATATCTTTAATAAATATAAAGAATAGAGTTATTTATTTTAGAAAGAGAAAAAAAGCTAACCTACCTAAGTATTAACCCTAGAATTATATAATTAAGCTACAAAAAGAAAGAACACTACCCTTTAGACTACTTTATAGTAAATTAGAAAAAGAACTCTAATAAAAAAAGAATTTATTAAGAAGAATCCTAATAAGAGATATATTAAACTATTTAAGTTACTAGTAGTAAGCCTATTTATATTTATACCTAAAAAGGACAAAAAAATCTTAATTCTATATAGACTATAGAAAACTTAGTAATATAATAATTAAGAGAATTAATATCTACTACTAAATATTATAGAACTTTAAGACTAATATTTAAAGGCTAGAATCTTTATAATAATAGATTTATATAATAGGTACGAAGGAGCGTATTAAAGTAAGTACGGGCGTAAGGTTGTCTAAGTATAGCAGAAGTCTAGATAGTGAATCTACGCTGTAGTGGGGGACTATAAGCGAGGATTTTAGTCTAGAAATAAGCGAAAACTTAGACTCCTTAGCGAGTTCGAATCTCGTCCTCTCCCCCTCTGGTTTTTTAAACACCAAAAAACCAATCTTTGTGGATAAGAAAGAAAAGTAGCCTAAATAAGCTAGTATCTCTAATAATTAAGAAATTTCTAACTATTTGAGCTAGTCTTAAATAAGTTACTAGATTAAACTTATAGGACGGGGAAAGCTATTAGCAAGTACCCCCAATAATTAAGAAATCTTTAACTAGTTACTAGTCTTAATAAGTTTTATTAAGATTTAAACTCATAGGACGAAGAAGTTAATTAAGGCATATTACTATCTTCTAATTTAGGAAAAACTTTATTGGAAATTTTAATTCACGCTAGTAACTTTTTAGGTACTTATTAATAACAAACTATTTAACTATCTAGATATATTTATTATTATATATATAAATAATATTCTTATCTACTCTAAAAATAAATTAGATTATATTAAATGTATGCGAATAGTACTAAGAGTATTAAATAAAGCATACCTGTAAATTAAGCTATAGAAGTGTAAACTCTATATATAGAAACGTAAGTTTCTAAGACACATTATTAGCACTATAGAAATTAGTATAGCATCTAACAAAATTAAATATATTAAAGATTAGGTACAACTAAAGATAGCTAAATTGTTTTAGAAATTCTTAGAAATTTATAGATTTAACTAACAATTTATTAAAGGATACGCTAATATTATAATACCTTTAATAAACCTTACTAAAAAGAATACGCTTTTTATATAGATAGACAAATATAATATAGTATTTTAATAATTAAAAATTGTATATATTAAGCTACTAGTTCTTATTTACTTTTAGAATAGAGAATTACTATAAATTAAAACAAATATAAGTAACCTTACAATAGGCGCCTACGCAAAATAAAAGAAAAATAGAAAATACCACTCTATTATATACTATTTACGCAAGTTAAATAACACTAAAATATAATATAATATTTACAATAAGAAACTTTACGTAATTATAAAGGCACTTAAGCACTAGAGAATCTAGATATATAGTTACTTAGATCTTATAATTTTTACTAACTATAAAACCTTATATAATTTATAATAATAAAAGAACTAACGCTATAATAAGCTTACTAGGCAGCAACGCTAAAATAGTATAAATTTAAGATTATATACACTTTAGGCAAAGAAAACAGAAAAGCTAAAACGCTCTTAGCTAATAAAGTAACCTTATAGGAGAGCAAATAAAAATATACTTTATAATACTTTAATAAAACTAAAATAGATTACTTAAACTAATAGTAGGACTTAGCTAACTCCTAGTTATTACTAAAGAATTACCTAAGAAATAATAGACTAAGATTATTTAATAATATTATAATAACCCTATATATAAACACCTAGGTATTAAGAAAATAATAAAACTTATTTAGCAAAACTATAGCTTTAAGAAGGGAATTAAGAAAGGAGTAATAATATATACTTATAAGTGTGTAGACTATTAATATAATAAGTATGCTACGTATTATAAGTACAGTAGGGTGACACAAACAAATCGCCTAGTAATAAGATATCTTTTTAAAAGTTATATAACTAGGTGAGTTATAATACTATGTAAATAATAAGTATACCGTTTCAAGGAGAAGGTTTGGGAGATTTAGTATAGAAGGTTAGTAAGAGCTTAGTAATCAGCGCTAACTAGAGGTATCTTAGTAAAGTTAAGGGAATCTTTCCTTAAAACTTTGACCCTATATAACTTTTTTTTCTACCTAGATAAAATTCTATAACTTATATATATTATAGTTCAGTCTATAAGGACTATATAACATAATTTTCATTATAGGTTTATTCATAGAAATAATAATTATAAGGAAAAAGATAAAAATTAATTAAAATTAAACAATTAGATAGAACTAGTAAATAATATATAACTAGTACTTAGTATATCATCCTTTAGCCTCTATAACGTCATTATAACGCTTAGGCAAAGATAGTATACAATGATCTATAGCCTCCTGTGGAATTAAATCCCACTCCTCTTGTATAGCTCTTTTAAAGGCTTCTACACTAGATTTACTAGTGCCAAAGCCTAAAGAAGCCCTATTTTCTTTTTTCTAGCCTACCTTTTAATAGACTCGAAACGTTTTCTATAGGATTTAAGTCTGGTGAATAGGGTGGATGCCCAAAAACAAAGACTTTATTCCTAGAAAACCACCTTTTCACCTGTGGAGTTCCGTGGATCTTCGAATTATCCTGTTGAAATTTCCAGCCTAGTTATAATTAGTATATAAAGAATAAGATTTATAAAAAATATAATATATATTTGAAGAAAAAAGAAAAAAAGAAGAAAATGGGGTACTTTACTTACCTCTTTTTAAAAGAGGTTTTAAGACAGGATTTAAACACTCCTGTATATATCTAGTGTTATTAAAGGTTCTAGTTTTAATAGGGTCCCTTAACAACACTAGTTTAGAACGTCCTCCTATCCAAATACAGCCCCAGACTAAGATAGAAATATCTCGCACTTTCAGTAAATTAGTACTAGCTCAAAAAAAAAAAGATATAAAAAAAGTAAAACAGCCCAATTATAGAGAAAAAAGGGCCCTATAATTCTAGAATTTAAAAGAAATTAATAACTTACAAGTTGTTCGGTTTTTGCGCTGTTCAGGCCCAATTTTCGATTTTCCCCTTTTTCTTATATATTCTTGCCTATTACCATGCCCCCTTTGGATAGTAGACTCGTCAGAAAATATAACTTTAGCAAAGTTAATATTTTCTAGCTCCTTAACTATTTCTTTAGCCCAGAATTTCTCTTCTTTTAGCTCTTTCTTTAGTTATATAGGCCTTTTTCTTAGAGACGTTAAAAGAATAGTCTTCTCCTTTTAAAACTCTCTGTAACGTCCTCTTAGTAAAGCCAAACTATTCTCTTCTAATAGCCTCTTATTTGTCTTCTTAGGGCTTTTAGTAGTTAAATCCCTATTAATAACTCTTTTCTTCCTAGAAGTAACCTTAGTTACTCTCCCTTGTTTTACCCCCTTTTAATAAGTTTATCTCCATTATTTTTCTTATTAATACGTCTAATAGCAGTCTTAATAGATTGTAGAGGCTTATTAAGAGTAGTAGCAATAGTAGAATTAGAAGTATTTGCTTTTTTAAGTAAAGAAACTTAACTTTCGAGTTTTGACAATTTTGGCTCCATTCGAGGAAATACAAAAGAGAAAATTTGCTAGACAAAAGATATTAACGTGGTTTACTAGCGAGTGACCCACACTAGTAAGCGCGCCACCTTTGCCAAGATCCCACTAAATCATTTTATTTATTATTAGACTGCGTCGCATCACTACTTAAAAATATATACTAAGTTAATGCATCTAATTTAGATTCTTTCTCTTTAACTCCCTAGTAGGTTTGCGTATTATATCTAGGTTGCCTATAGATGCTATAACGCTGTTAAGTTAATAGCCCTATTGCAGCGCAACTAGTACCTAACAACTATTTACCCTTCTTCTATCCACTAGCGTCCTTAGGAGTGGCTAGCTAAGATCCCTCTGCTATTGTAAGTAATCCCTAATGCTGGATATACCTTCTTTTACATAATTTTTACCTTATAGTCTCTCTTTAATTGTCTTGCAAAGACCTATAATTTTATCTAACACTAGTACCTAACTATGCATTGCACTTAGAGCGCCTTTTTTAAGCTTCTTAAGCACCTGCATAGTTAAAGTTAGTAATAAATTAAAGTAATCTCTAATTCTCTTATAAACTAGTGTTGATTGCGCCTTAAATTCGCGTAGGTTACTTGGTGTTTTAGACTCCTAGGTGGTAGGCTCTTTAATAGGCAGACTAGGTGTATGGATACGAATGTTAAGGTGCTGTAACACCTTTTCTAAATTTAATAGGACTAGCCTAGCACTGCGAAAACTACTCTTAATTGTCTCTATAGAGAAAACCTTTAAAAACGCGGTTTTAAAGGCTAGGAGAAACTTAATCTTTGTGATATATAGGTTATTAGCTAACGCGCCAAGCCTAAGATCTTAGCACTATATGCCTTCTTTAGTAGGGAGAAATAGCTTATATTTAACAGCTATAGTAGGTGTAACGAATATAGCGGCATATAGAGAGTAATAATCTTATATTCCCTATAGTAATTCTAGAACTTAATTAAGTTATAGCTCTTATAGCTGTTAATAACTAGCAGCTAATAGGTTCCTTTAGCGCGTCCCTTTGTATGCGCGTTAAAGTGTTTTAACTACGCAATACTAAGCTTGTTATTTGTCTAGCTGTTCTCGCTAACAGTGATTATCTAATCGCTAGAAATTAACGCGTCTTTATACTAGGTAGAGATATAACGCTTACTAGCGTAGATAATAAAGGGAGGAATTGCCTATCTAGCAGCGCAGATACCCTAGATTACTATAATCCACTAGCGGTCGCCTAGCTATATTAATTTTAGTTTCGCACGCCTCTCTAATACTATAACCACAAGCTAAGACCCTATAACCCCTATTAGGAAGCCTGATTTATTAAAGTTATAGGTGTTCTTATCTATAATACCATACTTGACTTTAATGCCCTCTATAAGCTTAAACTACGCGTTTATAATCTTAGAATCTTTCTATTATACCTTCTAGTTATTGTATAACTAAGACTAACGCGTTTTAATATTACGTCTGCACTTAATAAACCTATCTATCTAGTTAATGCTAATAGGTGGCTTTCCTCTTTATAGACGTAGTAAATTAGCTATTGTGCGTATTATAAGCTTTGTAGAAGGGAATCCACGCGTGTCTAGCTTAATTATATAATTAACAAGCGCCTGCTCCTTAAGGAGAGTAAAATTCTTTAATTTAGGTAGGTTATTGCGTCGTGTAGTTATTTCCGTTGCGTCTTTAATTAAGCGTTTTGCGATTAACGTTATATAGCCCTGCTGCTGCTCGCTCTATAAGATTTGGGTCTTGTTTAATAGCTCTAATAGTAATAAGTAACTAAGCTTTATTAGATGGCTTAGAAGACATAGTAGGTGGTTGTATTATAATAGTATTATTAGTGATAGTGGGGTCTTAGCAAAGGTGGCGCGCTTACTAGTGTGGGTTACTCGCTAGTAAACTACGTTATATTATACTATACTTTTAGTAATAAATCACGTGATTTAATTAACTTTTAAAATTACGTAACTTTTTAACCTTAAATTATTTCTTAATTAAGTTATATAAGTACTCTCCGAAATTTTGCTTACGTAATCTACACTTGGCCTAGAATAGCTAGTAAAAACATTAGCCTAGTAGCATACTAAATAAAAAAGTCATAACGACTTAAAAATTGACTTTTTCGAAACACTAGGTTTAGATAGATACCTTAAGGACCCTGCTTATTAAGCACGTATCTAGTACCTAATCTTAATCTCCTATATTTCATCTTTAAAACCGTATACTTTTTATTTACATAGTATTAAAACTCACTTAGTTATATAACTTTTAGAAAGGGTATCTTTTTACTAGGCGCTTTTTTTGTGTTACTCTTGTCAGATTAGAGCCGTGTTGCCGAACAAGGGCACGTGGTCGGCTCCACCCTCTAAATTAGACCTCGAGCCAACAAGTCACAGAACACACACAATACAACTGTTTATCTATCTTATCTATTAGACCCCTATCTTAATAAGCTCAAATAGTGCTTAAATCTGACAATTAAGAGTCTTCTTACTGCCTTAATTAACCCTAAGAAAAGACAATGTCGCTGTTAACGCTCCGCGACTCAACAATTGTGTTAACCGATTACACTAATTATACACTATAGCTGCTGCAGCTAAAAGCGCGATGCGAGCTAATGGATATATGGCCTATTATTAGTCTAGATGGAGCCAAACTCCCACGCGAAAAGCCGACACCACCGTTGCTGCTGCCAGAAATAGCGAGTTACTAGCCGATTATCCGCGTAAACAACAACAATTAACAAAACCCTCTAACACGCCTATTAAAGCTATTAAATTCAGGCCTTAAGGCATATAAGGAGGACATAAAGTTCTATAAGATACAGCTTAAGGACTATAAGATCAAGGACAAGGAATACTAAGAGAAGAGAATAAGTCTTAAGAAAGTGGTTATCTATATCTAATTAACTGTGTCGTAACACCTGTAACGTAACTTCTGCAAGCCTAGAGAGCAGATCTAGTAATAGATCAAATCTCTAACGCAGACAGTAGGCGTTTAATAAGGAAAATAAGCGGGATAGGGCGAGAGCGCGATACCTATAGGCTCTTAAGCCGATAAGACAAACCCTTAAACTAGGATACCTAGCTAACTAAGTATAATTAGGCAGCTACAGAAGCAGAGATAAATAATGTCGCTAAAGTACAATTAATCCATAATACTATAAAGGACTTCCTAACTGCGATTATAAAGGCTGCCCCCACCTAGGGCGTGTCCTTTTAAGAAACTGGACGCCAAGACGTAGATATAACAAGGAAGGAGATAATAAAACGCTTCTAAGAATATATAGCAATACTCCACCTAATTAAGAGCAAATAGTATAGGGGCGCCTTTGCTGCTAGTAAGCCATCTCTCGCTGCTAGTGGTGCATCCACCCTGGGCACTAATAGGGACGCCTCTTACGCTGCCGAAGACGCGCCATCTTCCACGAATAACCAACGTGGACGGGGGAGACCTTAACAAAAACAATCCTTTGGTTAAAGTACTATATCTAAGCAGTCCTTAATAGAGGATATAACAGCAGTTAAAGGTAGAAAATACCCTGCTTATTAATAAAGGCATAGTCTAAAAGACTGCTTCTACGCATATCTGGGAATATGCACTAGAGTAGTTTAGGCCACAACCTAGCTTTACAGATATAGTACAATATAGGATTAGAAATAATTTAGATCTATAAGAGGAGATAAGGAAGGTAAAGAGACTATAGTCTTAAACCCCACAAATTAAGAACTCACATACCCCTACTCCTAAGATTAATAATAATTAACTAGATAGACAGAAAATTTCCACTATCCGAGCCAGCTTCAATGCGGCATCATATTAATCCGATTCTACGAGCTACCTACTACGATACTCCTTAATCCTTAATTTAGGCACTACCTACCTGCTACATCGCGAACGATCTCAATCGATTTGTCTCATTTCGCCCTCTATCGCCTAGAGACTTTATATGGGCTGGAAATACACAATATAGGTTAAAGGATATGGCACGGTTTACCTTGAACTGAAGGGCCTAGCTAGACGGCGGATACTACGCCTTAACGATTAACGATGTGTGGCCTATTGCCTAGACCTTCTATGCAACCTAGTGTCTTTTAGGATACTACAGCGTTAAGGGCTATAGTAGGATACTAAATCAGAACCTACAAGCCTAAAGCGAGCAGATAACACAGTTATTGCTAAGCTGCAAGAGCTCTACAACTAATAGGTTCTAGAATACTAACTAGAACTAATAGAACAGGCAACCTTCTACACACACCTCTACACCTACAGGATCACCTTACGCACTAAGAGATCCCCGCAAAAGGCAGACGCACTGCGATGGCATAAGCGACTAGGGCATCTAGGCCCTAGTGCTCTTAAGCACCTAGTGCAGTAATCTAAGGGGGTGCGGATTAAAGGCATTACTATAGTACAGTGCGACGCCTGCAGACAAGCTAAATTTAAGAGGTTAATCCACCAAACACCACAACTAATTAATAAAGGACTAGGAGAACGAGTCGCAATAGACTTCCACAGCTACGAGGATAGCAGCTCAACAAAAGAGAAGAGCTAAATGCTAATCACCAATCGATACTTAGGACTAATGTGGGATTTCTACTTCAAGGATAATCGCACAGCTCGATCTATTATCCAAACTTTGGCCACTTTTACAAAGTTTATAAAGAACTAATTTAAACCTTATAGTTAAGGTAATTAAAGCAGACAACAAATATTCACAGTTAAACAAGAAGTTAATTAATAGTGCACAGCCTAGGGGATTACAACTAAGCCTTTAGCACCTAACACACAAGCACAGAATAGGGGAGCTGAACGCTTAGGGGGTGTAATAAAAGACAAAGCCTAGGCAATGCGACTTAATGCCAACCTACTATAGGAGATATAGCTAGAGATCACCTAGTTAGCTATCTACCTCTATAATCGAACACCAAACTATACAAATTACTAGAGAACACTATACAAAGTCTTCTTTACACAACAGTGGCCTTCTAGAATAGAGTGGTTTATAGCACTACAAAAGCCAAATCAAACCTATCTTAAGGCATATAGGTGCAAAGCTTTTGCAATAATAGATAATACCTACTATAGCAAGAGCAGGCTATAGCGTCTTGACCTAAAGGCGTGGATTGGATATTTGGTAGGATACCAATCCTCTAACATCTTTTAGATATGGATACCCTCGCTTAGGAAAGTAATCAGCACCCAGGACGTAATATTTTGACAAAGACAGCATCTTTAGCGGAAAGACAAAGGACCTTATAGATAACCTTATGCACAATACCCTTAAAGAGATCGCTGTATAGGTCTAATTAGTTAAACTACTATCTACAGCTGAACTAACTAAATTAGAGACAGAGTTGTTCTATAAAGATAAGACGATTTAAGATAACCCGCAGGATAAAGACTAGCCTAGATATCGACAAGGTAGGAAAGTAGACTATACTTATCCCACTCCGCTAATCACACTACTACTAGTGACACTCCTTGCACAATCACTAGTAGAGAAAGACAAAAGGAAAGACCACCAACCCTTATTATTAACAACATGCCTATAGGCCGCAGCATTTATAGCTAGCACTGAAGCGGCAAACGCAGGGAACTTTAATAGGAAAACATTAGATAAGGCGCAGTTAAAAAGATTGCTCTCTAAAGGATTAAAGCTACATAGGAGCTAGTTGCCTATGCCACCTTCCTAACGCGATAAGCTTAAAGAACATCTACTATGCGATATGTTTAAGGAAGCTAAGAAACAGCACCTGAACAGTTACTAGGACATAAGATCCTGGACCAAGATACTAGCTAAAATAATCAAGCTAACTAGAGAACAGATCCTTAACTGTATGTGGGTATACACCTATAAGTTTAATAAACATTACTAACTTAAGAAGTGCAAAGCACGCCTTGTTGTTTTGTAGCGATTAATAGAGAAATATCACGTCACAAGATATATATGCGGCAACATTGGCTAGACGATTATTTCGCATGCTTATAGCGATTGCGGCGCGATTTGACCTAGAGCTCCTTTAATACGACGTCACGAATGCTTTTGTTTACGCGAAGATCGACCAAGATATATATATAAGGATGCCACAAGGCTACAACAAACCTAGGACAATCCTGAAGCTTAACAAGGCGCTATACAAACTCTGGATCTCACCACTACTCTGGCAGAGAGAGTTCACTTCAACACTGCGAGGCTTAGGCCTTATTAGCATACCCTATAAACCTTGCTGTATGATTAAACAAGGTGTAATTATCTTCTTCTACGTAGATAACATCATTATTGCCTATAAACAGGAGAACAAACCCTAGGCTAAGCTAGTTATTAAGCAGCTACAAGAAAAGTACACCCTTATAGGAGGAAAAGATCTCTAATAGTTCCTAGGGGTTGAGATTCTTAGGAACCGCCTGCAACCAAAGATCTAGCTCTTACAAGCGTTATATGTTAATAAGATTACTAGGCTAGTTAATAACTAAAGCCTTAGGTATAATACCCTAATAAGTAGCATTAAGCTTACTCCACAATTAGGCTTTGCTAGTCTATCTAAGATTAACAGATACTAACGCAAGGTCGGATTGATCCTATTCGCCGCAGTTACCACCTGGCCGGACACTGCTTTCGCGTCCTCCTAATTAGCACGATTTCTCACCAACCCTGGCAGCTAATATTAAGATGCCGCCAATTAAGTCCTACTATACCTCCAAGAAACACACACAAGGGCGTTACAGCTAGGTAGAGAAGATAGTTTTGAGGTAGCAAGCGATGCCTTGTTTGCGGACAATACACTAGACTAAAAGAGTTCTTAAGGATATATTATTAAACTATTTAGTGGGCTAATTATGTGGAAAGCAAGCAAGCAAGATACTGTTACCACATCCACCACTAAAGCCGAGCTACTAGCCCTATCACAGGTAGCCAAGGAGGCACTGTTTACATCACGCCTGCTCAATAAGCTCTAGGTTAAGCTCGCGGATTAAACGATTACTATTAAATGCAACAACTAGCAGATAATACAGCTTATTGCTAAGGAGACTGCGCAGCTCAATACTAAACTCCACTATATAGATATTTATAACTATTAGTCAAGGCAAGAGGTAGTGCAAGGAAGGATTAGGGTCACCTACACTTAGTCGAACAAAATAATAGCTAATAGGCTCACAAAGGCCCTTCTTGTTAACAAATGGAGCAAGTTTCTAGATTAACTAGGACTTGTTAATATAGCAGAGGATCTTAACAGAAAGGAGGTACAAATTAACAAGCTAGAACAAAGGATAGAGGCTATTACTCTAGAATAAAGGACAGCTACAAGGGGTCTAGCTTAAGGGTAAGCCTAAGCTGAGGGGGTGTGTTAGATTAGAGTCGTGTTGCCGAACAAGGGCACGTGGTTTGGCTCCACCCTCTAAATTAGACCTCGAGCCAACAAGTCACAGAACACACACAATACAACTGTTCATCCATCTCATCTATCAGACCCCCAACTTAATGAGCTCAAATAGTGCTCAAATCTGACAAAAGTCTACCTTTTATAATATTAGTAACGCCTAGTATACTAAATCGTTATCTTTAATATATAACTACTACTACTATCTTTTAAATCTAGCTCTTTATTATTATATTTAGTAACGCAATAATATTATAGTAGCCTAACTACACTACTTCTTTTATATAGGGCAGCATAGCTATAGTAAAGTTCTAAGAGTATATAGAGGATTAGCTAGGTAAAGTTAAAGATAATCCCTAGAGATTTAGCAATCTTATATAGTAAGTAGGGTTATTAAAGTGGCCTCTTAATCTTAGTATCTTTAATAGCACCTAGCTCTAGCTATTTAGGTCCTATTAGCTAGTTCTATAACTTTAGATCCTAGAGTGCAAAGTACTCCTTTAGTACCTAGATAAAAGATTAGATTAGGTATTTATACTATAATAATAGAATAAAATAGAGATATTATTAAAAAAGCTTAAAGATAAGGACTAGTAAAGTAAAGGCATAGAGCGGCTACTAGATATAAGTAGCAGTTCCTTAAGGACTATAGGAGTTTAAAAGCGCAGCTATAGCGTAAAATGCTTATAGACGCAGTAGCGATTATCTAGAGTGCTATTAAGGTAGGGGACTGCAACTAAGTAATAAGGGTAAGAGTAAGCAGCAGCAGTAAGAGCATAGGGGAGATAGTTAGCGGCGGCAAAGTCCTAGGTGGCGGTATATAGCTTGCTGGTTATAAGAAAAGATCTACTATAAAGAGAGAGTTAGACAAAATAGTTAGGTTAGTTGCTATTATAATTGTTGTTATTATTATTGCAGCGAATAATATTATTAAAGAAATTATTAATTATATAATATAGTGGTTAGTTAAATAGTCGGCCCGGGATTATATAACATCACGGATTAACCCTAGAGAAGAAAATAGCTATGGATATAATAATAAATATATAAAGTTCTTACTATAGGGTTTTGTATTACTACTAGTTAGAAAGGTAGTAATAAAGGGCAAAATTAAGGGAAAAGATAAGGTATTTATTAATAGGTTGCTAGAGAAGAAGAGTGTTATATAAATATATTAAATTCTTATAGTTATTATAGTATTAAATATGCGTAATATATAAGTAATATAATTACTAATAATATAATAATAATAATAATAATAATAATAATAATAATAATAATAATAATAATAATAATAATAATAAGATATAATAATAATAATAATAATAATAATAATAAATAATATAATAATATATAATAATAATAATAATCATAATAATATATAATAATAATAATACTAATAATAATAATAATAATAATAATAATAATAATATAATAATATAATAATAATAAAGCTTAGTTTTTTATATATACTTTAGGTAAATTAGTATTAAAACGCTTATAGAGATAATAAAAGGCAAGTATATAGTAACTACTATTATATTAGTAAAGACTAGTAAACTATATTTTTAGGCGCTAAACTAGAGCGGTCTTGTTATCCTAACCTACACAGACTTAAATTAAAAATAGGATTAAAAAGAGTAATTAACACTAAATTAACAATGCGACTCGAAAAATACTATAGTTTACTATTTTATTAGTAGTAATACTAGTAGTATTATAGGGCTTAACTAAAGGTTTAGAATTATAAAGTCTAACTATATACTATTTTAGGTGTAGTTTTCTTTATTATAAAAGTATAATATATATTATTATAAATTACAAGTTAGTTAAAAAGCCTATTATAGCTTCTGCTTTATTATAAGTGTACTTTTATAATCTAGTATAATATAAGGAAGTAATTAGGCTAAATTATTAAATAGGTTAAATTACTATAATAAAGATACTAGGTACTATATATACTACCTATATAGTAGTAGCCCTAAAGGCGCGCTAGTTCTTTTTAATTAGAACTAGCGCGTGGGGCTAAATTAATATTAGGCTAGTTAGGGTCTAATAGGCTAATTAGGGGTCTAATAGCCCGTGATTCCTAATATATATATACTTAAGAGTCTAATATTAAAGTAAATACTAAATATACTTATTATTTAGATATGTGGCGTTAATTAATCTACCTAGGGGTAGGACGACAAAGGCTTTTATCTTTAATAGCATAATAAGAAAGCAGAGCCCCCTGCTTAGTAATTTAAAAAGACCGTAAAAAAGGTAATAATATTTAGATATAGTTTTATATAAATACTAATTAGAAAGAGAAACATTATAGACCTTTTAGTATATACTATAAATATATAAAAAAAGCTATAGGCATGCTAAAAATATATTAAAAAAAGGTAAAGTAATTTTTATAAATTAATCTATATTCTGCAACTATACTATAGTAAAAAAAAACCTAATTATAATTTTTTTCTATATACTAGCTCTATAAGATAGATACTATATAAATATATATAATTAAGTTAATAACGCGCGCATCTTTAGCTCCTCTGCCTTCTAACGCGAGCTAAAGATAAAGTAATAAAATAGGTTAGGCTAGAGACTATTTATTAGCTGTTAAGACTGATAGGGTAGCTAGTTCTAGCGGCTAGGGTTAGTTATTAGATAAGAGCGTCTTAATAAGGGCCAAGGATTTTAACTACTTACGCTAGTTAAAGGGCGTTAGTATTAAAAGTTTATAAAATATTAAATTAATAGTAACGGCCTAAGTGTAATCTAAATAATAAATTAATAAATAGGTTAAATATAAAATAGAAAGTCTATACTTGCGTTTCTATATATATAATAGATTCTATAATATTTTATAGTTCTATAAAGTCCTATACATAGTATATATAAGATTTTAAAAATATAAGTTATATAGTCCTAATATTCTATAGCTTAGGATTTAGGACACTATAGAATATTATATAATCCCTAGTAAGTACTATATTTTTATTTTATTATTAGGTATCTTTAATTCTTTCTTCCCTTTTAAGATCTTAATATTACCTTTTCTTTTAGCTCTATATTCTTATATAGTAACTAATACCCTTTTATAGCACTATTTATTATTATACTATAAGAGATGAAATAAACACTATTAGTTAGGTTATAATAGTATTCTATAATAAATATTATATAAAAAAGAATTTAGCGTATAAGATATTATTATTAAAGGTTTAATATAGAAATTATTATAAGAATAGTATAATAAAATATAAGTTAGTAGAGCCTATAGTTCTCTAAACTTTTCCTAAATTAACTCTAAAATTAATTACCTAAAGTAACTAGAAGAAGTAGCTATAGTAGTATTATAAGCTACTTCGCGAAGTAAAATTATTTATTAAAATAAAAATAATTTTAAAAAGAGTATAAGAATAAATTGTTAGAGAACTTAATATAACTTGTTAATAAGATTAAATATTTTAAAGGTTTTAAGAATTTAGGATAAAATATTACTTACCTAAACAATAGGTTAATACCTAGTGCCTTAGGTCTAAATTAGGCCTCTTATTATTCTCTAGTTAATTCTAATACACTAGATCTTATCCCTTCTAAAAGGGCTTTTATTTTTATCTTAGACTAAGAGTATAGTGTTTTCTTTCTTTTATATTCTTAAATCTTTTCCTAATAGTTATCTAGATTCTCTAAGAGTTTCTATATATTCTTACTATATAAATAACTCTTCTACTTAATAAGATATATCCTTAGCTTCTTAATATAGTTTAGAATTAATTTAACTTTAAATAAATTTTCTTCCTTAGCTTAATAGTAGAAGATAGTTTAAACTAGTGTTTCTAGGTCTATAGGTTCTAAGCAATTTATATAAAATACTACGTATATTCTAGTATTAGGTAGTAATTTTAGTTTATAGTTAACTAGTAATACTTATTTAAAAATAAAAAATAGTCTAACCTTAATATAATCTAGTTTCTTATCTTTTCTCTTTTAAGTTTACAGATTTTTTATAAGTAGGTATACTTTGTTCCCTTTTTTTAGCTAAGATAATATTTTTTATTTTTAGTTTACGTAGAAAATTAATTACTATTAAGTCTTTTTAAGGTTCTTTTAAAGTTATTAATATACTTTTTTTATATTTTCTATTATACTAATAGCTTTGTCTATGTTGATAATTATAGGAAAAATCTAATTAAAGAGATGAAAATATATTGTATAGTTTGCGTAGAATAGCGTATATCTTATAGCTACTAAAACTTTATTATTATATATAAGCTATATAATAGGTAATAAAGAAACTTACTTATTCTTTTAGTTATTGTAGTAAATACGTAGGTATATTTCTATATTGTAGTAATATACGTATATAGTATATTCTATAGTATATAATTTTAGTTATATATTTTCTTTATTTATCTATCTATAAATAATAGGCTATTAATACTTTTTATTTTATTTTAATAAGTGCCATAAGTAGTATTTAGTAGTTTAAGGTAAAGAACTTATCTCTATTACGAATAATTATCTTTAGGATTTTTATACTATTTAATAAGTTAGATTAGAATAAGAAATATATAAGTTTCTTTACTATTATAGTCATTATATAGAGTATGTGTAATGTTAATTTATCTATCTAGGGGTAGGACGATAAAGGCTTTCATCTTAAATAATATAACAAAGAACGCGCAGAGCTCTCTGCTTAGTAATTAAAAAGAGCGTAAAAAAGGTAATAATAAAAAAAGCGCGTTTAAAGTACTAAGTAAGCTTAGTAGTCTTAGCGAATATAGCTTCTATATGCAAAGTTAATTTATAAAGAGGCTACTTAGAACTTTAGAAGAGATAAGACTTTAGCATAGCTATGCTGTAAGCTATTTGTTCTCTACTATTCTAAGTTATAAACTACTATTTTAAGTTATTAAAATACTATTTAGATTATTATAAATAATATAAGTTAATATATTAATAGGTATATACTATTTCTTATAATAGTAGAATAAGAGTAATATATACTAGATACACTATTACTCTCTATTACTATGTTAAGGTTATTTTTAATAAATTTTCTACTATTATCTCTTTATATCTACGCCTTGCTATTTATTTAGGTATTAATATTATTTCTAAAGAAGTACTTACTATTACTAAAAGTATATACTAAAGATTTATACTACTACTATTAATAAGGCTATTAAAGTAACTACGCTAGAGTTTTATTCTATCTAGATATTTATCTAGCATAAGGAGTAAGTATACTTAACTATTTATAAAGTAGTTCTAGTGTACTAGTTAGGTTAGTAGCTTATCTAGTTTGTAAAGGACTATAAGGTTAAATTTCTACTCTAGTAAATATAATTACTCCTTATTAGTAATAGAATCTAGTAAGAGATATAAAAGGAGGATAATAAGGTATTTATTAATAAGCTATAAAGTAGTAAGAGTATTATATAGATCTGCAAGAGCCTTCTAACTATTATTGCTATTATTACTATTAAGTTAGCTTATCTAGCACGCGAGCGCAGATAACTAATAATAGTAACCTAGATTATAAGCGAGTCGCCCTTACCATGGGTGCGGGGTCAATGCGCGCCGAGCCTCAATGCGCCCTCAACACGAAAACACCTCAAGCTTCAACACCACCTATCGCTACCAATATGGGGTCAATTGAGGCTGCGCTTGAAGCGATACAATCGCAAAGAACCTAGAGACTCTATCAACTATACAAAAATCGCGAAGGAGCATAGCGTTTTGTACGCTCTACGCTCACCCGGAGACACCAGGCTGTAACGCAGTCGCGTACAGCTAAGGGAATCAACCGACGAAAACTTCGCCCTTAATAGGAGCAGGAGCTTATACACTATATCAAAAAACTCACTTAGTAAGGCCTACCACCTACACGGCAAATAATCTAGAACTTTGCAGCCTGTATAGCCAAAACAAGCGTTAGTATATACTAGGTTAATCAGTTCGTTAAGCAACATAGCATTAATCTAGTTTCAAAATGGACAGCTAGAATAGACAGCAATCGCCACAAAGCCGACTTAGAGACAAAGTACAGCCTATATATTTCGACCTACTACAGCAGAAAATTAGCTAATACATATCAAGCCTCAGCACACGTACAATATGGACGAAAAAGGCATCCTACTAGGCATTACTACTACTCGCTCAAAGCGGATCTTTAGTAGGCAGCTGTACGAGAGCAAGGAGGTAAGGCAGGCTATTCAGGATGGTAGCCGTGAGTGGATTTCGCTCCTAGCCTGCATATGCGCCGACGGATCGGCTCTAGATCTAGCCCTTATCTATTAGGCTGCCTCAGGTAGCCTACAATCAAGCTGGGTTGAAGAAATTAACCCTTAGGAACACTTAGCCTTTATTACCTTATCGCCTTCTAGCTGGACAAATAACAAGATAGGCCTCGCGTGGCTTAAGCAGGTGTTTGATCGCTGTACTAAGGAGAAAGCTAGACGCTCCTACCAACTACTTATTCTTGACGGCTATGGATCCCACCTTACTATGGATTTTATTAATTACTGTGACTGGAATAGGATACTCCTAGCTATATTTCCGCCTTATTTAACGCATACGCTACAGCCGCTTAACGTTGTTATGTTAAGCCTCTCTCTACTGCCTACTCAGCTAAGCTCTTAGCCTTCCTACACAGGTGCTAGGGACTATCGTCAATCGCAAAAAGAGACTTCTTTAGCCTATTCTAGAGGGCTTAGGGTAGCTCATTCAGGAAGCTATTGATTATTAAGGCCTTTAAGGCTACTGGCATATCACCACTCAACCCAGAGGTTATACTTAAGAGATTTACTAAGACCAGCCTACCCGAGCGGGAATTAAGAGAAAGCTCAACCTTAGTACTCAGCGCGTCTAACTGGAGGAAAATCAACCGGCTCCTAAAGGCTGCAGTAGATATAGGGAAATAGTAATAAGGCAAAGAAGCTAAGCCGAACAGTGCACTCAATTGCCGTACAAAAACAGCTACTACAGCATGAAAATAAGGGACTAAGAGCAGCACTAGGCAATAAGAAGAGGCGTAGGAAGCGTGGCAAGCCTTTGCTGGATAACCAGCCTACTAAGTACTACTTAGGGGGTGCTGTTTTCTAGTCCCTAAGGAAGGTGCAGGAGGCACGTAATTGTCTATAGCAAAAAGAAAAGGCCAAGGCAGAGCAGCTAGTACTCTAAAAAACTAAGGCAGCTAAGGCTTAGAGGGCTAGCTAGCAGCTAAAGGCTAAACTACTCTAAGAGAAGCGCGTTGCGAGGGCTAAGGCTCAGGCAGCTTGAGCGAAGGCAAAGGCGGATTAGGCAGCTGAGCGAGCCTAGAAGTAGCAGGCTCGCAGGGCTTAGCAACACTATAAGAATTGTATAAAATATAGCTAAGAAAGGTAGCAAAAAGGCATTAAGGCTACCTAAGTAGGGCATAAGGGAAAAAAAGCTTATTAATAAGGCTATAGATGCTGCTGAGGCCTTAGGTGCTGCATCACAGCCTCTACAGCCTCAGTCGCGCCGGGGCCGGAATATTAGAACTCTGAGTAGATTTTTATAGCTATAATTAATTATTAAGATTCATAGACCTTATTACCAGAAATTCTTATAATAATAGCAATTGTAGGGAGCTCTGCAGCTTCAAGTTTAGCTGAGCTGGTTTGGTGTTGAGCGCGCATTGAGGCTCGGCGCGCATTGACCCCGCACCCATGGTACAAGCAACTCGCCCACCTTGTTAACTTTCTACAACGCGTTACCTACAAACTACAATGGCTCAACCAACTTCTACTTAATTGCCCTGCAACGAAGCAGATATCTACCTTGCTATCCTAGCTATTAATCATAACCAAATTCAGACTGTACGAGAGGCTGTACGGGCTTATAATGTCCCCCGATCAACGCTGCGCGACCAACGCGCCGGGAAGCCTGCGCGACGCGATTGCCAGCCCAACTCAAGAAAGCTTACTAAGCTAGAAAAGGAGGTGATTATCAAGTATATACTTGATCTAGATTCGCGAGGGTTTGCGCCTACTCTAGAAGCTGTGCGGAATATAGCGGATAAGTTGCTCGCTGAGCGCGGCAGTGGCTAGGTCAGTTAATAGTGGCCTAGAAACTTTGTTAAGCGAACAAACAGCCTTACTACTAAGCGGTTTAATCGACCGTACAACCACTAGAGAGCGCTCTGCGAGGATCCAGAAGCTATACAACGCTAGTTTAACCTCGTAGCGCGTACAAAGGCCACCTACGGTATCCACAACAAGGACACCTTCAACTTCGACAAGACTAGCTTTCTAATAGGCAAGATATCCTCCCAGCTAGTTGTCACAGGATTAGAGAGACGTAGCCGGCCAAAAGCAATCTAGCCAGGCAATCGCGAATAGGTCACGGTGATCCATAGAATTAACGCTGCTGGGTGGGCAATCCCGCCCTTTGTTATTTTCGCTAGCTAGTATCACCTCTCTGCCTAGTATGAGGGCGAGGATATACTAGGCGACTGGACTATTGGGCTCAGCGATAACAGTTGGACTACTAATAAGCTTAGTATTGCCTAGCTATAGCACTTTATTAAGCATATAGCAGCGCGTAGGGTAGGCGCGCGCTAGCTGCTTATACTTAACAGCTATAAGAGCTAAGCTAGCGCGCAGCCGGTTGTGAGACACCCAGGGATATGAGACACACCGCGCAGAAATCCTCCACCCCTCAAAAAAATCGCGATATCTCCACATCCACCCTACCAAAATGGCCCAATCGTGAGGCAGCAATTCAAGCAGCTATTACCGATCTCAATGCTGGCGTTTTTCCTAGTCAACGAGCTGCTGCAAAGGCACACAACATCCCCCTAGCCACGCTCTCGAGGCGCGTACGCGGTTCACAAAACTGGCAAAACAGCCACGTATACCAGCAACGATTAACTCCACAACAAGAGGACTTCCTTGTACAATAGATACTTGAAGAGGACGCACGCGGGTATCCTCCTTCTCACGCTCGTACACGAGAAATGGCGAATCGAATCCTAAGGATGAACGGCGAGCCCACGTTAGTGGGTAAACACTGGATATCCTACTTTATTAAACGCAACCCACGCGTCGCCTCTATTGTGGGTAGGAAGATTGAGGCTGCGAGAGCTGAGGGAGCAACTTAGGAGGCAATACGCGAGTTTCTTAAGCTCTATGAGCAGCTCTGTGTTAAGCTGAACATACGCAATAAGGATATATGGAATATGGACGAGACTGGCAAGGCCCTAGGTGTATGTGCAAACACTAGAGTACTCGCAGATAGCTAGAAAACAAAGGCTTACTATCAGTCGCTAGAGAATCGCGAGTGGGCGTCGATAATCGAGTGCGTTTTGGTAATGGGCAAGAAGCTAAGGCCTGCGGTTATTTTCAAAGGCAAACACCTACAGAGCACCTAGTTTCTATTAATAATACCTAACTGGCTATACGCAACCTTAGAGAATGGCTGGACATCTAACGCGATTAGCGTTGAGTGGCTGCAATGCGTATTTCTGCCAGAAACTGCGCCCTTGGAGGATCGCTGGAGGATGCTGATTTTGGATGGCCACGGCAGCTATGTGGACCTAGACTTCCTGTGGATCTGCAAGTAGAATAAAGTTAGGCTTCTATTTCTCCCTGCTTACTTATCTTACGTTCTGCAGCCCCTAGATCTCTCTGTTTTCTTAGTAGTAAAACAATTCTATCGCCAGTAGATCTAGGAGTTATCACACACACCTTGATGATGCTGCCCTAGTTAAAAAGGAACGCTTTATTACTGCCTACCACGTTGCTAGAGAGGGTGCAATCACTGAGAGAGTTTATTCGCGCTGGATGGGCTACTGCAGGCATCTGCCTATTAAACATTGAGCGAGTAATTAACTTATCTTAAGTCGCTTGAAGGCCTGTTACGCCACCTTGCTAGAATTAAGCTCAACAACTAATTGAGAGCTATCTCTCTACCCCCCGCGGCCCTTGTGATCTGTTTATAGCTAGTAGCGAGCGCTTCACAAAGAGCAGAGTATAGGCCGGAAGGTTTACTAACTGTTTGAAAAAGCTGGTAAGGCAATTGCAGTTGTAAATACTCGCTTAGTAGCGCTAGAAGTAGAGAACAAACGATTGCAGAGCCAACTTGAGGCTCTTAAGCCTTAAGCACCACGAAAGAGAGGGTTCGTATGGACCTAAATTAACGCTTTGCTAACGTAGATATGATTAAGATAGCAGTAGAGGCCTCTAAGCTTATAGAGCAATAAAACAATAGTCCTGACAAAGAAAAGGAGGCAGAAAAACTAGTAGCAGAAGTAGCAGCTAAAACTCTGCAATCTATGTGTAGTGAGTGGCAATTGTAATTACGCTGAATCAATTATCGCGATTTTTTGAAGGGTGGAGGATTTCTGCGCGGTGTCTCATATCCCTGGGTGTCTCACAACCGGCTGCGCTAGCTTATAACGTGTTTATAAGCGTGCCGTCAGTACAAGCGAGCCGTCAACCCCACCAACTTTCCGTAACGCGCGATAAGCAAACTACAATGCCTTAACCAACTACAACTTAATTGCCCTATAACGAAGGAGATATCTTCCTTGCTATCTCAGCTATTAATAAAAATCAGATTTAGAGCGAAAATCGCGCTGCCTTAACGTTTAACGTCCCTCAATCAACGCTGCGCGACCGACGCGCCGGAATTGCTGCGCGACGCGATTACTAGCCCAAATCAAAGAAGCTTACTAAGCTAGAAGAGGAGGTGATTGTTGAGCAAATACTTGACCTAGATTCGCGAGGCTTTGCGCCCACTCTAGGTGCTGTACGAGATATGGCGAATAAGCTGCTCACTGAGAGCGCAGCGCAGGCCACGTTGGCCAGTAGTGGCCTAGGAACTTTGTCAAGCGAACAGACAGCCTCACACAACGCGATTTAATCGATCCTACTACGATCGACAGCGAGCCCTCTGCGAGCGAGGACCCGACGGTTATACAGGCCTGGTTTGAGCTAGTAGCACGTACAAAGGCCACCTACGGTATCTGCGACGAGGATACCTTCAACTTCGACGAGACTGGCTTTCTGATGGGTAAAATATCCTCCTAGCTAGTCGTTACTGGCTCAGAGAGGCGTGGCCGGCCAAAAGCGATCTAGCCAGGCAATCGTGAGTGGGTGACGGCGATCCACGGAATCAACGCTGCTGGGTGGGCAATCCCGCCCTTTATCATCTTCGCTGGCCAGTACCCACCTCTCTGCCTGGTACGAGGGCGACGATATACCAGGTGACTGGGCTATTGGTCTCAGCGACAATAGCTGGACTACGAACGAGCTTAGTGTTGCCTAGCTACGGCATTTTATCAAGCATACAGTAGAGCGTAGAGTAGGCGCGCGCGTCAGCTACTAATACTTAACAGCTATAAGAGTCACAACTCGCTCAAATTCTAGGAGATCTGCAAGAAGAACAAGATCTACACACTCTCTCTGTATGCCGCCACATTCGTTACACCTTCTGCAACCGCTTGACGTTGGCTGTTTTTCGCCGTTGAAGCGGGCGTACGGGCGCCAGGTCGAGGGCCTGATACGCGACCACATCAACCATATCACTAAGCTTAAGTTCCTACCAGCCTTCCGCGCCGCCTACGACCAGTCAATTACAAAGGAGAATATCTGCGCAAGCTTTTAAAGGCGCTAGGCTAGTCCCACACAATCTAGAGGCGGTGATATTAAAGCTTAATATGAAGCTTCGTACGCCGTCGCCAGCAGCCCTACTAGAGACCCTATAGGAGTCTGCAACACCAAGCAACGCGCGCGAGCTAGGGCCCTTAGTTAACTCTAGTTCGTAAGCGGATCTAAAGGCATTAAGGATCCTCTCCTATATTAGTTATCTAGTCGCTTAATCGGCTTACAAGAGGGGCTAAGAGAATAGCGCATTTAATAGTAATTATGCGCGATAAGATAGCTAGTCTACAAAGGGCAAATAAGGCAGCTATAACGCGTAAATAGCGCAAAAAGAAGTAGATCTAGAAGCGAGGCACTCTATTAAAGGCAAAGGGAGAGGATATTATTGCTTAGAAGGCTGTTGAGCAGCAACTAGAGGGAGAAACGCGGTATAGCCAGGCGCGGTCAGGTGCGAGCCGGCAGGCTTCAGCGCGCTGCACGCGCTGCAGGGAGCCTGGGCACAACTCACGTACGTGCAAGAAGGCTTCTATAGATACTGCTTGATTTAAGAAAGCTATTATATTAATAGAATTTTGATGTGTTGTTAAACTACGTGGCTTTTTAAGTGTAGAAAGTTGGTAGGGTTGACAGCTCGCTTGTACTGACGACACGCTTGTAAACACGTTTAAGTCGCTTAAATTCCAAGAAATCTGCAAGAATAACAATATCTATACTCTCTATATGCCGCCACATTCGTCGCACCTCCTGCAGCCGCTAGACGTTAGCTGTTTCTCGCCATTAAAGTGGGCGTACAGGTGCCAAGTGTCGAGCCTAATACGCAACTATATTAACTATATTACTAAGCTTAAGTTCCTACCTGCCTTCTGTGCCGCCTATAACTAGTTAATTACAAAGGAGAATATCTACGCAAGCTTTTAGGGCGCTAGACTAGCCCTACATAATCTAGAGGTAGTAATCTTAAAGCTTAATATTAAGCTAAGGACGCTGTCGCTAGCAACCCTACTAGAGGCCGTGTAGGAGGCCAAAACACCTAGCAATTTGCGCGAACTAGAGGCTTAATTAACGTTAATTCGCGAGCGGATTCGCGCGCATATAAGAGCTTGTCACCTGCTTCTATTATTAAGAGGCTTAATTAGCTAGAAAGAGGCTCTTTTAAAGCAATGCATTAAATAGCCCTTATGCGCGAGCGAATCTTAAGCCTTAAGAGAGTAAATAAGGCCGCTATAACGCGCAAGAATTGTAAAAAGAAGCGGATCTAGAAGCAAGGCACCCTATTAAAGGCAGAGGGAGAGGATATTATTACTTAAAGGGCTGTTAAGCAGCAACTTAAGGGAGAAACGCGTTAAGGCAAGGTGCGATTAGGTACAAGCCGGCAGGCCTTAGCGCGCTACGGTCGCTGTAGAGAGACTGGCCATAACTCACGAACGTGTGAAAAGCGTACTGTAGATACTACTTAAACTAGGACAGCTCTTATATTAATATTATTTATTGCGTTGTCGATGTATAGGCTATAAAAGGCTAAGAGAGTTAATAAGGTGGGCGACTCGCTTATAAGAGCGACTCGCTTATAATCTAGGTTAGTAGTAATAAGCTAAGTATACTATATAGAGCGTAAGTAAACCTTTATAGGTTAGAAGCTTATAAAGTATAGGAAATGTGTAAGTAGTTTTAAAGTTTAAACTATTATTACGTTGTTAAGTAGTGTTTAAGATTAGTCTTTAATTAGTATTAGGTGCTATACATAGTATATAATAATCTTTTATCTTAACCTATTTTAACTATAAACTAAAAAAAAGATTAAAAAGATATTTGGCAAGCCGACTATTATATAGAGTATTAGTCTAATATGTTTAGTTTGTTAATAAACTATTACTAATATAGTATTATATATAAATTCTATTACTAAGTTCTTAGATTTTAGTATTCCTATAATAAAGTTTATAGTAAATATTTCTATAGTACTATTAGTATTTTAATAGCTTATATTTTTCTAGAAATACTTTAGGAAAATAGTAAAACTACTATTAAGAACTTAACTTTTATAAAAGTAGCTTACTAGCTATATACTTAAACTATAATTTTTAAAATATCTCTTTATTAATATTAATATACTTAAGAAAAGAAACTTAGGTAATAATTCTATACTTAGAAGCTATATCTATACTTTTATTACGAACTAATATCGCTAAGCTCGCTTAGTAGTTTAAACGCGCTTTTTTTATTTACCTTTTTTATAATCTTTTTAATTACTAAGTAGGAGGCTCTACTTTTTTCTTTATATTATTAAGCATAAAAGCCTTTACGTTATTATTCTTCCCCTAGATAGATAATTTAACAATATATACTTTTATTACTTAAGTAGTTTTTTATACTTATAAGATTATATCTAATTACCTTTTTACACTCTTTTTTATTACTAAGTAGAGGGCTTTACTTTTTTTTTATATTATATAAGATAAACGCCTTTGTTATTCTACTTCTAAAATATATTTAATTAACACTACATACTCATAAAAAATTAAATAAAATTTTTTTAAAAAGTACAAAGCTTAAATTATTGTAAAGAAAACATTTTCGAAATTAGATATGTTAAATTTAATTTATATAGCTATATTAGTAGCTTATTTTTTAAAATAGCTATAATAATAATAGTAGAATTTAATCTAGAAATTTATTAACATAATATTATAGGCGTGTTTTTCTAAATACCTTTAATATAGCTTAGAATCTAATAATCTATAAGCTTCTAAATAGGTTTAAGTAGCTTAGAAAAGTTATAAGACTTAATAAAGCCTCATATAGTTTTAGAAAAATTACTACTTCTTTAGTATAAAAAGTTTATAATAACTCTTTAAACTTATAATCTTAGAGCTATAAAGAAAAAACCTTACTTATTAATTATGCTAGACTTTTTAATAATAATTTTTTTATATATATAAATATACTTTTTACTTAAATTATAGAAATTATATAGTGTTAAATTAAACTACCTAGGGGTAGCACAATAAAGGCTTTTATCTTAAATAACATAATAAAAAAGCAGAGCACTCTGCTTAGTAATTAAAAAAGCTTAAAATAGAAATTATGTGGCGTTATAGTAACTACCTAGGGGTAGCACAACAAAGGCTTTTATCTTAAATAATATAATAAAAAAAGCAAAGCCCCCTACTTAGTAATAAAATAATGCGTAAAAAAGGTAGTAATTATAAAAAAAGCGCGTTTAAACTACTAAACAAGCTTAGCGATTTTAGCGCATATAGCTCTTATATATAAAGTTAATTTATAAAAAGGCTATAGTTAGAACTTTAGAAGAAGAATAAAACTTTAGTGTAGTAACGTTATAAACTATTTTTTCTTTACTATTCTAATTATTATAAACCTACTATTTAGATTATTATAAATAATATAAGTTAATATATTAATAGGTATATATACTATTTCTTATAAGTAGTATAAGGGTAATATATACTAGATATACTATTACTCTATTACTATATTAATGTTATTCTTAATAAAACCCCTACTATTACTACTCTACGCCCTATTATCTACTTAAGTATTAACTCTAAATTATCTAATATAAGTATACTTATTAACGCTAAAGAGTATATACTAAAAATTTGCAACGCTACTTTTATATAACTATATTAGAGTTTTATTCTATTTATTAAATACTTCTCTAGCGTAAGAAATAGGTATACTTAACTATCTATAAGGTAATTCTAGTATACTAATTAGGTTAGTAGCTTATCTAGTTTGCATAGAACTATAAAGTTAAATTTCTACTTTAGTAGGCTTAATTACTTTTTATTAGTAATAGAATGCTCTAGTAGAAGATATAAAAGAAAGAGAATAATAAGGTTTTTATTAATAAGCTTTAGTATAGTAAGAGCGTTTTATAGATCTATAAGATTTCCTAGCTATTATAGTAGTGTAAGCTTATTTAAATAAGTATGCTTTACAAGTAGCGTATAAGTGTAGATAGTTAATAATACTAATAGTAATAATCTAAGTAGACTATATATAGCGTAAGTAAACCTTATATAGGTAAGAAGCTTATAAGGTATAGGCAAAGTGTAAGTAAGTTTAAGGCTTAAACTATTATTATATTATTAGATATTATTTAAGGTTAGTTTTTAATTAAAATTAGGTATTGTATATAGTATATAGAACCTTCTATCTTAATCTACTTTAACCTTAAACTAAACAAAGGATATAAAAAGGTGTTTGGTAAGCTAGTAATAGAGATTATAAACTTAAATATATTAAACTCTAAAATAAGATTATATTTAAGTATAAGCTTAAAGATTAAAGTTTAATTTAATAGTTTCTAGGTATTTATATACTTAAAAATTAATAAAATTAATTAATTAAGCTTACTTATAATACCTATATTACAAATATTACTAAAAGGTTTAGACTTAAAAGTAGAAAACGCTTTTTAGTAACTCTATTTTCCTTAAAGAAGCTTATTAAGCATAAGGGTAAAACTTTTTTATAAAAAGTTAAGCACTTTTAGAAGTGTGTAAGCTTAGTTTCTTATACTACTATTATATTTTATTTAAATATTATATTTATAGTTTTAAAGCTTTTATACTTCGTTATTAATTTAAGTAGATAATACTTTACTATAGTAGATATATAATTATTTATTTATATAAATATAGTAGTAGGCTATTTAGTATAGCTTATATAATAGTTCTAAGCTTATAATTTATGAAAATATCTTACTTATTAATAATTTAGAAGCTTAATACTTTCTTTATAAGCATATTATTATGTTATTTAAAAGTGCAATTTCTAAGAGATAGGTTATTAATCTATAATTACTACTTTTACTACTAAGGTAAAACTTCTAGCACTTAAATATTTCTTTAATAATCTTATTTTAAACTTTAGATTACTATAAATAATCTTTTATAACACTTAGTAAACTATTTATTATAAATAGAACTATATACTAGCTCTATAAGATAGATATTATATAAATATATTTAGAAGCAAATAGTTTATAAGTACTTATTTTATCTAGTACCTTATATTTCTATTACTATAAACTATAGTTAAGAGAGAGATTCTTTACTACTACTAACTATTATCTAGCACTTTCTTTTATATAAAAAGAGCCCTAATCTTACTATCTGCTCTATAAATAACTAAGTAAACTAATATAGCTAAACTATACTACTATAATATAACTACACTTTTAGGCTAAATTTAACTTAATTTATATTATAAAGATTATTAATATTAAGACTATTAATATACTACCCACTAAGAGAATAGGCAAAATTAGAAATGTAGTGTAAAAGCTAGGCGTAAAAAAGTAGAAAAAAGAAAAAAACTATAAATAGTTAGTAAAGCTACTTTTACCTACTACTACTCTATTATTTATTACTTTAATATATTACTTATATAATTAATATCTTTATAATTATTATTAACTAGTATAAAAAAAAGAAAAAATAGATATAAGTAAATAAAAACTATACTAGATAGTAAATAAAAATTTAACTAAACTACTTACTACTATAATAATAATAAGTTTCTTAGAGGAATATAATAGCTAGCTAATATCTAATAGCTAGTATAATAGCTATAGTAGAGAGGGCGTTCTAAGTAAGATAATTTTAAACTTAAATAATTTTCTTTTAAGTATAAAACCTAACTATAAAGTGCCTATAGATTTTAGTTAGGACTAGAGTATTAAACTATTAAATTAATTATTAATAAAAATAAGCGTATAACTACGTAACTTTTGTATAATATAATATTTAGAATATATAGCTTTATTAAAAAAAACACCTTAAGGGCTTCTTTAACGTGTCCTATTTAAAAATAAATAAAATACTAGTAGATAGTTCTACTAAAGCTTTTTTTGAGTAGTAGTAATTTCCTAGGTTTAAAAAAAACTTAATTTTCAAATATAAGTATATTATAAAAAACGTCAGCTTAGAAGAAATATAAAATTAATAATATTTTTTATCTATTATATTTAAAGAAGAAGCGTAAAAAAACTAAGCTAAAACTTAAATCTAAACTCTGAAAGAAATCTAAGTATAGTTGCCAGTTAAACTATATATTTAAAAATCTTAAACCCTAATTATAGTCCTTAAATAGTAAGTAATAGTTTTATTATATAACTATAAATTTAGAGTGCGCTTTTAAAGTCTAATATTATCTTTCTTTTTAGTTATATTATACTTTGAATAGAACTTTTTAAAAGCTTAAATATTAAAAGTGCAGTTTTAAAAAGTAGAATAATATAAAAATAAAGATAAAGAAACACTAGTACTACTTATATAGATTTCTTTACTTATTTTACTACTATAATAGTTTATAAGCTTAAGTATATATTTACTTTTTTTTAATAACTAAGCTTACTAATAATATATAATTATAAAGCTTAAGGTTACTACTTTTATACTTATCTTATATATACTAGTTATTTTAAATATACTCTATCTTATAGTCTACTTATATTTATTATATATAGCGTTAATTTATTTATCTAGGAATAGAAAGACAAAGTCTTTTATCTTAAAAATATAATAAAAAAAAGAGCCCCTACTTAGTAATTAAAAAAGGCGTGAAAAGGTAATGACTAAAAAAAGATATTTATTTTATAAGTACTATTGTAAAATAATAAATTTTAACTAAAGAAGTATGTGGCGTTAATTAAATCTATCTAGAAGTAGGATAACAAATGCTTTTATCTTAAATAACATAATAAAAAACGCAGAGCCTCTTGCTTAGTAATTAAAAAGAGTGTAAAGAAGTATATTTAAAACTAAAAGTAAGGTTATTAAATATAAAGATATTTAGACCTTAAAATATTAAAGGTAAAGAGATAAGTAAAGCTAGACGCTATAAATATTAGATGTAAGATAGTAGAGATTATAGTAATTCATAGTAATATGGGTTGACCATGAGAAAAGAGGTGTCTCATTACTATGGAGGACCGAGGGCCTAAAGGTGTATGGGTGAGGCTAGGCATAAGGTTATTCCGGCCGAGGTCATGTGACCAAGGACCGACCATACAGCCATGCGGCAGTCTTACACACCCCCTTCAGATTGCCAATAGTGGTGATCTGAGAGATGTCAGGTCCTAAGTTAAAACAGGTATGCGTGGCAATAAGAGATAAAGTTAAAATGGCGCAACAGGCAACAAACAAAACTCCTAACCTTAGAAAGGGGAAGAAAAAGGAGCTGTTAGCAGGTTCTTATGTAGGCTGCTTGCTATAAAAGTTACCCTAAAACACTGTAACAAACAGTGTAAGTGAGCTAAAAGGTGTTAGACTAGAGGGGCGCGTAGCTATGTGCCTTATTAACATAGTGTTAGACTAGAGGGGCGCGTGGCTATATGCCTTATTGATAGTGTGAAACACAGTGATTTTGTGGACTATAAGTGTAAGGACGGGGTGAGATTTATTAGTCACCTAAACCGCTAGGATAGGGTAAGACTAATAGGTCACCTAAGCCGTCTGTGTGTGGGTTAGCGTCTAAGTGTCCTTAGCATATAGCTTATAATAGTAGATTAGGTCTATTTTAATATAAAATTACTATAAGAAAGTAGTCTGCCTAGGTACTAGCGTAAACAATTGTAACTGTTCTATATAGCTAGACTAGCAAGTAAGGGCGTACCTTACAGAAGAGTCTAGTCTTAAAATAAGAAAAGGTGGGTCCTAGTCTAGTGCTAAGGTCTGCCTGTGTTCGTTATTAATATAAGCTGTCTTAATAACTCTAGTGTAATTGACTCTAGCGTAAGTAGGCGGAACCACTCTATATAGCTGCGCTAGCATAAGGAGACAGAACTCCTTGCTAATACCTAGACTTGTGCCTTAGGTGTGTAGGTACTGAGGGAACTAATCTGTAGGATAGGTAGCTAATCCACCTAGGTGTAGACAGTTATTAGCTATTATTAACTTCTTAATAGATAGTGCTCTGCGTTAGACGTTAACATTCTTCTTGCTAGAGCTGTAATATAACACGTATAAGGTCTTGTTACTGTAAAATATAGGGAAAGTAGGGTGCTATAATAGAGTAGTGCTTAGGGGCAATATTAGACTAGAGGGGGGCGCGTGGCTATGTGCCTTATTAATATGTAGAGATGGAGGAGTATTGGACTAGAGGAGCGCGTAGCTATAGGCCTTATCGACATAGTAAAACACAGTGATTCTGGAGACTGTGGGCGCAGGGACAGGGTGAGATTTATAGGTTACCTAAACTGCTAATATTCTACTATAAGGTTGTAGAGGCAGAAGAGCTTAAAGACTCTACTTGTTTACCTATAATCTGCTTTGGAATAGGCTTAAGTTGTAAGAGCTTTAACTATTTCTAATGCTTCTATTTAGGTAGAAGTTTTATAAGGCTGTCTGCGGGCTAAGAGTTAGTTTTAATGTAAGCAGGAGTAATAGTTCCTTATAGTGCCTATTCTTGTAACTAATAGTGGTGTATATCCACGTGTTGAAGGGTTGTCTTTAGCTAAGGGGACTCTATAACTAGTAGACGAATTGTCTGTTTGTTGTTACAGTATATAGAGGGTTGTTCCTTAAAGTCTAGGTAGAGATTATTAAAGATCCTGGACCACTAGTAGTACTTAGTGTACCCTGTAGAGAGTAAGATGAGTTCGGCTTTAGTAGTTAACTTAACAACGCAGCGTTGGAGCGTTGCTTTCTAGTTAATTAGACTGCTAAATAGGAAGAAGATGTAGCCTTGTAAGGACTTGCAGGTTGCCTTATAATCAGCGTAAGACGCGTCAGTTGCGCTATAGAAGTTGGTCTCTTTAGTATCTTTTTAATAGAGATGCGGAGTAGTGTAGTCTATAGAGTAGTGCAGTGCTAGGTCCTAGGAGTAATGCAGGTATGCGAGGCACTAATATGCAGCTAATAAGTGTTTAGGGCTAGGGTTAGTAAGGAATTTAGCCAATTTTAAATAAGCTTTGGCAATATCTGGACGTGTAGTACTAGCGGCGTAGCTAATAGATCTAACCATCTAGAAGTAATAATAAGATGCGTCCTCGTTCTTAGACTCTATTAATAGTACAAGCTCCTTAAAATGTAGAGGTGAAGCAGGTGCCTTAGTCTAGGACGACTTTTAAGGTGCTAGGTATTTAGCGTAGATTTTCTAGATGTAGTCACGTTGTGACAACTAAAGATAACTATTGTTGCGGTCTCTGTGTGTGGTAATACTACAAAAAGTAGAGTTCTCTTGGCCTTGCAAGTTAGTGATTTTATACCGTTTGACAAGCTTGCGTTTAAAGGCGTTAAGAAAGAATAAATAACCTAGAAGGGCTATAGTAATAATGTCGTCCACGTAAAAGAAGACGATAATGCGGTCGTCTCTCTATAGACAGGGTGTGTCAAGTACTAGGGATAGACTAAAGCTCTTAAGTGTAGTTGTAAAGTCTTTATACTAGAGTAGTGGTGACGTCTTAAGGCCATAAAGGGCGCGATAAAGTTGCTAGTAGTGCCCGCTGTCATAGAAACCTTCTAGTTAAAAGGTGTAAACAGGTTTAGGGAGTTTGGCGTTAGTAAAAGCATTAATAGCGTTGTATTAACGTATATCCATGTTAAAGTAGGCGGCAATTGCCATAAGAGCGCGGAATATTCGTACAGTAAGAGTAGCAGCATAGGTGTCACCCACAACAGTCTGCAAGTCTCCTCTTACAATAATCCTTACTTTAAACTTGGCTAGATAGCCTTAATTAAATTTGTATATAAAGACCTATATAAGTGGCAAGACTTTAGTGCTTAGAGGGAGCTCTAAGAGCGGAATCTTAGTGTATGTCTCCTTTCTAGCGATAGTATTTAGCTCCTTTTTTGCAGCTGCTATAAAGCCTTCTCTAAACTACGTAGGGAGTTTTAGGATATTATTCCAAAATTGTGGCAGGGGCGGAAGTTGGTCTCTATAGACTCGCCGTGATAGTGCGATTAATTAGGGCACTTTGTCTAGTAGTAAGGCTAACGCGAACGTGTTCTAATAAGTCTAGATAGTGTTAGCAGCAGAATTTCGTGTGCGTTTAGGCAACACGTTAGTAGTTTAGAGATGGGTATTAGTCCTGTATCGCTTTCTTTGCGCAGGAGGTCCTATTAATGTAGGTGTAGGTGACGCAGAGGACTGAGAGGGCGTCGGCGGTGTAGCTGGTACTGACGTTGGCGGCGCGGAGGTCCGATTAACTATAGAAACTAGTGAAGGGTATGCATCTCTGCCATAGTGTACATTATGAGCTTGGCCTGATTTCTCGCCTGCAAGTAGGGTTTTAGTAGGAAGGATAGACAGCTTAGCATCTTTATGTACTTCCTTATTAGAATCTTCCTGCTCACTTTCTAATTCTTTAACCTTAATATTGTTAATGGCTTAATCTAACTAAATGCTAAGTAGGCTCTCTTTATTAGTAGACCTAAAGAATAGTTCTTTATTAAAGGTAACATCCCTTGTTCAAATGACCTTGCCTCTGTGTCCGCGGGATACAGCTTTTAGTACCTATATACAGTAGATATTGCGTGTCTACGCCTACTAAGTAACCAATAAGCGCCCTTAGGGAAAGCTTTTCTGTTTAGGGAATCTTTTTGCGAAGGTAGTATGCTCTACATCTGTAGATGCGTAGATAAGCAATAGAGGGCGGTTTGCCGTGTGCAGCCGCCTTAAACGGTGTAGTCTAGTTTAATAATTTAATAGGAGTCTGATTAAGTAGATATGCCGTATAGACGTACATCTCTTCGCACAGGTAAAGTGAAAGGTTAGACGTAGTCCTAAGTAATTAAGATATAGTGATTAGCATCTTTCCTAACTATTCTGTATAGCCTAATTGTTCTGTAGTGTTAGGGGACTAGAGCTGTATAGTAATGCCTTGTTGTTTGCAGTGCTTAACTACACTAAGGTTATTTTAAAACCTATAAGCTCTCTCTCTGTCTATTAGTATAAACACTGGGCTGGCGTTGTAGCGGCGTTTAATATGTCTATCTATGAGTTTAAAGACTCTATCTAGGACATCTGTAGATCGATCAGGTATACTATACACTATATAGGTCTTAGAGACAAGATAGTAACTATAAAAGATGTACTAGTTGCCCGCAAGAGATTCGGCGTTAAGTGCAATAATATCAATAGTAATAGCTTTAAATGCACGTGTAGGTTAGTGCTCTTTATTAGATCTCTATAAGATAATCTGTAAAGCCTTATTAACTCTGCATTGTTCGCAGTCTTATATACTAGGGGGAGGAGATGTGAGCGGAGCTATGCTAGCAATATTGTAACTTAGTTTCTCTATTAATTTAGCTCTAGTATAGCCTATTAAGACGTGTGCGTAAAGACTAGATAACGTGCGGTTAGGTAGTAGTGTAATAGAGGGTTTCTTGTAGCTCCTTTTATTAGCAGGAGAGGTCTGTTGGTGTGGTCCTCTAGTGGTGCTAGGGGAGACTGTTGGTCCACTAGAACATAGTAACCGCCTATAGGTTTAACTGTTGCCTAGATAGGATTCTTAGTGCTATCCTTTATATATAGGCATTCACGCCCTAAGTTAAAGTGGATATCTTTTCCTCTAAGCCTTAAGAGCGACACTAGTGAGGTAATAAAGCCCGGACATAAGGCAACATTCCTTAATATAGTCCTTATAGGTCCACCTAGTGTCTGGATTTAGATGTCGCATTTACCCTATGCGGCGATTTCCTTCCACTGTCTTCTTTACAACTAATCCTTTCGCCTAGTATTACAGGACAAATCTATATAAACTTATTAGGCTTATTATAGACGTGTATGTCTGAACCATAATCAAGGATCTAAGAGTGACAGAGTACTAAGGTTAGATATCGCTTATTGCTTATTGCAAGGTATTTTGTTATATGTGCCTATTTGTATCTCTCTATTAGAGGCTTAGTTGCTAGCGTCTATATAACCTATAGGTGTAACGCAATCTCGCTTTGCCTTTTCTCTTGTTTGTATTTTGTTAAGCAGCTTGGCCTGTCTAGTAACCTTACTGTATTTTCGAATGGCTTTGACGCAAGCTAGGTCGATTTTAAACCTAGTGTCTTGCAGCCAGGTGCGGATGTATAGACAAGCTCCCTATTGTGGGTTACCTAAGTGGGCGTCGCCTTTGCCACAAGGACAAGGCTTTCTTTGCAAACCACTAGCGATCTTAGTGTTAGTGCGCTTCCTATTATTCTAAAGTCCTCCTATATTGTTTAAAGGCGTTAAGCTACAGCTTTAATTTCTTATATCTATATAGTAAGGAGACTATACTTTATTAAGCGCGGCATAGGCGGTGCCTTATATATTGCCCTTGTTTGAGCTGTGTAGGTACGGCGTTGTTTAGTAGTGTTGAAATAAGCGCTGCGACAGATACCTTGTTGGGTATACTTGGTGGTGGTGTAGGGACTGTAATAAGTTGTTCTGGTGTAACAACAACGCCTGCGCGATTAATAATAGCTGGTATAGTGTAGACTATTAAAGCTAGTGGGTTAAGTTCTACGTTAACGTGTACTAAATAGGCCTTATAGACTTTCTTATTTATTGTTGCTGCAAACCCTAAATTAATAGCGTAAAAGACCTTAAGAAGATCGAGCTAGGGAGCGAAACCCTAGACAGCTAGAACCTTTAGTTCAATGGCCTTGTTAAGATAAATTTGGAAGTTATTTATCTAGTCCTTAATTAACTAGCGACTAGGCGTGTACTTCTTCGCCTTGTTGTATTAACAGTCTGCTTCTTCTTGTTTAGTGACTATTAGTTTTAAGTAGTTTTCTTATATAGGAATCTAATTTGTTCTGCAATAGTGTAGTGTAGTAGCAGGCATAGAAATTAGTATATTGTCCCTTACTGTACTCGTAATGTGGCTTTCAAGCTTACTTAGCAATTTCTCGTTCTTTTTTTTGCTTGCGTTGTATTTCTCTTTCCACACTGCAATGTTAAGGTTTTTATTAGGGTTAGATTTAACGTCTTCTAGCACCGCAAGGTTTGTAGTCTCTAGGTTGACGTATTTTAGGACGCGTAGTGTGCGCGCGGTACGTTTAAAAAAACTGTGTACTATAGTTCAAAGTTGTCTATCCCTTTAGTATAACTTTTTTGTCCTTTAGCGTTGCCATTATAACGCGTTTGCGATAACTTTTCGCGTGTTTAGCCACTAGTGTAGGCTTTTTGTCGTAATTTAGAGTCTTATAGTGTTTTTATAGTAATTTATAGTAACTGTAATAGTAGTTTTGCAATAAATTTTCTTATTATTATTGTGAAAACTCTGCTCTAGTCCATGCGAGCGATAATGTGGCAGCAGGACTAATTAGTAAGGAGTTTTAGAGGGTGCGCAATAAGCGTCGTGCCAGGCTTATAACTATAAGATAGTAGAGATCACAGTAATTCATAGTGATATAGGTTGACCATAAGAAAAGAGGTGTCTCATTACTATGGAGGACCGAGGGCCTGAAGGTGTATGGGTGAGGCTAGGCATAAGGTTATTCCGGCCGAGGTCATGTGACCCAAGGACCGACCATACAGCCATGCGGCAGTCTTACATTAGAAGCTTTAATCTTTGCGGGATATAGTTTTGTTCACAGAAAAAGAGCTTTAATCTTAACCTTAAAATTATAAAACTTATAGAACTTAAAATTATAAAGCTTTATAATGATTAATTTTAAAATTATATATATAGCGTTAATTAAATCTACGTAGGGGTAGGACGATAAAGGCTTTCATCTCAAATAACATAAGAAAAAAAAGTAGAGCCTTCTGCTTTAGGAATTAAAAAGGCGTATAAAGGTAATAAGAAAAAAAAGATTTGAAAGTTATAAAGCCTAAAAATCTAAAATTAACAATATATTACTTATAAAGACTATAAGCTTACAAAAGTAAAATATAAGGCCGATTAATATCTTTAAGTCTTGCAACTATAAGTAGGTTATAAGGAATTAAAATTAATAAGTCTTTCTTTAAAGTTTTTAATAGTAGTATACCGTGCCCGTGCGCGTAACGACCCACGTCGCGTAACGACCCAGGAACAACGCGCTCACTACTTCAAAAATAAGGGTATTGCAACAGCTATAATAGCTATTATTACAAGATTTTGTAGTAGAGTAGTAAACAAAGGCATGCGATTAATTTGTACTATCTAAATTTACTTAGAAGGTTAACGTTGCGGCCACAGCAGGTGGGTAAAAGCTAGGGCAGCTAATGCAGCCTGTAATGCCTCTTTAGCAGCTGCACCAGCACTACGTTGTTTCTAACGCTTATTGGCTTAAGTAGAGGCTTTTAAGGCCTTGCGCTTGCCCTTTTAGGATAGTTGTATAGCTTTTTCAGCGTTGCGAGCTGCCTTCTGGCGCTCGCGTTCAGCTGCCTTGTCAGCCTTCTCCTTCTCCCTCACCACCTTGGCTGCCTCTCTCGCCACACGCCTCTCCTCTGCCTCCTGCTCTCAGAGTAGCTTAGCAGCAGCTTAAAGCTCCTTCCTATTAGCCTTTGCAAGCTACCTGTTATGCTCTTCCCTCTACTTTACTATCTCTTATGCACGTGCCTCTCTAATCTTGCGCGGAGACTAGAAGACAGCACCACTGTAGTACTCCTAGCGCTGCTGCAAGTTAAGAGGTTTGCCGCGCTTCTTGTTGCTTCTTCTTAGCAGTAAAAGCCTCTCTTAGGCTATTGTTCTTATAGTGTGTAGCAGTTTGTTTTGTACTTAGAGTCCGTGGAGCGTTTAGGAGAGCGACTTTGACTCTTCTGCGGTAGTATCCTTTACTGCAGAGCGTACGAGACGCTCTATCTGACGCCAGTCGCTCTCCTTAAGCGCTGAGGGGCCTGCTTCGCCTTCATCTCTTGCTTTCTAGAGCTCTCTCTCTTAAAGCGTTTAAGTATAACCTCTAGGTCTATAGGCCATATACCAGTAGCTTTAAAGGACTTAAGGATAGTCTTTGTCTTAAATAAGGACTCCCACGCTCTCCAGAACAGTGGGAAAAAGTCCCCCTTCTTGACTGGTACTAGCCCTTGGCTCCTCTGGAGGTGGGTGGAGAGCTCCTTAGAGTAGGCGGTGGTGGAGAGAGGTTTAAACATAACAACGTCAAGAGGTTGAAGCGTATAGGTAGAGTGAGGGGAAATACGGCTAGGAGTATGCGATAGGATTCGTAGTAGTTGATGAAACTCCTTTATAAGGTGACTGCTATAGCCGTTAGTTAAGTATAAGGAGACGCTAGTCTCTCCCACAACGCGCTTTCTGCTTTGTGCAGCGATTAAATACCTACTCTAGCCACGCTAAACTAATATTGTTATTTGTCTATCTAGATAGAGATAAAGCTACAAAGACGTTATATTGCCTAGCTTTAATAGCGTCCACCCAAGCTGCCTGCAGTAAGCTGTTTACTAACTGATAGATATGACCTGGCGGCAGAGCCTCCCTATTAGCGCAGACAGCTGCTAAGAGGGTGATCCATTCACAAGAGCTATCTTAGAGTGCCGCCCGCACCTCTTTTTGCTCCTATATCTAACGGCTAAACACTTGTTTTAAGCGTCCTGTTATACCTATTATAAAGCCCTTCTTATCTATATTATAGGAATAGCGCAGCTGTATGTTGTACTGCTTTATCTTCTAATGTAGCAAGTTAAAGTATAGCTTATACTTAACGTTTGAATTAGCGTTGTAGCGGAGAGAGTTAATTCTAGATGTCTATTTAGAGATGAGATAGTGGCTGTGTTAGTTAAGAAAGCGGGTAACCTAAGCGTCGCTTATAGGCTCTGTGGCTGTTAAGGATGCGAAATTTTGTATTATCTCTCTTATAGGAGGCAGCCCTCTCTTTGTAAGGTCTTTAATATAGCTTATAAGCCCTAACTCTTATTATAGGCTAAGTACTTGTTGATCGCGATGCTTAGCTTCCTATAGGCGCTAACAGCCTTGGTGTCTTTGGCGCAGCAGCGTACTGTGCGGTACACCAAACTAGCGAGCAATTTTCTAGTATATATAAGTTGTTCTCCTAGTTTAAGCGATTCGATTGCTGCGAGCGCATCGTCAATTGGTGCCATGGTGGTGGAGTTATGACGCGTTGAAGTTTGGAGCTTGTCTGGTGTGTTTTGGTGTTCCTGGGTCGTTACGCGACGTGGGTCGTTACGCGCACGGGCACGGTAAAGCTTAAAATCTAAAGTATTAATATTTTTAAACTATGTTAATAATCTTTTTATTATCTTTTTACGCCTTTTATAATTACTAAGTAGGGGGCTTTGCTTTTTTATTATAATATTTATAATAAAAAGCCTTTATCGTCCTACTCCTAGATAGATTTAATTAACGCCACACATATATTTATATTAGTAATAGTATTGATTTTAAAGCTTAAAGCACCTATATTTAAGATAGAATTATTATTAAAAACTATTTAAGCCTAAGTCTAGTAAATAAAATAAAAAGGGCTATAAAAATAACTAGCTGTTAAAAGTCTTTATAAGAATTTAAGCTTATATAATAAAGCACTAGTAACTTTAAATAAAGTAGTATGTATGTGATGTGATGTTATATTATCTACCTAGGAGTAGAACGAAAAAGGCTTTTATCCTAAATAATATAATAAAAAAGCAGAGCCCCCTACTTAGTAACTAAAAAGAGTGTAAAAAGGTAATACTTTTTACTATAAAGCTTATTTATTCTTAGTAAGTACTATTTTTAATAGTAGTACTATAGTGTATTTTATTAAATAATTGTAAAATTTTAGTTTTTAGTTTATTTAAGTAATTTAATGCGCTTTAAAGTGTAGATGCTAAAATATAGTCTTTTCTAATCTCTAGTATAGTTTTTGTTGCAACTAAGGGGTTTTTAATAAAAATATTATAATAATAGTAGTTATCCCTTCTACTATTATTAATATAGAAATATAATTTAAAGTAGTGTTAATAAAAAGAAGGTAGCGTATATAAGCGAGCTAAGTAAGCTTAGTAAGCTTAGCACGCCTACTTTAACTAAAGAAAAATTTATATAAAACTATATATATAAAGCTATATTACTATACTATAGTTTAGAGTAGAGAAGAGAGAGGTATAAAATAGCGCTAGCGCTATAACTAGTATATAACACTACAACTATTATATTTCACTTTACTATTACTCTTAAAGATTACTAAAAGTAATAGCTATTATACTAGTAGGTTTATATACTACTTATAAGTAATATATATTAAATAGAACCTAGTATACTATTAGTATACTAATACTTTATTTCTATATTAAAGTTAACCTTAAAGAGACTTCTACTATTATTACTCTATTTCCTACTATCTTTCTAAACTTTAATACTAATACTACTGTTAACTCTACTTAAAAGTACACTTTAATAATTTTTTTCTTAAAGTTACTAGATCTATACTAAAGTATTACTTTATCTATAAGATTATTAATAAGAAGTAGGTATATTTTATCTTATATAAAGTAGTTCTAGTATACTAGTTAGGCTAATAATAAATTAGTAATATAAAGTATAAAAAGTATATAAACTTCCTACTATAGTTTTTTATATTACTACTAGTTAGAAAAGTGGGAATAAAAGATAAGATTAAGAGAAAAGAAAGAAGATATTTATTAATAAGTTACTAGAGGAAAAGAGTGTTGCGCGTAAATATATTAGATTTTTATAATTATAGTATTAAGTAAGCGTAACGTATCAGTATACTTTATAAGTATACTATATAAGTAATATATAAATATAGTAAAATTTCTAATAATGGTAAGGAAGTAGGAGTTAGTCTACTATATATACTTTAAGTAAATTTAATAAGTATTAAAGTGCTTATAAATATTAGGTAAAAGTGTAGTTTTTATAAATTACCTTTATAAACTATTATTATGTTAGTAAAGACTAGGAGTAAAGTAAATTATATTTTTAGGCGCTAGACTAGGGCGGCCTTTCTATTCTAACCTACACAGGCTTAATTTAAAAAAAATATTAAAAAAGTAATTAACACTAAATAAACAATGCGACTATCGCTAGTATAAGAGACTGCCTTATTAAGATATTTATATGGCGTTAATTAAAGTTACCTAGGAGTAAAATAATAAAGGCTTTTATCTTAAATAATATAATAAAAAAGCAAATCCCCCTGCTTAGTAATTAAAAAAAGCGTAAAAAGGTAAATTATAAAAAAAGCGTATTTAAACTACTAAGTAAGCTTAGTAATCTTAGCGCGCACAGCTTTTGTATATAAAGTTAATTTATAAAAAAGCTATAGTTAAAACTTTAAAGAAGGGATAAAAGGCTTTAGCGCGGCTATGCTATAAGTTTTATCTATTCTTTACTATGTTAACTATTATAAATTACTATCTAGATTATTATAAATAATATAAGTTAATATATTAATAGGTATATACTATTTTCTTATAATAGTAGAATAAGAGTAATAAATACTAGATACACTATTGCTTTATTACTATATTAAGGTTATTTTAATAAATCTCTTTCTATTATTATCTCTCTACGCCCTACTATTTATCTAGATATTAATATTATTCCTAAAGGTAAAGTACTTTCTCCTACTTAAGAGTATATACTAAAGTTTTATACTACTACTATTAAAATAACTATACTAAAGTTCTATTCTATTTTTTAAATAATTTTTTAGGATAAAAGATAGGTATACTTAACTATTTATAAGGTAGTCCTAGTATACTAGTTAGGTTAGTAGCTTATCTAGTTTATAAAAGACTACTATAAGGCTAAATTCTTACTCTAGTAAAAGCAATTACTTCTTATTAGTAACTAAAATTAAAAGGGAAAGTAAAAAGTAGAGAATAAGGTATTTATTAATAAGCTTTAATATAATAAAAGCGTTGTATAGATCTATAAGATCATTCTAGCCATTATTATTACTATTAAGTTAGGTTATTTAAGTAAGTATACTGTGTAAACAGCGTATAAGCGTAGATAACTAATAATAGTAGTAGTAATAAGCTAAAATACTGTGTATAGTGTAAATAAATTTTACTTAACATTAAAAGCTTATAAGGTATAGAGTGCAAGTAAGTTTAAACTATTATTATATTATTAGATATTTAAGCCTTATTAATTATAATTAGGTGCTATATATATAGTATATAATAACCTTCTATCTTAATCTACTTTAACCTTAAACTAAAAAAAAAGGGTTTAAAAAGGCGCTTAGCAAGCTAACAAGAATATTTTATATAATATAAAAGACGTTTATATTAAAAACTTACTTTTTAAGAATATAAAAATAGTTAAAAGATTTTATATTCATACTATATTAGAAGCTTATTATAAAAAAACTAAGATTTAGTATTTAAGCTTAAATTCTATATTATAAATAAATTTTCTTAATTAAAGTATTATTCTAATAAAGTGACGCTATATATATAACCTAATATTAGTAAATATAAGTCTCTTTTTATTTGTTTTACTACTACTATAGCTTTTATAAAAGCTGAAAAATAATTATTTCTAAACTACTAAAGAATAAATAGTTCGCACCTTTAGTGTTTAACGTTAAATTATATTAGGCAAAAGGCGCTATAGGCGCTTATTTATAATATATATGGTGGCGTTAATTAAATGTACTACTTAGGGGTAGCATAACAAAGGCTTTTATCTTAAATAATATAATAATAAAAGTAGAGCCCCCTACTTAGTAATTAAAAAAGTGTGTAAGAAGGTAATAATAAAAATGCGTATTATTATAATATATAGAATATATATATTAATAAAATACTAAGATAAGCTTATAAATACTACTTAATAATATATACCATATAAGTAATCTTAAAATAACTATATAAATAATTACTTAAACCTTTCTACTTAATCATATAAGATCTTTTTAACTTTTCTTTAAGTATACTTAGAGAAATATAATACTTAATTATTAAGGAAACATTTAGTAGTAAGCTCTTTATATTTACTTTAGTTTTAAAATTACTTTCTAAAATTATAAATATATTTAAGCTTTTTATTAAAAATAGTAGAGACTAAATATAAGTTTAAAATTATAGTTATTTAATAAGATAGAGATATAATAACACACTTATATAAAGAAGACACTTATAATTTAAAAACTAAACTAATAAAAAAGAAACTAACTAAGTACACACTATACTACCTTATACTAAAAAACGTACGCTCTTTTTAATTACTACGCAGGGGGCTCTGCTTTTTTTGTTATGTTATTTAAGATAAAAGCCTTTGTCGTTCTACCCTAGGTAGTTAATTTAACAACACATACTAAAGAACTCAATAGTGCATCTAAATAAATAAAAATAATTTTTTTATAAGTTTATTAAGATATATATAAGTGTAAATCTTTTTATTAAGTTTTAAGAAAAAGTAGTATTAGTAGGTGTATACCTTTATAGGAAGAGCGTATTTACTTTTTATATCTTTTAATCTCTAAATAAGATTCTTTAAAAGCTATTTTTAATAGTATTTTACTACTACTATTAACTAGTTAAAATTAGTGTGTTATAATAGTAAACTTAAGACTAAATTAAAGTAGTATTTATAACTATAGCTACTATACGTATCCCTATTACCGCGCCTAAGTTTATATCCCTCTCCTAAAGTTCTAAGTGGCCCTCTTTGTAAAACCTTGTGTATATAGGAGTCTCGCGCTAAGATTGCTAAGCTTACTTAGTAGTTTCAATGCGCTTTTTTATTATTACTACTTTTTTTACACTCTTTTTAATTACTAAGTAAGAGGCTTTTCTTTTTTTATTATATTATATAAGATAAAAGCCTTTATTATTCTACCTCCAAGTAGATTTAATTAACGCTATATACTTATTCTCTAAATAGAGAATAAGTAACTAGATATAATAAGCGTAAAGTAAATTTAAAGTAAATCTAAGAAGCTATATTAGGTATTTAATAGGCTATATAGCCTTAGAAATTTATAAAATTTAGTTTTTAATACTTACCTAGGTAATTATAATATAAAATAATACTTTTAATAAGTTTTTATTTTATAAAAATAAGTCTAAACAAAAAAAAAATTTAAAAAAAATAAGCTTTAAAAATTTTAGATATTATATATAAAAACAAAATTCACCCTTCTGGGCAGGAGTATATACTACTGCCTCTACTTATTAGTTTTTAAGTGGCCCTACTGTATTTAATTACTACTTTTTTTTATTATGTTACTAGTGACTATAGAACGTGACGTTATGTGTAAGCGCTAAGCCCTAGGACTAGAGCGTGTTAAAGTTTTACTAATATTCTCCCCCCTAGCTTTTAAGACAATAAACTTATAATAATAACACCCTAACTTACTTGCCTATCCACTGCGTTACTAGACAATTTAACACCTACCTTTTAACCTTTTACCGCCGCCTTACTAGACAATTAACTACTTAGAACCCCTAGATGTATACTTTAGTGCCGCTATAATACATAATAAATTACGCACGCTCCCTACTCCTAACACTAAATAGCATCCTAACACTACTTTAGCTCTCTTTTCTAGATCTCTTGCAATAATTGCGTACTTATATATTATTTACGCCTCTAGCATCTACTTTATATAATTACTATCTTTAAAGCAACTAGCTATTAATTAGAAATCTAATATTAGGCAGTAATTGCTCCTATAAGCTACATAGTAGTATATAGCTGCTAGCCTAGACTTTTACTTTATAAAAATAATTATATTCTAGTCCTTACTAATAGTTATAAGCATCTTATACCTAAACTAGTATAGGGTAATTTATATTATAAGGCTTATTCTACTTTTAACTCTAGACTTCTACTTAAGACAATGCGTATTCTCCTTATTATAGTAATCTAACTCTATAGTAGCTATTTACTTGCTATATAGATTCTTAGGATAGACTATATAGTTTTTAATATTAAGTAGTATCTAGCTATTATACCTAGCTATGTTGTTTATATCTTCTAGGTAGGGGCGCAACACTATATATCTAGTGGCGATAGCGTCTTTAGGGTAAAGAATAGATATAGTAACTAACCTTAAGGTCTTAACTAGTAATTAAATATTTGCAAGGATAAAAAAGTAGTATAAATACGTAATCTATGTCTAGTTATGCATTTTATCCTGCGTAGGCAGTAGCTATCTATTATATTATTATTAACTTTAGTGCCTAGTATATCTTATAATTAACTACCTCTAGTATAAGGGACTATTTTGCACGTGCTAACAAATAGTCCCTATTCTATCTTACTACTTTACCTTTTTTAATACGTTTTTAGCATATCTATAGCTTTCCCTTATAGTGTTGTACTGTATACCAAAAGGTCTGCGATATTTCTCTTCCTAAAAGTAAAATTTAAAATACTAAAGAAGCCTATAATAAGATTCTAAAGCTTACTTTAAATCTATGCTTTATTATAAATTTTAACCCTAAACTTAAGAGTAAAACTTTTATTATAAATAAGTCTTTTCTTTTATAATTACCTTTTTCACGCTCTTTTTAATTACTAAGCAGGGGGCTCTGCTTTTTTTATTATGTTATTTGAGATAAAAGCCTTTGTCGTGCTACCCCTAGGTAGTTAATTTAATGCCACATATAAATAAGTAGTTAGCTAGCTAACTAGCTACTTAAAACTAAAAAAAAGTAATATATAAATTACTACTAAGTTTAATAAGTAGTTAGAAATTTATACACTTTAAATATAATATTTAAACTAAAAAGTAGCATTTATATTTTAAATGTAGAGAGTAATAGCTTAAATTAAAAGGTACACTACTCTATATATAGTAGCTTCCTACTTTTTTAAAAAAAATACTTTTAATGCCCTTAAGCTTAAAAACATAAAGCCTACTTATTTTAATAATTTAAAAACTATTATAACTATATAAATAATAAAAAGTCTTTATTTTAATTACTTAAAAAAGGGACTATAAACTTACGACTAACTTAGTTAAGTAAAAAACTTTAAAGTTTAAAGTTAAGCTACTAATAGATATATATAAAACTATTTACTACTTAAAAAATAAAAGTATAGTTAAAATTAGGTTAGCTTGCCAAACACCTTTTTTAAACCTAATTTTTTAGGTTAAGGTTAAAGTAGGTTAAGATAGAAAATTATTATATACTACTATGTATAGTACCTAATTCTAATTAAAGACTAACCTTTAATACTACCTAATAACGCAATAATAGTTTAAACTTACTTGCACCCCCTAATACTTATAAACTCCTATATATAGTCTACCTAGATTATTACTATTAGTATTATTAACTATTTGCGCTTGTACGCCGCTTACGCGGCATACTTACTTAAATAAGCTAACACTACTATAATAGCTAAGAGAATCTTATACATTTATATAATACTTTTACTATATTAGAGCTTATTAATAAAAACCTTATTATTCTTCTTTTTTTGTATCCCCTTCTAAAGAATTCTATTACTAATAAGAAGTAATTACGCCTACTAAAGTAGGAATTTAATTTTATAGTCTTTTATAAACTAGATAAGCTACTAACTTAACTAGTACACTAGGACTGCCTTATAGATAGTTAAGTATATCTATCTTAATACTATCTAATAAATAGAATAAAACGCTAGTATAGCTATCCCAAGGGCGGTATTACAAATTTTTAGTATATACTTTTTAGTATTAGTAGGTATATTAGCGTTAGATAATTTAAAGTTAATACTTAAGTAGATAGTAAGGTGTAAAGTAACAGTAGGAGTTTTATTAAGGATAACCTTAATATAGTAATAAAGTAATAGTATATTTAGTATATATTACTTTTATACTACTTATAAAGAATAATATATACTTATTAATATACTAATATGTGTTATTAATAATAATTAGAATAGTAGAGGATAAAAATAGATAACTATAGCGTAGCTGCGCTAAATTTTTATCCCTCCCCTATTAAAGTTCTAAGTAGCCTCTTTGTAAAAGGTTTGCTTATAGGAGTAGCCCTGCGCTAAAACTACTAAGCTTGCTTAGTAGTTTAAACGCGCTTTTTTTTATAATTACTACCTTTTTTACCCTTTTTCAATTACTTAGGAGGGGGCTCTACTTTGTTTTTATATTATTTAAGATAAAAGCCTTTCTTATCCTACCCCTAGGTAGATTTAATTAACGCCAAATAGTTAAAATTAAAATCAGTAGATAAAGGGCAAAGCTAGTATATATATATATATATTATTTACTAATTTTATAAGCTTAAAAGATATAAAGCGTAATTTTATGTATATAACTTAAGATTTAAGGCTTAATCTTAATATATTTTTTCTAGGTGTTTTAGTAGCCTATAATAATAAGTAATCTTGATATAGTATAGTTAATGCTATAGTTATAGTAAAAATACTTAGAAAAATAGCAAAACTACTATTAGAGACTTAACTTTATAGAAGATAGCTTTTTAAAAGGCTACTATTATCAAAATACCTTACTAGCTATATACTTAAAGCTTAATACAAGAATATCTTTTATATTAAAATTAATATACTTAAGAAGAAAAAGAGACTTAAATAGTAATTCTATACTTAGAAGCTATATCTATGCCCTTACCACCTAAGTAGGTTTATACCTATAAAATAAATTAACAAATTTTTTTTTATAAAGTATGAAGCTTAAATTATTATAAAAGAAAAATTATAAAAATTAAATATACTAAATTTAACTTATACAGCTATATTAGCAGCTTATTTTTTTAGAATAGCTATAGTAACAGTAGCAGAATTTAAGCTAAAAATCTATTAATATAATATTATAGGCGCGTTTCTAAACACCCATATATAGATTAGAATCTAATAATCTATAAGCTTTTAAATAAATTTAAGCAGTATAGAAAAGTTATAAAACTTATTAAAATCTTATATAGTTTAAAAAAATTACTACTACTTTAGTATAAAAAGTTTGTATTAACTTTTTAATCTTATAGGTTTAAGGCTACTAAGAAACGATTTTACTTATTTATTACACTAGACTATAAAATAATAGTTCTCTTTTATATAAATAATATTTTTTACTTTAACTATAAGAATTATAAGCTTAAATATAGTAAACTCTAGAATAAAATTATATCTAAGTATAAGTTTTTAAGGATTAAAGTTCTATTTATTTAGTTCCTAGATGTTTATATACTTAGAAATTATGATAATTAGTTAATTAAGCTTATTTATGTGGCGTTAATTAAATCTACCTAGGGGTAAGACGACAAAGGTTCTTATCTTAAATAATATAATAAAAAAGCAGAGCCCCCTACTTAGTAAAGCTTATTTCTACTACCTATAATAAATGGATTACTAAAAGATTCAGCCTTAAAAGTAGTAAAAGCTTTTTTAATAACCTTACTTTTTTTTTTAGAAAAGCTTATTAATAACAAGGGTAAAGCTTTTTTATAAAAGATTAAGCGCTTTTAGAAGTATATTAGCTTAGTTTTCTATACTACTATTATACTCGACCTTGGTTAGAATCTCCACACGACAAAGATCTTTAGTACTACTATTATACCTTATCTAAATATTATTATTTATAGTTTTAAAACTTTTACACATCCTTACTAATTTAAGTAGATAATACTTTACTATAATATAATATATAATTATTTTTTATATAAAACGCGCTAGTAGGCTATTTAGTATACTTTATATAATAGTTCTAAGTGTATAACTTATAAAAATACTTTATTTATAAATAACTTAGAAAATTAATACTCTTGTTATAAGTATATTATTATATTATTTAAAGGCGTAATAATATAAAAGATAGCTCATTAATATATAATTACTACTTCTACTACTAAAGTAAAACTTCTAGCACTTAAATATACTAGTAAAGATGCTATAGCACTTAAACGCTTCTTTAATAAACTTACTCTATATCTTAAATTACTATAGATAATCTTCTATAATAATCAGCAAACTGTTAAAACTAGTTATTAGAAAAAATAAGTATATAACTCTATAATTTTAATATATTAATATCTAGAATATATAGCTTTATTAAAAGCATTTTAAAAGCTTACTTAAAAAATTCTATTTAAAAATAAGTAAAATATTAGTAAATAGTTTTACTAAAGCTCTTTTCTAGTAGTAATTTGCGAGGTTTAAAGAGCTTTTTAATCTCTAAGATATAAGTAAGCATATTATAGAAAATCTAAGGTTAAAAGTAATATAAAATTAATTATATTTCTATTTACTATATATAGAAAAGAAGCTTAGAAAAAACGAAGCTAAAAAATCTAGCCTAAACTTTAGAAGAAATCTAAGTATAGCTGCTAGTTAAGCTATACATTTAGAATTTTTAAGCCCGAATTTTAATACTTAGATAGTAAGCTAATAATCTTATCGATATAGCTATAAATTAAAGTATGTAGCATTATATTAACTACCTAGAGGTAGCACAACAAAGGCTTTTATCTTAAAAAAAATATAATAAAAAAAGTAGAGCCCCCTACTTAGTAATTAAAGAGAGCATAAAAAAGATAGTAATTATAAAAGAAGCTCGTTTAAACTACTAAGCAAGCTTAGTAGTTTTAGCGCGTATAGCTCTTATATGCAAAGTTAATTTATAAAAAGGCTATAGATAAAACTTTAGGAGAGGAATAAAACTTTAGTGTAGCAATACTATAAACTATTCTTTCTTTACTATCCTTATTATTATAAACTTACTATCTAGATTAGTATAAATAATATAAGTTAGTATATTAATAGATATATACTATTTTTTATAAGTAGTATAAGAGTAAATATACTAAATATATTATTACTCTATTACTATATTAAAGTTGTTCTTAATAAAACCCCTACTATTACTCTATACTCTACTATATACTTAAGTATTAATTCTAAATTATCTAACGCTAATATACTCGCTAATACTAAAGAATATACACTAAAACTTTATAATACTACCTTTAAGGTAACTACGCTAAAGTTCTATTCTATCTATTAAATACTTATTTAGCATATAAAAGATAGGTATACATAACGATTTATAATGTAGTTCTATTATACTAATTAGATTAGCAGCTTATTTAGTTTGCAAAGAACTATAAAATTAAATTTCTACTACTTTAATAGGCGCAATTACTCTTTATTAGTAATAAAATTCTCTAGTAGGAAATATAAAAGAAGAAGAAGAATAAAGTTTTTATTAATAAGCTCTAGTATAGTAAAAGTGTTGCATAGATCTATAAGATTTTTCTTTTTTTTGTAAACAAAGCTGCATCCCACAACTATACTATAGCAAAAAAAAAAATCTAGCCATAACCTATTTTTCTATATACTAGCTCTATAAGATACCTATAGACTATATAAATATATAATATATATTCTATTAGTAGCCCGGACAGATTAGTCCGCGGATAGTTTTTCTTCGCAACTTCGAGGTCCCTTATAACTTATTATAGAACACCACTAACGTTACTTTATATAGTAACTTATAATAACCTACTATAACTTATAATATACCCAAGTTACTATTTAATCTACTTTTTACGTCGTGCAGCCTCTTTGCGCGGCTGCTGCAGCCGCGTAAAGCTAAGGAGACTTTTTTAGCAGTACGAACTTACAACAAGACTCCCTATAATATATAATATATTATCTGCTATACTATACGTAGGCAATATATAGTATACTTATTATAATTTATAGTGAAGCATACTATATCTTAAGTAGTACTTTATCTAATGTTTAGTCACTAAGTGCGTACTATTGCAAGATAAAGTTAACCCGTTATTTTTGGCCTTATAGTAACCTATAATAAAATTACTCTAATTTACTATTAATACTATCTGAAAATAAGCCGCTAAGGGTAATATCTAACTCCTCCTCTATCTCTTTATCTATCTAATAGGTCCTTGCGTTGTGCCTAGGCTCTCTGCACCTCCTACAGCGGCGTTGTGTTAAGGGACCTGCCTCTTCCTCACCACTATCTCGCGCCCTTTTTAACAACTTTACCCTAATAAAAGGGCTTTCTACTCCTAAATCTGCTCCCTAAGCAAAGCCTAGCGTTCTACCTTTCTAAATGCGCTTTCTTTTACGCGTTTTTTACTTTATTAGAATCTTAATTTGCTTCTTAAGTTTCTTAATGCGGGTCTCTTAAAGTACACTATAATAGAGCATAAGTTTAGCACTTTTTATAAGCTGTGAGTAGCTTAATTTAGCATTAGGTGGAGACTAAATAAAAGAGTCGCGTACGAGCTTTAACTGGGATCCAAACTCAAGGGTATTACTTAGGGTCCTGGCTTGCCATAGTGTATCCAGGGGGTTACCCTAAGGTAGAGTGTGAATATGTATATTAAGGCAATCTACTACTACTAACGCATCTAAAAGAATAAGTCTAGAGGCCTTAAAGGCTTTCTTATAGTTTTCTAGTGTAAACATATTAAAAAACGCGTTGCAAAAGGCTAGTAGGAAGCTCTCTTTGTCGATATAAAAGATGCGTTAGCGCGCTAAGTCCCGCACGCGCTAGGAGTACTTTAGCTTTAGTAGCGCGAAACAGACCACATTAAGCGGCTAGAGGATATAAAAATAAGTGCGCTAGCATATAGAGTGTTAGGATCTTCTATTCTAGGTAATAATCCTTAAAATCCTAGGAGTGGTAGCTCTTATAGCTGTCTAGAGTAAGTAACCTCTATAACCCTATTATGCGCGGCCTTATATACGCGTTAAAGTGCTTTAACCACGCAACTCTAAGCTTGTTATTAGTCTAGCCGGTTCTTAGAGACTAAGAGCTTCCAATCGCGGGGGATACTAGTCTCCTTATCCTACGCTAAGATATAGACTCGCCTTTTATAGATAATAAAGGGCGGGGCAGTATACCTAGTAGCGCAAATACTCTAAATTACTATAACCTACTTATGGTTGCCTAGCTAAACAAGCGTAGATTAAGAACGTCTTTCTAAACTAGTTACAACCTTTATTAAGCTAATAACTCCTATCTAGAAGCCTATTTTATTAAAGTTATAGATATCTTTATTCTACACTTTATTCTTGGCTTTTGTGTCCTTTACTAGCTAAAACTACGCGTTTATAACCTCTAGGTCTTCCTATTATATTCTCTATTAGTCCTTCGCTTAATTAAAAGCTATTTTAAGCTTAGGTACGCGCTTTACAAAGCGCTAAACCTAGTATTATCCTATAGGATCTCTATACCGCGTAGCTAGCAGTTTGTTAGCTATATCTTCTACCTTATCTAGCTAGGGTGCAAATCCTCGCGAATCTAAGTTAAGAATATACTGTATAAGCGTCTACTCTTTAGTTGTAGTAAGCTTTGCTATGCCTAATCGTGTATCTGCTTAGGCGGTAATTCCGTTAATTTAATTGCTTAGTATAGACTTTAGGATATTATATGCTGCAGCAGCGCGTTGTAGGCTTAAAATTTGCTTATTCTAATAGGCGTAAAGGGCAAGCTTAATTCTGCCTTCTTAATTTGATAATAACGCGTCGTATTGTTAAGACATTATAATTTATAGTGAAGTGTTGTAGTCTTAGCAAAAACTGTCTAGCGAACTTATCTATTCGGGCTACTAATAGAATATATTATAACTAAGTTAATAGCGCGCTTATTATTTAGCACTCTATAAAACTGTTACGTACACTAGTAGGATTAACTTAACTATAGTTTAGAACTATTATTAAGTAGTAACTTATCTTACTTATATAGGTAGTAATAAGGTTAGAGTACTTATCGCCTATATAAAGAGAGCCTAATTCTACTACCATCTTACGCACTACTATAACTAATAACTATAGCTAAATTAAATAAAATAAAGATGCGACCGCGCTATAAAGTAAAGTTTAATCTTAAGTATACCTAATTTACTATAGACCCCTCTTTATATATCCCTAAAACTTAATTAATAAGCTTATAATTATTACTAAAAAGAAGCTAAAGCTTAAGATAGCTAATAGTAATAAGCTTCTAGTTAAGTTGCTTATACTAGATTACTATATAATACACATATATAGTCTATACTACTATTCGCTAGCTTAGATTATGTATATATTAATAATGCGCGTAGGGACTACTTAATAGACTAAGGCGAACCTAGGATATATTACGCAGTAGAGGAGGAACCTAATAAGGCTACTTAACACTATAGATAATAATAAGTTCCTTTAGGAGCTAAGAGAGTGTAATAAGGGAGGGTGGTACTAAGTAGTTAAATAATATTTAAAAGCTGCTAAACTAGCTGTAGGCAGCAGTAATTACCTATAATCGCGTTATATCTAAAATTAAAAAATTTGTTTATGTAATCTAACTATAAAGTGCCTGTGGGTCTTAGTTAAGACTAGAATATTTTCTTAGCTATTATAATAGTATTAGCTTATCTAAGTAAGTATACTGCGTAAGCAGTATACGAGCGTAAATAGTTAATAATACTAATAGCAATAATCTAGGTAGGCTATATATAGTGTAAGTAAATCTTATATAAGTAGAAAGCTTATAAAGTGTAGATAAAGTGCAAGTAAGTTTAAAGCTTAAAATATACTACTATTATTAGGTAATATTTAAGGTAGTTAGTTTTTAATTAGAATTAGACACTATATATAGTATATATAACCTTCTATTTTAATCTACTTTAATCTTAAACTAAAAAAAGGTTAAAAATGAAGTTTAGTAAGCTAACTAAATTAAAGTATACTTCTAAGTATTAGTATATATATAAGGCTTCTAAGATTTAAAGTTATTCTCTTTTGTAGTTAAACTATACTTAAAATAGAATCTTTTAAAAGCTTAAATATTTAAAGCGTAGCTTTAGAAAGAAAAATAATATAAAGATCAAGATAAAGAATATTTATATTACTAATAAATATATTTAGTGTATTACTTATATAAATTTTTTTATTTATTCTACTGTTATAGCGTTTTATAAGCTTAAGTATATATCTCCTTCTCTTAATAATTAAGCTTACTAATAATATAATTATAAATCTTAGTTCAAATAGCCTTTAAATTATTCTATATATATATTAATATTTAACCACTACTTATTAAAATATACTTATATTATATTTAAAACTAACTTACAAAGCTTATACTTTATAGGTACTTTATTAGGAAAATATATTTTTAAAAGATTAAGATATATTTTGACTAAAGACGTATATATATAGCGTTAATTAAATCTATATAGGAGTAGAATATTAAAGGCTTTAATCTTAAATAATATAATAAAAAAAGTATAGCCCCCTACTTAGTAATTAAAAAAAGCGTGAAAAAGGTGGTGATTATAAAAAAGCGCGTTTAATCTTAATCTACTTTAACCTTAAACTAAAAAAAAGGTTAAAAAAGGTATTTAGTAAGCTAATGTTAATCCTCCTATGTGGCGTTAATTAAATCTACCTATGAGTAGGACGACAAAGGCTTTTATCTTAAATAACATAATAAAAAAAGCAGAGCCCCCTACTTAGTAATTGAGAAAAGCGTATATTAATCCTTCTATATATACTTATGAATTTAAAAAAACTATATATTATATTTTATTTATAGCTAATCTCAATATAACTTAGAAAGTATATATCTTAAAAGTACCATCTTAAAATATTACACTTTTATACAATTTGAATGCGTTTTAACTAAAAAAGTATATTTAAAACTAAAAGTAAGATTATTAAATATTAATATGCTTAGACTTTAAAGTATTAAAATTAAAAGAATGAATAAAGCTAAATATTATAAATAATAAAATTCATAAACTTAACCTTAAAGTTATAAAAATTAAAATTATAAAGCTTAAAAATATAAAACTAAGAAATGCTACTTAAAAGAATCTAAACCTAAAAAAGTAAAAAATAAATTTTATTTATATATTAGAGTTTTAGGACTACAACTAGGGTATAAAAGATTAAGATTAATTATACTCTTTTTTAATTTTTTAATAGTAGTATAGAGCTTAAAATATAATATATTAATATTGTTGCGCTACTTCTGTATTAGTAATAGTCTTAATTTTAAAGCGTAAAGCACTTATATTTAACTTAAAATTATTTTTAAGTATTATCTAAGCCTAAGCTTACTAAATAAAATAAAAAATGGCTATAAGAATAAGTAGCTCTTAAAAGTCTTATTAAGAATTTAAGTATATAGAGCTATTTAGAGTCACTGTAGTTTAAACTATAAATAGCTCTCTCTAGCTTATACTAGAAGACGGGGAAGCTAAAGACGCGCGCGTTATTAACTTAGTTATATATACCGTATTCGGCCACTCAACGCACAGACCCCACTCAACGCACAGTTAACACTAAAAATCGTATATTTTCAACACCTCATAACTCCACCAATATGGACCCGATCGACGCAGCTGTTGAAGCTTTAAAATCCCTGGAGCTAGGAGAACGTCCTAATATATCCCAGGTTGCTCGGGAGTACGGCGTTGAGCGGTCGCGGCTCTCGAAGCGCTATCGAGGGGTTCAGGGCACCTATGCAACTCGGGCCGAAAAAAAAAAGCGACTCCTCAACAATACACAGGAAAAACAGCTACTACAGTACATTAATAAGCTGTGTGTGTACAAGGCCTACCCCCTACAAGAGAGATGATACGAAATTTCGCTGGAGAAATAGCACATTAAGAGCGAGGAAATTACTGGGTTAATCGCTACATTACGCGGCATCAAATTGACCTTATATCGCGATGGACATCTGGTATCGATAGCCAGCGCTACAAAGCCGATTCAGCCTTCAAATACGCCCTCTATTTCAAGCTTTTAGACGATAAGATCAAGCAGTACAACATCGCACCGTCAAATATATACAATATGGATAAGAAGGGCTTCTTGATTGGGGTAGTGTCAAAAATGAAGCGCGTGTTCTCTCGACAGCGATATGAGCAAGGAGGCGTCAAGCAGGTACTCCAGGACGGCAATAGAGAGTGGATAACGACGATAGCTTATATATGCGCCGACGGCAGCTCTCTCAAACCTGCCCTAATATATCAGGCGGCTTCTGGCAACATCCAGGACACATGGCTACAAGATTTCAATCCTCAAGAGCACCAGGCCTTTTTCGCCTCATCACCATCTGGATGGACAAACAACGAACTTGGGATTGCCTGGCTTAAGAGGTGCTTTCAAGAGGAGACTAAGAAGAAGGCAAAGCGCGACTATCGACTCCTAATTCTTGATAGGCATGGCTCACACGTTACTATAGAGTTTATCGAGTTCTGCAATCAAAATCGAATCCTCCTAGCTATCTACCCGCCGCATTTAACTCATACGCTACAGCCTCTAGATGTCTGCCTTTTTAAGCCTCTTTCAGCTGCATATACAAAAGAGCTCTCCGAATTCATGTACAACAGCTAAGGACTCACATCTATCACTAAGCGCGACTTCTTCCGCTTCTTCTATAAGGCATACAGAGTTGCATTCGCCAAAGAAACAATTATTAACGCCTTCAAAGTTACTAGCATCTCTCCGCTGAATAGCAACGCTATATTAAAGAAATTTAAGGATCTAGAGCCTAAGAGGCTATTAAGCAGCAATAGCACGTCGTTAGTACTCTCTACAAGCGATTGGCGTAAAATTGAAGGACTTCTACGACAGGTAGTTGAGGATCTTAATGATAAACGCGTCTCGCAGCTGTCTCACACAATACACGCAATAGCGACTCAGAAACAGCTCGTCCAGCACGAAAACGATCGCCTTAGAGATGCCCTTTTCAATAAGAAGAAGCGCCGTAAGCGTGGCAAGGCATTACTACTTAAACCCTCTAAGAATTACGCTAGCGGCGCGCCGTCTTCTAGTCGCCATTAAAAGTTGAGGCTGCCCGCAATCGCTAGGCTAAAAAAGACGCTAAAGCAGAAGAACTACAACACTAGAAGGAGCGCGACAAGCTAGCTAAGGAGCAGAAAAAGCAGAGGAGAAACAAGCTATGCTTAAGCAAAGGGCGCAGAAAAGGATAGCTGCAAAAGAGGTTAGGTTGCAAGAACAGCAGAGGAAGGCGGCAGAGCGCGAAGAAGATCTACTTGCGCGCGCAGCTAAAAAGCAACTCAGGACTAATATACAATTGGCCAAAAAGGGTAAGGCGCGTAGCCTCGAGGCTCCTGCACCTCCTGCTCATGTTATTGAGGACCTAGAGGTTGATGTTAAGGATCTATTAGTTATTGAAGGGGTGGTGGAGGCATCCGGCCCATCAACGCGCACTCGCAAAGTACGCCTCCCACAGAGGTATCACACGTAGTTTATCGTTGCCAATCGATTTATCAAGCTTCTGCAAATGCTACTCTAAAAAATCTAGTGATTTTACGATATATATAGAGCTCTGCAGCTTCAAAAGTAATAGTGGTGGCTATCCTCAAACTGTGCGTTGAGTGGGGTCTGTGCGTTGAGTGGCCGAATTCGGTAATTATATAGTATTTTATAGAGCTAGTATATAGAAAAACAAAGTTATAGCTAGATTTTCTTTTACTATAGTATAGCTATAGAATGTAGCTTTGTTTATAAAAAAAATTAAGCTTATATATTAAAGTACTTATAACTTTAAATAAAGTAGTAAGTATAGTGTATAAAAGATCTACTATTAGAATTTAAATTATAATATATACACTATTTAATTTACTAAGTAAAAAACTCTTTAAATAGCTATAGTAAAGTATTACTTAAAGTTCTATAGAAGCTTATTCTAACTTTATAGATATAATAGTAGCTAATTTAAAATTATAAGCTTTCTTTTTAGTATTAGAGTATCAGTCTTAGTAAGTAAAATAATTATTAAATAAAAGTTTAAGGTTATAGCTTAATAATCAAAGTTCTAAGTGGCCTCTTTATAAAAACTTTGCATGTGGAAGCTGTGCGCGCGAAGACCGCCAAGCTCGCTTAGCAGTTCGAACGTCCTTTTTTTCGTAATCACTACCTTTTTTACGCTCTTTTTAATTCCTAAGCAGGGGGCTCTGCCTTTTTTGTAATGTTATTTAAGATAAAAGCCTTTGTTGTGCTACCCCTAGGTAGTTACTATAACGCTATATAGCTTAATAATAAGTAAAAGAATTAGTATTTTAAGCTTTAGCAGCTTAAGTGTTTAATTATTTATAATAAATAAAAAGTACCCGTAGCTTATAAAACTTATCTAATTGTTAGATTAGTAGCTTAAGAATTTTTTATTTTAAGAGCCTATACTTATTAGTAATAAAAAGAGCTAAAGATTAATAGCGCAATATACTGTTATAGATAATAAGGTTTAAAGAATAAAAAAAAGCTAAAAAAAAAAGCTAGGAAAGACTTTAAGCTTCTAAAATAATAAGTTAAGCTTATAAGTAAAGAAGGTTAACATAGTCTATTAGTAGTCCGGATAGATTAGTCCGCCGGACAGTTTGTCTTAGCAACTTCGAGGTCTCTTATAACTTATTATAAAACACCACTAACTTTACTTTATAGTAACTTATAATATACTAAGTTACTATTTAATATACTTTTTATATTATATAGCCTCTTTACGCAGCTACTATAGCTGCGTAAAGCTAAGGAGTCTTTATTAGTAGTTTAAACTTATAATAAAACTCCCTATAATATATAATATATTATTAACTATATTATACGTAGGCAATGTATAGTATACTTATTATAATTTATAGTAAAGTATAATATATCTTAAGTAGTACTTTATCTAATTTTTTAGTTACTAAGTGCGTACTATTATAAGATAAAGTTAACCTATTATTTTTAGCCTTATAGTAACCTATAATAAAATTACTCTAATTTACTATTAACACTATCTAAAATAAGCTACTAAGGGTAATATTTAACTCCTCCTCTATTTCTTTATCTATCTAATAGGTCCTTATATTATATCTAGACTCTTTACACCTTCTATAGTAGTATTATATTAAGGAACTTACCTCTCTCTTACTACTACCTTGCGTCCTTTTTAATAACTTTACTCTAATAAAACAGCTTTCTACTTCTAAATATACTTCTTAAGTAAAGTCTAGCGTCCTACCTACCTTTCTAAACGCGCTTTCTTTTATGCGTTTTTTTACTTTATTAGAACCTTAATTTACTTCTTAAGTTTCTTAATATAGGTCTCTTAAAGTATACTATAGTAGAGTATAAGTTTAGCACCTTTTATAAGCTATAAGTAGCTTAATTTAGTATTAGGTAGAAACTAAATAAAAGAGTTGCGTATAAGCTTTAACTAAACTAGGATTTAAACTTAAAGGTATTACTTAGGATCCTAGCTTACTATAATATATCTAGTAGGGTACCCTAAGGTAGAGTGTGAATATGCATATTAAGGCGATCTACTACTACTAACATATTTAAAGAAATAAGTCTAAAGACCTTAAAGCCTTTTTTTATAGTTTTCTAATATAAATATATTAAAAAATATATTATAAAAGGCTAGTAAACAGCCCTTTTATTAATATAAAAGACGCGTTAGCGCGCTAAGTCCTGCACGCGCTAGAAGTACTTTAGCTTTAGTAGCGCACAATAGACTATATTAAGTAGCTAGAGAATATAAGATAAGTGCGCTAGGATATAGAGTGTTAGGATCTTTTGTTCTACGCAATAATTCTTAAAATTCTAGAAGTAGTAGCTCTTATAGCTGTCTAGAATAAGTAACCTCTATAACTCTACTATACGCAGCCTTATATATGCGTTAAAGTACTTTAACTACGCAACTCTGAGCTTGTTATTAGTCTAGCTAGTCTTAAAGACTAAAAGCTTCTAATTGTAGGAAATACTAGTCTTCTTATACTACACTAAGATATAGACTTGCCCTTTATAAATAATAAAGAGTAGAGTAGTATACCTAGTAGTGCAAATACTCTAAATTACTATAACCTACTTATAGTTGCCTAGCTAAATAAGTATAGGTTAAGGATATCTTTCTAAACTAGTTACAACCTTTATTAAGCTAATAACTTCTATTTAGAAGCCTATCTTATTAAAGTTATAAATGTCTTTATTCTACACTCTATACTTGGCTTTTGTATTTTCTACTAGCTAAAACTACGCGTTTATAACCTCTAGGTCTTCCTATTATATTCTCTATTAGTTTTTCGCTTAATTAAAAGCTATTTTAAGCTTAGGGACGCGCTTTAGAAAGCGCTAAGTCTAGTATTATTCTATAGAGTCTCTATACTACGTAGCTAGTAGTTTATTAGCTATATTTTTTACCTTATCTAGCTAGGGTGCAAATCCTTATAAATCTAGGTTAAGGATATACTATATAAGCGTCTGCTCTTTAGTTATAGTAAGCTTTGCTATACCTAATTATATATCTACTTAGGTAGTAATTCTATTAATTTAATTACTTAGTGTAGACTTTAGAATATTATATACTGTAGCAGCTTCTGCCCTAAAGTTAATCCGTATATATTACGTAAATTCTGGGCCGGCTAGTTAACTAACCACCGTGTTACGTAATTAATAATTTCTTTAATAATATTTTTTACAGCAATAATAACAATAACAATTATAATAGTAACTAACCTAACTATTTTATTACTCTCTTATAGTAGATCTCCCCTCGCAACCAGCAAGCTGTATACTGCTACCTAGGACCTCGCCGCCGCCACCTATCTCCCCTATGCTCCCGCTACCACCGCTTACCCTTACCCTTATCGCTTGCGGTCCCCCGCCTTAATAGCAGCCCAGATAATCGCCACCGCCTTAACGAGCTTCTCGCACTACTACTACGCCTTTAGCGTCTTATACGTCGCAATAAACTCTTTCTCTCCTTTACTCTAGTCCTCGCCCTTATAGTCCTTATTACCTTTATTTTTAGTTATATTTTTAAGCTTCTATAGTATAATCTCTGCGTTATACTGTTGTTTGCGTTATAAAGGCTGCGTCTCCGCTAATATCTAGATACTAAAGGAGTGCCTTACACTCTAGAATTCAGAGGCATAAGGTATGGCGAATTGGCCTAAAGACATCACTAATGGGGTACTTAAAGATAAGCTCTAGAGGTCCCTCTAACAATCCTTCTAGTTGCACAAGGTCGCTAAATCTCTAGAAATTATCCTTAACTTTGCTTAGCTAGTTATCCATACCCTAACCAAATTTAATAATAGCCATATTACTATAGGTATTAGATTTAGACGCGATATTAGGTCGCTAGAAAGTTATCGCGTCGCTAGAAATAATATATAAAGAGATAAAGATTTAGTGTTCTGGGCGTCTCTAATATTGTAAGAGTAAGTAGACTTTATACGCTATGCGTACAGCAAACTATAGTTACGCTACTACTAGGTTATAAGCGCAATAACTAAACTATAGTTAAGCGTCCTATTGCCTACACTGCTCCCCGCGGTTGCGACTCTGCGTAGGTCTACTATAGCTCTCTAACAGTCTACTAGTTAGGAGATAATATATAACTTAGTTATGCTAAATAGTAGACTGTCTATAGACTACTATTAACAATACTGCCATAAAGAAAGTTAATAACAAAATTATTGTTATTTTGTGTATATTTTATTACTACCACTATGTGCTAGGTACTAGGTTTTAGTACCTTCTATTTTACTCCTCTCTATATATAGTGCGGACTTAACCTTAGTTAGAATCTCCATACAACAAAGATCTTTAATATACTGCAGCAGCGCGTTATAGGCTTAAAATTTGCTTATTCTAATAGGCGTAAAGGGTAAGCTTAATTCTGTCTTCTTAATTAGATAATAACGCGTTATGTTATTAAGGCATTATAATTTGTAGTAAAGTGTTGTGGTCTTGGCAAAAACTGTCTGGCAGACTAATTTGTCCGGGCTACTAATAGAATATAATAGAGAGAAAGTTAAAAAGAGCGCTTATATTTTTATTTACACTAACTATTTATACTTATATAATAATAACGCATTTTTATTATTACCTTTCTACGCTCTTTTTAATTACTACGTAGAGGGCTCTACTTTTTTTATTATTTATTTAAGACATAACCCTTTATTATTCTCTACCTCTAAGTAAATAAATTAATTCGATATAATTAGAAATAAAGTATAGTATTAAATTCTTACTTAGTATATATATACTACTTAGGTGCTTATAGCATAATACTACTTTATTATAAGCTTATAATAGATTATTATACCTTATTATTATAATTTTAGTAGGCTTATTATTTTTATAGCTTATCTAAAGAGTATATTATAGAAATAAGACTCTATAGTTAAATACTTAGAGCTTATATAATATTTCTAAGCTTAGGTAAAATAGCTAAGAGCTTATTTATATGTTAACCCTGATAGCCTTTCTTTTTTTATATAGCTTTAATTTATATTTAGCTTTCTAAATTACTATCTCTAGCCTATTTCTTTTTATATTTCTTAAACTAAAGGCTTTTAAAAGAACTTAACTATAGTTTTATAAATTATAATTATTTTTAATAAAAAACTAAGCTTAATTAGAAGTAAATCTCTTTTTAATTACTAAGTAGGAGGCTATACTTTTCTTTATTATATTATTTAAGATAAAAGCCTTTATTATTCTACTTCTAGATAAATAATCTAATAATATATTAGAAGTAAATAAATTATTTATATAGCCTTAATTATCTACTTAGGTGTAGAAAAATAAAGGCTTTTATCTTAAATAATATAATAAAAAAGCAAAGCCCTTTGCTTAGTAATTAAAAGAGTATAAAAAGGTAAAAATGCGCGCTAAGATCGCCAAGCTCGCTTAGCAGTTTGAACGCGCTTTTTTTGTAATCACTACCTTTTTTACGCTCTTTTTAATTACTAAGCAGAGGGCTCTGCTTTCTTATTATGTTATTTAAGATAGAAGCCTTTGTCGTGCTACCCCTAGGTAGTTAATTTAATGCCATATACTACTACTATTAAAGTAATTATATTAAAATTATATTTTATTTATAAGATTACTTAGTATAAAAAATAAAGATACTTAACTATTTATAAGATTAATCTTATATCCTAATTAAAGCTAATAGCTAGTTTAGTTTATAAAGATAGTATTACTATATTTCTTTCTTATAGTAAGCATAATTACTTTTTATTAGTGGTAAAATCTTCTAGTAGGAGATATAAAAAGATAATAAGGTCTTTATTAATAAGCTTTAGTATAGCAAGAGCGTTATATAGATCTATAGGAGTTTTCTAGCTATAGTTGCCGCTATTACGTTAGCTTATTATGTTAATTATATTTTAAAGTATTATAAGAAATTTTATAAAAGTAAACTATTTTTTATAGTTTAATAATACTTTTCTTTTTTATAAAACTATAAGTAGGGTAACTAGTAATTTTAAAAGTAGCTATTAGGTACTTTTTATACTTATTATATAATAGATTACTAGTAAAATTAAGTAAGGAAGATATATAGGAAGGTATATATAAATATTTCCTACTATAATATTATTTAAAAGAAATTAGAAAACGCTTTAAAAGCTAAAAAGATTTTTAAATAAAAGAGTAGTAGCTTACTATAGTATAAGTAGTAGTAAGGTTAAATAAAATAAGAGTTAAATTTAAGCTAGTTACGTAATAGCCTTATAGGGTGCTAAATAATATGCGCGTTATTAACTAAATTATATATACTTATATAATAGATATTTTGCACAGAGCTAGTAGATAGAAAAATAGGCTATAGCTAGTTATTTCTTTTAGTAAAGTATAGCTGCAGAATATAGCTTTATTTAAAAAAAATATAGTTATAAAAAAAGTATAGTAAATAAACTTAGAGTAGTAAATTCTATATAGTGTGTAAGCTAGTATATAGTTAAAGCTAAAAACATTAAATTTAAGATAAAATTTAAGATAAAATATATAAAACTTTGGCTTCTATATTATCTTTATAGCTTAACTTTAATTTTCCTAGCTTTATACTTTATACTCTTACTATAATAGAGCTAAAAAGTAGTTATTAGGCAAGTTAGCTTTATAAAGTATAGTATAGTAGCTACTATTTAAATAAGATTTATTAAACTTTTTATAATACTAAACTTTTTAAAGGAGTTATTTTTTTAAATAAAACCTTAGGGTAGTAAAGTATATAAACTCTTTAGCACTAGGAATGCTTTCTAGTAACTAATAAACTTCCTTCTCTTATATAATAAATAGAGGAAGGACTTAAAAATAACTTTTTTTAATAAACCTTAGAGTAGTAAAATATAAACTTCTTAGCATTAAAGATTCTTTTTAGTAATTAATAAACTTTTTACCCATGTATAATAAGTAAAGAAGAAACTTAAAAGTAGTCTTTTTTATTAGACTTTAAAGTAGTAAAGTATAAACCTTTTAGCGCTAAGAATTCTTTCTAGTAACTAATAAACTTCCTACCTTTATATAATAAGTAACCCTCCTAGGCAAGAGTTATAAACTATCTCTACTTATTTAGTTTTTAAGTAGCCCTACTGCGTTTAATTACTGCGTTTTTTTATTGCGTTACGGCGCCTACGTAACGTTACGTAATATTATATAATATTACATAATATTATATACGTGCTAAGTCCTAGGACTAGAGCGCGTTAAAGTTTTTCTAACGCCTCCTCTAGCTTCTAAAACAACCTATAATAATAATACCCTACCTGCCTACCTACCTACTATGTTACTAGATAATTAATACCTAGTTTTTAATCTTTTACTATTCTATTACTAGATAATTAATAACTTAGAACTTTTACTTTACTTTACTATTATAATATATAATAAATTATATATACGTTTCCTACTTCTACTACTAGATAGTACCTGAATACTTTATTAGCCTTACTTTACTTATTACTTATAAATATCTTATAGTATAAATATATATTTATATATTTACTATATTTCTACTACTTATTTCTAGGAAAATCTATTAATATAATAGCCCTTTAGAACTTTTAAATTAACTAGCAGTATTTTATATTTTATATATCTCTAATAAGTTTTAGTAAATCTAGCCTATTACTTTTTAAAATAGCTTTAGATTAGTTTATTTATAATATAGTTAAAGACTAAGCTACTAAAATAGTAAAGAGAAAGCTATAAATTAAAATTTATAGTCCCTAAGGCACCTAGGTATTTACTAATACAATAATAAAATAAACTAGCTATAGTAATCTATTTACTATATAACTTATATTATACTGCTATACTTTTAGTAATATTAGAAGGTATTTAACTTTTATAATACTAACCTTAAGTATTTTAGTTAGTATTGTTTTTATTATTGTTCTTCTTATTATATATATAGAGGCGCTTAACTTCCTACCCTATAAAAAGGCTATTATAGATAGTAACTTTAAAGTTTTAGGCGTTAATATACTCTATATATAATAGTAGATAAACACTTAATATATTTAGTTATAGATTTTTATACTTTATATATAAGCCGCGTTATTCTTATCTTTAGTTTTAACTTTAGTATCTATTGACTATAGTATACTATAATTAACTACTTTATTATTATTATAAGGGGCTAATTTGCACGTACTAATAAATAGTCCCTAACTTAACCTATTTTTAAGCTACTTTACCTTTTTTAATATATTTTTAGCATACTTATAGCTTTTCCTTATAGTGTTATACTATATACTAAAAGGTTTGTAATACTTCTCTTCTAGATATAATAGGTAAAGAAGAAACTTAAAAGTAGCCTTTTTTAATAAACTTTAAATTAGTAAAATATAAACTCTTTAACGCTAGAAATTATTTTTACTAACTAATAAAATAAAACTTTTACTAATTTAATTACCTATAAGTAGTATTATAAAAAAGGTGTAAATATTCTATTATAATGTATAGCTAAAAGAATATTAATTTTAGTATAATATATGGCTAATATATAGTTTTAAAATAAGTCTTTTAAAAATAGCTACTATAGTTAAAGAAATAGTTAAATTAAAACTATACTAAGATAGAAAACAAAGAAAAATTTAAAAAACTTTTACTTATAAAGTAAAAAGTATAAAGTATAGGTTAATACTAGTTTAGTTCATTTTTTTATAACTAAAGGGTTTCTAATAAAAATAGTATAATAATAGTAGTTATCTCTTTTACTATTATTAATACATAAAAGCGTTTTATGATAGTATTAATAAAAAGGGGTTTTACACTAATTATATACTAATACTAATTAGAAAAAAGCGTCTTTTATAAGGTAAGAGGCGCTATTAAGGTATAAAAAATAATAATAGTATATAACTAGTAGGAAGATAGGCATAAACTATTATATATAATAAATACTTTTATTTTAATTAATATAATAACAAAAGTAGAGCCCCTCTACCTAGTAATTAAAAAAGTGTAAAAAATATTTATAAGGTAATTATAAAAATGTTTAGTTTTATAATTTATAACGTACTTTGCACTCGAGTCGATCATTCCATCGAGTCGATCACTTTGCCAAGACCCCACCAAGTTCTGTACTATTCACGATAGTACAGAGTCAACACGAACTATTTTTAATAGTCTAAATAGGCCAATCTATTTAGAATCTACTTCTACAGGCTGCCTACAGGTTGTTTTATTATGCCTAGGCTTGCCGCAGCGTCTAATTATAGCGCCATTAAGCAGATTCGCCTCTATTAACGCGCACCCTCTTCTTCACCTTTTGCCCATTACTGCGCGCCCCAAACTCCTTTAGAGTGGCCAGCCGCTGGCCCTCTTTAGCTATAAGGACTTTTTCTTCACACTGTACTCGCTTTCTTTTATGCAATTTACGTCGCGTGGCGGCCTTATTAGCAGCTTAAAGTTCAGCGTTGCGTTTGGTCATTAACACTAAAGAATGCCCTACCGTGCCCGTGCGCGTAACGACCCACGTCGCGTAACGACCCAGGAACAACGCGCTCACTACTTCAAAAATAAGGGTATTGCAACAGCTATAATAGCTATTATTACAAGATTTTTGTAGTAGAGTAGTAAACAAAGGCATACGATTAATTTATACTATCTAAATTTACTTAGAAGGTTAATGTTACGGCTACAGCGGGTAGTGAAAGCTGGGGCAGCTAATGCAGCCTGTGATGCCTCCTTAGCAGCTGCACTAGCACTACGTTGTTTCTAACGCTTGTTGGCTTAAGTAGAGGCTTTTAAGGCCTTGCGCTTGCCCTTTTGGGATAGTTGTATAGCTTTTTTTAGCGTTGCGAGCTGCCTTCTGGCGCTCGCGTTTAGCTGCCTTGTCAGCCTTCTCCTTCTCCCTTACCACCTTAGCTGCCTCTCTCGCCACACGCCTCTCCTCTGCCCCTCCTGCTCTTAGAGTAGCTTAGTAGCAGCTTGAAGCTCCTTCCTATTAGCCTTTGCAAGCTGCCCATTATGCTCTTCCCTCTACTTCACTATCTCTCGTGCACGTGCCTCTCTAATCTTGCGCGGAGACCAGAAGACAGCACCACCATAGTACTCCTAGCGCTGCTGCAAGTTAAGAGGTTTGCCGCGCTTCTTATGCTTCTTCTTAGTAGTAAGAGCCTCTCTTAGGCTATTGTTCTTATAGTATACTGTGTCCGTGCACTCAACGCCCGGATTCAGTCAACGCCCCGCTGAACGCAAACCACCCCAAATTTCAACACGCCATAACGCCACTAATATAAGCTCAATTAAGGCTGCAATTAAAGAAATAGAATCGCTAAGGTCAGAAGAATCTTTCTCTTATACTAAGATCGCTAGCAAGCATGGCGTTGATCGAAGTACGCTGTCGCAAAGGCACCAAGCGATTCAAACAACGCGTGCAACTGCGGGGTTTAACCGACAGAAACTCAGTCCCCAACAAGAGCAGGAGCTTATACAATACATTAAAGGGCTTACAGCGCGCGTCACTTGCCACCCACAAGAGAGATAATACGAAATTTCGCGTCAACAATAGCCAAGGAGCCAGTGAGCAAGAGCTGGGTTACTCACTTCATCAACCGACACAACATCCATCTAATCTCTCGATGGGCAGCTGGTATAGACAGCAATCGCCACCAAGCCAACTCAGGGGATAAATACAGCCTGTATTTTAATCTCCTGGGTGCCAAAATCAAGGAATATGACATCGAGCCTTGTCACACACGTATAATATAGATAAAAAAGGCTTCTTAATTAGTATCACTAGCCAATCAAAACGAGTGTTCAGCAGACGAATGTGGGAGAATAAGGAGGTTATAGCATCTCTCCAAGATGGCTCTTATAAATGGATTACCCTCCTAGCGTGTGTTTGCGCTGATGGATTAGCCTTGCCGCCAAGCCTTATCTATCAGGCTACTAACAAGGCTATACAATCAAGCTGGGTAGAGGATATTAAGGCAGGAGAGCACTTAGTACACATTTCCTCGTCGCCTTTAGGCTGGACAAACAACAATATCAGCCTTGCCTAGCTTAAATAGGTGTTTGATCGCTACACCAAGGCAAAAGCTCGACAGTCTTACCAGTTACTCATCCTTGATAGCTATAGATCTCACGTTACTATAGATTTTATCGACTATTGCGACCATAACAGGATACTCCTAGCCATCTTCCCCCCTTATTCAACCCACACGCTTCAGCCACTTAATGTGGTTCTATTTAAGCCTCTATCAACTGCGTACTCAAAGGAGCTATCAGATCACCTCCACCAGAGCCAGGGACTCCTCCCTATTAAGAAAGGGGACTTCTTCCCTCTATTCTAGGAGGCCTAGACAAGCTCTTTTAAGGAGGAGACGATACTTAAGTCTTTTGAAGCAACAGGCATATCACCATTCAACCCAGAGGTTATACTCAAAAGGTTCACCAACACTACCCTAGATGAGCAGGAATCGCAAAAGAGCTCTACGTCAGTACTTAGCGGATCTAACTGGCGTAAACTAGACCGCCTTGTACGATCCGCAGTAGAAGATCAGAGTAGTAAGGACGCGCAGAAGCTTAGCCGCTCACTCCACCACATCTCAGTTCAAAATAAGTTACTTCACCATAAGATTGCTGGGTTAAGAGAGGCTCTTACTACAAAAAAGAAGCACAAGAAGAAGGGAAAACCTCTAGATCTGCAACAACGTCAAGAGTACTATAGGGGGGCGGTTTTCTGGTCACTAAGGAAGGTTAGGGAGGCTCGCGTACGTCAGTCTGTAAAGGAACAAGAGGAGAAGGAGCAGAAGCTTCAAAAAGCTAAGAAGGCTGAGTTAAAGAAGGCAGCTAAGCTATGCAAAGAGAAAATTGCAGAGGAGAAGCGTGTGGCGAGGGAGGCAGCCAAGGTAGCCAAGGAGAAGGAGAAGGCTAAGAAGGCAGTAGAGCGTGCTCGCCAGAGAGAAGCTCGCGACAATGCAAAAGCTCTACAATCTACCCAAAAGGGTAAGAAAAAAGGCCTCGCAGCCATCTATAGAGCAACAAGCGTTAGAAACGCGTAGTTAATACTATAACTACTCAGGAGGCTTCAGGTGCCGCATCAGCAGCTCCACCTAAGACCACGCAGCACAGCCGCAACGTTAAGCTTCCAAGTAAATATAAGTAGCACAAGTGAATCGCAAGCATCAAAATAGTACTCTACTACAAAATCTCGTAATAATAGCGATTTTGTGTGGCTCTGCAGCCTTATTTTAGTTAAGCTGCTATGGTGTTCAGCGGGGCGTTGACTGAATCCGGGCGTTGAGTGCACGGACACAGTAGCAGTTCGTTTTGTACTTAGAGTCTGTGGAGCGTTTAGGAGAGCGACTTTGACTCTTCTGCGGTAGTATCCTTCACTGCAGAGCGTACGAGACGCTCCATCTGACGCCAGTCGCTCTCTCCTTAAGCGCTAAGGGGCCTGCTTCGCCTTTATCTTGCTTCCTAGAGCTCTCTCTCTTGAAGCGTTTAAGTATAACCTCTGGGTCCATAGGCCATATACCAGTAGCTTCAAAGGACTTAAGGATAGTCTCTGTCTTAAATAAGGACTCCCACGCTCTCCAGAACAGTGGGAAAAAGTCCCCCTTCTTAACTAGTACTAGCCCTTGGCTCCTCTAGAGGTGGGTGGAGAGCTCCTTAGAGTCGGTGGAGAGAGGTTTAAACATGACGACGTTAAGAGGTTAAAGCGGTGGAGAGAGGTTAAGAGGTAAAGCGTATAGGTAGAGTAAGGGGGAAATACGGCTAGGAGTATGCGATAGGATTCGCAGTAGTCAATAAACTCCTTTATAAGGTGACTGCCATAGCCATCAAGTATAAGGAGACGCTAGTCTCTCCCACAACGCGCTTTCTGCTTCGTGCAGCAATTAAATACCTGCTCTAGCCACGCTAAACTATATATTGTTATTCGTCTATCTAGATGGAGATAAAGCTATAAAGACGTCGTGTTGCCTAGCTTTAATAGCGTCCACCTAAGCTGCCTGCAGTAAGCTGTTTGCTAACTAATAGATAAGACCTGGCGGCACAGCCTCCCTATTAGCGCAGACAGCTGCTAAGAGGGTGATCCATTTACGAGAGCTATCTTAGAGTGCCGCCTGCACCTCTTTTCGCTCCTACATCTGACGGCTGAACACTCGTTTTAAGCGTCCTGTTATACCTATTATAAAGCCCTTCTTGTCTATATTGTAGGAATGGCGCAGCTGTATGTCGTACTGCTTTATCTTCTAATATAGCAAGTCAAAGTATAGCTTATACTTAACGTTTAAATCAGCGTTGTGGCGGAGAGAGTTAATTCCAGATGTCTATTTGGAGATAAGATAGTGGCCGTGTGTTAGTTAAGAAAGCAGGTAACCTAAGCGTCGCTTATAGGCTCTGTGGCTGTTAAGGATGCGAAATTTTGTATTATCTCTCTTATAGGAGGCAGCCCTCTCTTTATAAGGTCTTTAATATAGCTTATAAGCCCTAACTCTTATTGTGGGCTAAAGTACTTGTTAATCGCGATACTTAGCTTCCTATAGGCGCTAATAGCCTTGGTGTCTTTGGCGCAGCGTACTGTGCAGTACACCAAACTGGCGAGCAATTTTCTAGTATATAAGTTGTTCTCCTAGTTTAAGCGATTCGATTGCTGCGAGCGCATCGTCAATTGGTGCCATGGTGGTGGAGTTATGACGCGTTGAAGTTTGGAGCTTGTCTGGTGTTTTGGTGTTCCTGGGTCGTTACGCGACGTGGGTCGTTACGCGCACAGGCACGGTATTAGCTCAGCGCCTTTAACGAGCTTTTCTACCGCCTCAACCATATAAGTTGGGGAACTATCTACATGCCTTTGAATCCTCTGCTTAACCAGCGTCAATTGCGACCTAAGTTCTGTACTACTATTTCGCGGAGTTTGCGACTCCTATGTACTATCGCGAATAGTATAAAGTGGAGGCGTACGCAGGCGGACGTTAAGCTGCGATATCACAACTTCTGGGTTGTGGGGCACTAGGCCAGCACCTCGAAAGCCTCCTTTAATATTACTTTTAGTAATTAAAGCCTTAAAAGCAGCAATAAAGCAAGGTAGGAACTCGATTTTAGTAATATGCGTGATGTGGTTGCGCATCAGATTCTTGGCTTAGCGCCTATACGCCTTCTTTAACGGCGCAAAACAACCTACGTCAAGTGGCTATAAGAGGTGCGACGAATGTGGAGGCATACAGAGAGTAATAATATTACTCTTTTTGCAGTAATTCTGGAATTTAAGCGAGTTGTAACTTTCGTAGCTATTAATAATAAGCAAATGTGCTCCACTAGTAGTACGCCTCTTTATATACTTATTAAAGTGCTTTAGCTATTGCAGACTAAGCTTATTTGTTGTCTAGCCGTTCCTAGAGACTGCAATAACCCAATCATGAGGTAGATCCTTCTCCTTATACCAGGCGGAGAGGTGGTGCTTGCCCCCGAAGATAATAAAGGGTGGGATCCACCACCCTATTGCGTTAATGCCTTGGATAACTGTTGTCCACTCCCTATTGCCCTGCTGCACCTGCTTTGGCCGTCCTCGACGCTTAGAGCCTGTGACTACTACTCTAGTTAATATTATGCCTATTATAAAGCTAGACTTATTAAAATTATAGATGTCCTTATCTAGGATACTATACTTAGCCTTTATGTTCTCCACAAGCTAGAACTAGCCTTGTATCACCTTAGGATCCTCCTAGAGGGCTCTCTTGTAGTCGTACTTTTGATTAAACTTAACTTAAAGCTTTGGCTGGCGCTTAACAAAGTTATACCGGTAAGGCCACCTCTGGCCAACTAGCTTGTAGTGGCGTGCAGCTAGTAAAGAATCGGCCATATCTTTTATGGCATTAAGCTGGGGCGGAAATTCTCGCGCGTCTAGGTCGAGTATATGCTGCACAATCACCTACTCCTCTCTTATAGTAAGTCTTATTTTGTTAGGTACGCAGTCGCGTTTAAATGTCTTTCTAGCGCGTTAGTTGCTAAGTGTACTTTAAGAGACGTTATAGAGGGCTGCAGCGCGTTGCTAAGAAAGTGTCGCGTCTTATTTAATAGCCTAGATCGCAAGCTATATACGCGCTTTTTTTAACGCTAGTGGTTTGTTGTGTGGTTGAGGCATCGCGTTGTACTATTGCTGATAGTACGTTTTAGTGGGGTCTTGGCAAAGTGATCGACTCGATGGAATGATCGACTCGAGTGCAAAGTACGTTATAGTATTAATTAAATCTCTATTTAGAAGTGGAATAATAAAGGCTTTTTTTTAAATAATATAATAAAAAAAGTAAAGCCTCCTACTTAGTAATTAAGAAAAAGCTTTATAGTTTATATAGCGTTAATTTATCTATCTAAAAGTAGGATAATAAAGGCTTTTATCTTAAAGAGCATAATAAATAAAGTAGAGCCTTCTACTTACTAATTAAAAAGGGCGTAAAAAGATAATAATAAAAAAGTTATAATTTATAAAATATTAGCTTAACTATAAATAAATAAACACTTTTTTTATAATTACCTTTTTTATGCTCTTTTTAATTACCAAGTAGGGAGCTCTACTTTTTTTATGTTATTTAAGATAAAAGCCTTTATTATTTTACCCCTAGGTAGATAATTTAATAACACACAAATAGAAAAAAAATTACACTAGTATAATAGCCGCAAAGTAAAGTCTTATTAGATACATCTTGTTTAGGAGCTTAAGATACTAGGTAAGCTGCATTTCATAATATTTGCGGACGTCTCCTTACAGTCACAGATCTCGCGATGGTAATTAAGTAAGCTAAATAACGTACTGATTAATGACACGCTGGACAATAGCAAGATAAGCAGGTCCCCACCATTGTACAGTCAAGTCTAACTGGAGTAAAGGTTCTCCAGATCTCCGTCTACGTTGAGAACGCCAAGAAGGGCGAGAAGATAAGCGAACAAGCTGAAGTTAATAGGGGGTTGCCTAGTTAGTATTCAATCAGAGAGGCGGCGGGAAAACATATCAAGCGTGTTCAAAAAGAAAGTACCACGCGCGGAGATATGAACGTCACAGGAAATGACAAGGCTACCCCTTCGCGATCAAATACTGACAAACCCAGTGGCGGCCTCTCCTGCTGTGAGACGTGACCTGCGAGCAATCGTTCGAAAGTACGTAGACGACAGGGTTAGGTAAGGTGGTAGAATTAGATTATCAGCGTGCTTAATGAAGACCGCCATGATTCCAAGCCTAACACTGACATTCCAATGATAAATCTGTTTTCCCAGTGCAGGCGGCGAAGGCGGCCGTGCCTGATATTGTGTATGTCCTGATCTTTAGCTCGAAAACCGCGATAAAGAGTTTTAATGCCCTTGCCTCAGATCTACGCTCGAGCTCCCCCCATCATACTTTGTCTGCTATTATTATGCATGTCCGTCGTAAAAGCGATTAAGGACGCATTTGATACCGTTGTGAACTACGCTTCCGTTGTTCAGGGCGTTCTTGAGCTGGAACCAAGTCTCTACCTGGGCCGTTGCTACCAGCCCGTCCGTCGCCGCGATCAACTCTTCAAGGCTCCCGAGAGGTTTTTCGCATGCCTCCCAGGATTCATCCAGAGGTTGGGCCTCCGAGTTGTTCCTATAGCCCTGGGCGTCGAGATACGCGAGAGTCAGGAGCTCCTTGGGAAATTGGAGCCAAGAGGGCTTATAATTCGGCTTGGAGACCGTGGCCTCGAGCTTATTGAGGATCTTGCGGTGGTCGTGGATCAAGAATACGCCCTCGGAACGGAGGAGCGCATCCTCGAGCATCATGGGTCCGTGGTTGGGACCGTGGCCAAAGTAATTCGGATTCTTCAAGGGATATTCATTGCCGTCGCAGTTGTTATTATTGACGCTGCAAGAGCCCTTGGACCACCAACTGTGCCAGTCGCACCAGCAGACGTTTCGCTCAAGCAGGTGCCATCGCGTGCCGTCGTCGTTATAATAGTAGTACTTCCAGTCCCATCGTAATTCGATCCTGGACCAAAGCCCGGGGAGATTACTAAAAATGAACCAATCCTTTTGGAAACGGGATGCAGCCTGTAGACTGTTCGTCACCCTGCTTACGAAGGCTTTCATGCCTATGACAAGCTCCTGGGCGTCAGAACGCATGTCTTCGAGCTTGGAACTCAGGTCCGGTTCGTTAGAACTATGCCTATCAAGCATAGCTTTCATTCGGAGGACTTCAGTATACTGCATGATCTTCAGTAAGCTAATAAACAGGCGAGAAGCTTTTGAGAACCTGGGCTATGTGTGCCTAGTACTCAGATTGAATTGACCTTACCATTGCAAGGCGGGCCATGCCGAGCGTAAAGAAGGCGGGACCCGTAAACAAGCTGTATCCCAGGGTCCTTAAGGTAGTTCATAGTCGCGCCCATACGAGATATAAGATCCTCGATGTTATGGAGGTTGGCCTGGATACCGCCCGTATCGGAAGGGCCGGTATAGTGTGGGGTGTAATCAGCGACTTCGGTCATCAAGTTGTACGCCGCCTGCTTATCTCGAGACTCCCATGATGACTTGATTTCTTCCGAAATGGCGGTCTTAATGGTTTCGATAGCTGCATCGGATAAATCAACCGCGTTGCCAAAAATTAAGGAGTTCAATTGGCCCGCGACCTAGAAATACGTTTTTAGTATTAACGGGAGGGGAAGAAAAATCTCAAGCGACTTACTACTCCCTCGAATATGCCTAGGGCCATTGCTCCTAAAGTTGCAAAAAAAACTCGATTCTCTACAACATCCCGGGGCTCGATAAATCCGACTTCGCGAGCTTCGACAGTCCCAGATACGATGCCTGTTTCGGGCCCTGCGGGGGGGGGACCGTGGCACTGCCTAGGGCAGCAAGCCAGAGGCTTGAAAAAAAGAAGTAAGGCTTCATGGGAAATCTGGGGCCAGGTCGCAGCGTGACTCAACCGGAAAGTGGGCTCGAGGTGGGTTAATGGTAGAGAAGAAAGACTATTTGGTTAACAAGAACGCGGGTGCGCCCCTGAAATATATATGTAGATGTGGTATATCTCTAGCGGATTCTGATTCTTTCACCGCCGGGACATGTCAGATCCTGAGTGCCAAAAAACGCGAGGCCCTACTCTGCGGCTGAAGTCTGCCAGCTTATAATATGCAGCTGAAGTCTGTTAGTTAATTAAAGATAGTCGTCATGTGGAGATTCTAACCAAGTTTAAGTCAGCACTATACACAGAGAGGTAAATGCAGGTGCTGTTGCATGCATACAACTTTTAAGTAGCTTAGCTACGGAACATGTGTGGGCCGACTAGTAGGTGACCTTTCCATATATGGGGAGCGCTCCGCACCCCCAGCTAGCTGGCAGCTGAAGTCTGTCAGCTTATAATTCGGCGCGAAGCGACAGTAATTGGATCTGGCTGAGAAAAACGGAGATGTGAGCAGTGGCGCAGATAGAGCCAATTAAAGAGTGTACCGAAGGGGGGCTAAGACAGTCCAAGCGTCGCCTAGTGGGTGCAGCTAATTAGAGAGCGTAGTTTTATAATTTAATAGTACCGCTTCTATAGCTAAGCTTTACTCTTTTAGTAATAGTTATATAGTGTTAAATTAACTATCTAGAGGTAGAGTAGTAAAGACTTTTATTTTAAATAATATATATTATTAAATTATCTATATAGAAGTAGAACTTCTTTTTATTAATACTACCTTAAAACGCTTTTATATATTAATAATAGTAAAAGTAATAACTACTACTATTATTATAATATTTTTATTAGAAACTTCTTAGTTATAAAAAAAATCTAAACTATATAGAAATAAAATAAGAAAGGCTTTTATTCTAAATAATACAATAAAAAAAGCAAAGCCTATTACTTAGTAATTAAAAAAAAAGTATAAAAAGCGTAATTATAAAAAAAGAGTATTTTAAATAATATATAAACAATCGCTTTCTATATAATTACCTTTTCACGCTCTTTTTAATTACGCAGTAAAGGGGTTTGCTTTTTTTACTATATTATTTAAGATAAAACCCTTTATTATTTTACCCCTAGGTAGTTAATTAATAATATATAAAAAAAATAAATAGAGTTTTTACTTAGTAATTAAAAAGAGTATAAAAAAATAATAGTTAACGTACTTTGTACTCGAGTCGGACACTCTATTAAGTTAGACACTTTGCTAAGACTCTACTAAAACGTACTATTAGTAATAGTATAACGTAATGCCTTAACTATATAATAAACTACTAGTGTTAAAAGAAGCGCGTATATAGCTTGCGATCTAGACTATTAAAATAAGACGCAACACTCTCTTAGCAACGCGCTATAGCTATCTATAACATCTCTTAAAGTACACTTAGCAACTAACGCGCTAGAAAGACATTTAGACGCGACTACGCACCTAACAAAATAAGACTTACTATAAGAGAGAAGCAGGCGATTGTGAAGCATATACTCGACCTAGACGCGCGAGAATTTTCGCCTTAGCTCGATGCTATAAAAGATATAGCTAATTCTTTACTAGCTGCACGCCACTATAAGCTAGTTAGCTAGAGGTGGCCTTATGACTTTGTTAAGCGCCAGCTAGAGCTTAAAGTTAAGTTTAATTAAAAGTACAACTATAAGAGAGCTCTCTAGAAGGATCCTAAGGTAATACAAGACTAGTTCTAGCTTGTAAAGAACATAAAGGCCAAATATAGTATCCTAGATAAGAACACCTACAATTTTAATAAAGCAGGCTTTATAATAAGTATAATATTAACTAAACTAGTAGTTATAGGCTCTAAGCATTAAGGACGGCCAAAGTAGGTGCAGCAGGGTTATAGGAAGTAGACAACAGTTATCTAAGGCATTAATGCGACGGGGTAGTGGATCCCACCCTTTATTATCTTTAGGGGCAAGCTCTACCTCTCCGCCTAGTATAAGGAGAAGGATCTACCTTATAATTAGGTTATTGCAGTCTCTAAGAACGGCTAGATAATAAATAAGCTTAGTCTATAGTGGCTAAAGCACTTTAATAAGCATACAAAGAGGCGTGTTTATTAGCACAATACGTTTACTAATTCTTAACAGCTATAAGAGTTATAACTTGTTTAAATTTAAATAGTATTATAAGAAGAGTAACATTGTTACTCTCTCTATACCCTCGCATTTATCGCACCTCTTATAGCCACTTAATGTGGGCTGTTTCGCGCCTTTAAAAAAGGCGTATAGGCGCTAAGCTAAGGATTTAATACGCAACTATATTACGCATATTACTAAAATTAAGTTTCTACCTTACTTTATTACTAATTTTAAGGCTTTGTTTACTAAAAGTAATATTAAAGGAGGCTTTTAAGGTGCTAGCCTAGTGCCCCACGACCTAGAAGCTATAATATCGCAGCTTAACGTTCGCCTGCGTACGCCTCCACTTTGTACTATTCGCGATAGTATATAGAAGTCGCAAACTCTGCGAAATAGTATAGAACTTAGGTTGTAATTAACGCTAGTTAAGCAGAGGATTTAAAGGCATATAGATAGTTCCCTAACTTATATAGTTAAGGCGATAGAAAAGCTTATTAAAGGCGCTAAGATAATAGGGCATTTTTTAGTATTAATAACTAAACGCAACGCTAAACTTTAAGCTACTAATAAGGCCGCCACACAACGTAAATTATATAAAAGAAAGCGATTGCATTAAGAAGAAGTCCTTATAGTTAAAGAGGGCCAGCGACTGGCTACTCTAAAGGACTTTGGGGTGCATAGTAATAGCAAGAAGACAAAGAAAAGAGCGCGCACTAATAGAGACAAATCCGCTTAATAGCGCTATAGACGCTGCGGCATGCCTAGGCACAATAAAAAATCCTATAGACAGCTTATAGAAGTAGATTCTAAATAGTTTAGCCTATTTAGACTATCGAAAATAGTTTATATTAACTCTATACTATCGTGAATAGTATAGAACTTAGTAGGGTCTTAGTAAAGTATCCGACTTAATAGAGTGTCCGACTCGAGTGCAAAGTATATTATATATTTATAACGTTAATTAAATCTATCTAGGGATAGAATAATAAAGGCTTTTATCTTAAATAACATAATAAAAAAAGCAAAGCCCCCTACTTAGTTGATAACACGGGGTCACGTACCTTGTCCTAATCCGAATTAGGGGAGATAAGATAAACTCTAAGGTGTCCGCGTTAGAGGCTTTAGAAGAAATCGAGTAAGATATTAACAGTCTCGTGTGAGGCTCTTCTAATTCCAAACAAGATAGAATAACTAGTACTAATCTATATATAAGATCGTACTATAAAGAGTTAACTAAAAAGATTTAAAAACTAAAAAGATTTCCTAGATCTATATAGTCCTAATCTTTTATAGACTTACTATAATTACTATAATTATAGTAATCCGCCTAATTACCCTGCTCACTATAATCGCGGTAATTTGTCACGTGCCTCTAATTACTCTAATCACTATAATCGTAGTAATTCGTCACGTAATCTGCTAACTTATTACTATGTCTTGTTATGCGGGTGCCCTACGCGTATTTATTAGACCTTAACAACCTTACTATATCTACGCTCGTAACACTCGCCCCCCCTCTTAAAGTTATTATCCTAATACCCTTGTTCTCGCTATACCGCGTGGGGTTTCCTAAGTATAAAGGTGCGTTCTGCCTTATTTATAGGCATTAACTACGCTTAATCTTTTATTCTTATCCTATATCCTAATAATACCTAGTGATTCTTCTACACTAACTCGTAACCGTCTTTGTCTCGCAGCTAAGGTTGCTCGTAACAGCATACTTGTGCCTATCCCCTATAATTATTATTTTCTTTAAGGCCTTAATTGCCTAGCTATAGCTAATTCTTCTTCCCTTTATTATTCTAAGTGCATACGCCTTAGGCGTCCCTGCACTAACCTATTCTAGAAGTCCCTTAACTGGACTTAGGAGGAGTATTCGCGAAAGGTAGAGGAGGATAAGAAGGCTCTCTCGGCCATCCTCGTACAGCTCCTACGAAACAAGAAGATACTATAGTAGGCCGAGGAACGTGCCTATAAAAAGGCCATCCATCTAGCGTTAGAGATAGAAGCTGCTAGGGAGCTTAACAATCTCTTAGTTAACTGTCCTAGCGCTAATACCTTAGTAGGGTTTTCGCTCCTACTATAGACTTTACTTAACGCTGTTAAGTAGTTTTCTAGCAGTCTGTTACCTTCTCTAGGTATAGCTTCCGCGCCCTTTAGTAATACTATTTTACTAGCTATTAGCACCCTACCACATTTCTAATAGGTTCCTATGTGTTCTAACTAGTAGGCTATCCTTTCTATTTAACTAAGTACTTCCACTAACATCCGTGCTTCTGTAGGTCTTTAATCTCTTCGACCTTATACTCCTCGTCCTTAAGTTCGAGTTATGTTTCGATTTTAGCGTTTAGTAGTGCTAGTTTAAAGAGTGATTTATAAAAGGTAGAGTGTATATAGGTTTTTTTTAGTAACTTTAACTTGTAGTTTACTAGTCCTTGTTCCTCTAGAATCTTAAAAGGTCCTACTTAAAGGTGATTAAGTTTCTTAGATAGTCGCTTTGTCTTTAGATTCTTTTGTAATAGAAGAATTTTGTCCCCCCTTTTAAGGATTAGTCCCTTAAGCCTATATTGCTTATTTAGCTGTCGTAAGGTTCCTTTAAGCTATCCATTTGCTTAATTTATTATGTAGTTCCTATATAAGCTAGACCTTTTTATTAGCCGATACTAAAAGGCTTTTAACGTCTTTTAGATCTCTATAAGCAACCGGCTCATATCCGTGGTTTGCGTAATGTGGTAAGCATTCCGTCGTACTAGACCTCGTACTATTGTATGCTAATTGTGCCGTTAGTAGTAGTTTAACCTAGTTGTCCTACAACTTGTTAATATACATCTATAGGTACTATTCGAGTATCTAGTTAATTCGTTCTATTTAGCCATCTGTCTAAGCGTAAGCCGTTGTCGCGAGCTTGCGAATGACCCCTAGTTTTGCTAATAACGTTTCCTAGCACTTAGATATAAATAGCTTACTATAATCTTTAATAAATTCCTCTAGTAGTCTATAACTAGTAATAAGAGTCCTTATAATCTTATAAGCTATATCTTCTACTATAATAGACTTGTTTGTGGGTATAAAGTATGCCTATTTAGTTAATTAATTAACAATTACTAATATTGAGTCGCATAGTTATCTAGATTTAGGTTTTATTAATATTAGAAGCTTCACTATAAAGTCTATTATAACACTAGTCTATAGTCGCGTAGGTAGTGTTAAGGAATATAACAACCCATAGGGCTTATATCTCTTAGGCTTGTTATTCGCACATGCTAAATAGTTACCTATAACCTTTTTTACCTTATTGTGCGCGTGTGGAATATCGTATTCTAGCCAAATTCGTCAAGTTATTTTGTTAACCCCTGGGTGTCCCTAACTTTTGGACTCGTGTCGTAACTTAATTAAGATTTTAGCTATGTAATCTAGCAACTTAATCCTGCCTTAATTGTTATAATTTTTTGTGGTTGCTTAAATTCATTCGTTTAAGTCGTACTACTCTTATTGTTCCTAGCTTAGTTAGAAATAACCCTAAAAATCCTCAACTCGTAGTCCCTTGTATTAAAACATTGCCACTTTTGCCAGTTGCGGCTAGTTATACTAAAGGGTCCTATTAGTTCCTATTCGTAATATCGCGTCGTGCGTCCCGGGTCGGTCTATTTCCCTAAGATCCGATCTTCGACTAAGGGCGTCTGCTATCCTGTTTAGTAATCCTAGGTGATAGTAGATCTTAAAGTCGTAGTTCGCTATTATTTCTACCCATCTAACCTATTATTAGTTAAGTTTCTTAGTTAATATAAAACTCGTAAGATTCTAATAGTCTAAGAACACCTTAATCTAGTGTTAAGCTCCTATAAGCTATAGTTCCTATTATTTAAAGAAATCTATTATCTCTAATAGTTCCTTATTATAAACATTATAGTTAAGTTGTGCTCCTAAGAACTTTCTAGAATAGTAGAATATTAGTCTCTATTTCCTATCTTCGCCCTACTGTGTAAGCACAGCTCCTAAGACATAGTCTAATACGTTTGTTTCCATCCGTATTAGTTGTGTTAGGTCTTATATCTATAGTAGTGGTGCTATAATAAATAGTCCTTTTAGCTTTTTAAAAGCTGCCTGTTGTTCCTAGCCCTAGAAGAATTCTTTCTTCTTCTTAGTTACTTCTATAAGAGGCGTCGTGGTTTTTAAGTATCCTATAATAAACGTTTAGTAGAAGTTCGCAAATCCTAGGAAGGATTGCACGTCCTTAACTATTTTGGGAACTAGCTAGTCCAATATAGCCGCGACCTTCTAAGGGTCCATAGTAATGCCGTCTCGTCCAATAATAAATTTAAGATATCTAGTTTGTGTAATATAGAATTTACACTTTTCTAGCTATAAGAGTAATCTATACTACTTTAGCTTATTAAGCACCTTCTTTACATATTTCACGTGCTTCTTAAGCAATCCCTTAGAGTACACTAGTACGTCGTCTAAGTACGCTATATAGAATACGTTTAAGTATTTATATAATACCTTGTTAATAACCGCCTAAAACGTTGCTAGCGCGCTTATTAATTTAAAAGGCACAACTATATATTTAAATAGGCCATATTGCGTTTTAAAGATAGTAAGCCATTTAAATCCTTTTGCAATACATATTTAATAATATCCTTTACAGATATTAAATTTTATAATCTACTTAACTTCCTAGAGTTAATCTATAAGTTCTTAGATAAGAGGTAAGAAGTATCTATCCTTCCTTATGGCATTGTTTAGCTGTCTATAGTCTACACAGAGTCTTAGCTTACCGTTCTTCTTTAGTACGAATAGAATTAGTGAGGCTATTAAGCTCCCACTCTATTATATAAATCCTCTTATAAGATTCTTATTAATTTACGCCTTTAGCTCTTTCTGCTAGCTATCCAATAACTAGTATATATGTCTAGGCTTAAGCTTCGCTTCTTTCTCTAGGTAAATCTCGTAATACCACTTCTAGTGTTCTAGTAGATTATTACTTCTATGCTTCTTAAAGAGCTTGCAGTATTCCTTATATTCCTAAGGTATGTTAGGTTAGGATTCGTTCTCCGTGATCGCAACTGGTCGTACCCAAATAACTCCTACTTTCTAAGGGTCTTTCCTATATATGCGCATTATTTTTATTATTAATATCTTGCTAACCCTACCTAGCTAGAGTATACTATAGGTCGTTAGACTTAATTGTAAATTGTGGTCTAAAGCAACCTACCTTATAGATCCCCTTTGTTTTAACCTTTATTGCGAAGCAATCTTGTCCGTAGGCTATTAGCCTTGTAATATTCCATTCTGCCAATTAATAGCGGTATTATACTTCCTAAGCTAATTATATCCTATTAATATGTCTACTTCTCTAAGATCTATAATATTAATTCGTCGTCGGTCCTCTAATCTAGCGAGCTCTAGCGATACCTCCTAGGTCTTAAGGCGTATTATGCCATTCCTATATCCTAGCGGTGTGTTATCTATAAGTATAACCTTTACTAGTTCTAGCTTATTTTAATAGGGGATATTATATTATTCTACTACCTATAGCAATATAAAGGTCTACTTAGCGCCGCTATTTACAAGCGCGCGAATCTTATATTCTTGCACTAGTATATCTACTTTTAGACGCGTCTATGCGTCGTAGTATACTTTGTAAAGAGTCGTCCCTTCGCTCTTATTAGCGTGACCCTATCGCTAAAAGCGTTCTAGTTTTTTGTTAGTTTTAGGCTCTTTAGAAACTATCTCGCGCCCTATTTAGCGTTAAGGTATATTTAATATTAGTCTTTGTAACACCCTATCTATAACATAGTTATATATTATCGCTATTATATTACTTTATTAAGGGCTTTATTAGGTGGAAAGTATTCTACTAATTTCTTTATTTCCTAATAATGTTAATAGTTGTCTTTGTTACACTTTGTCTAAGGTTTATCTAAATAAGAGTCTATGTCTATATCTTAATACTATTATTCGTAATAGTTCTATGCGTCTTCCAATGCGCTAGTCTTCTTTCTTATCCGTGTTACTATTTTGGTGCCTTTGGCAATTCTATACCTAACACTTCTAAGGCTTTAGGTGCCTATATCTAGGTTAATGCCTACTAGTTAATGCTTCTTTCTACTCGCAGGTATGCTTTAAGTATTTTTTTTATTACAGTCTATCTATTCTAGTAAATTGTGATATTCTTTCTTATATCTTACTTTATAATCCTCTTCCTTACAAAGTATTTCGTCTACATCCCCTTCTTTTAGTCCTACTAGCCACTATTATATCGCATGCTTATGCGTCCTATAGGTTTCGCAGATATTATCGTAGCATTAGTACTATCCTAGTAGCTCGTACTAGTCCTTCTAATCCTATTAGTAGTGAATATAGCAAGGATTCTTATTCTTTCTATAGGCTAGTCGCGCTCCACATTCTTTCGTTATAATTAGGAAGTAGTCTAGGTGGCTAGATTGTTAAACTATTACCTCTTAGTCTTTTTTATAAGTTTTGTAATACTTATTATTAACCGCTATCTTACACTCTATCTAGTTAAGAGCTGCGTGCTTCTTATCTAGGTCTAGCAGGGTTATTTCTCTATAGGACCTAATTATTTCTACTTTAACAGCTCTGGCTCTGCTAATCCTTTGCTTCTCTAAGCAGTTTCGCTTAAAGTAGTCTTGTTTGCTGTATGCCAGACATGCGCGATTGTCTTATCGCCTTTGTCTTTCTTTTTTTAATAGACTGTCGTTTTTCTTTAGTTCTTTAGTTGGTTTCTTCCTCTATAAAGATCCTTTCTTTTTCTAAACTTTACTAGTTATAATAATATCTCTGTCCTTATTATAGTATTACCTTATTCTAGGTTCTTCCTTTAGCTTAGTAATTGTCTTAGCTCTACTATACTTCTTTTCCTACACTCTCTTGTGGAGACAGTTATTAATGCGTGTCGTAATCTTAATTAACTCGCTTAGATTGTCCAGTTTGTTGTAAAGCAGCAGAGCGTCCTTAACGCTATCCTTTAGTCTGTAATAGAAAGCTGCCTTTAACGCTGCGTTGTCCTACTTAACCTTAGATTATAATTATCTAAACTCTAAGGCGTACTTACTAACTAACGTTATTTATTATAACTATTAAATCTATTGTTTAGCTTATTATTCCTTGTTAACTTTTCTAAATATAACTTGTATCTATTCTTTAAAATCCTACTACGTTTTAAACACAAGCTTAGTTTTGTCTCGCATCTTACTAATCTTCTCCTTAGTAATAAAGTCGTCTACTAACGGTTTAAGCCATTTAGCTGCCCTTTCCCTTAGGTGTAGGCTGGCTGCGAGGACCTTATCTTATTCCATAGGAAACAAAGCCAAATTGTACTAGTAGTACAACTCTATATTAGTCTATATTAGTAAGAAACTTTTCTAGTCCTTTTTATCTACCGTACTTTTTTATAGATAGTTAAATAGTCTTTTCTAAACCTACTACCTATTGTGCTATAACAGCCGCTAGAAGCTCTAATACCTATGCTTCCAACTGTTAAATCTAGTTGGCCTGTGCCGCCATTACACTAGTCGTATTTATTTATTAGTTTACTAGCGCTGCTACTAGTAGGTGTTGCTACTAAGCCACCGCTAGTAGTTACTTAAGCACTTGCTAGCGTTATTATAGTAGGTTAACTATTTTCGTAAAACCTATTAGGTAGTCAAAGTGTTAACACGGGGTCACGTACCTTATCCTAATTCGAATTAGGGGAGGTAAGGTAAACTCTAAGATGTCTACGTTAGAGGCTTTAGAAGAAATTAAGTAAGATATTAATAGTCTTGTGTAAGGCTCTTCTAATTCTAAATAAGATAAAATAACTAGTATTAATCTATATATAAGATTATACTATAAAGAGTTTAACTATAAAGATTTAAAACTAAGAAGATTTTCTAGATCTATATAGTTTTAATTTTCTATAGACTTACTATAATTACCGTAATTATAGTAATTCGCCTAATTACCCTACTCACTATAATAGCGGTGATTTGTCACGTGCCTCTAATTACTCTAATCACCGTAATCGTAGTGATTCGTCACGTGATCTGCTGACTCATTATCGTGTCTTCTTGTTATGCGGGTGCCCCGCGTATTCGTTAGACCTTAACAACCTTACTGTGTTCACGCTCGTAATATTAGTAATTAAAAAAGAAATAGTTATATATAGTATTAACTTATCTACCTAGAAGTAGAATAATAAACACTTTTATATTAAAGAATATAATAAAAAAATAGAGCCTTTTACTTAGTAATTAAAAAAAAAAAAAGCATTAAATAATAATTATAAAACAATATATTTAAACTACTAAATAAATTTACTAGTATTAGTATATATGTTTTATATATATTATTAAATAATCTACCTAAAGATAGAACAATAACGACTTTTATCTTAATAATATATAATAAAAAAAGTAGAGCCCTCTACTTAGTAATTTAAAAGAGTGTAAAAATAATAATTATAAAAAAGTACGTTTAAACTACTAGTGGTACATGATAACCTTTTATCTTAATTTACTTTAACCTTAAACTAAAAAAAGGTTAAAAAAGGTATTTAGTACGCTAACTAGAATTTTTTATAAATAAAGCTATACTCTATAGCTATACTTTAGTAAATTACCTTTTTACGCTCTTTATAATTACTAAGTATAAGGCTCTACTTTTTTTTTTATATTATTTAAGATAAAAGACTTGGTTATCCTACTTCTAGGTAGATAAATTAACGCCACATACTTTAGTAAAAGAAAGAACTAACTATGGCCTATTGTTTTATATGCTAGCTCTATATTTAACTTTTATTATATAGTATTTTTTTTGCAACTAAGGGGTTTCTAATAAAAATATTATAATAATATAGCAGCTATCGCTCATACTATTATTAATATAGAAAAGCGTTTTAAGATAGTATTAGTAAAAAAGAGTTATTTATTATATAATTATATATAATTTAGCTAATAATATACTTATTATTTAGTACTCTATAAGACTATTATATATACTAGTAAAGTTAACTTAACTATAGTTTAGAACTATTATAAAGTAGTAACTTATCTTACCTATAGTTTTTTTTTGCGACTAAGGAGTTTCTAATAAAAATATTATAATAATAATAGTTATCTCTTTTACTAATTTTATCTATATAGATAGTAATAAAGTTTAAAGTACTTATTACCTATATAAAAAAACTCTAATTCTAACTACTACTATATATAGCCTTATTAGATAAGCCATTTAAAAATAGCTAGTATAGTTAAAAAAATAGTTAAATTAAGACTATATACTAAAATAGAGGATAAGAAAGAAATGTAAAGAGCCCTTAATTATATAATAAGTAATATAGGGTATAATCCTATATACTAACTACGCACTAATATTAACTAAAAAAAGTACTTTTTATAAAATAAAAAGTGCTATTAAAGTATAAAAGAAAAGGTAATAGTTAATAACTAATAAAAAAAAGATATAAACTATTATATAATTACCTTTTTAAGAAGACCTAACAATAAAAATAAAAGTATATAATATTAAAGTATATCAGAATTTTTTTAATATAATTAGTACTATTTTAGTGCTAAAAAGGGCAGAATAAAAATAATAGGCCCCTATAGTTCTAGTAGTAGTCTTAGTTTTTAATTTAGGTGCTATTTAGTAAAAATATTAAAAAAGTAGATTTTTTTATAAACAAAACTATATTCTATAGCTATACTATAATAAAAGAAAATATAGCTATAATATTTTTATATATACTAGCTCTCTATAAAATAGATACTATATATATATAAGTAAATAGTTTATAAGTACTTATTTATCTAGTATTTTATAATTCTATTAGCTTTTTATAATAGTAACTTAGTTCTAATAGCGAGAACTATATTTAAAAAAGAGACCCTTTACTACTATAAGAAAGTAGTTAAAAGTAAATTAGTGCGAAGTTATATAAACTATATTTTAGTATTTAGTAGTATTCTACTAATATAGTATACTTGTATCTCTAATACTATAAGTAGGAGGCTCTGCGTTTTTTTTATGTTATTTGGGATGAAGGCCTTTATTATTCTACTCCTAGGTAGATAATTTAATAACACATCTCTAATACTATACTATATAACAATATAGTTACCTAAAAATATTTAGTTAGTTTATTATACACTAGTGTAATTATATTATATAAAATTCTTTAGTTCTATAAAAAAGTGTTTTAAAACATTATATTAATTAAACTATATAGTTTTTTAAATCGAGTAGAGTAGCTTCTAAAGCTATAGGGTTACTAGTAATAAAAGAAAATAGCTAAAAGGTAGAAAGTTTACTAAGGGAGTAAAAGTTTATTTAAAAGTTAAAAGTATTAAAAAATAATAAGCATCTAGCTATACACACATAAGCCTAAGGGCGTATAAATATTAAAAAATAATAGGCACCTAGCTAAGCACGCCTAATAGAGCAATTTAATATTATTTTATAACTATATTATTTTTAAAAATAAGCTTTGAAAAACTATTTTAAAGAATAGTATTTAGCTAAATAAGTAAATATTTTAGTAAACTAGCTTACTTAGAGTATTTTTAAGAGTAAGATTTAATTAGTAGAAAAGAGTTAATAAAGTTATTAATAAAGTAGTAGGTTAGGTTAAGGTTATACTCTTTTTATACTATCTAGTACTTTAGTGTTTTATAGTCTACTTTACTATTAAAAATACAAAAAACTAACTACTAAAAAACTTTATTTACCTTAATAGATATATTTAAAGATTATAATTAATCTAGTAAGGAATTATTTAAATTTCTTTTCTTTAAAGCCTATTAGTATAAAATACTAAGTATTAGTTATTATAGAGAGTAGATAGCAGGACTAGAGCTATCTTTTTATATAAGAGGAAGTGCTAGATAATAGTTAGTAGTAGTAAAGAGTCTCTCCCTTAGCTATAGTTTATAGTAATATAACTAAGTTACTATTATAGAGAGCTAATAGAATTATAGAATACTAAATAGATAAGCCCTTATAAACTATTTACTTTTATATATATTTATATATATTTATCTTATATAGCTATTATATAGAAAAAAAATTATAGCTAGAATTTTTTTTACTATAGTATAGTTGCGGGACATAGCTTCATTTACAAAAAAATATACTAAGTAAACTTTTATATACTGTAAAAGTTTAAATATAAAAAGTAGTCTTTCTTCTTATCTATAATTAGGTATACTTCTTTTATATAATAATAATTTAACTTAATTAATAGGCGTTTAGTAATAAATTCCTTTAGGATAATAAAAACCTAGTCCTTAATATTAAAATTAATAGCTTATCTTTACTTATTAGCAGCTTGCTTATAACACACTAATTCCTTTTTATGTATATAATAGTAGGAGGGATATCTACTATTATTATAATATTTTTATTAGAAACTTCGTAATTGCAAAAAAAAACCTATAAACTACACTTAATAGCTTACTTTAATTATATCTTTTAGATAGTAAATATAATAGTATAGGTAGTATTATAAATAAATCTATCTTAAAACGCTTTTTATAAGGGGCTTAGAACTAATAGGTTAGAGTTGCCTAAGTAAACTTATAAATTAAAGTCTAAAGGTAAACTCTAGCTATAAACTTATATATACTCCTAGCTTAGTAAAACTAAAAATCTAGAACTCTAAAGTAGTAAGATAAGTAACTATAGAAAAGTACTTAGCCCTTTATATGTATCTTTCCCCCCTAAAAAATTCTAGCGTTATATTCTATACTTTCTATAGTAATAGCACTAATCCCCTTTTTATACGCCTAAAGCTTTAAAGATAAATTTAATACTATATATACTAGTAATAGTGTTTTAAGTCTTTATAAGGTTCTAAGTATATCTTAGCTATAAAAAGTACTAAACTCTTATCCTTCTAACTTTACTAAGGTAACTTAGTTATTATATCTAATATATTTATATTTAAATTTTTTAATTTCGATAGTATAGCAACCTATTTTAGTTAAGAATTTACGCTAGTATTATTTACTTTAGCTAAGGTAAATAAAAAAACTCTTATTTTAGTTCTACTTTTCTTTTTTACTTTACTACTATATTTATAACACTTTTTTATTAATTTTATACTATACTTTTATTACTACTTTTGCTTTTATATTATTTCTACTATCTTTCTTATTATTAATCTCTATTATCGTTAAAGCTAATAAGTAATACCTTATACTAGCCCTTATAACTCTAAGTAAACGTCTAAAGTTTAACTTAACTATAACTTAGTATTCTTCTACAAAGATTATAACTTATAATACTACTACTTATAATAGTAAGCCTTTACTTTCTATTCTACTTTAAATATTTATAGTATAAAAACTGTTAAAAAGTTTATATAATAAGTTTATAAAAAACTATTATGAAGTTAGTTTCTTAGTTCTTTTATATTATTCCTTACTAATTCTAAGTAGTTCTTTAAGGACTTAAGCTATAATTAAAAAACTCTTAAAGCTATTTATATATTATCTAAGAACTATATCTTTAAAGCTGCTTATTTTTATAAAAGGTTTTATTAGTGCTATCTTAAGTAGCTTATTCTTTATATAATAATTCTTTAGTAAGCCTTTTTCTTACTAATGTATATTTTAGGTCTAAAATAGCCTATAAAAAACTCTACTAGACTAAGTTTACTAATCTTATTTTAGACTATAATTTTTATAGTAATTATTATACTAGTAAGCTTTTTATTAATTTTTAGTAAACTTATCTTAATATTTTTATTTATAAGTATATCTCTACTTTTTAAAGTATTTAAACTAAGTTCTAGAAAATAAAAAATGTTAATGCTAAGTATTTTAAATAGAATATAAAGCTTATATAATAAATCCTTATAGTTTAGAAAGATACTTATACTCTTTACTAAGCCCTTTCCAATAAACTTACTATAAGTTTTAAATTCTTAAAATTTATTTTTCTTAGCTAATATTATGCTATAGTTACTTACTACTCTTACTCTACTACCTATTTTTATGCTTTCCTATAAGGATCTAGTTAAGCTTATCCTAGATATTATAAAAACTATCTGCCCTAGTAAGATATTAGAAAGTTTATAAGTTACTACTTTTTTAAAGTATATTAGAAAAGTTTTATATTTTATAGCTATTAGTTTTAATTAAATTACTTTTTTTTATACTAAGGTTAAAAGAATAAACCTTAATTCTATTATAGGTAGAAGTAAGTTTATAAAGAAGAAGTAGTATTTTAATTTATTCTTTTAAAGTATTAAAAAATTTTATTTTTATATTTAGCTCTATTATAAGAGTCTAACAGTGTTTTTTTTTTAAGTAGTTTATAACTTTATATATATAGTTAAGTAATAAGCTTAGCTTCTTAACTATATAGCTTCTTTAGTTACGCTATATCTATTTTCTCTTTTCTATAATATTTTTTTTAATAGTCTTGCTTTTTTTTTACTTCTTTCTTAATTGTCGTACTTACTATTACTTAAAATTTATATTATCTTATTATAAAGAGAATAATTATCCTTTTATCTACTTACTTATAATACAGCTAACGTTTTAAAATAGTTTATAGTACTTTTTCAGTATTTTTTACTTTTCTAAGTAGATTATAGTTTTATTTTTTACTAGTCTTTAAGTAATTAGTAAAAAGGACTAAATGTCTAGACTTATTTTAACCTTTTTTTAGTAAAGGCTTATTAAAATCTTTACTATGAAGAAATTTAGCACATGATATTCCATTAGTAAAATAATTAAAATAATTATTAAAAAAATAAGCCCTAACGCAAGGTTTACTTATAGTGTACACAGCACATCTAGCTTATTGCCACTACTATTGTTAGTTATCTGCGCTTGCGCCGCTACGCGGCGTACTCGCTTGGGTAAGCTAACTTAATAGCAATAACAGCTAAAAGTTTATAGATATTAGAAGTGCAAGTAAGTTTAAACTATTATTATCGCGCTATTAAAGTGTTTAAGGTTAGTCTTTAATTAGAATTAGGTGCCGTACATAGTAGTACATAATAACCTTCTATCTTAACCTACTTTAACCTCAAACTAAAAAAACAGGTTAAAAAAGATGTACGGTAAGCCCACTAGAATATACCTATGAATACTAAAAATAACTAAATTAAGTTTTATAAAATCTAACTTCTTATAAAGGTTCCTTTTAACGAATAGGAATATTAGACTTTAGATATTTATAGCCCTAGCAATATAGGCTTTACTTAAAAAGCTTAACTCTTCTATAATAAAAGAAAGTAAAGCTAAATATAAAGAATACTAGTCTTATTTTACTTACTAAAATAGTTTTTCTCTTAAACTAGAAATACACTTTCTAGTAGACTTAGACTTAAATAAATTATAGTTTTATAGCTTAAAAAGAGATTTTATACTAAAGAAGTAAAAAACTATAATATTTACTATTCTAGGGTAGCAGGTTATATAGTAGTAAAACTTAGCTAGCTAGAATAACTATTAGGCCTAGTATAGTATTAGCTTATACTTAGTACTAAAGTATTTAAGGGCGTAATAATCTATAATAATTTTAAAGGGCTCTAGTATTTAGAGCTTATAGCGTGGCTGTGCTAAAGTCTTATTCCTCTCCTACTAAAGTTCTAAGTAGTCTCTTTGTAAAAAATTTGCTTATAGGAGTAGTACCGCGCTAAGACTACTAAGCTTGCTTAGTAGGTTAAACACGCTTTTTTTATAATTATATCTTTTTTACGCTCTTTTTAATTACTAAGTAGGGGGCTCTGCTTATTGTATTATATTATTTAAGATAAAAGCCTTTGTCGTTCTATCCCTAGGTAGTTAATTTAATAACACATAGGTATATTCTACTAGTATTATAAAATAGTATTTATCTTTAAGTTAACAATTTCTAGTTTATACCTAAATATTATATTTTATCTATTAAAAGTATTAGTTTAGCGTATATATATTTATTTTTTATTTAACCTTTTAAACTTTTTAAAGAATATAAAGTTTTTTATAATTAGTGTATATAAGTGTATAAAAAATAGGCTAAAGTATATTATACTACTTCTTAATTACTTTAGTAATTATAAGTATTTTTTTATTATAAAATATATAGTTTGCCTTTATACTGGTGTGTTTCGTAGAAAAGTAGATAATTAGCTTAGAAACTCTTTTTATATTTAAACTATAAAAATTAAGCACTAAAGGCCTAGTCTAAAAAGTTAGCCTTTAATACTTTAAAAAAAATTAAAGTAAACTAGTATAAGCTTAGTGTAAAACACTTTCTTTTGGTAATTAAAAGCCTATTATTATTTCTACCTCTATAAAAAGAAAGTTTCCTTTCTAATTAATTTTATTAATAAAGATGCTACTTTCAAAAAGTTCTTTATAAACCTTTAGTAGAAACTAGTAAACTATTAAAAACTTTAACCACTCTTTATATTTATAAGAAAGACCTAATTCTAAATAGCTTTAATCTTCTTTAAGTTTATACTAATTCCCTTTCTATACTTTATAATAAATTTAAAGTATTAAGTTTTCGTAACTATAAACTTACACTTTTTAATACCTAGACATAGCTTTATTTTACATAATTTCTTTACTACCTATTATACTTTATTCTAATAGTCTCTTAAAGATCTACTAGAAAATTATAAAGACATTAGTCATATAGGTAAAGTAAAAGTTATTTAAGTACCTTTTTAAAATATAATTAATATATTTCTAAAAGTGCTTAGTGTATTCGCTAGTCTAAAGGAAACCACTAACCACTTATATAATCTAAATTAGGTTTAGAAGGCTATTTTTAATTGTTTTTATTTACTATTTTTAACTTATAGAAGGCCTAAGTTATATTTAATTTTATTAGCTACTTAGCCTTAGTAAGAAGCTATAATATCCCTTTAATAAGAAGGAAGAAGTAGTAGTTTTCTTTTTATAAAATATTTAACACCCTATAGTCTATATAAAATTATAGACCTTCTTTAAGTTTTTTTTATAACTAATACTAGTGGTATAGCACTAGACTTACTTATCTAAATAAAGCTATAGTTAAAGTACTTTATTAGTTCTTTTTATAAATAACTAGTTGTTCCTTTTTTAATATACTATATTAAGGCCCAAAAAAGATATTTAAGATTTTCTTATTCTCCTAAAATAAAAGGAATTAAGTAATTAGTTCTAAAGCCTTATAATAGGGGAAGTTCATTAGCTTATTCTCTTAAGAAATTTTTTATTTAGTTTAGAAGCTACTTAGGAAGATAGTCTTTTAGGTTTACTTTGGCCTTTAGGGCTAAGTCCTTTTATATATTCTTAAAAGAGGTATTAAACACTATTAGCTTATTTTTTGCTTTTATATTTTTTTATTTAAAGTTATAAATAATATAGTAGAGACTTTTTCACTAGAAATAGAAGTGTATCTTTCTTACTTATTTCTACTTCTTATATAAAAGAACTCTATATATATATAGACTATTTCCCTAAAGCTGCTATTATAGTATTCTTCTTTTTCTATAGTAAACTATGGACTTGTTTATAGTCCTTCTCCTTTCTATTAATATATATCTATATTATTTTAATATGCCTCTTACTATCTATTTCTATATAAGCAGCTTTATAGACTAAGAAGGTTACTGTTTTAAGTTTTATTACTTAATAGAGATTATTTAACTTAATATATCATAGGTTAGCTTTTCTAATAAAGTTTTTTAAATATAAAGGTAATAGCTAAACACTTTCAATTAAGTATAGTATATATAAACGTAGTATTATTAATAAAAGTATTTTATAGAAATTAATATTAGATTTACCTATATCTTTTTATATATAGTAAAGTTCTTTTTTAGTTTGTTTATAACCTACTTTTTATCTCCTTCCTTTAATAACTTTTAAGAGAAGAAACTAGTTTTCTAACTTTACTAAGTTTATTAATATCTTCATTACTATTATGTACTTTTTAGGCCTTACTGGACCTAGCTTATATTAGGGGTATTGTAGCTTAAAAGTAATATTTCTAAATACTATATCTTTTATTATTATAGCAAAAGCATATTTTTTTTCTTTGTACCGCTTTTCTAACTCTTTTTTAAAAACTTATTTAGCGCGCTTTTTAGTCATTAAAGAGTTTGCTTTAGTAGTCTTTATAATACTAAACTATATAAGTTTTTAATTTATAGTGTTAATAAACTTAGTAAAAGAGAGAAGGCTACTATATAAAAAGGCTTTAATATTTTTATATAGTAAATATTTTCCTTAACTATATATTAACTCTATTAATAAGCATTATAAAGTTCTAGTTCTTAAAAATTTCTAATATAATTAGCCTATCCTATAGATTTATATATAAGGCTCTCTAGTAAATATCCTTTAAGTTTTTTTTAATTATTTTTTTTAGTGTTAGTAGCTAGGCGTATAAAGTTAGTAATAAACTTAGTTAGTAGGGTTTCACCCTACTAGCTAAGAAATAGCTTACTTTAGATTTACTCCTTTACTAACTTATTATAGAAGCTTATATTTAAGAAATTTTAAAATTTATTTTTAAAATAGGTTCCTTTCTCTATAAAGCCTAGTGCAATATTTACTACTTTACCTATTAGTCTACTTATAATATAATTAACTATACTTTTAATAAAGGGGTGATTCTTATAAATCTTGGCCTTTATTATATATTTCTAACACTAGTAATTTTAATAGCTTTTAGAAAATAACTTTAGATTAGGGAGTTAAAAGTGTTAGTATTCTATTAGCACTTTACTAGTTACTAGTATTACTATTATTATTTAAAAAGAGACTAAGAGTATAGTCTCTACTTTAGTATATTACTTTAAGCTAGTAAAATAGCTTATAATTTACGCTATCGTGTTTTAAAAAGTGTTTTCTTCTATATTTTAAACCTTCTCCCTCCATTAAAGAGGTGCGTAGGGTCCTATTAATCTTTAGTTTTATAGATACTAGTAAACTAGCTTAATTTTCTATATATATTCTATTTTATTATAATCTTTTATGTATAATTCTTTAGTAAGATTAGTAGTAATATTTACCTCTATAGCTTCTTACTAGTAGAGTTTAGTAACTTATTATGCTAAGTAAGAGATAAAAATAGTTTTCTCTTCTATAGAAAAACTCTAATATTTTCTTTGTTATACTTATGTTTGTTTATAGGGTTAAAAGATCTTAATATCTAACTTAACTTTATATTTATTTATAGGATTTATTTTTAGTATATTAAAAAGATTTTATAAGCTTTCCTATTATAGAAGGTTAATTAAATTTAATATAAGGGGCTTAAAACTAAAAGATTAGTATTACCTAAGTTAACTTATAAATTGAATAAAATCTAAAGGTAACTTTAGCTATAAAGTTATATATACTCCTAGCTTAGTAAAAGCATAGACCTAAAACTCTAGGGTAGTAGGCTAAGTAACTATAGAAAAGAGCTTAGCCTCTTTTATTTTTCTATATATATAATAGTAGGAGGAATATCAACTACTATTATTATCTTTTTATTAGAAACCTATTAGTTATAAAAAATACCATAAATAAATTTTTAAATTGTTATATAATGCTTAACTTATATCTTAGCCTATTTTAAAATAATATATTTAGAGATTTAGTAACTAATTAAGCATATTTATACTAGTTCTACTAAAAGTATAACTAATACCTAAACTTAATTTTAAAAGGTAAAAACTTTAGTCTTAACTAAGATCTATAGACCCTTTACAGTTAAATTATATAATTAAGAATTTTTAATTTTAGAAATAACGTAGTTATAGGTAATTATTAGGGGGCTCTACTTTTTTTTTTATTATTTTTTTAAGATAAAAACCTTTATTATCCTACTCCTACTCACCTTTTTTACGCCTTTTTTAATTACTAAGCTAGGGGATCTGCTTTTTTTATCATGTTATTTGAGATGAAAAGCCTTTGTCGTCCTACCCCTAGGTAGATTAAATAACGCCACATCCTACTCCTAGATAGATTTAATTAACGAACGCTATATAAGTAATTACTATCTATAGCTAGTTTAATAATAATTATGCGCTAAACACACTATAATAGTCTATTAGTAGTATATAAAGTCCTTAAGCTTCTACTTAAATCTAAGGTTATAGTTTAGAGAGAAAAAAGTAAATAGATAGGCCTATATAAAATTAAAAGTATTAAGAATAGAGATATAATCCTTAACTAAAATAATAATCTAGTGAAGTTTTACTATATATAAGTTAAGCTATACTATTATAAAGAAAATTATACTCTTTTACTATTATATAAAGTAGGTAATATTACCTCTATATAAAGTAACTCTCTAGAGAAAAGGAAAAAAAGAATACTTAAGACAGAATACTATATTCCGTTCCTAAAAAGAAATAAGCAATTAGAAACTATTTCTAAAGCTTTATATAGATAGTATAATTATAACATCTTGAGCACCTTTTATAAAGTTAGACTATATAGAGATAAATACTCTTATTACTAATAGCATATTTAAAATTCTTCTCTTTAACATATCTAAGTATAAAGGCAAAATCTTTAACCTCCGCCTTATATAGAAAGTTAAGGGCAAGACTGCTTAACTATATAAGAAATCCTGCCTTATAGTTACTAGCCACTTTAATAAAGAGAAGAATAAAATTATTATCTAATTATTTACTATTAAAAAATAAGCTACCCGCCTACTCCTTATATTTAAAGCAAGCCTTTAAGTAATATATAAAATATATTTTAAACTATAAGACATTAATTAGGCCTATATTTAGTCTACTAATAAACTAAACTACACGCTCTATACTAGACTACCTAAGAATCTACGTACAAACTTTCTATAAGATATAATCTTTTATATTATATAACTACTCTATAGTATAGCTAAATTAGATCTTTACTAGTTTAAAACCTACTATAACTACTATAAAGAAAAACTTAGCATAAATACTTTATTATACAACTTATATCTACTTATTACTAATAAAAATAAATATACCTTTAGAATTACTAGCCTTAAGACAAATAGTACTCTAGTAGTATTAAAAATCTTTATTATGTAAAAATTCTAACCAAGGTTAAGTTCGCATTATACACAAAGAGGAGTAAAATAGAAGGCACTAAAATCTAGTACCTAGCACATAGTAGTAGTAACAAAATATACACAAAATAATAATAATTTATTATTAACTTTCTTTATAGCAGCATCGTCAACAGTAGTTAATAGACAGTCTACTATCTAGCATAACTAGGTCACATCATCATCTCTTAATTAGTGGACCGTTAGAGAGCCGCAGTAGACAAATAATACTCTTAGTATTATTATTAATAAGAACTTAGCACAAAGAGAAGAAAAAGAGCTAAAAAAAGTAGAGACTTTTATATAAAGATAAGACTATTCTGAGTAAGGACTAAGTTATTAAGTTTAATAACAAAAGAATTTAGCTTATATATAACACTATAGTACTTTATATAAAATAGTTAAGCAAATGCCCTTTATATAATTAATCCTCAAAATAAAAATACTACTTAGAGGTATATAAAGTAGTGTGTAAGAGACGCCTATATTATATCTATATACTAACTAAAAGCTATATTTAATTATCTATTACTACGTAGACTATATCACTCTTATATGAAAATATTAAAGTATTAAATATATAAATCTAATAGTAAATTAGTAATAGTAAGTATAGTCTTACCTTTATACTATTAGATCTCTATCGCATAAAGCTCTCTTTATCTTTACTAATAGCTTATTTGCTAACAATAAGGACCTAAGCTTATAGGTGGAATTTCTAATTACTCTAGATAATAAGTATTATATAGGTAATAGTAAGAACTTTAATATTCTTCTAGCAAATATTATATAGTAGAATTTAACTAAGTGTAAAAGAGTAGTAAAAAGTATTCTTATTAGCAAGCTATATAGTATAGTAGGAGGCTTTAATAATACTATTACTATTAGTATAACTCTCTAAATGATTATACGCACACTTAGTCTGCTACTAATTCTTATAGTTATCTATATAGATTGAAAGTCTCTCTATAACTACCTTTTATAACTAGAAACTATAAATAAGAAGCGCCTTATAATTAATATTATGTTACTTTATAAATTGTATAAGTACTATATAATATCTAAGATTAAACAGATTTATAAAAAGAATAACCCTACTAATACCTATATAATAAAGGCCCTAAACTAGACTCTAAAGTTCTTAATCTCTAGTAATACTTTAACAACTACTATTAAAGCATTAGTAGATTGCCTTAAGCCTATCTATATAAGCTCTTTCTAGCCTTTATATAGAACGATGTCCTTATTATTTACTTATTCTTTTATTTAATATATTTATTTAATTCTTTTATACGCATATATATTACTTAAAAATATATAGTTTTCTATCTATCTAATATTTATATAGAAATAGAAAAGACATAATATATATTCATTTAACAAAAAGTCTTTTTTATTTTAGTATTAATAAATAATATTAAGTATTATCTACCCTATTACTCTAGCCCTATTCTATATAATAATTACACCTAGCACTATAGCTCTACTACATATAAGAACTATATAATTCTATCTAAAAGCCTACTAGCGTGCAGCACTTAGTAAAGGGCCTAGGCCTAATTAAACTACTATAGCAGTAGGCATATAAAGTGCTTCTAAGGTAACTACGCAACTAGACTAATAGCGCATAGAAACGTTCTTTATACTAAATAATCTTAGCAGCCTATAAATATTAGTCTATACTAGCTAAAAGAATAATAGTAATATTATATACAGGTATATATATAATATTAAGTTTCTAAGCCTATTGTAAAAGTTAGCATCTATATAAAAGTAAACCTATAAGGAATAGGGGAACTTATATTAATAAAAATATTCTAAAAGAGTATATAGTTTTTATAAGAACTAGTAGAAAGAGTAATATATATTCTTTTATCTATAAAATTATATATAATAAAATTAAAGCTAAAGAAGCTAACTTAGTTACTAGCTAGTATAACTACTATTATCTATAGCAAGTTAGCACTATATAAAAATAAGATACTATATAATATAAATATACTATAGAGAAGTTATTACGCTATATATAAGATAACTAGTAATTAGAATCTAAATATAAGATAATAGCAATACCTATATAAGGTAGATACGCACGTAGGCTATATATATATAGGGACACTAGTAGATTACACTAGTTCTAAAAGGGAAATAACTAAGAATAATATAAAGTAAGGCGACCGCATCTTAGATTAGTAACACTCTCCTCCTCTCCCTCTCCTCCCCCTTTTTATAGCAGCAACTCTTGTGCTACTAACATCTATCTAATATATATATTAATTTTCATATAACTATCGCGTTCTATTACACTTTATTATACTTTATTATACTCTATTATAATTTATTATGCTCTATTTCTAACTATTATATTCCTTATAGTAATTTACACTACATTACTATAAATTTAATCTAGTATATTATTATCTATTAAATTTACGTTAATAATATTATTATCTTTTAGGGTTATATTATTAGTACTATTGTCGCATAAGTTAGTGCACACAACTCTACTAAGAGAACTACTAGGAGGGTTTCTAAGGGGACTACTACCTATTACTAACTTAAGACCTAGGTCTAACTATCTCTAAAGATCTAGGTAGGCTTTTATAATAAGAAGGATAATGAGATATATAATAATATTCTAACACATAATAAGCTTATTAAAGTTATATAGTATAGTAGGCTTCTTTAGATTCTTAGCGTAAAAACTAGCAACAAAATATGGGCAATTAAGTAGGTTATATTAAGGCTTCTAGGTAAAATTATTAATTTTATTCTATATAACTTTATACTCTATAACACTATAGTTAGGCGCATATAGGTCCTATTTTAACTTATTTAATTAATAGGTTAATATAGTCTTAACTTTGTACTCTTTATTAGTTTTATTTACCTAGTAGAATATTATCTTTAATATAAATTTAGCTATTAAGCGGTTACTTATTATATAGGTATAGTAGCTATAAGTAAAAGATATTATATAGTTAACCTATTTCTTTAGGTAGGTTAAGCTTATAAGCTATAGTATTTATAACGCAAACTATATAAAAAGGTCCCCTATTCTTAAAGTTAAGCAAAGAACTAGGCCTTTTTAATTTTAAGTTACACGCATCTAATATTACCTTATTACTAATCTTAAAGTAGAGTGTAGGCGCACGCTTTCTATTAGTATACTTAGCCTACTTAGCTTATACCTACTATAAATTATCATATAAGAAGTTATATAACTAAGTAAAAGAGTTAATAAAGTTATTTGCGTATTAGTAATCTATATAGGTAGGCGTAGTAAGTAGCTTACTAGTAGTAGTATCCCTACTTACTAACTTAATATTATATAGTAAGTAACCTTTAGTTACAATAAAAAGTGCTACACTAGTTAACTTACTAACTAAATAAGTTTGTAATAAACTTAGCTATAGGCAAGTATAAAGCCTAGTTATTCTATTAGTAGTTAATATACACGCGTTAGTATTTCTTTAATATAGTATTAATAACTTCTATATAGCTATTAGTTTTAGAGTACTAACTAGTTAATAGTTATAGTTTAGTGCTAAAGTATTTATAGAGTTATCTCTAAAAGTAAAATATAAACTATTAATTATAGTTACTAATAACGTTCTCTAAAAATCCTCCTTACACTAACTATATAGGTAATAAAAACTTTTATAACTACTTTAGCTATAATATTAACTATAAGAATAAACTTTTTCTTTTTACTAAGCTAGTTTATGATAACTATAATAGCTATATTGGTCTTACTCTATTATTATAATAGAGTGATAAGCTATTAATAAGGTCTATTAAAATTAATTTCTAGTAATAGTGTAAAATTGGCAGTAGATGTAATAAACTATAATTAGTATTATAGTATATCTTACTATAGTAATAGAATATATAAGTATATATATAGTAGGCAATAGTATATATTATATATAGCTAGTAATACTAATAACTAACATATTTATAAGTACTCTTATAACTAATATATTTAGCAATAATACTATTATAAGCTTACTTAAGAATACGCGTATAAAGCTTCTTATTATAAAAATATAAAGTTAGTCCTTATATATATAATAGACCTTCGCTTAGCTAATATCTAGTAACCTTAATTCTAAGTCCCTACTTAAGGAGCTTCTCTAGCAAATATTAGGTATTAGCTCTAATAGCAGCAATAATATCCTAGACTATCTTATTAGTAGTGTAGGCTATCTTAATATCCTTAAGCAATTGCGCTGTTTCCTTAGTCTCTATTATAGCAATAGGATTATTATTATTAGTAACAAGTTTAGCAATATAGTATAATATAATTGCGAGCTATAGACTAGAATAATAACTTTTATCTAATACGGCATAGGCAGCAATAACTACATAATATAACTCCTTGGCTTTAAAGAGCTCTAGATATAAGACTATCTCGACTTAGTATTATTAGTAGGTATTATTATTACCTTTAAGTAAGTCGCCTAAATAGCGTGTTAAGGCATTAGGTTTTATACCTTATTTACTAGAGCAGTACTAAATATAAAAGTTAAACTTAGCTAAAAACTTTACCTATTACGCTTATTATTAATTAAGTTACTTGCTAGTTATAAAGTACTGTAAAGTAAGATAATTAGTAATAATATTAATAGGATTCTAAGTATCTCTAATAGCTTAGATCTCTATTCTTTAAAGGCGTATATAATAGCTAGTAGCTTCTTATTATAGATCTCATAATTGCACTCTATAAGGTTTATTTTTATATAATAAGTACGTAATAGGCTATAGTATACTATACTTATTCTTTTATAATAGTACTACTATAGTAATAAAGTCTAATATATTAGTCTCTAGCTAGATTTTCTTATCTAGGTTAAAATAAACTAGAATAAGTACTATAGCAAAGGCCTACTTAAGTGCTTTAAACGCGATTACAATAAAAGTCCCTAGTTTATTAGACTGGTATTTAGCGTGTTACCTTTAGTTAGATTTATTAGTAGGTAAGCAATCTAACTAAAATCTTTAATAAATTGTTAGTAGAAGTTTATAAAACCTAAAAAAGCCAATATATTTTTAGTTAGCTTGCTAAATATCTTTTTTGACTTATTTCTTTAGTTCGAGGTTAAAGTAGGTTAAGATAGAAGGTTATTATATACTATGTATAGCACCTAAATCTAATTAAAGACTAATCTTAAACACTACCTAATAACGCGATAATAGTTTAAACTTACTTATACCCTATCTATACCTTATAAGCTTTTAACCTATATAAGATTTACTTATGCTGTATATAGTACACCTAGCTTATTACTACTACTATTATTAGTTATCCTCGCTTACGCCGCTACACAGCGTACTTGCTTAGATAAGCTAACTTAATAGCGATAATAGTAATAATAGCTAGAAGAATCTTGTAGATCTATATAACGCTCTTGCTGCCTTATAGCTTATTAATAAACACCTTATTATCCTTCTTTTATCCTTCTTTTACGTCTTCTACTAGATAATTCTGCTACTAATAAGGAGTAATTGCATCTACTAGAGCGGAAATTTAACCTTATAGTCCTTTATAAACTAAATAAGCTCCTAACCTAACTAGTACACTAGGACTGCCTTATAGATAGTTAAGTATACTCGCCCCTCGCGCTAAATAAGTATTTAAATAGAATAGAACTCTAGCGAAGTTACTTTAATAGTCTCTTTAATAATAGTAGTGCAAATCGTTAGCATATACTTTTTAGCGATAGCGAGTACTTCTTTAGAAACAACATTAATGCCTAGATAGATAGTAGGGCGTAGGCGTAAAGAGATCGTAGGAGATTTATTAAGAATAGCCTTAATATGGTAATAGAGCAATAAACATATATTTAGTATATATTACTCTTATTCTACTTATAAGTATAATAGTATATACCTATTAATATATTAACTTCTATTATTTGCGATAATCTAGATAGCGGTTTATAACTTAGGATAGTAAAGAAAAGATAGATAATATAGCATAGTCGCGCTAAAGTTTTATCCTTTCCCTAAAGTTCTAAGTAGCCTCTTTGTGAAAACTTTACATGTGGGAGCTATGCGCGCTAAGACTACTAAGCTTGCTTAGTAGTTTAAACGCGCTTTTTTTTTATAATTATTACCTTTTTTACGCTCTTTTTAATTACTAAGTAAGGGGCTCTCTGGTTGTTTTATTATATTATTTAAGATAAAAGCCTTTGTTATATGCTACTCCTAGGTAGTTAATATAACGCTATATATATTTTTAAGTAACTATAGTAGTTACTAGTTAGTATATATACTATCTAAACCTTTTTAGGGTTTATTTTTAATACCCTTAGTAGTTAGTATAATTCCTAAGTACTTAACCTTCTTAACTTTAAATTAATACTTATTAATGTTTAGGTATAAACTAGCTTATCTAAGTTTATTAACTATAGTCTATATGTATTTAATATAATACTTCTTAGTTTTACTATATATAAGTATATTATCTAAGTAAGCTATATAGAAGTTATCTAGGTATTATTATCACATTTTATTAATATATATTTAAAAAGTACTAAAAGCTCTAGTAAGTCTAAATAGTATAATAGTGTACTTATAAAGTCTATATTATATAGAAAATACTATTTTTTCTTTATTACCTTTTTTAATGCGTATATTATTAAAGTCTACAATGACATTTATAATAGATATAAACCTTATCTTATTTATACGCGCTAGCGTGTCTTTTAACAATAGTAGCATATTATAATTATACTTTATAATAGTGTTAATTATATAATAATTAACGCAAACGCGTAATCTACTACCTAGTTTGTTAATAATAAGAATAGAAGATGTATACTAAGACGTGCTTATCTATAAAAACCCTTTTATAGTTATTTTATTAATATATTCTTTAGCTACTATAGTCTCTAATTAGATTAGATTGTATATATGCAGTTGCGGAGCTTTATTATTAATAAGGTTAATAGTATAGTTAACTCTAGAGTAATATAGAGGTAACTTATTAGCTTCCTTTAAGTTAAAATACTAAAACTTGTCTTATAACTATATAGGTATTAACTACCTTATCTTATTTACTATTTAGGGCTTATTAGATAACTTTTTTTATAAACTTATTAGAGTCTATCTAACTATATATAGGAAGTCCTATTGTAGCGTAGAGTATCTACGCGTTACAATCGCCTATTATTAGATTAGGCAATTAACTTAGCTAGTCCTAGTTATAAGGCCCTAGCTAAGTAATAGAGTCTAGTTTATAAACCACTATTAAATAAGCTGCCTAGCTAGTAATTAGACTAATATCCTTATAAGTTGTTATAGATTGTAATAAGCTAGTAGGTAGCTTATTATAGTATATAGTTTTAGGCAGTATATCTTTAAGGTAATAAACTAGGCAATAATACGCATTAAATATTATATATTAGTTATATGACCCTAGTCACAGGTTTATGAGCAAATATCTAATCTATACTAAGAATAATATTAAAAGCCCTAATATTAGTAATAAAATATACTATATGCTAGTATAAGTACTATACTATATTATAAGATCTATAGCTTAACTAATCTTGTCTATAACTTTGCCATATATATAAAATATAAGGTAATTAGGTTATTAATATAGTATAGTCTTAGCTAGTATTATTTAATATATAAAAGACTAATAAAACTTGCGCTAGCTCTAGTGTTAGTAAGTTATTACGCCTTTGCCTATTTTTAAGGTGCAGCTAGTTTAACTAAAAAAGTAAACCAGAGTTATTTAGTTTTGTTTAGTTTGTTAATATTAAATATAGAGATCTGCTATATATGCTATAGGTTAAGATCTAGTTCTATATCTAATTTAAACTTATTAATCTTTTGTTATACTACTATAAGGTTCCTTTATATAGGCTATTATTGTTGCTCTATTATATAATTTTACTCTAGAGCTACTAAAAATATAACTTATTTTTATAGTCTTAACCTTAACGCACGTCTAGGTTATTATTAGATAGGTTATTAGGTTTAGGTAACTTACTATAGGAGTTATTATATCTGTATATCTTATATAGCTAGTTAGAGTTTATTTAAATAGTATAGATATATTGCGCGTTTTTATAATTAGTAGGGCCTAAGAGAATAATATAGAGATACTTAATATTCTTTACTAAAGTAATAGTATTATTATAATAGTTAGTAGTTATATCTATTACTTAATATTTTGTTGCGCTATATTTAAAGTAGGTATTAGCTTTAGCTAGTAGATCTCGTTTGCGCAATGTGCGTCTATAGTTATTACGCCTAGTAAACTACTTTATATAGGGTAAATAAAGTAGTGTGTATAGTAGTATTAGATTTAGTTATAGTTATATTTATTATGAAAGCTTTTAAGTAGTTAGATTCTATAGTTTATAGAGGCTTCTAAATAACCTATTATAAATTTGTGATTAAGGTATTTTATATATAATATGCATTCTGTATAGGAAGTAAAGACTTACTAGAAATAGATAATATATTAGTAGTATTTATAATATAAGCATATATAAGTTAGTAGGCGTAATTTATTAGTAGGTAGTAGTTTGGTAAACTAAGATAGTTAATAACTACTATAAATTATGTATACTAATTTATAAGAGTCTCTCTATGGCCCTAGACTAGTGTATTGCCTATGATTTTTTCTAGACGTTTAATAGTTTATTCTGTAATAAACAGATCTTATTAAGATAGTTAAGTATATTAGCTATAGTTATATAGCAGTTTTTAAAATATAGGTATATAAGAGTTTCGGCTTACTTCTTACTTCTTAAGTTAGCTTTGTAAATACATAATAAATAGCTACTTAGTAGGTAAAGTCTATAGTTTATCTATTAATATAATATGCTAGTATTTATAGTTATTCTTGTCTTTATTTTTACTAGAGAAGAGATCTACTTTAGGTATTTAAATATATAAGTATTAGGAATCTACTATAAGTCTAGGTAATAGAATTAATTTATAAGAAGGTAGTAAATAGGTCTATTATTATGTGTAACTTATATAGCTAACAGCACGCCTATTATAATATAATTTTAGGGTAAGCGAAAAACGTATATAACTAAGCAATAGATTATTAGTAGGTGTATAGTAAACCTTAATATTTAGTAGTTACTTTATAGATAGGATAGACTAATTAGAATCTACAAACTATTAAATATTATAGGGCTAATTATATATAGTATAATACATACTAGTAGTTGGCCTCTAAGCTTAGTAATATAGGTTTAGGCTATATTTAATTCCTACTAAAGCATATTCTCTATTTTTATAAGTTGTGTAAAACAGCTTTCTAAGTCCCTAATAATAATTAACGCGCGGGACATAGTTATTAAGTAGGCCACCTTAGAGCTTCTTAAGTTATTATTATAGGGCTATATAATAATTAGTAGAGATCTTAGACCTTTTAAGGGCAATAAAGTCCTCCTTTAATAAATTATAATAGGCTCCTAACTAGACGTTATCTTATTTTACAATTTAAAGAGAGTCCTTATATAATAATATATAATCTTCTAATATCTTAACTTATTATAACTTTATTATAAACTATTACTCTAATACTTTATAACTATCCTTAGGTTATTTAAACTCTTAAAGCTTAGCTTAATTATCTTCTAACTTATTAGTAATTTATTATACTATTATTAATAGTAATATAATAATATTCTACTAGAATTTAAGTTTTTAGCTAATAGCGTTAATAAACTATATATACCCTTAAACCTTAACTTTATCTAGCTTTAACCTATCTTTCACACTAGTAACGCTAACGCAAAGTTTATAATCTAGTATATTACTATGATTTTTTCTTTTTTGCGACTAAGGGATTTCTAATAAAAATATTATAATAATAGCAGATATTCCTCCTATTATTATATACACAAAAAAGCGTTTTAAGGTATTAATAAAAAGGGTTAGCGCGTTATAAGCGAGCTAAGCAAGCTTAGTAGACTTGGCGCGCCCACTCTAACTAAAAAAATCCATATACAAAACTATGCGTAAGGCCATATTACTATACTATAGTTCGAAGCGGTGGGAGGAAAAGGTGTAAGATAGTGCTGGCGCCGCAACTAGTATAACACTGCAACTATTATCTCTTTTTTTACTATTATCTCTAAAGATTGCTAGAAGTAATAACTATTATGTTAGTAGGTTCGTGTGCACATTACTATTAGTATTGGTAATATTAGTAAAGTATATATATACTTAAGAAGGTTAGTAGGTAGTAAGCTAGAATAATCTTAATAGTTATATATTATAGCTAGATAATTAGGTATATTAACAAAAGGGTTGTCTTTATTAAAAGGTATACTTTTATTATTATTATTATCTACAAAAGCCTTATTATAATCTTTAGATTAAAGAAGTCCCTTCTTAAATATAACTTTGCGTTTATTACATTACTGCTTCATCTCTAGCAAGTTATTATCTTACTTATCCTAGTCTATAGGTAGAGTACCCTAAGTAGTGCTCTACTAAGTTAGAATCTCTAGCTAAAACACTATAGCAAAGTCGTAGGGCTTCTTGCAAAAGCTAGTGTTATTATTATTTTTATAGCTTAGTCTTACCATCTTATCTACTATATATAATAGGTTTATTTCTTAGTAAGCGTATAATTTAAATTAGAGGTTAAGGTCGCAAAGTTAAATGCATAGTAGGTACTATAATAGGTTAGAATAGGTACTTTTCTACTAGGTATTATAACTATAGCCTATACATAAGTATAAAAACCTATATATATAAAATATTTATATAGTAATATTAGACTAGGCTTTTGCTAAAGTAGGTAAGACTTATTAGAATTACCATAAGGTCTTAAGACTTTTAACTACGCAAAACAAGCGCACCTATAAAGAATTGCTATTATACTATACTAGAGCAATTTACTAAGGGCATAGGCCTTACTAACTTTACTTATAACTATGCCTTAGGCTATAAGTTATCTAGATTATTACTATTTACTATGATCGCAAAGATCTTATATATCCTCTTCTACTATTATTACAAAGGTTCTATGTGTATAACCTTCTACTATTATTGTAAAGGTTCTATATAACTATCTACTATTATTATAGAGGTTCTATATATTATAAGTAATAGAGGAGACATTATAGTTAAAGTCATTACTATTATTAAATCTAGGCAATAGTATTAACGTTATCTTCTCTCTTATTAGTAAGGTAAACAGAATTATAGAGATTTTAATAACTTATAATAAGTTTAATAATTATCTATAAGTAGCTTATTTAAGTAAGCTAGGCTTATAGTTATTACAATAACTAGATTTGCTTATTAGTAAGCTATACTTATAACTACTATAAGAATTACTACATATAAGACTTAGTAAGCCTATAAATTATTATAAAAAGCTATATTACTTATAAATAAGTTACTCTTCTAAGGATCTAGTAGTGCTAGAAGGCTAACATCTTATAAAATATAACCTACGTGCTACTAAATAAGATAATAGCTATTATTTATCTCCTACTACACCTATTATTAATAGGTAACCTATAGGTAAACATTATTATTACTATTAGTTATATTAGTAACGCTTAAGAAGAGGCATCTATACTCCTAATATATAAGGTACTTAAGAACATAAGAGCCCGCCTACTATATTAGTTAATAGGCGTTATTATTAATAACATTCCTAGAGATAGGCTATAGATAGTTAAGCTACAGCTTAATAATTACTACTATAGTGTAAGAATACTATAGGGGTTATTACGCTATATGTAAAATAATAGTATAATTAGAATCTAAATATAAGATAGTAGTTAATACTTATATAAAGTAGATACGTAGGCAGGCTATATATATAGCCTCGCTTAGAACCTCGCTTAGTAATCACGCTAGTCCCAAAAGGGTAATATAATATAAGTAAGGGGCCTACTACACCTTAGATTAATAACACTTAGTATTAAGAGAATTTAAGGTAAAGCTAGAGTTAATTAGGGCCTTAATATTATCTTAATTACTAGTCTTAACCTTTAGAGTTACTATACTCCTAGGTAGCTTATAGACTTAGTTAAATAGACAACTAAATTTTTTTACCTTTAGAATCTTATTAATATAGCTAATAATTAATTTAAAATAGGTAGTAAGGTTAGCTAAGAGATTCTTTTTACCCCTTAGCTTTTTCTAATTCCTTTAGTTTCTCTTTTGCATCCTAAGTTTCCTTAGACCTAGAAGCTAATAGCTTATCTAAATTAGGACAACCTAAGTAAAAGTGCTTCTCCTTACTATAATAGTAGCAAGTAATTATTATTAGACGCTCTTTAGCACTATCTTGCACCTTAGTGTAATGCTTTAGCGCCTCTTACTTCTAGTTAAAGGTCTTAGCTTTTTTTAGGATTTTTTTTTATCGCCCTTACAGTTAGATTATTTTTATTTATACTATTTTAACTTTAATATAGTTTATATATTATTTCTTACTAGTTTGGTGGATTAGTTACTATAATGGATATTTATTACCTACTCTTTAGTAATAGCTATTATATTCTAGTGTTAAATAGGTAATAAATATAACTTTAAAGTTATCTTACTATTAAGACACCCTATAAAGTCTATAACACAACTATAATCTAAAGTTATTTTAAGTTTATCCTAATAGTTGCAAATACAGTCTAATAACTCTATGAAAGACTAATTTAGTTTTTGCCTATATTTCATAAGTAAGTTATAGACTTATTAATAGTATTCTTCTACTAGTATACTTAGGGTAGAAGTATCTTTTCTTATGTAGCGTTATTGTATCTACCTAGGAGTAGGACGATAAAGGCTTTCATCGTAAATAATATGATAAAAAAAGTAGAGCCCCCTACTTAGTAATTAAAAAAGGCGCAAAAAAGTAATAATAAAAAGATCTTTTCTTATAAGTTAACCTAAGTTGCTTACTAGATTAGATCTTAACTATAATAAGACTATACTTTTATTACCTAGATAGTATATATTACCTCTAAAATATAAGTATCTATAAACTCTACCTTAGTAGGTTTATTATAGAAATAAGTAAATAATTATCTAAAAATACATTTGCAATCCCACGTCTAAAAATTAAAGTCTTATCTATTTTTTCTAGTATACTAATATAGTAATCTTGCGCTAGGTAGATAGAAGGCTAGTAATACTTAGAGTATTATATAAGTAGTAATAGATTTTAGAGTCTTCTTAAGCGTAAAATAGTCTTCCTAGTTATATACTATCTTAATAGCCTAAATATAACTTAATTTTTTCCTCTTTACACTTTATTCTTCGCTACTTTTTATACTTTCGTAATAAATATAAACCTATTTACTAGAGCAAATATAAGAGTAAGCTATTATAAAGTGCTAGACTCTAGTTATAATAAGCTAGCACTAGTAAGTGCTACTTACTCTAATATATTAATAACTAGTAATAATAGGCAGCTTTCTAAGTATTTTTATATAAACTATTTAAGATCTTTTATAAAGACTTCTTTCTTAATAAATTTATAGGGTAGCCGTGTTAAAGGGCCTATAGTAAGACCTTTACTAAAAGCTGCGCAAGTAAACGCTAACTTAAAACCTATCTTACTCTAAATTACTTCTTATATAGGCAGCAATTTAAATATTAAAAAATAGGTAATAGAGTAATATAGGGCACAATAAGAGGTAACTAAGTATATTAGGTAGTACTAGTAGATAAGATAAATTGCTGCGGGATAAAGGTTCCCTGTAGGCAATATTATATACTAGAGGTTACCTAACCCTACTAATCTTAGTATATAACTAGGTTTTATAACAAAAATCTAAGCTACTTATATAAGATAATAATATAAAGCTATATACTAGCCTCTATTCTTAACTAAGTTAATTACTTATAATACTTTTTCTAATCTAAAATCTATTATATAAAGTACTATAATAGGCTTTTTTAAATATCTAGAATAATGTGGTGTTAATTTATCTACCTAGGGATAGAACAACAAAGGCTTTTATCTTACATAATATAATAAAAAAAGCAGAGCCCCCTGCTTAGTAATTAAAATGAGTATTAAAAAGGCGCTAGAATAATATACTTTTAAAATACTTTTATTAGATATATAAGTATTTTTAATAAGATAAAATAAAAGTATAGACAATTCTAGTACTAAATAATTTAAGTTAATTATATATATATGTATAAAAGTATAGCTATTATAAAAAATATTTAACTAGTACTAAAATATACTAGTATTATATAAAATAATATAATAATAGTATATAATAATAGTATACTAGCCTTTTTACTATAATTTATAATTATTATTAATATATTAGACTACTAAGCTAGTTAGACTACTAAGTTAATTAGTTTTTCTTTAATAATAATAACTTAATAGTCACTATTAGTATTATTACTAAAGATCTTTTTTGTGTAGAGATTCTAAGTAAGGTTTAGTTCGCACTATACATAGAGAGGAGTAAAATAAAAATACTAAAACCTAGTACCTAGAATATAGTCGTAGTAATAAACTATATATAAAATAATAATAATATTATTATTAACTTTCTATATAGTAGGATTAATAATAGTAGTTAATAGATAGTTAGCCATAACTAAGTTATATATTGTCTCTTAACTAGTAGACTATTAGTTACTATTATACTTGTTATTATTATTATTATAGTCAAAAATCTTACTAAAGAATTTATTAATTACGTAAAACGGTAGTTAGTTAAATAGCCAGCTCGAAATCACGTAATATCACGCTTTAATCCTAGGAGAGAAATTAGTATTATTACTACTAATACTATTTAAAAATATCTCTTTAAGTATGTATTATTAATTAAAACTACCTAAAAGTAGAATAATAAAGGCTTTTATGTTAAATAATCGCTGTTTTTAATTACTAAGCAGGGGGCACTACTTTTATTGTTATATTATTTAAGATAAAAGCCTTTATCGTCCTACCCCTAGGTAGAATTAACGCCACATCTTAAATAATATAATAAAAAAGTAAAGTCTTTTACTTAGTAATTAAAAAGAGTGTAAAACGTAATTATAAAAAAAAGTATTTAAACTACTAAACTGTTATCGCGTTAGCGTATTTAAAATTAGTCCTTAATTAGAACTAGGTATAGTATACATATAAATAATAATTTTTTATTTTAATTTACTTTAACCTTAAACTATAAATAAGGTGTTTAGTAAGGTAACTATCTTTAAGTATAATATTATAAAATAATTACCTTTTTTACGCTCTTTTTAATTACTAAGTAGGGGCTTTTGTTTTCTTTATTATATTATTTAAGATAAAAGCGGTTATCGTTCTGCCCCTAGGAAGATAATTTAATAACATATAATACTTAATTTAGAAGCTGTTTTTTTAGTCTTATAATAAGTGTTTATATTATATTTTCTCTATACTTATTATACTAGTATTATATTAAAAGTGCCTTTTTCAAAATACTACTACTATAAATCTTTTTAGATAAATTTACTATTAAATAGGCTCTACAGCTAGCTATATAGATATTAACATTAAATACTCTATACTAGTAAGTCTAGAGAGTGTACGTAATAATTATATAAAAAAGGAAATAATATAATAGAATTAACTTAGTATTAATTACTTATCTCTAGAAAGGGTGTAGATAGAAAGAAGAAGATTCTATAATATATAGGCTGCGGCGCACAGGCATTATATAATTCCTATATAATACTATTATATAATAATATTAAAACTTTAATTCTCTTAGGTGCTCTTACCTATAAAGTATATATAGACACTAGCAACTTTGTATTTTAAGGTTGCTATTAGTAGTTCTCCTCCCTTCCTTTACATAAACTATCTGCTTACTAATATTTATCCTATCTATTTATTATTCCTTTGTCTGTACGCCTTCTACTCTAGCCAGTCTACTTTAGTTAGTAAAAAGATTCTATTAAGTAACTATTTATTATACTTTATTACTATTTATTAGAGGCGTAATTAGGCTTATTAGTAGTAGAGTAGTAGTCTAGCTAATAGTAGTTAAGGGTAAGATTATATAGTTAATAATAAGATTATAGTAATAATATATTATTTATATGGAGATTTTTTTCCTTAATTTATTTCTTATATAATAGGTAAATCTATTTATTTTAGCTATTTAGGTAGTAATAATAGGCAATTATATAATATTAAATAAAAGGAAAATAACTGCTAGTAAGGGGTAGAAATTAAGGCTCTACATAGAAGGAAGAAATATATAAGGTAGGCTTTTCTTCCTTTTTATTCTTTTTTATCTTATTCTCTTCTTTAAAAATCTCTCTATATATTTCTTCTTCCTAGCTCTTTTCTCTTTTTTTATTTCTATTAAGCTAATCCCCTATTTTATATAGTGCTAAACTATACCTCTTATTATATATTACTAATCTAAGGTGCAGTCCCCTTACTTATATTATTCTTAGCTATTTCTCTTTTAGAACTAGTGTAATTTACGAGCGCCTTTATATATATATAGCCTATGTGTGTACCTATCTTATATAGGTATTACTACTATTTTATATATAGATTCTAATTACTAGTTATTTTATATATAGTGTAATAACTTCTATAGTACTCTTACACTATAGTAGTAATTATTAAGTTGTGGCTTAACTATCTAAAAACTTAGCCTGTCTCTAGGGCGTTAATAATATTAACACCTATTAACTAGCGTAGTAGGAAGGCCCTTACGCTCTTAAGTACCTTATATATTAGGAGCATAAATGCCTCCTCTAGAGTATTAATATAATTAATAATAATAATAATAACACTTATCTGTAGATTACTTATTAATAATAAGTATGATAGGAAATAAAGAATAGCTACTACCTTACTTATAGCAGCAAGTAGGTTATGTCTTATATAACGCTAGCCCCCTAATACTACTATAATAGATAGTCTCTAAGAGAGTAACTTACTTATAAGTAGTATAACTTACTATAGTTAATAACCTATAGGCTTACTAAGCCTTATTTATAGTAACTATTATAGCGATTATAAAAATAGCTTACTAATAAGCAAATCTAGTTATTGCAATAACTATAAGTTTAGCCTACTTAGATAGGCCCCTATAGTATTATTATTAAATAAACTTACTATAAGTTACTATAAATTATAGTAATCTTATTCACTTATTACTAATAAGAAATAAGACAATATTAATATTATTAACTAGATTTAATAATAGTAATATCTTTAATAATAATATCTCCTTTATCTCTATAACTTTTATAATTATAATATATAGAACCTCTATAATAATAGTAGATATTAATAACCTAGATAACTTATAGCCTAAGATATAGTTATAAAATAAGTTAGTAAGGCCTACACTTCTAGTAAACTGCTTTAGTATAGTATAGTAGCAACTCTTTAGGGGCGCGCTTACTCTATATAGTTAAAAGCCTTAAGACCCCTATAGTAATTCTAATAAATCTAACCTACTTTAGCAAAAGCCTAGGAAAGTCTAATATTATTATGCAAAGTTTTAAATAAATATTATCTTTTATAGTATATATAAACTATAGTTGCAATACTTTATATAAAATTACCTACTATGGCTAACTATAGTACCTACTATACTCTTAACTTTTAACTCTAACTCTAACCTAAATTATACACTTACTAAGAGACGAACTTATTATATATAGTAAATAGATAGATAGTAAGACTAAGCTATAATAATAATAATAATAATAATAATAATCCTAGTTTTTATAAAAAACCCTATAACTTTAATATATCTCAACCTAAAGTCCTAACTTAAAGTACTACCTAGAATACGCTTTCTATAAATTAGAATAAGTTAAATAATAACTTACTATAGATAAAGCGATATTATAATAAGTGTAAAGTTACCTTTAATAAGGGACTTTTTTAGTCTAAAGAGTATAACTAGGCTTTTGTAGACAATAATAGTAATAATAATAGCGATAATAAAGGTAGATTGTTTCGTACTAAAGGTAGACCTTTTAATAACAAAGGCAATTCTTTTATAATATAGCTAATTGCCTAACTATAACGTATAACTAATAAGACTAGGCTAGTCTATTACCTACCAATTTCTCTAAGTATATATACTTTACTAATATTACTAATATAAATAGTAAGGGTTCTTAACTATAAACTCTAAGTTAGTGTAATAAATAAGGAGAATAGTGCAAAGCTAGATAAAGTTAAGGTCTAAGAAGAGATATAGTTTGTTAATGTAGTTAACTAAAAACCTAAGTTTTAATAGGATATTATTACGTCGCTATTAGCAACTATATAGCAAACTACTAATAAACTAGAGAATAATTAAGCTAAGCTTTAAGAGTTTAAACAACTCTAGGCTAGTTATAAGGTGTTAAATAATAGTTTATAATAAAGTTAAAGCAAGTTAAAATATTAAAGGATTGTATTATATTATATAAGAACTCTCTTAAGATTATAGAGTAGAAAGATATTAAGCTGTAGACGCACTATAATTTATTAAAGAAGAATTTTTATTGCTCTTGGGCGGTTTAAAGTCTATACTACTAACTATAGAGCTCTATAATAATATCTTAGAGAGCTTTAAGGTTGTCTGCTTAATATCTATATTCTATATATTAATTATTAGAACTTAGAAAACTATTTTTACGCAACTTATAGAAACAGAACACACACTCTAATAGGAATTAAATATAGCTTGCACCTATATAATACTAAGCTTAGGGGCTAGCCGCTAGTATGCATTATACTATATAAGGTAATTTCTATAACACTTAATAGTTTAGGGATTCTAATTAGCCTATTGTATTTATTAAGTAATTTTCAAATATGAAAGTCTATTACACTCTAGTAAATATCCTATTACTTAATTATACAAGCCTTTTTTATACTCTAGATTTGTAATATAATCTATATACTATAAGCTATATAAGTTATATATAATACTAGACTTGTCTAATACTATTTTATAAAGTAATTATATTACCTAGACTTATAGGAGATTTTTAGTATTTGTAATAGATCTAAATATCTAAGGTAAGTTTTTCTTCTTTAGCAAGGATAAAAAAATAATTATAAATATTCGCGGATTGTGTTAATAGACAAGTTATAGACTTTTTCTAATAAGTAGCTTTATATTATATATTTATAAAGCTAACTTAAAGGATATGCCTAGACCTTTGTATACTTACACTTTAAGACTACTATAACTATTCCTAATATACTTGATTATCTTAATAAAATATACCTATCTAAGAATAAACTATTAGACGCCTAAGAAAAGATTACGGGTAACACCTTAGCTTAAGGCCCCAGGGAGACTTTTATAAACTAGTATGCGCACTTTATAGCTGTTATTAACTATTTTAATATACCTAACTACTTGCTAATAAATTATGCCTATTAGCTTATATATAGTTAGATTATTTACGCCACTAATATATTATCTATTTTTAGGAAGTTTTTTACCTTCTATATAGAACGCGCACTATATATAGAGTGTCTTAATTATAAATCTATAATAAGCTAGTTAGGCGCCCCTATAACTATAGCACTTAACTACTTAAAGACTTATAATAAGTTTAATTATAACTAGATCTAATACTACTATATATATTACTTTATTTACCCTATGTATAAATAAGTTTACTAGGTGCAATAGCTATAGATCTATATTACATAAACTAGATTTGCTAGCTAAAGCTAATATTTATTTTAAGTATAGTGTTGTAGAATATTAAGTAATATATATTAAAGATCTTTGTTGTGTGGAGATTCTAACCAAGGTCGAGTCCGCACCATACACAGAGAGAAGTAAAACAGAAGGCACTATAACCTAGTACCTAGCTACGTAATAGATATAACTACTAGTTATTATAATAATACTATTACTCTAGCTAAAGATATTGAGTATCTCTATATTATTATCTCTAGGCCTATTAACTATTAAGATGCGTAATATATCTATACTATCTAGATAAATACTAACTAGCTATATAAAATCTATAAATATAATAGTTTACGTAATAAGTTACCTAAGTATAAGATTAATAATTTTAATAGGAATAATATATATTATAGTTAGGACTATAAAAAAAAATTATATTCTCTATAGCTCCTAAGTAAAATTATGTAAGGGAGTAATAGTAGATATATATATAGAGGAATCTTATAGTAGTGTACTAAAAAATAGATAAATTTAAATTAGATATAGAGCTTAACCTTAATTTATAGCGTATATAGTAGAGATTTCTATAATTAATATAGATAAGCTAAATAAAGTAGAGTAACTCTAGTTTACTTACTTAGTTAAACTAGCTGCACTTTATAAATAGGTAAAGGTGTAATAACTTACTAATACTAGCGCTAGCGCAAGTTTTGTTAGTTGTTTATATATTAAATAATATTAGCTAAAGCTATAAAATATTAAGAATCTAATTATATTGTGCCTTATAGATAGTAAGGTTGTGAATAAGATTAGTTAAGCGGTGGATTTTATAATATAATATAGTACTTATACTAGCACTACTATGTGTTTTTATTACTAATATTAGAGCTTTTAATATTATTATTAGTATGGATTAGATAATTACTTACAACTTATAACTTAGATTATATAATTAATCTATAATATTTAATATACACTATTGCCTAGTTTATTGCCTTAAAGATATGCTGCCTAAAATAGTGTACTATAATAAGCCACCTGCTAGTTTATTATAATCTAGAACTTATAAGGATATAGCCTAATTACTAGCTAGACAGCTTACCTAATAGCTTTTTTATAACCTAGACTTTATTACTTAGCTAGAGCCTTATAACTAGACTTGGCTAGGTTAACTACCTAACCTAACTAATAGTAACTATAATATATAAATATTCTATACTGGTATGGGCCTTACTGTGTGCAATTAGATAGACTATAATAAGTTTATAAAGAAACTAGCTAATAAGCTCTAAATAGTAGATAAAATAAAGTAGTTGTTACCTAAGTGGTTGCATAATAAGTTTTAATATTTTAACCTAAAGGAGGCTAATAAGTTACCTTTCTATTATTTTAGTGTTAACTATGCTATTAACCTTATTAATAATAAAGCTTTATAACTATATATATATACTCTTATATAACTAGAAACTATAGTAGTAAAGAAGTATATTAATAAAATAACTATAAAAGGATTTTTATAGATAAGTATATCTTAGTACGCGTTACCTATACTTATTATTAAAAAACTAGGGGGTTAATTACGCGTTTGCGTTAATTATTACGCAATTATCGCTATTATAAAGTGTAATTGCAATGCGCTACTATTACGAAAAGACACGCTAGTATATAAATAAGACAAAGTTTATATATTTATTATAGATATTATTATAAGTTTTAATAATATATAAATTAAGAAAGGTAATAATAAGAAAACATAGCGTTTCTTATGCAATATAGACTTTATAAATATACTATTCTGCCCTTTAGACTTACTAAAGCTTCTAGTATATTTTAAATATATATTAATAAAACGCTATAATAGCACCTTAATAATTCCTATATAGCTTATTTAGATAAAATACTTATATATAGTAAGACTAAGAAAGATTATATTAAGTATGTATAGGCTATTATTAATAAGCTTAAATAAGCTAGTCTATACCTAAATATTAATAAGTGTTAATTTAAGGTTAAGAAAGTTAAGTATCTTAGAATTATACTAACTATAGACAGTATTAAAATAAACTCTAAGAAGGTGTAAGTAGTGTATAATTAGCAACTGCCCTACTTCTTAAAAGATATACAGACCTTTTTAAGATTTGTAAATTTTTACTACTAATTAATTAAAGGATTGAGTTAGATTACTTACCTATTAACTAACCTTGTAAAGGGCAACGCGCTAAAAGACTAGTCTATTAGGCTAGAAACTCGTACTATAATAGTATTTAATGCGCTTAAATAAGCCTTTGTAATAGTACCTATACTAGTCTATTTTAACCTAGATAAGGAGACTTAGTTAGAAACTAACGCGTCTAATTTTATTACTACTATAGTCTTGTTATAAAAGAATAAGTAAGGTATACTCTAGCCTATTATATATTTATTATATAAAATAAACCCTACTAAGTGCAACTATAAAATCTATAATAAAGAGTTGCTAGCTATAGTATACGCCTTTAAAGAATAAAGATCTAAGCTATCTAGTACCTAGGACTCTATGAATATTGTTACTAATTATTGCGTGTTGTAATACTTTATAACTGGCAAATAGCTTAACTAATAATAAGTGTAATAGGCAGAGTTTCTGGCTAAATTTAACTTCTATATTTAAAACTATTCTAGAAAATAAGATATAAAGCCTAATACGCTTACTAGGTAATTTAGTAACCTACCTAAGGGTAATAATAACACCTACTAGTAATACTAAGGTTAGATAGTTTTTATAACTAGAAATCTTTTAGGGTAAAGGTTTATATTATATAATTACTACTACTTATATTTTATTAGATAATAGTTATTATTCTAGCGTATAACCCGCAGCTATATTATAATATATTACTAAACTTGCTGCTAATAATAATAAATCTGCTACTATAGCTATAATAGAGACTAAAAACTGCGTAATTACGTAAGAATATTAAGACTACCTACGTTTCTAATAAGATAGTCTAAGATATTACTGCTACTATTAAGGCCAAGGCCTGCTATTTGCTAGAGAAGCTCATTAAGTAGGGACTTTAGAATTAAGGTTATAGGCTATTAACTAAGTAATAAACTACTATATAATAAGAACTAACTATATATTTCTAATAATAAGGAGCTCTATATGCGTATTCTTAAGTAAGCCTATAATAGCGTTATTACTAGGCATATAAAGTTATAAGAGTACTTATAAGCGTATTAGTTGCTAGTATTACTAGCTATGTATAATATATACTATTACTTATTATATCTACGCATATGTTATCTACTACTATAGTAAGCTATACTATAATGCTAAATATAGCTTACTGTATTTGCTACTATGTTTAGACTATTATTAAAAATTAATTTTAATAAACTTTATTATTGGCTTGCTACCTTACTATAATAATAGTAAGATTTATATAGCTAATATAGTTATTATAGACTAACTTAGTAAAAAGAAGAAGTTTATTTCTATAGTTAAGATTATAGCTAAAGTAGTTATAGAGGCCTTTATTACCTATATTTAGCGTAAGAAGAGTTTTCTAAAGAATATTATTAGTAACTATAGTTAATAGTTTATATTTACTTTTATAAATAACTTTGTAAACGCCTTAACACAAATCTATAACTATTAACTAGTTAGCACCCTAAAATTAATAGCTGAACTAAAGTTGCTAATACTATATTAAAGGAGTACTTACTTGCGTATATTAACTATTAATAAAATAATTAGGCTTTATACTTACCTATAGCAAAATTTATTGCTAACTTATTAGTTAGTAAGTTAATAGGGGTTGCACTCCTTATTGCTACTAAAGGTTACTTACTATGTAATAGTACTAAGCCTGCCTAGTTGCTATATAATATTAAGTTAGTAAGTAGGAACGCTGCCACTAGTAAACGCCTACTTATAGCGCCTACCTATATAGATTATTAATGTGCAGATAACTTTGTTAATTCCCTTATCTATATACGCGACTTTTTGTATAATAACCTATAGTAGGTATAAGCTAAGTAGGCTAAGTACGTAGACGCAAAACGTACGCTAGTACTATATTTTAAAGTTAGTAATAAGGTAATATTAGATACGCGCAACCTAAAGACTAAGAGATCTAGCTTTTTACTTAACTATAAAAATAGGGGACCCTTTTACGTTATATAAGTTATTAATAATATAGCTTATAAGCTTAACTTCCCTAAAGAAATAGGCTAGCTATATACTATTTTCTACCTATAGCTACTACACACCTATATAATAAACAGCTGCTTAATAGTTAGACGTATAATAAAGATAATATACTACTAAATAAGTATATAGATAAAAAGTATAAGATAAAGACTATACTTACCTATTACTTAAATAAGTTAAAGAAAGATCCTTATACTCTAGACTATAGCGTTATGGAATATAAAGTTATATAGAATAGTTTTAAAGACTCTACTTAGGAGCTATATTATAACCTACTTAATTGCTCTTATCTAGTTACTAAATTTTATATTAAGAACCTAAAGAAACCTACTATACTATATAACTTTATAAGCTTATTACGCGCTAGAATGTTATTATGTATTTTATAGCCCTCCTTATTATAGACGCCTACTTAAATACCTAGAGATAGTTAGATATAGGTCTTAAGTTAATATATAAAGTAGTCCCCTTAGAAACCCTTCTAGTAGTAATACTTTTAGTAAGGTGGCACATTCTAACTTACGCGGCGGTATTCTATTCTAGCGGCGGTTATAGCAATAAATATTAGTTATAGTAATAATAGTGGTTATAGTAATAATAAAATAATACCTATAGATATTAAAGAAATAACTTTAGTCTATAGTAATTTAGTAGGATCTTATAGTAATTTTATATAAAGTACTATAAGATAGTTAGAAATATAGCTTAAGGTAGCATAATATAATATAATAGAGCGTAATAAAGTGTAATAAATATAATAGAGCGTAATAAAGTATGATAGTTATATAGGAATTAATATATAGTTAGATTATAGCAGTAACACTAGAGTTGCTACTATAGAGGAGGGGGGTAGTGTTACTAATCTAAGGTGTAGGCCCCTTACTTACGTTATATTACCCTTTTAGGACTAGCGCGATTACTAAGCGAGATCCTAAGCAAGGCTATATATATAGCCTGCCTACGTACCTACCTTATATAGGTATCGTCGCTACTATCTTATATTTAGATTCTAATTAGACTATTATCTTATATATAGCGTAATAACTCCTATAGTGCCCTTACACAAAGTTAGTAAAGAAGATAGATACTAAAGTAGCTCTACTAATAAAATTACTAGTAAAAGCTATAAATAGCTCCTTAGCAAAGATTTATAGTACTACTATTCTAGAACTAGAGCTAACTAACTTTTATAGTTAGAAGTATACTTAAAATATTTCTTTTATTATTACTAATCTTTATAAATATAAGATCTTCTTAGGTCTTCTCTAGCTTAACTAGAAGGACCTAAAGCTAAATATTATAACCCGTAGGATGCTTTTTTAAAGCAATTCTAATAGTTATAGTATACGTTCTAAAAGAATAGCTATTAAAATATAAATAAGTTTAACTGTATTATGTATAAACTAATAATGGTAGTTTTTACCTATTTAATTAGTAGTGTAGATTATACAAACCTAAGTAGTCCTAATAGACGCAAAAGGTTACTTATTCTAAATAAGTATTCTAAGTTTGCTAATATCTTCTTAAATAAGAATTATAAGGTAGTACTAAAGTATAGTCTAAAATAACTTATATATAGACCTTAAGTCTAGTACTTAACTACTATATTTTCTTTTATATAATCTCTCTGTATCTAAGCTTAACGCTCTGAGGAGGTACATAAATATATATTTAAAGTAAGAATAGATTTACTACTCTAAGTTGCCTACTAGGGCGCCTATTCTCTTTATATAAAAAAATAGTAGCTTCTAGTTTTATATTAACTATTATAGGATAAATAAGATTATAATTAAGAATTATAGTGCTTTTCTACTAATTACTAAGTTCTTAAGCTGTTTAGTTTAGGCTAGAATCTTTTTAAAGTTTAATCTATAGAAAGCGTATTATCGCATCTATGTAGTAGCAGGTAATAAGTAAAAGACTATATTCTATACTAGGTGTAGACACTTTAAGTATATAGTTATGCCATGTAGCCTAATAAATATACTAGCATAGCTTTAGACGCTATTTACGTAAATACTAGCTAGATTAATTAATATAATTTATATTATATACTTAGATAATAGCTTAGTCTTCTCTAATATAGAGGAATAATATATAAGTTATATCTAGAAGGTTTTAAAATACTTATATAAGGCAAAGCTATTTATTAACCCTAAAAAGTGTTAGTAGTATACTAGGTCTATAGAGTACTTAGGGTTTATTATTTCTTCTAAAGGCCTTAGTATAGACTCTAAGAGGGTTAAGGCAATCTCATAATAGCCTATACCTAGATTAGTTAGAGATATCTATGTGTTTATTAGTTTATTACAAACTTTTTAAAGATTGCGCTCCCTTTAACTTATTTAACCTAGAAGGCGCCTAGTAGCGTTAGATTAGGCTACACTATAAGGCATAAAGAAAGTGTTGAAATTAATATTAGTTTAGAAGACTACGCTACTTTTTAGTAATTGCGTAACATCTTATTATAAGTACCTATTCTTACACACTTTAAAAGTAGAGGATAAACTTATATTAAGACTAATACCTTTAAAGGGCTAATTAGCACTATTTTAAGCAGTTAAGCCCTAAGGGAAATAGAACTAAGTAATAGTAACCTATTAACTTCTTTTTAAAGAAATTAGATAGTGCATAGTATAACTATAATATATATAATAAAAACTCCTTATAATTATGCAAAGTCTTATACACTAGTAGAAATATTTAGATTCTTACTATTTTAAAATTCTTACTAACTACTATAACCTTATATAGTTTATAAAAACTAAGATGTTGTAATAATATTTTATATAGTTCTATTTTACTCTCTCTAAGTTTAATTTTATAATTATATACTGTACTAGGGTTTTAAACCGTATAAACGCCCTTTCCTAGTAGCCTAATTATATAATAAAGGCTTCTTCTAGGCCTAAATATAAGCATAATAAGGCTTTTATAAATCTTTTAAAGGAGATATTCTCTAAATAGAAGGTAAATAGGATTATAATCATTATTATATTAATAAGGATATATAGTAATTATAAGGGTAGTAAAAAGCTTAAGAAAGAAATCTAAGCTTTTTACTAGCGTAATGGCAGCAACTTAGCGCATAAGGCACTAGAATAGCTGCTAGAGCTAATTAAGAATAAGTTTAAAGACTTTAATATAAAGTCTAATAGTTTACTACTACGTAGCCCTAGTACTGCTAGTTTGCGCCCTCTTAAGCCTATTAAGCTTAGGACGCTAGAATAGAAGGCTAAGATAATATTATTATATTATAATAGTTCTTTAGTAGGGTATTTTAGTATTACGTAAATCTTTAAGTGTGTTAAGTGCAAGTATGTGTAGTAGGAAATATTAATTAATATTACCTAGTATACATATAACTATAAGCACTATTAACACTCTAGATTAAAGCGCTATAAGCTGTATAGGCTTCTATAACCCTTACCTATCCCTAATAGTTTCTAGTAATATATAACTATAGACTTTATTACTAACCTACTACTAAGTAAGTTTTCTAGCGTTATATATATATACTATTTTAGTTATTATAAACTAATTTTTAAAAATAGCTTATTATATACCTGCCTAAATAGATTAGAATAGCGTTAATCTTGCTAAGGCTTAGATCTATAAGGTAATTTGCCTTTATAGTTCTCTAGAATTTGCTTTACCTTAATTTATAGCATTTTTTAGCACATTTATAGCTTTCTCTTATAGCGTTATACTGTGTATAGAACGTACGCGAAGTATTCTTTATAATAGTTCTCTAGAATTAGTAATATCTAATAGAGGTCTAATAATGTACTTAACGTATTAGGATACCTTTAACTACTATCTTAACTTATAGCGAATTCTTACGTCTGCTTTTTACCCTTAGACAAATAGATAGATATAATATTAAAATTAGATACTTAAATAAATACCTTTGTATCTTTTACACTTTAGAGTAAAATAATTAAGCTTTATCTAGAAGAGAAACATCGCATACCTTTTAGTATATAGTATAACGCTGTAAGGGAAAGCTGTAATTAAGCTTTATAGATCTCTATTATAGAGTTTGTCTATAATAATAGCTCATATATAGTTACTAGCTACACTCTATTTTAAGTTTACTATAGTAGCAATTTAAAAAAGCCTAGTAGGCCTTAATAGGCGCTAGGTAATAGTAAAAACCCTAAGGGTTAGGTAATTGCATTTAAACTAATTTTAATTACAACAAAGTGCTATAAGAAGATTAAAGTATTAAATGCCTACTAGAAGGCCCTTGCTAATAAGAAAAGGCTTCCTTTAGAGCTTAAAATTAGAGATAAAGTCTAGGTTTTAAATTATTATATAAAGTCTAGAAGACTAAGTAAAAAGTTAGATTAGAAGTTTCTAGGCCCTAGTAGAGTAAAAGAATATATTAGAAATCCTTCTACTACTTACTAAATAGAGCTTACTTCTTTTAGTTAGATATATCTAGTATTTTATTCTTTTTTATTAGAACTATATAAGACACGCGGATCTCTTCTATACTTATAAAAGCCTATTTGTAATACTTTATACTAGTTAGGCAATAATATTTATAAACTAAACTGCCTTCTTAATAGGTAGTAAAAAAGTAATAGATTATAGGAGTATTTAGTAAAGTAGTCTAGTTACTCTAAGAATAAAAATAGCTAGAAACTAGCTATATTAATTAGTCTACCTACTCTTTATAATAGTCATATACTAGTCTTCCTACTAAGTACAACACCCTATTACATTTCTTTTACACCATATTTTCTCCTATCTACGCCTTTTTACCTTTCTAAAGGCGTCTTTTTCCTAGTTAGTATTAGTGTATAGCTAGCATAGGCCTATACCCTATACTGCCCTTTATGTAAGAAAGGGCCCCCTACGTCCCTTTCCTATCTACTTTTTTAAAATAGTATTAATTTAACTGGCTCTTTTAACTATTTTAGCTATTTCTAATACGTTAGCCCTATAAGACTATATACCGTCCTTATATTATTCTAAGATTAACCTTTTTATTTAGCAATAGATAGTAATATAATATCTACTTCTTCTTTAAAACACTACCTATAGGTAGTTAAATTAGTAAAAGTTTTACCTTATTAGTTACTAGTTGTGCTAGGCAGTTATCTAAGGTCTATAAGACTACTAATAACTTCTTTGCCTACTATAAGTAAATAAGGGTGTATTAGTTTATTAGTTACTAGTTATACTAGGTAGTAGTTTTACGCTAAGATTTATAAAACTACTAATATAACTCTTTTACCTACTATAAGTAGGTAAAAGTATATCAGGTTAGTTATTAGTTGTGCTAGGTAGTTATTACACTACCTAAGGTCTATAAGACTACTAATATAACTTCTTTGCCTACTATAAGTAAGTAAGGATATATTAGGTTAGTTACTAGTTATACTAGATAGTTATTATACTACGCTAAGATCTATTTAAAAGGCTACTAATATACTTCTCTACTTACTATAAGTTAGTAAGAGTGTATTAGTTTATTAGTTATTAGTTATACTAGGTAGTTATTACACTATAATAAGGTCTATTTAGAAAGGCTACCCTAAAAGTCCTAATATTCTAAACATAAATAATAATTAATAAATAATAACTACTACACTATACCCTATAGAGCTAACTTGCCTAATAACTACCTTTTAGCGCTATTATAGTAAGGGCATAAGGTATAAAGCTAGAAGATTAAAGTTTGGCTATAAAGGTTATATACAGATTAAAGTTTTATATATTTTATTTTATACTTTATTTTTTACCTAATTTGTTTTTAGCTTAGACTATACGCTAGCTTACACGCTATATAAGACCTACTACTTTAAGTCTATCTACTATACCCTTTTTATAACCCCCTACTTTACTTAACCCTACTACTACCTATACTATAGTAAGCTGCCCCCCTTTAATTTAAAAGACTTTTAAAAAAATTTATATTCTCTCTACCTCTAGATAGTTCTAGAATTAATAATATAGAGGTAAATATTTATCTATACCTTACTAATAATAGTCTATATAACACTTACTTTAAGAAAAAATTTCTACTTAACCCTACTAGTAAGCTATTATCTATTAAGCGTAGAAAGTAGCTAATCACTACTCTCTAAATAACTAGTTACTTTGCCTCTAGCCTTATAAAGAAAAAGAGTATTATTAAACTACTAAAAAAGGTCTACCTTAAAAAAATCCTTTATAATATATAGCATAATTACTATATTACTACACTTAAAGTAGACTAGCTAAGTAATAAATCTTTAATAGTAAATCTTAAGTAGCTTATACACTAAAATAAAGCTAAACTTAAAACTACTAGTAAGTATAACGCGTTTATAGAAAAATTTAAGCTAAACTAATTAATTTAGTAGAGCTTAGAAATACAATAGTTACTTGCTACCTATTAGGTTTAGGCTTAATATTACTTTTCTTAAGGCCTATTTTTAAAGATAGTACTAGATTTATTAACTAGGACTATTATAAAGGTTAGAAAAGACTCTAAATACAAAGTTCTTATTTAGACTTTATATAAGCGCGCTAATATATTTAAATAAGCTTTTACTATACTTAAGAAAATAATACTTTATACTATAGTATATATAGTTTTAGAAGATTTTTACTTCTAGCCTAGTATTACTAATTAAGTAGCTATTAGATAAGACTTATTTAGCTCTAAAAAAGTTCTCCCCTTTATTAAAGATAGTTATAATTTATAGCACTGCACTTAAGTCCTTTTAAAACTTTCTAGTCTAGGAACGCCTAATCTACTATATAGTTTACGCTACTTTTAGGCAGCTAAATAAAGTTTATTCTACTTCGCTATACTTTAATATGCACTATAATATCTACTCTAGCTTATAGTGTCTACTTTATAATAGAATAATACCTTTTACTACTTTTTAGTTCTAAGATATATATAAACTAACCTTACTAATAGCGCCTAAATTAATATACTCTAGGGTAGACACGCTTTAGCTGCTCTATTTAGTATATCTAAGCTAGGACGCTCTATAAAGCTACCTAATATTAATAAGTACTATAGAAAAGTTTAATCTAGCCCTAGTATTAAAGATTAGCTAAAGAATATGTAATACGATCTACATAAATATAGACTATTACTAAGATATTAATAATAAGAAAAATTAAGATAACTTTATAAAAGCTATTTTTAGTTATTGTAAAGGCGCGTCTTAAAAGGCAGCGCAAAATTAGTGTTAAATAAACTAGGCCCTTTAAGAAGATTATAGACCTAAAGCACTTTTTAAATTTCTAATAAAAACTTGCTATAATTTCTTTATTTCTTAATAGGTATATAAGAAGTTTTATAAGCTCTTTCTCTCTAATAGAATAGATACTTAAATATTTTTATAGGCTTTTAAGAGTCTAGCTAGGAAAGGTAGACTAGACGCAAAGATCTAAAAGAACAAATTATAATTTAAATTAACTAGAAGTCTTAAGTTAATACTTTAGAAAGAGATATAAGACTCTAATAGTAACTACCTAGTAATTAAACACTAGATAACTATAGCTAGCAATACTCTTTGCAATAATAGTATAATAAACTCTTTCTAGGCATATATAAGAACTCCTTATAAGGTAATACTTTCTAGATTAACACTCTTATATATAGTAACTAGAAAATAAATACCTTATTCTAGACCTACTTCTCTTTCTTTAACTTTTTATAATTAGACTAAAGTATATGTGAAAAGTGGATAAATAGATAAGAAGGTAATCGAGTTGGTATTGTTAAACTGGTTGATTAATTTTAATAAACTGGCTACCTAGCAATCTATATACAAAATAATTTAGACTAACGAACACTTAGTTTTGTATAGTTTAATTATGGCTTTAACTTTCATCATGCGTGCTAGTGTTTTTAAACTAATGTTTAAACTAGTGTTATATGCAACTAGTGTTTTATATGCAACTAGTGTTTTATATGCAATAGTGTTTTATATGCAAACTAGTGTTTTATATGCAAACTAGTGTTTTATATGCAAACTAGTGTTTTATATGCGAGCTATTGTTTTATATGCAAACTTTGTTTTACTATTGCGTAGTTGTGACGTTAATAATAAACGCCTTATTTTAGAATAATTTATTACTCCTTAGTTTATTATACGCTAATATATTTTACATTATAAAACAAGTCTTTTATATTTTGTTTTTAATAAGTAATTTAATATATATAATATTGCCTTGTTTAGTATATTCTTTTTAGCAATTGCTCAAAATTGTTAAAGCGCTTAATTGCGACAAGTTTGTCAAAAGTTATTGATTTAGAAAAATTAATTACGAGCTTATTTATATTATGATAGCGCATTTTTATAATATTTATTAGGTTAGTTTTATATTATATTTTGTTTTTAGTTTTAAGTAATTTAATACATATAATATTAGATTTCTTACAATTATCTTTTAGTAAACTTTTGTGCGTTACTTAAAGTTGACTTTGGCTTTAATTGCAACTTATTGTTAAAACGACTATTTTTGTTATTTTTAGGTAGCTTATAGTTATTTATCTATTTATCTTTTATTATAACAGCGAAATTCTAACATGTTATTTTATTATTTATTTTGCTCTTACTAATATAGTTTTAACAGTATAGTATATAAAGTATAACGCCTGCTTGAGCTATAGTAAGAAACTTAGAGGCCTACACTTACGCTACTACTCTAAAGTAGCTAGATAAGTAAATATAGAAGTAGAGAATAATCTTAATTTAAATAAACTTAGTGTTGCCTACTACTCTATTTTAGAGGTTGGTAATTTATTAGATAATAAGGCTTTAAATATATACTACTAGACTACTCTAATTTAGTAGCGTATATAGGAGCTACTAAACTAATTAATTTAAATAAATTATAATTTTAACTATAAAATGTAGATGTTAAACTAAAATTGCTACCTATAGGTAGTAAGAGAGTAAGGGTTTCTAAGCTATTTAGAGGCCCCTAGCTAGTTATACTAGTATAAATTAAATTCTAAGAGTTAGCTTTTAGGTTATAAGTTTTAATAGATATTAGTGCTAGCGCTTATAACCTTATTACTTTAAGGTATATAAAGGTAGTATAAAAATAGCTTAAAGCTACACTTTTCTACTTAAAAATACTAATCTACCTTAAGAACTTTATAGGAAAGAGAAGCGTAAAAGTAGACGCCTATTTTATTAAAGATTTTTATTATGTAAAGAATTCTAACCAAGGTCGAGGCCGCACTATACACAGAGAGGAGTCAAACAAAGGCACTAAAACCTACTACCTAACATATAGTAGTAGTAATAAAATATACGCAAAATAATAATAATTTTATTATTAACTTTCTATACAGCAGCATTAATAATAGTAGCTAATAGACAGTTAGGCATAACTAAGTTACATAATATCTCTTAATTAGTAGACTATTAGAGAGCTATAGTGTAGACCGCGGAGTTGCAACTATAGGAGCAGTGTAGATAATAGGACGCTTAACTATAGTTTAGTTATCACGCTTGTAATCTAATAGTAGCGCAGCTATAGTTTGCTATGCGTATAGTATATAAGTCTCTCTTATAATATATTAATAACGTCTAGTACACTAAATCTTTATTTTAACGCATAATACTATATCTTTTAAATCTAACTCTTTATCTATTATATCTAGTAACGCAATAATTACTTTCTAGCAACCTAATATTGCGTTGAAGTCTAATACCTATAGCGACATAGCTGTTATTAAATATAATTAGGGTGTAGACAACTAGCTAGGCAAAGTTAAGAATAATTTCTAGAGATTTAGCGACCTTATGCGACTAGAAGGATTATTAGAGGGGCCTTTACAGCTTATCATTAAGTACCCTATTAGTAATATCTTTAGGCTAATTTGCCGCGCCTTATGCCTCTAGATCCTAGAGTGCAAGATAGTTCTTTAGTACCTAAATATTAGTAGAAGAGACGTAGCCTTTATAACGCAATAATAGTACAACATAGAGATTATACTATAAAAGCTTAAAAATATAACTAAAAATAAAGGTAATAAGAACTATAAGAGTAAAAACTAAAGTAAAAAGGAGAAAGAGTTTATTATATTATATAAGATACTAGAGGTATAGTAGTAGTATAAGAAGCTTATTAAGGTAGTAGCAATTATCTAGGCTACTATTAAGGCGGAGAACTACAAGCGATAAGGGTAAGAGTGAGGGTAAGTAGTAGTGGCAGAAGCATAGGGGAGATATAGATAGTAGCGGCAAGATTCTAGGGGGTAGTATATAGCTTGCCAATTATAAGGAGAAATTTACTATAGAAAAGTAATAAGCTGGTTAAGTTAGTTACTATTATAATTATTATAATTATTATTGCAGTAAAAAATATTATTAAAGAAATTATTAATTACGTAACACAGTGGTTAGTTAAACAGCTAGCCCAGAATCACGTAATATTACGGATTAACTCTAGGGAAGAAAGATATCTATTTTATAGTCTAGCTTAATATTAATAGATATAGCATTACTATATAGTTTATTTTCTATAAAATAGGGGACTATAATCTTATTATTAGTAGGAAATTTCTTAAGTAAGCTAACTATCTAGTTAACGCTTAGGACTGTTGCCTTTATTAGAAAGATAATAAGAACTTAACCTTGGCTAGCAACCTTATCCTATTATAGACTTCTTTACTACCTAACCCTTCTTACTAGAATAATACTACCTATTAGGATAGTCTACTTAAAAAGCAAGACTATACTTACTAAATAACTTACTTATTAAAAGCTAACTAGAGCGTCTCTAAGGAGATCTCTATCTAGCTTCTAGCCCTACTATTTTAGTTATTAGAATATACTTAAAGGCTTACTAAAAACTAAGCTATAAGGACGCCTTTAATAAAGATAGTAGTGTTAAGACGATTAAGCTATCTTTCTTAGATAAGAAACTATTAGATAATAAATTGCCTTTTAGTTACTCTATCTCTACTACCTAAGGAAGCTACTAGTAAGACTAGTTTCTAGAAATTATATAGTAGAATCTAGGTCTTACCTCTAACTCTAGAGATCTAGAGACTATAAACCTACTAGAGAAGCTAATCTATAGATTAGGCAGCTCTTATCTATAGAATTAACTCTTTAATTAAAACTACCCTAACTAGAATAACTTAGGTTAGCACCCTTCTACCCTATTAAATTGCTAACCTAGAAGAAGAACTTAGTATTACTTACTATAGTAAGAGCCCTAAAGATTATAGCGCCGCCTATTATAGTAGCAGATTAGAGGACAAAGAGCCTGCTTATTATAATAACTTTCCTAATAATAACCCTAAATTTACTAATCTAATTAACCCTAAATCTAACTCTTTATAGAAAGAATACTTAAATAATAAATTTTAATAGTAAATTGCCTAATAAAATCTTTTAGAACACTAATAATTAGAAGCTGCCCCCTAATTATTAGCTCTTACTCTAATCTACTAGTTACCTAACTTATTCTATCCCTAGGGGCACTCTAAGCTACTATAATAGGTGGCCTAATTTACTACTAATTAGGTAGCTTTTTAGCTAGCCTACTATATATAGGCACCTATTACTTTTAGCGCTTTTACTCCTAATAGCTCTTCTACTAGCTAGCTTATTACTAATTTAGTAGCACTCTAACTAATACGCGCGCGTAAGGCACCTATAACTTTTAGTATTTTTACTTCTAGATATTCCTACTACTACTAGTAGCACTACTCTAATTAAAAACTATATAGTTTGGTTAATATATTTTTTAACACTTTTTTTATAGTACTAGAAAATATTATATAATATAATTGCGCATACGCGTAATAAACTAACTAGAAAATCTTTAGCTAACTATAATTTTATATAGTGTTAGAGCTAAGAATGTACTCTATTAGTAAGATGCTAAATATTATAATATAATTTCTATTATGTTTTTCTACTAATTTACTAATTTACCCCTAATAACTTTTTTTAATATCTCTACTAAATAGTAACTAAATTAAAACCTAGGGCTACTATTAGAGCTATAGAGGCCTATTATCTGCCTCTATTATAACTCTCTTTAGTTCTAAAATAGTACTAGTTATGTTAAAAATCTACTAAAACACTCTATTTTTACGTACTTGTCCTTTCTATTTTTAGACTTTAAAAGAGGAGTTATATAATAGTTTTATACTAGCCTTCTTACTAAGCACACCTTATTACCTTTTTTTATACTCTATTTCCCTTTATTTGCGCCTTTTACCTTTTTAAAGGCGCCTTTTCTAGTTAGTGTTAGCGTATAGCTAGCGTAGGCTTATGCCCTATATTGCCCTTTATATAAGAAAGGGCCTCCTATATTTCTTATTTATCTACTATTTTAAAATAGTATTAGTTTAACTAGCTCTTTTAACTATTCTAGCTATCCTTAATAGGTTAGCCCTATAAGGCTATATACCGCCCTTACACTCTTAAAGAGTACTAGGAATAGCTTAAGATAACTCTAAGGAGATTATAATAAATAATACTAGCACTAATAGATTACGGCTATAGATAACCTTCTAAAAAAAAGGGGAACACCTAATTATAGTTACAATTATCTATTTTTAAATTTATAAAGGTATTTTTAGTATTTATTTTTATCTTATCTTTTAAGAGTAATAATAAGTAAGTACTACTATTTACTTTTTATTCTAAGGGACCTAGTACGTATCTTCTATAGGAAGTTTAGTACTATATAGGCGGCCTTAGGTATTTTAATAGATTAGTATAGAGTACTTTATTAAGATAGCTAGAAGGTAAAAATTATTACTAAAAATTATTATAAGTCTTACTAGGTATAAGAGAAGGATAATTAGAGCCTTTTAATTTTTATTCTAGGAGATATAATTAGCGCTAGTTATTGCTAGTTAAAGGTAGATACTATAAACTATTAAACTAGACTACCTATAACTACTAATTTTTATCTAATAGCTACTATTAGAGATCTAGATTGCCTAGTCGCGCTAGTTAGAAGCTAGTAGTCCCTATTAGACTATAACTACTACTATTTACTAGAAATTGCTACAAAAACTAGCAACTATATACTATTAGAAAAGGATAGCCCCTCTACTTTATACGTAGCTACTACTTAGAGTTTAGGCCTATAGCAGCCTTTTTTATAAACTTATACTTATTTTATAGGTTCTAACTCATATAAAGGTAATACTACTTATAGATCTAGTTGCATTAATTAAGTTATTTAAGTATAAGGGTAGTATAGGCTGCCTTCTTCTTTCTCTTCTTACCTTTATAGGGATTAGAACTATATTATAGGAGGGTGTTAAGTATAGCTTAGCACTTATTATTTCTATTAAGTCTAGCCTACTAAGCCTAGGAATAGACTAAGATTATAAAAGTAGAAGCTAAAGAACTAATATTAGGTATATTATAAACCTTAGTCTTTATACGCGCTATGTAGTACTTATAAATAGTTCTTTATATTAGTTAGTGCTAGTTAGACCTTATTAATTACTATTAAGAATTAGAGGAGTAACTTATAACCTTAAGAGCCCTATTATTCTTACCTTTGTAATACTTAGCTAAAAAATTATTTTATTAGGCAATCTTATTATTAGCGCGTAAGTAAGAGTCTAACTTAAGTCTAGATTGTAAATAAGAAGCGTCTAGGCTAGTAGTGCTTAAATAAAAGTAATAGTAGAAACTATAGCCGCTAAAATAGATATTGTTCTTTATAATAGCTACTATATTCTAGTAACTTTTAATAATTCTTTCTTACACAACTATATAAAGCTATATAGTATTCTATTAATTTTTACTAAAATACTTACTTCTTAATTATAAGAATAGGCTAGTTATAGTTTTTAAAATTACTCTTTAACTAATTATAAAAGTCTTTCTCTACTAAATTTATCTATAGTAAGATTAGTTAGGGCCTAATAGTGCTAGTTAGCGCTAGTAGGTACTAATTAGTACCTAATAATAATAATAATAGCTAAGAAAGGGACTTACTAAGTATTAATTTTTATTACTAAACTAATAAGCCTTATAATAAGCCCTACTATTATCTTAGAAGCACTACTTAGAGTTAAAGATTGTATAACTAAATAGAAAGTAGTAATAGTCTAGTATATTAAGAAATCTAGTAGTATAACAACTAATATATTCTAGGTAGAGGATGCCCGCTATATTAGTTATATTATATTTGGTATTTTTCCGCTTCTTAGTTATTCTAATAGTAAGAAACTATACTAGTTAGTGCTAGTTAGCTACTAATAGGCCCTTTTCCGCTTACCTAGGAATCTGTTAATAAAAATTATTACTAATAGAGTTTAGGAGCTAAGAATAGTTAATAATTAGCATAAAATAGCTCTAAGGCACACTAATAAGCTAGAAAGTAAGTAAGGAAGAAGATTAGAAAGCTAGTAGGTAGGAAATTAAGAATCTAGCGATAACTACACCTTACTACTAATTAGTTTAACTTACTATTATACTATAAGTAAGCGTAGTAAATAGTGAAGATACTTACTAAAATTAAAATTAAGTAGTATAGTATTTAAAAGAAAGAGGGGTAGGGCGCAGCGCGTTATAAATATCTTACCTACTTAATTAGAACTAGTGTAATTTCTTATTAGTTTCTTATTATAAACGCTTATATTACCCTTACTACTAAGTTTTTACCTATCTTTTTCTACCTACTATAGCAACTTCTAAATAGCTAGTTATTTTCCCTAATTATAACTATAGCCTTATACAAAGATATTTAAGTCCTTAGAGTGTAAATAGATATGTTCCCCTACTAAAGAAAATATATAGTGCTAGTTAGCAACTATAAGAACTATTTTAGTACGCTAGAGCACTTTTAGAGTAAGAGTAACTTTAAAAGAAAATAATATTTATAAAATCTAGGTATATACTAAAGTTAGTAGGGTTAAGTAACCTTTAGTATTAAAGATCTTTATCGTGTTAAGATTCTAACTAAGGTCGAATTCGCACTATATATATAGAGAGGAGTAATCTCTAGTATATAATATTACTTATAAGGAATCTTTACCCCGTAGAGATTTGTCTTGTCTACTACTACTATCTAATATACTTAGTTACCTTCTCTCTTCTAGAATTAATTTATAATATTATGTAATTCTAGACTAGCTATTTAACTAACTACTATATTACGTAATTTAATAATTTCTTTAATAATAATTTTTTTTATAGTAATAATAATTATAATAATTATAATAGCAACTAACCTAACTATTTTATTACTCTCTATAGTAGATTTCTTCTTATAACTAGCGAGCTATATATAGCCTCCTAGGACCTTACCACTACTACCTATCTCTATGCTCCCCCCTACTACTACTTACCTTCACCCTTACCGCCTTTTAATTACTAACCTTACTTATTATTATTATATATTTATATAATATTAACTACTATAAGAAGCTTCTTCTACTATAGCTATGCGCGCGCACTTTAGCAATATATAAGAAATACCCTTTTCTTCTTCTCTAATAGGTGTCTACTACTATATTTTATTCTATTCTTTAGTCTTACTAGTAAGATAACAGTAAAGTGCTATTATTTTCTTATAAAGGTTACTATATTTCTATCTAGGCCTTTATATAAAAGAATAGTCTAGCACTTAAAAATTTAAAGTTATATAAAAATTATATAGAGCCTAAATAGATTATTAGGTATAACTTTTAGAATAGTATAATTAATCTAGTTCTTTAATAGCCCTACCTATTAAACTATATTTTATAGTAGGTAGGCCAAATAGCTAATATTACCTAACTAGTTATTTATACTAGTTTTAAATTCTCTAGTAACTATTTAATCGTAGGTATTAGATAATATAATCTTAGGATACTAAAAAGATATTATATTATTATATATAATAAAGAGTTAGATTTAAAAGACTTAGTGTTCTATAAGTTAAAGGGGAAGAATTTTTAGATATTTTAGATATCGTAAGAGTAGGCAAACTTATATACTATACGTATAGCAAACTATAGTTATAACTCTATATAGCTCTACTATAGCTCTTTAATAGTCTACTAGTTAAAAGATAATATATAACTTAGTTGTACTAGATAGTAGACTGTCTATTAACTACTATTAATAATACTACTATACAAAATATTAATAATAAAATTATTACTACCACTATGTGCTAGGTACTAGGTTTTAGTGCCTCCTATTTTACTCCTCTCTATGTATAGTGCGGATTCGACCTTGGTTAGAATCTTAACACGACGAAGATCTTTAATACTTAGTTACCTCTTATCGTGCCCTACATTGCTCTGTTACCCGTTCTCTAACAATTTTCTTCTTCTTTATTATTTATTAAGAGTCCACGAAGTATATTAGAAACCTAAATAACGCTCGAGAGCCAAATCCGCAACCGGCGCAAAGAGTTAATTCGTTGGGTGGAAGATGGCATTGGCAGCCGTGGTTAGGAGAGAAAGGCAGCAGCTTTGAAGAAGCGCTTGGATGATCCGGCTATCAAATGCATCACGCATAATAACCGCGTCCATTTCCTGCCCCAGCTTGTCGCTGCTGGTGCCAACTTGTCAATCCCGTATGCCGACACACTGCTCGAGGATATGGGGCTTACGGCTCACACTAGGAGGTGGTGGAAGGAGCGCGGATTGAGGCCGGCTGCACCGCTGATGCTGCCGTTCGCCTTCTGCGGAGATATAAGTACACGACCACGTCTCCGCAAAGAGCCAGTAGCAGCAAGAGCGAGTTTCGCGCCACCACATTAAATTATCGAACTTTCGTCGCGACGTTGATCCGGCGGCTAGTTCTCTATTAAATCTTGCGGAGTTGATAGAAACTGCAGCCATCTCGGGTGTAGAGGCACCCCAAAGCGTGATAGTATCAATTTGATGTGTCGGTAAGTGAGAGGGCCTGGGATCGATTCGTTAAAGGTTGCCAATGATACTAGTACTGTATCAGCCAGACTACGCTATCCATTCGTTATCATAGGTCTCGTACGGTTAAGGAGCCTTGGAAGCGTCCAAAGTCGTCGTGCAAATTGCTCAAGTTGCAAGCGAAGGACCGTCTTGTCATGGTCGATCTGGGAGTGGAGAGTTGATGTTGAGATAGCGGTCGACTTTTTGTGAAGATCGAGGAAGATGAGAGAGCTGTGAAGACTATGAAGGAGATGGCCGGGTCCACCTTCACACAGAAATAGCTATCCCACTGCTCCGCAATAGAAGCAATATTCTGACAACTCTCAAGAACTTGTTGCCAGCTGATCAGCCATTCCTCATCTTGCTGCCTGACACAACACAAAATGGAGAGTAGGAGCCGCGTCATCAGCAAGTGAAGGACAGTAACTAGCCTCGCATGGTGATCGGCGTGGGATTCTTGAGAGAATGCGTTGCGTTTGGGGTTAAGCCAGCCCGGCGGCAGAGCTAGCCGAAGCGCAGAGAGTTGCCGCTCGACATTGGCGATTCGCCCGATCACCTCTTCTTGCGGTTTCAGTAGACAGACCCTCGTGAGTTGTCCAGCCTGGCGCATCATGGTGACTGTAATATTATGAATGTTTGATACCAGCGTCTCTGGATGGGATGTAATAGCAGGAAGGAGTTCCCCACAGGTCCTCGAGGTGGGCGGATAGACGAACTTGTGGGCGAGCGTCTATGGCGTTCAACGGCTGGTTTGGGTTGCATACAATCAGGGTAGTATCGATTAGAACCTCATCCACCAGATACGGTGTTCCCGATGAAAGATTTGAGTACGTGTCTAGGCGGTAGATGCACCACCAAATCGAGCGCCATTCTTCCATGTCTTCTTCACCTAGCATACGCCATTCGGAATGAAGTGCGCGGAGGTGTTCAAGGCGATCAAGCCCTATGCGATAGGCCATGCGTGTCAATTTCCCTATTCGCATCCAAGCTTGCTGCCCCGGAAACTGATGGAACTCATAAAAGGCTAGCACACATGACTTCCGAAACTGATCAAGTGATGGGAAGCCGGTAAGTAAGTCATCCTGTAACGTACTGGAGCTCAGCAACGAGTCGATCCGGGCGTCTATAGCGGTAGAGTCCCTAAAAGACATGGACCTTGTGAGCTTTTCCGTAATTACGGTAATTGTAGAAATGAGACTACTATCGCATAGGGAGTTGCGATAACCGTCGAGAAAGCGCTCTTTTGAGAAGATCGGATTGGCATCCTGAACCATGTCGAAGTACTTTACGAGGCTATGGGCATCGTAGCAGTCTCAGCGTGGGTCTAGGTCGGTGCAAAAGGGGACAGTTCATACAGATGTTCCTCCTCATTGGGGCCAATGCACTCTCGAACGCTTTGGGCTGCGGTTTGACCGTCTTTGGAGTGCGCGTGGTTCGGTATATCATGTGATACGAGGCAGCCCATGGTGGGAGTTGACAGCGTTGGGGGTGTCGTTTCGGTCTCGTCATGGGGCCCGGCATAGTCGTCTTGCCGGCGATCTAGTTCAGAATGAGCATGGTAGGGTAGGGCGGTTCCGGCCTGGCTGCGGACCAGGCATGCGCCGTTGGGATGAATAAGTGCAAATCTCTCCGCGCTCGAAACAGCGTGAGCACGTAGGTCGGTCCCGATTGCCTATGAAGCGGCGTAATTTAGCAGGCGGACAGAGTCTGCAACCGCGATACTACCTAGGTACGGTACATACACTTCGCCTTTTTGCTAAGCCAGCGATCAGTACGGGCCGATGTCATCGAGCAGGAGCACACTACCGGATGCACGTATCACACACCCCCTCCACCTCATGCATGTCTGTGCTTGAGGCCGTCTTTCTGTGAGGCGTGCCGCGCGTGACTGCCCTTGGACGGCTGCATGTGCGTCCGGACTCGGGGTTATAGGCGCTGAATGCTGCATGGGGATGTCGGCACAACGATACGTCTTGCGGGGGATAGATAATGTGGAGGAATGATGAAGATGACGGAGGGTTGGGTGATCGGAGGATCAGCGACTTTGCATGTGCGGAGATGCTCCGGCGCTAGTCTTGATCTGGACTTGGTGGCCTCCCTGCGACTCTTTTCCGAGACTTGTACTGTAGTATTGCAAGGGGACGGTTGCGAAATATCTAAAGATGCCGTCAATGCCTCCTACCACCTCAATTCAGCTTCCTCAAACCACCACCTGCACCATGGCGTCCTTCTCCCGTCTCGTGCGCTTTGAAAGCGAAGAGGGCGGCGGCCCTTGTTTTGCAGACCTGGGACCTGGAGATGAAGGGCCGCCGTCTCCGGGAACCAAGCTAGAAGCTTTCGGATCCTATGATGCGTTCGTCACGAGATCTGGGAAAAGGACCGTAACGGTTCGCCGAGTGAGTCATCTTTGCACCACGTTCACGTAGCAATCCATCTGTCGGCGTCTAATTGTACGAATAGCTGCTGGCGCCATTGCTTCGAGATGACATCCCGATATACTGTGTAGGCCTGAACTATCGGAGTCACGCCAAGGAAGCATCTGTATGTAACCCATCCAATCCTGACCGAATGTCTGCTAATGCATTTGCACGAAAAGCTCAATATTCCATCCTACCCACCACTTTGGACAAAGCCTGCTGCAGCCCCTTGCGCATCCGGACGAAGAGATTCCCATAAACGACTTCTGCGCAAAGAGCCTTCTTGACTACGAGGTACGATATTACACCGCAGTGTTGAACGTTGATGCCCTGACCGAATGTTCTTCAACAGGGCGAGCTCGTCTTTGTTACCTCCAAGGAGTGCCGCGACGTTTCCCCGAGTGATGCTAAGAGCTTCATCATGGGCTATACGGTCGGTAATGACCTGTCTTGCCGCATGTTTCCAGCTTCCTAAGAACTCGGCCGGCCAGTTCTTCTTTGCCAAAGCTTTTGATCGTTTCGCGCCCATTGGGCCAGTTCTCATTAGCCCTGAGCTTTACGAGAGTGCAAAGCTTGATGGCATCACCGTCAAGGTAAATGGAGAAGTGCGGCAAGAACTCGACTTTCAAAAAGACATGATTTTCTCTCCAGAAAAAATTTCTCAGCCACATGAGTCAAGGTGAGTAGGAAAGCGCTGCAAACGACCGGGAATTGTACCTTGCTAATCTGGTACAGGCACAACAATTCCAGCAGGCACGGCAGTCATGACTGGCACGCCTAAGGGTGTTGGCATATTTCGAAAGCCAAAGACGACGTTGCAGAACGGCGATGTTGTCGAGATCGCAATGCCAAAAGTCGGGGCTCTAAGGAACAGGATGAAGTTTGAGTAAGCCTCGTTGGAAGAACAGCACTCTTTCGGCTATGCCTGTCGCTGACAATGTTCTTGAGGATAAATATGATGTCTTCCGTAGTGGTGTGGGTCCAGTGGCTTGTACTTCAAGTAGCTACGCGATGGTGGTGACCGATGTTAAGGGAAGTCGAAGGATGTTTTGTTAGCGAATCGGAATGGCCCTTATCCGTCCTAATCTCAGTCCTTTTCGCTCGTCGCCATGTACAACGTTTATTGTGTTGGTCAGTGAACCTGGCAGTATAGAATACATTTCTTCACGTCACTTCTGTCCGGTCTATATGCTCTGTGTACTCAAGAGGTTGCAATATATGTCACTGTTGCAACAGCACCCAAAGAGTGAGGGCATTATGGCCGCATGTTGCTGACGGAGAGAAGTCTTTCTTATTAAGCTCATGAGCTTCTTGGACAACCTGGCGATGGCAGAACGTAGCGGAAGAGATCCATTCTATCCCAATAGATTACAAGCTGCTTAGTAACTGGCGCTACCGCGTTTCTCATAGAACGTGCACAGGATAATGAAATCGAGCCCATGCAATCCTCTGCGCAATCGATACAAACGTATCCTTTTTTTTCCTCAATATAACCAAGCTCGCAACATGGATAAGCATTTTGCTAGCTCGCCAACGTCTTTAGCGCGAGAAAATAAAAAAAAGTCAGGCCTTATGAGGGCGAATGTGGTTCTACTGCCAAGACGGTCAACGAATGAGCGTGGGTCGTAACCTGGTTGAATTCCCGGTACATTTTGCCAGTCCGCAGTAGGCCAAAAGACTTCCATGTCATCCTGGAGGCAGCCACTTGACCCTCGTGGTGATTTGGCTACAGGAGTGGGGCTGAAAAGCCGGATCGACTCTGTGGAGAGGACAACAGAACTGATGGACGCTGCTTCAATTGCTGCCCTGGCTTCCTCATAATCTTTGGTGTGGTTTCCATGGGTGATGACTAGTAGACTCAACACGCTTGTTTTTGCCCTAAGCATCTGATCCGAAAGGATCGGGCCTTCTCGGTACGACTGCACGACGATTTGAGCAAGCCGAGATCCGCCGTGGTATTGTTTGAGGAAAAAGCCGTTTTTCACGGTGGTGAAGGCCTCACGCTCCTTTGATCCCTTGGACATCCAAGATTCGGTGGAAGAAGGGAATGGAATCCAGAAATGTAACCAGAAGCAACAAGCCCAAGAGCCAGAAGGCCGGCTTATTGTTACACAGGTGGCCATTCAGGAGCGACAGAAGAGCCGCGTCATTAACGCTCTTGCGGCGTTCCAGCGCCCACGCTTCAACAAAATCTTTGGATGCGGTTTGCGATATGTTGGGTTCCTTCAGCAGCAGGGCGAGCCGCCACGCGAGTTGGTGTGCATCGCGAATGCCACTCCCTATGCCTTGCCCGGCAAAAGGAGGAAATACGTGGGCCGCATCCCCAATTAGAATCGTTCGGCCGGCGAACCATTTGTTCACAACTTTATGGATGAAGCGGAAGGGTCGGCAGCGGACAATTTCGATGCAGTCGCGGGGGAACTGCACGTGTTGAGGGAAGAGCAGACCGTTTTCGTCTCGGTCCCGGACGATCATTGGGCTTAGGTGATCCAATAAAAGCTCCACGGGGTCCATATCGTCATTCAAATCTTCCTGACGAAACTCATGACGCCAAAGCCGCTGTTCATACGGCCCGAACCTTCCAGCGGCCGTGGCCTTACCGGGAGGACTGCAAAAGTGCCAGCCCTTCGGCCAGAAGAGATCATACACCTGCTCTGGCGTATACCCAAGATCCCATAGTGGAAATTTCGGATGAGTCTGCGGTGTCGGCAGCCGAAGTCTCAAGTTTGAGGCCACCCAAGTTCCACTATAACGATAAATGCCGTCTTCTTGTTTGATTCCGGCAGATGCTTCGAGGAAGTGCTTTCGGACCACACCCACCTTCCCATCAGCGCCGATGAGCCATTGAGCTCGGACTAGATTTTGAGAACCATCTTCCTTACGGTATGCGATCGTTGGAGGGTCTTCTTGCAGTCGACTGACCACCTCGCATCCTGTCCGTAAGGTGCAGAAATTGGAATCTTCGATTTGGCGCCTTAAGGAAAGTTCTGTCTCGGTCAGACCTCAAGCATGACACGAGTAAGCTCCCGGGGCACGAACCAAGGCGAGGCTGAATTTGCAGGAGACCAGTGGGTAACGCTTGATTCAAGACGTCCGACCCAGTGTCCAGAGTGAAGAACGGTTTGGCACAAAACGATGTCTGGTGAAAGTTGACTTTCTGGACCACTATCAAAGGTGTATGGGTTAGATTCCCAGTCTGCGTTTTGCTCATCAACTGCAGTGCACGTACCGTGCCCAATATCCGCAAAGTCAGGACCCAGTCCTAGACTATGAAAAACTCTCACAGCATCTCCCGTGAGATACACACCTCGAGGATCAGTGGTGATCTCCTTTTCCTTCTCCAAAATAATTGACCGTACCATAAATCAGCCGCTGGATCTCAAATAGCGACGGGTGGATTCATACAGTGACCTGATGCTGAGCGAGACAGAGACCAAGCGTAAGCCCTGCAGGGCCCGCTCCGACAATGACAACCTGAGTTTCCTCCAGCATTTGGGACGACGATTTGGTGGGCAAGTGTACAGCTTCCTGGGTAGCCTAGACTGAAGGATACGCATGCTTAAGATGCACCGACGCGGGCGAGGCCAGCTGCTCGGGCTCGTGATAAGGTAGCAGCCAACACGGAAGATTGTAGGTCATGTTTCGAACACCAGTAGCGGCATCCCCGCAAAATAGGTGCTGCACTGTGTTGTTCCGGATATGAAAAGAGATGCTCCGCGGGCCGATTCACCCCCGGGCATCTTCTGACGCCGTTTCATTCATTCATTCATATCCGTTATAGTCGGCCGTCGGGCCGCACAGACGCCCGGAAAGGCGCAGAAACGCAGGGAGCATACAACTTAGGCCAATCATGCTTGGGTTGAGTTACACATGCTGGAAACGCGTACAAAGCCGAGAAGATGCCACATACCTAGGTAGGCATATTCTCACGGCGTTTAGTAGTAAATCCACCGATGAAACGCCGAGAGCTTACCAAGCGGCGGCAGCAGCCCCTGGACTGTCCACATGAGAACGGTCAAAATGGCCAAACTGCGTCTCTATCTGATCAAATCCTTTGCAACTCAAGCGCACACGTAGTAACTGACGGGTTCGACTTCAAATTCGAATTCTTTCCCGATGAATTCTGCCGCTAGCCAGCCATTGCGGCTCCCTTGCGGGCTGATGCTGAAGAATCGGCTTGTGAAATCCGCCACGTCCGAGACACTGGCAGTTGATGGACAACCGACTGCAGCGCTTCGGCGAGTGTACGCGCGATGGGCTCAAGGCGGATGGGGCATGTTGGTTACTGGTAATTCTTCAGACTTAGCGCATGGGGAGCATTGTTACTGATGATGCTTCAGGCAATATCATGATAGACGAACGCTATCTCGGCAAGAATGGGGACGTTGCCGTATCGTGTTCAGACTCGGCTACTTTAGAGCAGTGGAGCAAATGGGCTGATGCTGTCCGACGTCATGAATCTATCATTATTGCTCAGCTGTAAGGAGACATACACGCTTGCGGAGTTGGTTCTTCAAGCTCCATAAACTAATTGCAGGCTCTAGAAACCACCCTGGTCGACAGTCCCCGCTTGGGGCTGGAAAGAAATGTGTGCTATCCAAAAACATTGCCCCCAGTGCTATTCCACTCAACCTCGGCGACAACGCGCTCGCCTGGGTTGTCGGAAGAGTCATGTTTGGGACGCCACAGCAGATAACTTCGGCTCAGGTTGATGATGTGATTGCTCGGTTCGTACGGGCTGCAAGCCTTGCATCACGGGCTGGTTTCCATGGCGTTGAGATTCATGCAGGGCGTAAGAGCACTCCAAATAAGTCCTGAACCATTAGATGCAATGCTAAACCACGCATAGACGGATTCCTTCTCTCGCAGTTCCTTTCTTCGTCCGCCAACACGCGCTCGGACGAATATGGAGGCTCTGCTGGAAAGCGTGCCGAAATTGTTCTTCGTGTCATACGCGCCGTTCGCGAAGCGGTTCCCGCTTCATTCTGTGTTGGCGTCAAGATCAATTCTGCGGACCACATGAATGCGGCAGGATTCGAGGACATGCTAGAACAAGTTGATCTGATAGCCAAGGAGCAAGTCGATTATATTCAGGTCAGCGGCGGCTCTTTCGAAGATCCCATAGTAAGCCCTGGAGGCCAATGCCTGCTCATTGGTACAATCTCACCGTTTGCACAGATGATGAGCACGAGTAACTCCGTGTCTCCAGCTAGCTCACCTAGCAAGCGAAGCCTGAAGCGTGAGGGATTCTTCCTACAAGCCTGTGACGAGATCCGGAAGAGGAATCAAGATCTCGTACTTATAGTCACTGGAGGCTTCCGGAGCCGGAACGGTATCAACGCTGCACTCCAGAGCGGTGCGTGCGACCTCGTCGGTCTTGCCCGACCTGCTGTAAAGTTTCCAGAATTACCGGTCAAGATAATGTTCAACGAGCGCCTGTCCGACGAAAAAGCAAGGTTTGACGTCGAGTCAGCGCCGTCTCCAGGTTGGATCGGCACAAAGATTCGCTCCGTTGTAGCTGGTGCCGAAACTGTAAGCCAAAATCCTTTCAAATTGCGTCCTGGACCCGTCGAAAGCCGGGGTCGTGATTAATTATTAAGCTAATGATATCACACAGAATATATTACACGTCTCTCTTCTCCACCAGCTCTAGGGAAATGGTCTGTAATTTGTAGGCCCACCACCGACCCCAGCCTCGTGAGCCACCATCTATGAGCTCTCGCTATTGTGTATTGTATAAGATAGAAGACTATTTAGCTGAATTATGCGGAAGATGTTGCTTATGGTCCATTTTCGAAGACTCTATGTTAAGGAGAAGACCTTAAACGGCCCAATTCAAACCTATAGTAGAGGATCCAATTCTGCGATAAGGAAGTCTAGTTAGATCTGTTCTCCAATTCGGGGCTAAAACTCTTACCAAGATGCGCAACGGGAAAAAGGTAACCAAAAAGCGGAGATACCATGCCATAGCGCCATCCCATATCTCCGAGGCAACGCGTCTTCGCATCAATTTGTTGACAACCGCTGCCGCATACGCTTCCGTAGCCATACCATTTGCGTTGCCTTCGTATTTTATCTTCTCGATTGATTGTACCTTTGATGGGGAGATACAACGACGCTTCTGGGGCGTATAGACCATGGCGTAGGACGTTGCTGCGGACGAATCCAGTTACAACCTCAATTACCTCTATGTTAAGAGGCGCCAGCTCCTGTAAAGCTTTATCAGCGGTTGCACGTTCCGACCCCGTGTGGTACTTACCAGTCGCAGAGTTTTCGTATACTGGCTAAGAGCAGCTTTAGAGACGCATTGTAGGCGCCTTGCCATACCATTGGCACGTCTCGGGTTACGCTGCCAATCTGCACTATGCGGCCACGGGCCGCATTACGGAGAAGTGGCACAAATACCTGACAGAGGGCGCATGACGGCGAAGACGTTGACTTTGAACAGCTCCATTGCCTCCCTCACGTCTAGGTCCAACGCCGTTGCTGCGTAGTGGGTGCCCGCGTTATTGACCAGAAAGTCCAGACGACCTCCCGTTCGCTTGATGACAGCATCTTTCAAGCGTACAATGCTATCGAGATCGCCCAACTCGAGGGCAAAAGCCTCGATGTTACTGTGCTGCCTCACCAAGTCATCGAGAGATTCGGCGCGCCGCGCTGTGGCAAGAACGGTGACCCCTCGTGCAGCAAAAGCCAGAGCAAGCTGCCTGCCACCCTGCTACCACTGCTACACCCCGTTATCAGGGCAATCGGTGCTTCCGCCATGCGGATGCCTGGTTAAACAATTCTGAAATAACTGATGCTCAAACGACGAGCCTCTAAGGTAGTTGCTGGAAGTGATTCAATCAATGCTCAAACTTCATTCATTTTGAACCTTCGACACTGAATATGTATCTTGTCTCTACCCCGTTCACACATGCTGCAATCGCCACATGTGCAGGCTAGTACTAGGGTTGAAAATATATGGTATATTTTAACGCGCTCGTATATATACCATACATATAGGATACAGTATATATATATATAGTTTTAATTTAGTTAAGCATTATATAGAAAAGCACGCGTTCCTAGGCCTAATTTAGACCTCCTAATTATTACTATGTACTCTTAGAATAATCTAGAGATCTACCTTATTATTACTACCTATATTATTAATCTTCGCTTTTTTTGTAATCCTCTTTTCACGCTCTTTTTAATTACTAAGCAGGGGGCTCTGCTTTTTTTGTTATGTTATTTGAGATAAAAGACTTTATCGTCCTACCCCTAGGTAGATAAATTAACGCCACACATATTATTAATCTTATTATCTTTCTTAGTAGGTTAGTTATTAATTTATTTAACTCTTTAGGATATAAAATTGTTACTATTATTAGTAATTATTAAGTTATGTATTGTTAAATTAACTACCTAGAGGTAGAATAACAAAGGCTTTTATCTTAAATAATATAATAAAAAAAAGCAAAGCCCCCTATATAATAATTAAAAAGAGCGTAAAAAAGGTAATTAAAAAAGTTAAGTTATAAATCTGCCTATTTATATAGCTATATATTAGCTTTCTAACTCTTTTATTATTTATATAATTATATTTTTTTAAGTAAGTTACTTTTATAGATATTGTAGTTATATTGTACTAGCCCTTTAGTAAGATTAATACTAAAGGTATGTGTTATTAAATTAACTACCTAGGGGTAGAATAATAAAGGCTTTTATCTTTAAATAATATAATAAACAAAGCAGAGCCCCTTGCTTAGTAATTAAAAAGAGCGTAAAAAAAGATAATTATAAAAAAAGTATACTAAAGGTAATGTATTTTATTAGTAAGCCGGCTATATTAGTAGTAAGCTAGCCACTTTTCCTTAGTACAACCAACACTTTAGTAACTCTAATATATCTCTATAACACAATGCTATATTAGTTAACTAAGAAGGCAGAATTAATCTTACTTTTAAGGCCTATACTTCTAGCCAAATTTAAAGCCTATAACGCGCAGCTACTGTCTTTAACGTTAAACACTAGCGCCTCTCTAATTAGCTTTATAGAATTACTCTACGCGCCTAAACTTAACTAGGTATTTAGAAACTTACTATAACTAAAGAGTAGACAATTATCTAATATATTCTTAACTATAATTCGCAAGAATTCGCGCCCTAGCTGTGTGAGGTAGAAGATATAGCTAATAAACTACTAGGTATATGCAGTGGCTAGCCTATTAGTAAGCGCTAGGCTAAGCGCTTTATAACACGCTTAGCTAAGCTTAAAATAGTCTTTAATTAAGCTAAAGACTGCTAGAGAATACTTTAGGAGGATCTAGAGATAATTAGCGCGTGGTTTAAGCTAGTAGAGGATACTAAAGCCAAGTATATAGCGTCTATAATAACAATATGCACAACTTTAATATAGGACTAGCTTCTAGATAGGCGTTATTAGCTTAACAAAGGTTGTTATAGGCGCAGGGAGACGTGCTTAACCTAAGCTTATTTAGCTAGGTAATTACGAGTAGGTTACTATTATTTAGAGTATCTGCGCTGCTAGGTATATAACTTTATCTTTTATTATCTATAAAGGACGCGTCCACATCTCTGCGTAGTATAAGAAGGTAGATATACTGTGTAATTAGAAGCTCTTAGTCTCTAAAAACAGCTAAACTAATAACGTGCTTAGTCTAGAGTGGTTAAAGCATTTTAACGCGTATACAAAGGCGCGCTAGGTAGAGGGGCATAGGCTGCTTATTTTAGACAGCTATAAGAGCCACCTTAACTAGGATTTTAAGAACTACTACCTTAAAAACAAGATCCTTACCCTCTATATACTACCTTACTTATCGCACGTCCTCTAGCCACTTAATATAGTCTACTTCTTGCTATTAAAGCGTAAGTACTGTTAGCGTATTAGAGACTTAGTAAGTAGCGCGCGTCTTCTATATTAATAAGAAAGGCTTCCTCCTAGCGTTTAAAGACGCGTTTTTTAATATGTTTACAGAGGAGAACTATTATAAGGTCTTTAAGGCATTAGGCCTTATATCTATTAACGCGTAAATAGTGTTAGATCGCCTTAAAGTATAGCTATATACCCCACTAGCACCCCCACTATAGAAGACGCTATAGTAATTAAAAACACTAAGTAATACGCACAAGTTTAGATCCTAGTTAAAGCTAGTAAGTAACTCCTTTACTTAATTGCCTATTATAACTTAGGCTAGCTTTTCTTAGCTTATAAAAGGTAGTAAACTTATACTATATTAAAACACTCTTTTAACCGCCCGCGTCTATAAGCTTAAGGAGCAATTAGTAGTAATAACTAAGTAGAAATCACGCAAAGAAAGCAGATCCAGCAGAGTAGGACTATAGAGTATAAGACTATAGCAGCAGCGCAGGTAGCTACTAAGGCGTCGCAGGCGCTTTAGCAATTAAAGAAGGCTTATAGTAGTAGTAATTAAGAAAGAGCCTAACTAGCTCTACAGCGCTATAAAAACTATAGAGGAACTAGACATAACGCGTAAATGTGTAAAAAAGATACAGAGGTATCTTCTAAATTAGATATAAGTATTATATACGTAGGCTCCTTATTTAATAGCAATAAAATTAAAGAGTTATAATATAAGTTAGTTATGCTAAGGAAAAGTAGCCGACTTACTAATATGGCCTGCTTACTAATAGAATATATATATGTAGTAAGTTTTTTAATATTATTATTATAACTTTAATCTTTCTACTAGTTAGCTAGATTATTTATAGCTTTATAGAAACACTAATTAAGTTTTTTTATATATATCTTTTATTTTACTTAATATATTCTATTAGTAGCCTAAATAGATTAGTCCGCTAGATAGTTTTTGCTAAGGACTACAACACTTCACTATAAATTATAATATTTTAATAATATAACACGTTATTATCTAATTAAGAAGATAGAATTAAGCTTGCCCTTTACACCTATTAGAATAAATAAATTTTAAGCCTATAATACGCTGCTACAACATATAATATCCTAAAGTCTACACTAAGCAATTAAATTAATAGAATTACTACCTAAGCAGATACATAATTAGGCATAGCAAAGCTTACTATAACTAAATAGTAGACGCTTATATATAACTATATTAGGCTTATATAGTATTATTCTTAATCTAGATTTGTAAGGATTTGCACTCTAGCTAGGTAAGATAGAAGATATAGCTAACAAACTACTAGCTACGCGGTATAGAGACCCTATAGAATAATACTAGGCTTAGCGCTTTGTAAAGCGCGTACCTAAGCTTAAAATAGCTTTTAATTAAGCAAAGAACTAATAGAGAATATAACAAAAAGACCTAGAGGTTATAAACGCGTGGTTTTAGCTAGTAGAGGATACAAAAGCCAAGTATAGAGTGTAGAATAAAGATATCTATAACTTTAATAAGATAGGTTTCTAGATAGAAGTTATTAGCTTAATAAAGGTTATAACTAGTTTAGAAAGACATTCTTAACCTACACTTATTTAGCTAGGCAACTATAAGTAGGTTATAGTAATTTAGAGTATTTACGCTGCTAGGTATACTACTCTCTACCCTTTATTATCTATAAAGGGCAAGACTATATCTTAGCGTAGTATAAGGAGACTAGTATTTCTCGTAATTAGAAGCTCTTAGTCTCTAAGACTGGCTAGACTAATAATAAGCTTAGAGTTACATAGTTAAAGCGCTTTAACGCGTATATAAGGCCACGTATAGTAGGGTTATAGAGATTACTTACTCTAGACTGCTATAAGAGCTACCACTCCTAGGATTATAAGGATTATTGCCTAGAATAGAAGATTCTAACACTTTATATGCTAGCGCACTTATTTTATATTCTTTAGCCGCTTAATATAGTCTATTTTGCGCTACTAAAGCTAAAGTACTCCTAGCGCGTATAGGACTTAGCGCGCTAACACATCTTTTATATTAATAAAGAGAGCTTTCTACTAGCCTTTTACAACGCGTTTTTTAATATATTTACACTAAAAAACTATAAGAAAGCCTTTAAGGCCTCTAGACTTGTTTCTTTAGATATATTAGTAGTAGTAGATCGTCTTAATATACGTATCACACTCTACCTTAGGGTACCCTACTAGATACACTATAGTAAGCTAGGACCCTAAGCAATACTCTTAAGTTTAGATCCTAGTTAAAGCTCGTACACAACTCTTTTATTTAGTCTTTACCTAATACTAAATTAAGCTACTTATAGCTTATAAAAGGTGCTAAACTTATACTCTACTATAGTGTACTTTAAGAGACCTATATTAAGGAACTTAAAGAGCAAATTAAGGTTCTAGTAAAGCGAAAAAACGCGTAAAAGAAAGCGCATTTAGAAAGGTAGGACGCTAGGCTTTGCTTAGAAAGCAGATTTAGGAGTAGAAAGCTCTTCTATTAGGGTAAAGTTATTAAAAGGGCGTGAGGTAGTAGTAAGGGAGAGGCAGGTCCCTTAACACAATGTCACTGTAGGAGGTACAAAGAGTCTAGGCACAATATAAGGACCTATTAGATAGATAAAAAGATAGAGAAGGAGTTAGATATTATTCTTAGCAGCTTATTTTTAGATAGTGTTAATAGTAAATTAGAGTGATTTTATTATAGGTTACTATAAGGCTAAAAATAATAGATTAACTTTATTTTATAATAGTACGCACTTAGTAACTTAAAATTAGATAAAGTACTACTTAAGATATAGTATACTTTACTATAAATTATAATAAGTATACTATATATTGCCTATATATAGTATAGTGGATAATATATTATATATTATAGGGAGTCTTATTATAAGTTTATACTACTAAGAAAGACTTCTTAGCTTTTACTTTACGCAGCTGCTATAACTGCGCAAAGAGGCTGCATAATATAAAAAGTAAATTAAATAGTAACTTAGTATATTATAAGTTATAGTAGGTTATTATAAGTTACTATAAAGTAATGTTTAATAGTGTTTTATAATAAGTTATAAGGGACCTCGAAGTTTCTAAGAAAAACTATTCGGCGGCGGACTAATCTATTCGGGCTACTAATAAAATATACTATATATTACGTAGTGCTTTATATACTACTAAAGCTCTTAGCTAATTATTTATACTTGTTTTAAATTTTCTAGTAGTTATCTAACTATAAGTATTAGATAACGTAATTTTAGAACGCTAGAAAGGTATTATATTACTATATATAATAAAGAGAGTTAAATTTAAAAGACTTAGTATTTTTTTTATAAATAAAGCTATATTTTGTAACTATACTATAGTAAAAAAAAAACTAGCTATAACATTTTTTTTATGTACTAGCTCTAGTAAAAAAGTCTTAAATATATATAACTAAGTTAATAACGCGCGTATCTTTAGCTTTCTAAGACTTAGTATTATTAAATATCTTTGTTGTGTGGAGATTCTAACTAAGGTTGAGTCTACACTATACACAGAGAGGAGTAAAATAGAAGGCACTAAAGCCTAGTATTTAGTATATAGTAGTAGTAATAAAATATATATAAAATAATAATAATTTTATTATTAACTTTCTTTATACCAGTATTATTAATAGTAATTAGTAAATAGTTTTACTATCTAGTATAACTAAGTTATATATTATCTCTTAACTAGTAGACTATTAGAGAGCTATAGTATGTGAGGGGCTGAGCATCCTTTTACTAGTTACTTAGCCTACTGCCTTAGAGCCTTAGAGCTCTTAGTCTATACTTCTTAGAGCCTTAGAGCGCTAAGTCTATGCTTCTACTAAGCTATAAGTATATAAGTTAATAGCTAGAGTTACCTTTAAAACTCTATTAAATTTATAAGTTTACTTAGGCAACTCTAATCTCTTAGTCTAAAGCCTCTTATATTAAATTTAATTAACCTCTTATAATAGGGGAGCTTGTAAGATCTTTCTAATACGCTAAGAATAACCCTACAAATAAATACGCAGTTAAGTTAAATATTAAGATCCCTTAACCCTATAAATAAACACATAGTTAAGTTAGATAATAAGATCCTTTAATCCTATAAAACAAACACGCAGTTAAGTTAAATATTAAAATCTGTTAACCTTATAAATAAACACGCAATTAAGTTAGATACTAAGATTCTTTAACCCTATAGGATAAGTATATAGTTAAGTTAGATATTAAGGTCCCTTAACTCTAAACAAACACGTAGTTAAGTTAGATACTAAGATTTCTTAACCCTATAAACAAATATATAGTTAAGTTAGATATTAAGATTCCTTAACTCTACAAATAAACACGTAGTTAAGTTAGATACTAAAATCTCTTAACCCTATAGAACAAACACAAGTATAATAGAGGGAATACTAAAGTCTTTTTATAAAAGAAAGAATATTCTTATCCCTTATCTAGCGTAACAAGTTACTAAACTCTCTAATAGTAAGAAGCTATAGAGGTAGATATTACTACTAACCTTATTAAGAGACTATATATAGGAGGTTATATTAAGATAAAGTATATATAGAAGATTAAGCTAGTTTACTAGTATTTATAAAACTAAAGGTTAATAGGGCCCTAAGCACCTTTCTAAAAAGAGAAGAGGCCTAGAATATAAAAGGAGGCGCCCTTTAAAATACCCTAACGCAAATTATAGGCTGTCTTACTAGCTTAAAGTAATTTTAAACTATACTAGTAACTTAATAAAATACTAGTAAATAGCTCTAGGCCTTACTAGGAATAATTGCTAATTAACTTGCCTTATTAAAGTAATAATGCGCTAAAGTAAAGACTATACCCTTAGCCCTCTTTTAAATAATAATAATAGTAAATACTAGCGCGTAGCAAAGCGCTACTAGAGCGCTGGCGCCCCCAACTCTCTAACCTAGAGTTGTTCTCTAGAAGCTATTAGAATTACTAATATTAAATATACATAATAAAGGCTAAAATCTATATAAAAATTGCCCCTTTTTAGAAAATATAGTTAATTATTTTATAAGTAGGCTAATAGATAAAATAGTGCATATTATATTAGCCTTTATAGAGAAAGGAACCTATTCTAAAGATAAATTCTAGGATTTCTTAGATATAAGCTTTTATAATAAATTAGTAAAGAAGTAAGTATAGAATAGACTATTTCTTAGCTAATAGGGTAAAACCCTACTAACTAAGTTTAATACTAACTTTATACGCCTAGCTACTAAGGCTAATAAAAATAACTAGGAGAACTTAAAGAATAATTACTAAAGAGCCTTATATATAGACTGATAATATAGGCTAATTATACTAGGAATTTTGTAAAGACTAGATCTTTGTATTACTTATAGATAGAGTTAATATAGTTAAGAATAATATTTACTATATAAAGATATTAAAGCCTTTTTACGCAATAGCCTTATCTTCTACTAAGTCTGCTAATACTATAGATTAGAAACTTATATACTTTAATATTATAAGAACTACTAAAGTAAACCCTCTAAAGACTAAGAAGTGCGCTAAACAGGTTTCTAAAAAGAAGTTAAAGAAGCACTATAAAGAAGAAGTATACTTCTACTATAGTAAGAATGGATATAGTATCTAGAGTTATTATCTCTAAGCTATAATACTCCTAATGTAAGCTAGGAATAGTAAGGCCTTAAGAATAAATAGTAGTGATAAAAATATTAATAGTTTAGTAAAGTTAGAAAACTAGCTTCTTCTTCTCCTAAAAGTTATTAGAGGGAGGAGATAAAGTAGGCTACAGAGAAACTAGAAGAGAACTTTAATATATATAGAAGATATAGCTAAATTTAACACTAATTACTATAAACACTTTTATTAATAATATTACCTTTACGTATACTATACTTAATTTAGGGTGTTTAAACTACTGCCTTTATATCTAAAAAGTTTATTAAAAAAGCTAACCTATAATATATTAGTTTAAATAATCCTTACTAAGTAATAGAATTTAAAAAAGTAACCTCCTTAGTCTATAAAGCCGCTTATATAAAGATAGATATTAAGAAGCACGTTTTAAAATAATATAGGCTTTATATTATTAGGAAAGAAAAAGGACTATAAATTTGTTCTTAGGTTGCTATAGTAGAAAAAAAAACGCTATATTAGTAGCTCTAGAGAAATAGTCTATATATATAGGGTCCTTCTATACAAGGATTAGAATAAGCTCGCTTAGCTCGCTTATAACGCGCTAACCCTTTTTTGTTAACACTACCTTAAAACGCTTTTTTTTGTGTTAATAACAGTAGAAGGGATAATTGCTATTATTGTAATACTTTTATTAGAAACCCCTTAGTCGCAAAAAAAAAACCATAAGGATTAGAAATAAGTAGGGGAAATAAACTTCTACTTCTAGTTAAAAAGACTCCGCTATATTATTTATAACCTTAAATAGAAGAAATATAAAAGAAAAAATAGGCTAATAGTCTTTATGACCACTCTTAAGGATATCTAGAAGGCTCTAACCCTAAAGGCTAAGGTAAACCTAAAAGACTATCTTCCTAAGTAGCTTCTAGGCTAAGTAGAAGTTTTCTTAAGAGAATAAGCTAATAAACTTCCCCTATTATAAGGCCCTAGAATTAATTACTTTTTAATTTCTTTTATTAAGAAGAATAGAGAGACCTTAAAAATCCCCTTTAGCCTCCTCTATAGTATATTAAAGAAGGAATTACTAGTTCTTTATAAGAAACTAAATAGAGTACCTTAACTATAGCTTATATTTAGGTAACTAAGTCTAGCGCTATAGTACTAGTATTATTTATAAGGAAATTTAGAAAAGGTATATAGTTTAATATAAACTATAGGGCGTTAAATACCTTATTAAAAAAGGACTACTACTCTCTTCTTTTTATTAAAAATAAATTATAGCTTCTTACTAAGGCTAAGTAGCTAATAATGTTAAATATAATTTAGGCCTTTTATAAGTTAAAGATAGTAAAAGAAAGGAAATATAAAATAGCCTTTTAAATCTAGTTTAACTTATATAAGTAGCTAGTAGTCCCCTTTAGACTAGCTAATGCACTAAGCACTTTTTAGAGATATATTAACTATATTCTAAAAGAGTACTTAGATAACTTCTACTCTATCTATATAGATAATATTCTTATATTTTTTAGTAGATCTTTAAGAGACTATTAGAATAAAGTATAATAGATAGTAGAGAAGTTAGGTAAGATAGAACTGCACTTAGATATTAAGAAGTATAAGCTTATAGTTACTAAGACTAAGTACCTTAAATTTATTATAAAGTGTAGAAAGGGGATTAGTAGAGACTTAAAGAAGGTTAAAGCTATTTAGAATTAGGCCTTTTCTATAGATATAAAAGTATTTAAAGTTTTTTAAAGTTTGCGAACTTCTACTACAGATTTATAAAAAACTTCTTAGAAGTAGTATTTTTATTAATAAAGTTAACTAGAAAGGAAACTTCCTTTTTATAGGGGTAGAAATAATAGTAGGCCTTTAACTACCTAAAGAAAGTATTCTACACTAAGCCTACGCTAGCCTATTTTAATACTAAGAAGGAAGAAGTATTAAAGGCTAACTCCTTAGGCTAGGCCTTTAGAGCCTACTTCTTATAGTTTAATATAAAAAAAAGTTCTTAGGCTAATTACCTACTTCTCTACTAAACACACTTTTACAGAGGCAAACTATATAATTTATAATAAAAAGATACTAATAGTTATTAAAGTAACTAAAAAGTAATATAATATATTTTAGGCTATCTTCTACACACTTATATACTTTATAAAGTCTAAAAGGTTAGATAATAAGTATATACGCTAGACTAATACTTTTAGTAACTATAATATAATATTTTAATATAAACTAGAACCTATTAACTTAAGAGCAGATGCCCTATTATAATACTAGTAGGATATGCCTACTAATATTAAAAATAACTAGGTAAAGTTCTATAAAATCTAACTTTTAAGAAGAAGATTTTTTTAAAGAATAGAAATATTAGACTTGAAATATCTATAGCCCTAGTAATATAAGCTCTATCTAGAAGGCTTCACTCCCTTAAGAAAAAAGAAAGCTAGGCTAAATACAAGGAACGCTAGTTCTTTCCTCTCTACTTACTAGAAGAGTTTCCTTCTAGACTAGAAACACACCCCCTAGTAAACCTAGACTTAGATAAACTATAGTTTTATAGCTTAGAGAAAGATTTTATATTACAAAAAGTAATAAGTGTATCCGTTACTATAGGCGCACTTTTCTCTTTTTTCTAAACCTAAAGGTTACTTTATAAGAACGCAATATTAACAATACTAGTTATTTTTAGTAATAGAAATAAAAATAAGTTCTAAACTAGAAACCTCTATAAATTATACTAGTTACTATAGTCTATAACTTCCCTATATTTAGACACTTAGGGAGAGAGATTATCTATAAAATAGTTATTAAATTATACTTTTTTCTAGAAATATTAGACTTTATCTATAAATTTATTAAGAACTATAATATATATAAAATAACTAAGCTATATAAAGAAATATAAAATAAGAGCTACTAAAACTTTTTCTCCTTTTAAACTAGATGTAAAAGAAGATCTCTATAAACTTTATTACTATGCTTTTTATAAGTAAGAGAAATATAAATATAATAGTAGTGTATAATAGACTAGGAAAAGGAATAGTTTTAGTCCCTCTACTAGACTTAGAGATAGAAATAGTAGTAGAGGCGTTTCTCTATTATATTATAGCCTACTATTAGCTTTCTAATACTATAACCTTTAACTATAGAGGTTAATTTATAAGTAACTTTTAAAGGCATCTATATAAGAGAATAAAAATCTAAAGGAAAATTTTTTCCTTTAAATATCTAGAAACTAATAATACTATAGAATATATAACTTCTACAATTAATATATATCTCTACACCTTTATATAATAGGACTAGAAGAATTAGGCCCTATACTACTCTATAGCGCAAATAGCTATTAATAGGTAAGAAGCTACTTTTACTAGAGTAGCACTATTCTTTCTTTAGTATAGATATAATATAAACCTATCTAAGCTAGATATAAAGATAAAAGCTATTAACTATTACTAGTAGAATTTATAGCTAGTAAAGTCTACTAAAGCTTTACTATAAAAGTTTTAAAAAGTATTTATATTTATTTAAGCTAAAATAGCTAAGTTCTAATTAAAGTAAAAGTAATAAGTAAACTAGTACTAGAGAGACGCGCTTCCATATTAAAGGAAGGGGATAAAGTCTAGCTCTAGTATAGAGACTACTTATCTAACTCCTACCCTAATAAGAAGTTAAACTAGAAAAATACAAAGTTTATAGTTATAAAAGTAGTAGACTTCTATAATATAGAAGTAAATATTTCACCTACAGTTTACCTTATATTCTTAGTAGTAAATTGTCAACGCCTAGCTAAAGAAGACTCTCTCTCTCTCCCTATCTAGGCTATAGATAATAGAAAACTAAAGATAGTTATTATTAATAAAGAAGAGAAATAAATTATAAAAGACATCTTAGCTAAGAAACTTACTTACAAAGAAAGAGAAGGCTATAGAAATTACTATACTAAGTTGAGTAGTTAGATAATACTAACTTAACTTAAAAACCTACTATAAATTTCTTTGCTATAAAGTTATTAGATTATTAGGAAATATATACCTTTCTATTTTAAAATAATAATAAAAAGTTATCTATAGACTTCTATAGAAACTTCTTAAACTAATAAACACACTATAGCTCCTAGTATAGAAGTTGCATCTCTAGTAGAGAACTTAGGAAGCCTCTACTAAAAGGAGGTTAGGATAAGCCTAGACTTTTAGCCCTTCCTACTAATTACTTAAGAATTAGTAAAGAATAAAACCATAATTTACTTAAAAGAGTAAGAAATATATAAGAAAGTACTATAAACTATTTAGAAGTGTTAGCTCTAGTATAAGCTAGTAAAAAAAAGAGAATTATTCTTCCTACAATAAAATAATATAGATCCTAAACAATAGAAAGTAGGGTAATTAGAAAGAGAAGAAGGGAGGGCTATTTAGAGGAGGATATTATAAAGAAGGGGAAAAATTATAGCGTAACTAAAGAAATTAAAGTATTTTAGAAGCTAAGCTTATAGCTTAGCTATACTTATAAAGTTATAGACTATATAAAAAAATACCTCTAGACCTCTATAATAAGGCTAGATATAGGAATAGAAAAATTCTAATATTCTAAAAGAATAAATAGGAACACTATATCTCTCCTATAAACTTACTTTTACCTAGATTAGAATTAAGGTTTATTCTCTTAACCTTCTTATAAAGGATAGCAATCTAATTAGAACTAATAGCTATAAAATTTAGAATCTACTTAATACGCTTTAGAAGAGTAGTAATCTTATATCCTTCTAATATCTTGCTAGCGTAGATAGTCTCTATAATATCTAGGATAAGCTTAACTAGATCCTAATAAAGAGGCTCTAGAATAGGTAGAGTAGAAGTGGCAATTAGCTATAGTATAATATTAGCTAAAGAAAATAAACTTTAAAAATCTAAAACTTATAATAAATTTTATTAAGAAGAGCTTAAAGAATAGTATAACTTAAGTATTTTACTAAACTATAAAAATTTAATATAAAAGCTCTATATCCTATTTAAAATATCTAGTATTAGTATTATCTATCTTTTAGAGCTTAACTTAAGCGCTTTAGATAATAAAGCTATGCTTATAGATAAAAAAGTTAAGATAGGCTTATTAGAGATTAATAAGAGGCTTCCTAGTATAACCTTTACTATAAAAAGCACGCTTTAGAATAAGATTAGTAAACTTAGTCTTAGTAGAGTTTTCTCTTATAAGCTATTCTAAATCTAAAATATAAATTAGCGAAAAAATAGTTAATTAGAGAATTATTATATCTTGCCTAAGCACTTACTAGAGTAGAGAATATAAGCCTTATAGTTATACTTCTTTTTTATAAGCCTTTACGCATAAAGAGTAAACTACTTAAGGTAGCACTAGTAGGACCTCTTATAAATATAGGCAGCCTTAAAGATAGTTTTTAGATATTATATAAATAGCTTTAAAGTCTTTTAATTACAGTCTAGGTCCTTAAAGAACTACTTAGAACTAGTAAGAAATAATATAGAAAAACTAAGGAACTAACCTTCTAATAGTCCTCTATAGTCTTATTATATATAAACTTTTTAAGGTCCTCTATACTATAGGCGTCTAAAGTAGAAAGTAAAAGCTTGCTATTATAAGTAGAAGCGCTATAAGTTAAAGTTTTTATAGGAAAATACTAAGCTGTAGTTAAGCTAGACTTTGTACACTTACTTAAAGTTATAAGGCCTAGTATATATATTGCTTAGAGGCTCTATTTATAATAGAGATTAGTAGTGGCGAAAATAGTACTAAAGTAGAAGGAATAAAAAATAGTACTCTAAAGTAAAGGAGAGGGGAACAATAGGAGTGCAGTATAATATTACTAAGGAGCATTACAGATATATTAGTAGAGTAGAGAAGAAAGGCACAACTAAGATAGGAATCTTTTTTTATTTACTTTAGCTAGAGTAAATAATAAATAACACTAGCGCAATTTTTTTAATTAAAATAGGTAGCTGCGTTATAGAACCTAAAAGATATAAATATAAACCTACTAGATATAATAACTAGGTTGCCTATTAGAGGTAGAAGGACCTAGTACACGTAGTATTAGATATGTCCTTAAGACTCTAGACGCTAGCTACTACTATAGGGAGGAATCTTTTTAGGGGGAGGCATATATAAGGGGCTAAGCGCCCTTCTACTAGTTACTTAGCCTACTACCTTAGAGCTTTAGAGCTCTTAGTCTGTGCTCTTTAGAGCCTTAGAGTGCTAAGTCTATACTTCTACTAAGCTAGAAGTATATAAGTTAATAGCTAGAGTTACCTTTAAAACTCTATTAAATTTATAAGTTTACTTAGGCAATTTTAACATCTTAGTCTAAAGCCTTTTATATAGTAGACTATAAAGTTGCAACTATAGAAGTAGTGTAGGTAATAGGACAGCACAACTATAGTTTACTATACGCATAGTGTATAAGTCTCTTATAATACTAGCGACGCCTAGTATATACTAAATCTTTATCTTTAATATATAACTACTACTACTATCTTTTAAATCTAGCTCTTTATCTATTATATCTAGCGACGCGACACTATTCTGGCGCCCTAAGTACACACTACTTCCACCACCCAGACTTAGTATTATATATATTAAAAAAAGAATTTTTAAATATTATAAATACTATGTGTTGTTAAATAACTACCTAGGGGTAGAATAATAAAGGCTTTATCTTAAATAATAATAAAAAAAGTCGAGTCCTTTATATAAATATTATATTAGGTTACTAAATACTTTTTAATTTTTTTTTAGTTTAAGATTAAAGTAAATTAAAATAAAAAAAAGATTATTGTTTACTATATATAGCATCTAATTCTAATTAAAGACTAATCTTAAATACTTTTTTTATTCGTTTTTATTAGGCTATTCTTACTAAGAGAGACGTTAGCTAGCCATATCGCATACGCTTAGTTATTAATTACGTGATATTATTTTAGTGCACTATACCTATGCATATGTTAGTAACTACTCTATACTCATAAGCTGTAAGTATATGTAACGCGTTACTATAGGCAAAACTATTAACTGTTAACTAGCTCCCCGCAAGTTCGCACTATAGGTTTACTAATCTTAATATATACTAATATAATAATAATTTAAACTTACTTAAACTTTATATTTAATAAGCTTCTAACCTATATTAAGTTTACTTATACTATATATAATATATTTAGCTTATTACTACGACTATTATTAGTTATTTACGCTATATATACTAGATAAGCTAACTTAATAGTAATAATAACTAAAAGAATTTTATAAATCTACGTAACACTTTTACTATACTAGAGCGTATTAATAACTATTTTATAATTTTTTTTATATTTCTTACTAGATTTTATTATCAATATAAAGTAATTATATTTACTAAAGTAAAAATATAGTTTTACTATTCTTTATAAACTAGATTAGCTACTAGTCTAATCAGTATATAAGAATAGCCTTATAAATAGTTAAGTATACTTATCTATTACACTAAATAAGTATTTTATAAATAAAATATAACTAGTATAGTTATCTTAATACCTACTTTAATAATAGTAGTAAAAATCTTTAGTATTAAAGATTATTATTATATAGAGATTCTAACTAAGATTAAGTCTACACTATATATAGAAAGGAGTAAAATAAAAGATACTAAATTTAGTATCTAGTATATAGTAGTACATCTTTAATATATACTCTTTAATAGTAGTAAGTTCTTTTTTAAAAATAATATTAATATCTAGATAGATAGTAGAGTATAAAAAGATAGTAGAAGATTTATTAAAATAATCTTAATATAGTAATAGAATAATAAATATTTACCCAGTGTATTACTATAATTTTATTTATAAGTATAGTAGTATATACTTATTAATATATTAACTTATATTATTTATAATAATTAAAATTTCTTCTCTAGAGTTAATCTGTGATGTTACGTGATCCCGGGTCGACTGTTTAACCGACTACCGTGTTACGTAATTAATAATTTGTTCGATAATATTTTTCGCGTGCAAATATCAATAATAAAATTATTGTTTATTTTGTGTATATTTGTTACTACTACTGTGTGCTAGGTACTAGATTTTAGTACCTTCTATTTTACTCCTCTTTGTGTATAGTGCGGATTCCACCTTAGTTTGAATTATAACATAATAAAGATCTTTAGTAATATAAGTTATATTAATAGATATATACTATTTCTTATAAGTAGTAATATAAGAGTAATATATACCAAATATACTATTACTTTATTATTATGTGGCGTTAAATTAACTATGTAGGAGTAGCACGACCAAGGCTTTTATCTTAAATAATATAATTAAAAAAGCAGAGCCCCCTGCTTAGTAATTAAAAAGAGCGTAAAAAAGGTAATTACAAAAAAAAAGGCTTTATTGCTATATTAAATTATTTTTAATAAATCTTATACTATCTCTCTATACCCTACTATCTATTTAGTTATTAATATTATTTCTAAAAAAGTACTTACTAGCACTAAAGAGTATATACTATAGTTTTATACTACTATTACTAGAATAATAATACTAAGGTTTTATTCTATTTATCAAATAGTTTAAGAAAGTCTAGTATATTTAATTATCTATAAGGCGATTCTTATATACTAGCTAGATTAGTAGTTTATTTAGTTCTTAAAAACTAGTAAACTTATATTTTTACTTTAATAGATACTATTACTTTATATTAGTAATAGAATCTAGTAAAAAATATAAAAGAAGTATAATAAAATCTTTATTAATAAGCTTGAGTATAGTAAAAGTATTATATACATCTATAAGATCCTCTTAGCTATAGTTACTACTACTATAATATTAGCTTATATAAGTAAGTACACTACGTAAGTAGTGTATAGCTATAGATAGTTAATAATAGTAATACTAATATTAATAATTTAAATAAGCTATATATAGTATAAGTAAACCTTATATTAAAACTAAAAGCTTATAGGTATTAAGAGTTATAAGTAAGTTTAAACTTTTATTATATATTAACGTATTTAAAATTAGTCTTTAATTAGAATTAGGTGCTATATATAGTATAAAATAACTTTTTATCTTAATTTACTTTAATCTTAAACTATAAAAAAGTATTAAAAAAGATATTTAGTAAGCTAACTATGTGTTATTAAATTATCTACCTAGGGGTAGAATAATAAAGGCTTTTATCTTTAATAACATAATAAAAAAGCAGAGCCTTTTACTTTGTAATTAAGAAGAGCGTGTTTAAGCTAACTATATTACTTTATATTATTTATAATTTTAGTAATAATATTTATTATATAAAGCTATACTAAGCAGGGGGCACTACGTTTTTTGTTATATTATTTAATATAAAAGCCTTTGTCGTTCTACTCCTAGATAGTTATTTTAATAACATATATAAAGCTACTTTTTATATAATTTTCTTTTTACACTTTTTTTAATTACTATGTACGAAGCTCTACTATTTTTATATTATTTAAGATAAAAGCCTTTATTATTTTACTTCTAAGTAGTTAATTAATAATTTATATAACTTGTTTATACTATAATTACCTATTATCTTTTTTACACTCTTTTTAATTACTAAGTAGAGAACTCTACTTTGATTATTGTATTATTTAAGATAAAAGTCTTTATTGTTCTATCTCTAGGTATGTAATTTAATAGTATATATGTTTTTAAAAACTAGTATATTAGTAGATTGCTATGTGCCGTTATTTTATCTACCTAGGGGTAGGATAATAAAGGCTTTTATCTTAAATATTATAATAAAAAAAGCAAAGCCTTCTGCTTAGTAATTAGAAAAGGCGTAAAAAGGTAATAATAAAAAAAAGTGCGTTTGAATTACTAAGCAAGCTTAGTAGTCTTAGCGCATAGCTCCTATATATATATATAAAGTTTTTATAAAGAGGCTACTTAGAACTTTATAATAGTAGAATAAGAGTAATATATACTAGATACACTATTATTCTATTATTATATTAAGGTTGTCCATAATAAATCTCCTCCCATTACTATCTCTCCATACCCTACTATCTATCTAGACATTAATATTGTTCCTATAGAAGTACTTGCAATTACTAAAAAGTACACACTAAAGATTTGCGCCTCTACTATTAAAGAGGCTGTTAAAGTAACTACGCTAGAGTTCTATTCTATCTAAATACTTATCTAGCGCAAAAGGCGAGTATACTTAACTATCTGCAAGGTAGTCCTAGTATACTAGTTAGATTAGCAGCTTATCTAGTTTGTAAAGGACTATAAGATTAATTTTCCACTCTAGTAGATATAATTATTACTTCTTATTAATAACAAAATCTAGTAGGGGACGCAAAAGGAGGACAATAATGTCTTTATTAATAAGCTCTAGTGTGGCAAGAGCGTTGCGTAGATCTGCAAGACTCTCCTAGTTATTATCGCTATTAAGTTAGCTTATTTAGCGCGCAAGCGTAAATAACTAATAATAGTAGTAGTAACAACAAGCTAGGTAGGCTATATACAGCGTAAGTAAGTAAACCTTATATTAGTGCTAGAAGCTTATAAGTATTAGAGAGTATAAGTAAGTTTAAAGTTTAAACTATTGTCGCGTTAGTATATTTAAGGTTAGGTTTTAATTAGAATTAGGTGCTGTATATAGTACATATAACCTTTCATCTTAATTTACTTTAACCTTAAACTAAAAAAAAGATTAAAAAAGGCGTTTAGCAAGCTAATATAGATTGCTATAATATAATTAATAATAGTCTTACTATATATATTTATTTATCTATTAGTTATTAGAGTAATTTGCGTACTAAATTTTTATAATATTAACTTTATCTTATTCTTTATATTCTTATATACCTTATTAAGTAGGGGACTAGTAATTTTATAGTAGGTAGATAGCGTATATACTAAGTAAAAAAGCTTAAGAAATTACTTAAATACTAGATTTTTAACCTACTATTAGTATTAATAAAACACTCTAATACTATACTTTTTTAATAATTTTATATAGTTAAATAATACTTTAGAGCTATATATAGCCTTTATAAGTATATAATATTATTAATACTCTTTTAAAATACTTTTCTAGTATTATATTAGCTTATTTTATAAAGCTTCTTAGATAGATACTATTACTTTTTTTATAGGCCCCTATTACTACTATAATTATAGTAAAAGTTAGTAATTTAGATAGTAACTTATAGCGCTTTATATACTTCTTTAAATATTATATAAAAATACTTTACTATGTATAGTGCGGACTTAACCTTAGTTAGAATCTTTATACGACGAAGATGTTTTTAATAAAAATACTTTACTATCTAGAAAGGTAGTAATTATATATAATAATAGGGTTATGTTTACTATTAGGCTATAAGCGTGTTATATTACTTTAAAATATAAATTTAATACCCTAGTGTTAGACTATTATTATAACACTATACAAAGATAATAAACTAGATAAAAAATATATAAGATAGATAGAAAGTCTAGTAATTAATAGCTAGTTTAATAAAATCTTTAGTAAAATTTATATAAGTAGCTTACTACCCTTATAAAATAAAGCTAATAGCTTACTTAGCTATATATGTGTATATTCTTATACATATATATACTGTATGCGAAAATTTGCAACCCTAGCTAGTACGCTCTTAAGGCATGGAGCGGAGCAAGCATCGGACATCTGCTGCAGCCACTCAACGGAAACGGATCGGTTAGACTATAGTCCTGACTCCTGATTGGGGTTTAGCCTGCTCGCTCGAAGATCCTCCGGAGATGTCCGAGCTGAGTTCCTCCGAAAAAAAAAACCCCCGAGAACCCAGTTCCTCCGGACTGACCACATGCCCGTCAGAATACTTATGGAATCCTCAAATTAGCTGATAATGCCATTTATCGTGGAAATATGTTCCCTGCAGACAATCCGAAGCCTTGTGTCCGCACAATTAGCTGGCCCCGCATCTAGGGTTCGTCGTCTCCCCCATCGCTTATTTATGGCTGGCGAGCGGCATACGCTGGTTAAGCAAAGATGTTGTCTTTGATACTCGGATTGCTTCTCACCATCCTTTCAAAACTGCCAAGATTCATTCGTGAGCGCATCATGCCTGACATGCTGATTCCCCCGATATCGAACAATCCTTCCAAGGTCCAACTGGATCGCCTGGGTCATTTTTACTTCGAGCACCCTGACCTAGATACGTTCAGCAAGTTCGCCGAAGACTTCGGGTTTGTAGAAGCCAAAAGGACCAAAGACCAGATCTTCTTTCGTGGATACGGCAAAGATCCATATGTGTATGTGGCGACCAAGAGCAAGGACGGCAAGCCCAGGTTTCGCGGTCCGGCATTCGTTGCCCGCTCGCTCGAGGAGTTTGAAAAAGCCGCGAAGCTCCCCGGGGCCTGTGTTGGTTATCTGGAAGACGCTCCGGGAGGCGGCAAAATCATTACATTCTGCCGACCGGACGACACTTTCTTCCACATCATCTACGGCCAGAAAGAGCGAGAGATAGGTACGCAAGAGCCGACGGCTACCCACGAGCAGCAAGGACCTTACAACAGGCCGTTCGAAAAACCCAGACGAGGTAAGTGCATTTGGTTTCCCTTGCATCTGCGTTAGTCGCAGTTAGTAGCGTTAGCCGCTTACGGCCGTGCAGGCAGGTTTCAGCGGTATCATCCAGGACCTGCACTTGTTCATAAGGCGGGACACTTTGGCTACGTTTGCCCTGATTTCGACCGGGAGCTGGCGTGGTATACGGACAATTTCAACTTCGTACCGTCCGACGTTCTCTACCACTGGGACTTCTCGAACATTGACGTGTGTTGACGTTCATACACCTGGACCTCGGCGAGGAGTACTCCGACCACCATGTGTTCTTCATGCAGCGTGCGGAGCCGCATGTCAAGAAGACCTTCGTCCACCACACTTCGTACGAGGTCGCCGACATGGACACGCAGCTGATCGGGCACGATTGGCTCGCGAGCAAGGGATGGAAGAGTGTTTGGGGCGTAGGCCGGCATATTTTGGGAAGTCAGATTTTCGATTATTGGGCTGATCCGAGCGGTTTTAAAATTGAGCACTACGCGGATGGCGATCTGGTTAACAAAGACACTCCTATCTCCAGAGACGTGGTAGGACCATTCTCTATCTGGGGACCAGAAGTTCCGAAAGACTTCGCTGGGAAGGGGGCGTAGCTTTCCACATGGGTCTTGTTAGAATCGGGCCATTTCAATGCTCCCAACTTCTATGTCGGCAGTTTAAATTCGACGCGGGCTAAAGAGCAGGCAAATTGGTAAAGGAGGAGAAATACATGGTAACGGGCGACTAGAAAGCTTAAATAGCAAAATAATAATACTATACATTTCTAAATTCGAGATTCTTGACAAGGTCGGAAGGGGATAAGAGTGTATAGTTGGAGTAGGGTTGGAGATTATATTGTTTAACTCTCGTATTAGGTTGCTCGCGGGCAGAGTGTATCCTATCCTGCGTTAGCAATTCTGCATCTATCTATCTCCGCACGCCGTGTGCACCATTACAGTCTCATCTTCGCGCTTGCTTCTCCAATGCCGAGAAAGAGCTGCGTTTGGGGGCTATTTATTTATGGCAGTGCGGAGAGCTGCACGATAACATTGCAGACGTAGGGTAGAGTTGCCGTGAGTTGTCCGGCTAAATTCTAATCCTAGCTGCATAGGGGTAACCACACACGACAGAACAAGTGCAGGGGACAGGATCGCACCAGAACGCGCCGCCACGACCTCGCAGCCTAGCCAACCCTCTCACCTCTCAACCCTCACATCCTTCATCCGCACCTGGAATCGGCCGCCCTACTGCTAGCGCGTGGCACTCTCCTCGACACTCCCGTCATGGTGTTATACAAACTCGTGGTTACCGTTATGGTGCCGTTTTTATCCGCAGCAGCCTATGTCTTGTGTGTAGGCCATCGAAAGCGCTTGAAGATTTACCAGCTGCGCAATCAAGGAGTGGTATGTTCTGCTCTACTTTCCTAGACTATGCCCATTTACTGACGCGTTCTAGGCCATGCCTATCGGCTGGAGTTGGTGGTTTGGCCATCTCCGAGTGCTTGACCAAAAGCTGCAGCGCTTGCCGCCTGATGCGAACGTATACATGGCTATGGAGGACATGGTCGAGAACCACGCCGATACCGAAGTCTTCTTGATGGATTACTGGCCAGTCTTTCAGCCAGTACTAATGATATCCGGCCCGGACCTTGCTATTCAAGTCTCTACCAAATATGACCTACCGAAGCCTAGGGATCAGCAGGACTCGCTTCGACCGATTATTGGCGGCCCAAGTCTAATTACAATGAATGAAAACCAATGGAAAACGTGGAGATCTCTGTTTAGCCCTGGCTTCAGCGCATCGCATATGCTCAGTCTAGTCCCTAGCATCGTTGACTCAGTGGAGGTTTTCTGCGAGCAACTTCATGGGCACGTTAATGGGAGCATTTTCAAGCTAGACGACATGGCTGCTCGTTTAGCCATGGATGTCATTACAAAGACGACTCTGTATGACAGACTGTTACCTGAAATACATGACCCAGACTGATCTTTGGATAGTGACACCGACTTGGATAATCAACATTCAGAGCACGCAATATCGCAGGCATTGAACATAATTCTCAACTGGCACTCTTTCTGGGACCCTCGAATACTCCTTAATCCACTGAGGCCAATTGTGCAATGGTACTATGGTCGTATCCTGGACAAGTTCATTCGTCAAGAACTGCAAAAGCGATTCAACGAAATGAAGACGAATAGGTCAGGAGCCAAGTCTGGGCAGACTGGGACAGCAAAGTCTGTGATTGCGCTTGCGCTTGAGCAATACCTTGCACAGAACGAGAGACCCACCATGGAGAGCTACGAAAGCTTGCAGCTTGACAAGGACTTTGCTCACATTGCCGCTAAACAGATTCGTCTCTTCATTTTCGCCGGAAATGACACTACGGCGACCAGCATCGTTTACGCATACCACATGCTAGCCTTACATCCCGATGCCCTCGCCAATCTCCGAGCGGAGCATGACGCCATCTTCGGAGTCGACGAAAACGTTGCGGAAAAACTCAGAGAGAAGCCAGCTCTTCTGAATGAATGCCGGTATACACTTGCAGTTATCAAAGAGACAATGCGCCTGTATCCTCCTGCATCATCGCTCCGAGCAGGCGTCGCTGGCGTGTCGATCACTGATCGCGCAGGGAACATGATTCCTACCGAAGGCCTCCACGCAACTATCATGCATCGCTTTGTGCACGTCAATCCTCGTGTTTGGCCACGACCATTGGAATTCATCCCAGAACGGTGGCTTGTTAAGTCTGGGCACGAACTTTATGTACCCACTGCGTCTGGTGCATACCGTCCCTTCGAGCATGGCTCCCGTAACTGCATTGGACAGACGCTGGTATATAATGAGCTGCGCATTGCTTTGATCATGACAGCGCGTACTTACCATATCACGCCGGCCTATGAAGAGTGGGATGCTGTCAAAGTCGCCAACGAAAGCTCATTGACTAAGCTAGCGAGAAGAATGGGCTTCAAAGCGGACAATCCGAAGCCAGTGCGAGGTGAGCGAGCATACCAAACGTCAAGGTCTGGTGCACATCCAGCGGAGGGCTATCCTTGTCGTGTTAGTCTTGCTTGACGTGTCTTGAAGAGCCAACGCGCAGTAGTCTGATAGTCAGAGTTTCTACTAGGAATATGAATCTACATAGAGCTGTCCCCTCAGAGATCATTCGCAACGTTCATTCCTTGCCTGTGTTGACTATGGATGGGCCGCTTAGAATCATTACCGTTCCCCTAGGAATCCCATAACCCCGAATATAAGTATCCGACCGAGCGATCACCCTTGCAATACCCTCCGTCTCTTTCAAAACATCCACATCATCATCCATGACCTGTCGAACAATGCCAAGGTCACTGATGGCAATGTGACGAGGACCGATGCGGACGACTGATCCTTTGGGTGAGTTAGCAACCGATTATGATGACCCAACGTCTCGGAATGCTCACCGAATTGGTCGTGAATGGCATCCAGATACTCCTGGCTCTGCTCTGAACGCTCGGTCTTGAAATAGTCGACGAATGGCAATGATGCAAGTGCTGGGCCGGGAATTTCGGACAGAGGACAGTGCCACCGAGTTAAGAGTGGGATCAAAGAAAAAACCTTCACTCCAACAGCGACAGTAGTGACAACTGGGATTGTACCCACGAACAACGCTGTGCCCACGCAATGGAACACGGATCGTATAACAGCCATGATGGAATGATAAATTGATGCAAAGAATTCGTAGTATCTGTTGTGGACCCTGGTTCAACGTAGAGGAAGGGCATTTGCTGAAGAAATCATCTTCGATTTAGATGAGAGCAGCATAACACTGTTCGCTCTTGTTCACTCAACTTCTATCCAATAGAAAGTCTGTGTCACCACCACATCTAATATTGGTCTTATTTGCTTGTATTATTGGCGCTAGGGGCCGAGCTGCATGCACTTCGCACAGATGCAGTCGTGGGGCTGCAACTATCCGTTCGGTTCCCGAAACGTGCATCTATATTACCCGGTGGCTGTCCAGACCAGTTGCCTTGCCGTTTCGAAGGCCCAATTTACCCGCTGAATGCATCTAATCATATGATCCAGGTGGCCGAGACATGCCTTGGTGGGGGTACAAGCCCTACCAGCGGTTTGACTCCATCGGAACGGTTCGCTCGACAGCGCTCTGCGAATTTTATGAAGCATTAAACGTTCAGGTTATCCTGGTTCTTCAACACTGATTGTTATCCCAACTTTCAATTTCGAACGCGGTCTCGTACAATTACAATGGCTGGAGCGGATATGCCTCGATGGATGTGGGCACTGGTGGATGACTACCCATTCGGCCAGCCTCCACAGGTGAGATGAGGATTCCAAGCGGTAAAGGTATACACTAAGCTGCCAATAGGGTGTTGTTCCTGACTTCGAGCATCCCAAGCTCGTTGGCTACCACTCCATAACCATCGCATGTAGCACATGCATGGCCCTCGTTCTGCTTTTCAGTGCCGCCCGACTATACGCAAAGATTTGGATTATACGTAAAAGAAGCATCGATGATTGTAGGCGACATGTCTTTCAGCTGCCTATAACTGTCACATTCTGACTTTGCTAAGACTTCTTTTGGATAACGCTACCTATGCTCCTGATCGTTTTGAGTCTGTACATTTACCGTAAGCCAACCCGCTCCTTACACGATACGCGACTCCTGTTGAGGCCGTATAGTCGATAACAATGGCGCATACGGCTACCACGCCTGGGACATCAAGATTCGGGTGTTGACGAAGCCAATTCTCGTGGTAAGTCATCCAGGTCAGAATTCGGGTGATACTGATTCCTCAAGGTTACCTTCCTCCACCAAATGTTTCTCTGCGCAACAGTCTGGCTGGTCAAAGCGACACTCATCTTTCTCATCCTTGGCGCATTCAAACCGGTCAGATGGCTGCAAACACTGTGTTGGATTGGCATAGTCACTACGTTTTTTTTATGCGACCAACTTCGCTATTCAGGTTGTCTCTTGTCGGCCAAGGGGAGGGACTGGCAGGGTATCCTTTCTAGCAGGCATGGCAAGCCCGCAATGTGGGGGAAGTGATGCAGCAATACAGAAGTTGAGCTTGGCTTCTGGTGTGTTTGGGGTGGTGAGCGATTTCTACATCCTGATCATGCCGTTGCCTGCTATAGCAAAGCTTCACATGTCGAAAAAGAAGAAAGCTGCCGTTTATATGATATTCTGCTCTGGAGGCTTGTGAGTATTGTCCAAGGTTTTCAAAGTCCTCGAGGGCCTACTGACAAGAATAGGGCCTGCGTGGCCAGCATTATCTCTCTGGTCTTCCGAATCCGTTCGTACGCGACCAAAGACACCACTGTGGACAGTATACCAAATATGGCAACCCAGTAAGGCCAGTATGTCTGTTTCTGTTTGGTTTGAAGCTAATATCTGCATCAGCATGGTTGAACTCTCGGTTGGTCTGATTATCACCTGCATCGCCCCAGTGTCGAAGCTTGCCCGCCATATCATCAGCAAGCGCTTTCCGTCATTGTTGGGAGAAGGCACGAATTCGAACCCCTGCAACGTAGTAGCTCCAGATCCGGAGAAGCCTCGCAGAAAACACTGTCCGGGCGGTCTCTCTGAGCTCGACTCAATGAAGACATTTGGAACAACTGTGGATTCCGACATCAAAAGCTCATCATCCATGGAAGCTCTACATGCGCTCTAGCTAGCGCCACGTTGGCCACTTTTCAGGTGCTGAAAAGCCTGTCGTTGCCTAAGATATTGCCGATGGTGTGTTCGGGGGCTATTCGTGTGACTTCACTGATGAAGTCTTGGGGTATATGTGGTCTGGGTGGCGCGACAGGGCTCTGGTAGGCTTTAGATTTCATTGGCGTTGTGTTACCAGAGAAAGGGTGCTGTGCCTTACCGCCTGCAAGGATGTACGCTACACAAGGGGGCCGACACCCACATCAATATATCGCAATTTATCCTTCCGTGCGCGCACGCTTCTCGCAGCCTGCAGGAAATTTATGCGTGGACTTGATTGGAATAGCTGCGCTCCACTTTACCCGCGCTGGGTAGCACTGCCCACTCCACCTGCATTTCTCCCGCGCTCCTTCCGCTCTCTTTCCGTTTTCCTCCCGCAATCCATACTCCTCCATACTCTTCCCATACTAGCACACCTTCCTCGCTTATCTGACTTCGCGTGTCCCACCATCTTTCGCCCTAACGCCATGGCGGACTCCAAAGCTCCACTCTCATTCACGGTCACCGACCCTCCCTCTGGAGCGACAGCCGAGAACATGATTCAACGTTCTAAAGCAGATACATCAGGTGTTTTAGATCCGCCAGACCCTCCAGCATTCAAAAAAGGGCTCGCGTTCTGGCTGGTGATCACCTCGCTATGTCTGATTGCCTTCACATCATCGCTCGACGGCTCGATCATCGCTATAGCGCTACCGCAAATCTCAACGGCACTATCCTCAGGTGATCAATACGTCGCCATAGCAAACTGCTTTCTTCTCGCCCAGACGGTCGTCCAACCGGCATATGCTCAACTCTGCGATATTTTTGGGAGGCGATGGCCGATGATCATCACAGTGATGATTTTTGCACTAGGAAGTGGCATCGCCGGGGGAGCTAAAGACACAACAACTATGATTGCAGGTCGTACTGTACAGGGCATTGGATCTGGAGGCATTATGCTTATGGTGGAGTTGATCGTCTGCGATCTAGTTCCACTGAAAGAGCGAGGAACCTACCTTGGAATCGTTCTCTCCATTGCCTCGCTAGGCGCTATAGCAGGGCCTATTGTAGGCGGTGCTTTAGCACAGAGAGATTGGAGGTGGTGTTTTTACATCAATCTTCCAATATGTGCGCTTGTGATGCCCATTCTCGTCGTCTACCTTCGCATACGCCATCATAAGGTGGCCTGGTTCCAATTACTTACACGCGTCGACTGGATTGGCAACTTCATCTTCATTGGATCCATGACCGCAATATTGGTTGGTCTAGTGTATGGCGGTACAGTCTAGCCATGGTCGTCCTGGCGGATCGTCACGCCACTCATCGTTGGCGCAATCGGGTGGGCAGTCTTCCATCTCTATGAAACCAGATGCCGAAATCCATGCGTACCTCCCCGAGTCTTCAGGAACCGGACCTCTTCGGCCGCCTTCTACATGATTTTCATCACATCCCTGGCATTGCAGCTGGTATGTTTTTTCTGGCCATTGTATTTTATGGCAGTGCGCGGTACTTCGCTTATGCGGACTGGTGTCAATTTCATGCCATTCATGTTCCTTCTGATCCCTGGATCGGCTGTTGCTGGAATCTCATTGTCAAAGACTGGGCGCTATCGCCGGCTACACCTCCTCGGGTTTGCGCTGAGTACGCTTGGACCTGGCCTGAATTTGTTGTTGACGGCGGAGACACACAAAGGGGTCTGGGCCACCTTTCAAATCATCGACGCAGCGGGACGGGCATGTATACTGCCAACTACCCTTCCCACCATTCTTGCTTCGTTGGCCGAGGAAGATGTTGCGAGCGCTACAGGAGTGTATTCATTTCTCCGTAGCTTTGGCTTTGTCTGGGGCATCACTATCCCCAGTATTCTTTTCAACAATAGGTTCGATCAAATGTCCAACAAAATCACAGATGATGCTGTCCGAGCGGCACTTCAAGGGGGAAGAGCGTATCAACTGGCAACAGGCGTTTTTCTTCGATCACTATCCCCAACTACACAATCGCAAGTATTTGAAGTCTACTTGGATGCCTTAAAGTCTGTTTGGCTTGCTGCTCTAGCGTTTGGTGCATCTGGGCTGGTTGCAGTCGGAGCGGAAAAGCGGGTACCACTCCGAACTAATCTCGACACGCAATATGGACTTGAAAAAGGCAACGAGGGGCAAGACTCTGAGGCGGTTATCGAAAAGACCAGGTAGGACGCATTGGTCAGCATCTCATGCATCACGTTTTATACGACATAATTAGATGTCTAAAGCTCGGTCTTGACTGGGATGGTGATACCACACGATTGTCAGGCACGAGTTCTCATTGAGACATTGTAATTGGGTAGGAGATAATACACCCCGGATATATCGTGGTGGTGTCTACATACTCATGTTCTTCGCACATATTTGTGATGACAGATGGAGTTGACTATAAATGGATATGAATGAATGAATGAATGACAGATGATGGATCGCCTAGCGACATCTTCGTCCCCCTTGCTTGGGATATCCATGTATGGAATATTGTCCAGAACTCTGCATGAGCACTCTAAAGCTTGACGCATGGGCTGGCAGTGCTGCGGTGGATCCACGCCTCGTAGGGCCATCGGGGACCGTACAGCATACCGACCCTGGTACGGGTTTGCCGTGCCGCAACAAGGCGTCAAGAACGGGAACCGTAAACTTGATTCTTCGGTGGAACGTAGGAGGTGCTTTCTCCGGTCGTCCATTTTGACTTTACCCGGGTTCTACCTCCGCCTTGGGCGATAAGGTTACTGTACATGTGAGCTGGGACGGGCCGCACACCGACATTAAATCCGCCCCTTGTAGAGTGTAGCGACTGGATAATTTGGGCATGGTCTTTCGAACCCTTTCTTTGAGTTTCTCGATGGCATCGCCACGTTAGCCTCATCCCTACATGCATGGCCTAAATACGAGGCATCTGCCTGCCTGACGCAGGCTTATCATGTGGGTGTACTGAAATATCCCCCTATCACATTCTCTATCTAGGCAGGCTTAGTCTACTGCCATGTATACATTATCACCACACCTTCTCAGACGCCCTGTCACAGAGCTGCGCCTCCAAAAAGCATCCATCATCAATAAGTGTGCATAGCACGACACTTGGGGGCTTTTTCTCAGAGACCGTCACGTACGTCCGGCTTGCTGCCAGTATGCGGGCTGCATTGAAACAGCTGTGATGATTAGGAGAAGTGCTTTATCTGTTTCAAATGAAAATATAAACCGTCCATACCTCCTTTCACTACTCCATCTTAACATCGTACTTCGATCTTTATGATCTTTGCATCTTGTCTGAAATTGATATATTTGCAATGTCAGAGCTTCACATCATCATCTACTTTGCTCCCAATGCATATTATGCGGGCTCTTTTGGGCTTCTTCGCATCCTTCATTACCTCAATACTCCTGGCGAAAAGACATTTGAACTTCCACGCCGGCGTCCGCGAGCCACCTTGTGTTCCAGGAAACGTTCTGATACCCCAGTTCGGCAACTTGTTGCACTTGCTGCAACGGCGCATGCAGTACTGGAACGACATTGGGTATGAGTAAACCTTTGTTTGCCTGGTTCCAAGCTAAGGTGTTGGCAGGTTAACGTGGCGAAGGCCTATGGTGAGACTATATCCGTGCTGGGCACCAGATTTTACGTGATTGTACAAATACGTGTATAGGGCTATACTGACGCTTTTTTTGGTGGAGTAGTCCATGTTTCGAGCTCACGGAGTCGCTCCTCGCCCTCTTACTGCCGCGCAGGCGCGTCGCCCGCCAACTATACCCCGAGAGCTTACAACTAAAGGCCGTGGGCTGGATCCCCGTCGTCGCCTCGATATTTATCGCTTTCTGCTACTTGCCTGGCGCCACGACGATATCGCAGATTCAGTAGACGTGTCGTTGTCAGAGGTGTATAAAATTGAGCGAAACTTGAAGCTCTATGGGAGCACTCGCAAACCCAGCAGCCCCAACGTTGTACTCGGCCGCCCGCGTAAATTATCGTCTGACGATGAGCAGGCGCTGTACGATGAGCTGTTTCAGAGCGGTTGGATGTATCAGGACGAGATTGTATACTGGCTGTGGATGGAGAGAGGCGTTCAGGTACACCGATCCACTATTAGTCGACTGTTAAAGGATCGCGACTGGAGCGAGCGAGCCCTACGGCCCATATCAATACTGCGCAATGAGGAGCTCCGTGAGGCTTACCGGAGGAGTATGAGGCAATTTATCGCCGCCGACTTGGTGTTTCTTGACGAGTCTATTTTCAACGAGAAGACTGGCTGGCGCCACAGGGCGTATGCCCCAATCGGGTTTACCAATCGATATTTCCAGGACGTACGGCGTGGCAAAACTTGGGCTATTCTCCCAGCGTATACAGTTGACGGTTACCTGCCCTGTACAGGTATAAAGGAGGGCTATTTCAGCCATGAGGACTTTATCGATTGGATCCGCGATTCGCTGTTGCCCACGCTCCGGGCGGGCGGCGTATGGCCAGAAGCCTATGGTTATAATACTCGACAACGTCTCAATTTATACAAACTGGGAGGTGGTGAGAGTTATTGAGGAAGCTGGCCATATTGTTAGATTTCTGCCACCGTATTCGCCTGATGATTTTAACCTAATTGAGCTTACCTTTGGAGTCCTAAAGGCCTGGATCCGCCGCAACTACTGCTATGTACGGTGGCGCTTTAACAACTTTGGCGACTTTCTAAGGGGCGCTATCCGCGAAAGTCGCTGCGATCGGTTCGCGAAAAAGCACTTTAAGCACGCTACCGACGGCGTGTATAGGATAGAGAACCAGGAGCAGCTCTGGGAGGCACGTAGGGAGATGTGGAGGTGGCAGTAGAGTAGAGCGTAGAGTAGAGCGTAGAGTTGTTAGGATAGACGTTAAACTTGCCAAGGTGAATACTAAGTAAAGTAGTGACGTAATTACGTAAAGTCCATGCTCTGCAATTATCGTCAACTCAGCCAGTAACCCCACTACCCACAGCGCCCCTACTACCCATACTTACGAACCCTGCGGCGGCAGTAGCTGTCTTACAGTGCTGCTGCTATACTTCTTCAGGTCATCTCGCAGGTGCCTAACGACTCCATCCTTCAGCTTAAAGCGCTCACTAACCGCGATTTTATAGAGCTCTCCTCCAACGCTTGACATCTCCTTAAGATCTTTGATAGTCCACTTTTCTGATATCGCCACATCTCGAGCCTGCTTGTAGTCCTCACGATCGTCCTCCGGCTGCTGGTTGATTAGCTAGCTGAAAAACTCCCTCACTGTTGCCCTTGTATCCTCCTGGCCACTCACAGGGCTTGAGCTGACGATTGGGAGGGCGCTGCCTGGCGTACGCGGACGCTGACTTGGCAGAGGTGAGTAGTACTGCTGCAGCTGTTGAAGCTGCGATGGAAGAGCTGGCGGTATAGAGTAAGCAGGATAACCCATTTGGGGCGCTATAGGTACTGCAGGCTGACCAAATCCGACAGTATTTTGCTGTAACTGGACGCTCTCACGCTGGAGCTTGAGCAGCTCGTGTTTCTCGTCGCGCCAGCGAGCCTCGTCAATAGCTCTCTGGCGCTCCTTCTGGCGCTCACGTCGCTCCCATCGCTCTCCGAGTCGCTATAATAACCGCCACGCCGGGCTTTTGAGCGCTTTTTTTACCGGCACCTCTCCGACGCTTCAGCTGGTTGCCGCCGCCAGCAGGGCTCCGCCAGTAGTCGATGAGAGTTATCGGCGGCGCGAGGAGCTCAGCCTGGCCAGCAACGATCGCGTTCGCCCAGGACTTCGAGTCGGCAGCTCCAATAGCGTAGTGCTCGTGGTTGGGCGTTACCCAGCACCAGTTCCCAAAGTTTGTACACTCACTATTGCGACAGAGCCAGTGCTGATGAAGGCTTTCTCTCCCAGTCCTGCGCCGACGACAAGCTCTCTACGCGCTGTATAGCCCTCGACTCGTTAAGGAGCTGCTGTTGACGGCGCGTCTGCTTTTCTGGCTGTGGAGTCACCTCACCCACGTCAGACGATGGGTCGTTGAACGATTGATTACGCTTGAAGGCCTTTTCGAGAGCCTTAGCCTCGACGCGCACCTCAAAGGTAACCTCTACAAGCTGGACGCCCGGCGATTTGCTGACCTGGTACTCGATAGCTTTTTAAAAAGCTTGTCCTCCTCCACCTGGCTAAAGTCGGCCAGCGTTACTAGTATTTTTCGCGACTTTACGCCCGCTCGAAAAGCCACCGTACGGCTCTCAAAGTCAAACTCACGCCCACTAAGTTGAGCCTCTGGCTGCTCCAGCATATCGTTTATAACTTTCTCCGCCATATCGAGCCACCAAAAATAGCGGCCGTGTCTCTCTGGTGGGCGGGTGAACAGCGCTCTTGCCGTTGACGATAAGCTTATAGTCTACCTCCAGGTCAAATTCCGCTCGCGAACCCGGCGACGACGATAAACCAAGTAGTGGAGGGCGGAGAGGCTCACGCGCGCGCGGCGTAGTGGGCGACGACAGCGGCAGCGTGCTCTCGACGGTGAGGTCAATACGGGGAGGCTCTACTGGTGGCCGCGATGACAAGGGTAGGGTAGAGCCTGCTGTCTATTTGCAGTGTTCTGCGTACTAACTGAAGCAAGGGCAGCCCGATTGACTGCTGGGGCACTGTTAGCCCAGCGTCGCGCGCGAGTTATTGGGCCCTTACCGGTACCGCTCGCCAGGCGCCCTCTAGTACTCCCACTGGGAGCTTTCTTAGGGGCCTTCTTGCTGCTCTTACGGGCTGTACGCGCCTTTGCAGCTGCTCCGTCGCCCTCAGTTTGCTCTCCAGGCCGTGAGGGGGCCCTACGCACCCTCTGTGGGCGATCTCCAGCCATTTCGACGGACTACTCCACCAGAAAAAGCGTCAGTATAGCCCTATACACGTATTTGTACAGCCTCACGACTTAGTAACAGTTGTTCAACAGTTTATAGGCTGTTATCGACGCGTCACAGTCAAATTTACGATTTGTATGAGGCTCCCCGCGCGCGCGCAAATTCTCGGATGCCGCCAAGATTTCTACCGATTTTTGCACGCGATAGATTATACGGCCACAGCGCGATGATGGCGTTGATAGCGCAGATGCCGCCGCATCAACGCGTACAGGTGCTGGCGTAGATTTCTTCCTCTTTGTAACTGTATGAGTAGCTTTTGAAGCTTTCTAACTTCCCTTTTTAGCAATTTTAAGACGTTTTTAAAGTTGTTGTTAAGTCTTGCGAGCCTGTTGACGGAGGCGTTGCTCAGCAGCTTGATCAGCTTTCTCCTTGGCGCGCGCATCTCTAGCTGCTGCCCGCTTAAACGCGCTTCTTCTGCTGTAAACAAGCTTTAAGCTGTTTATTAGCTATTAATCTCTTGCTGCTGTTTATTAGCTATATAGATCTCTTGCTGCTAAGCTTTTTGGAGTTGTAACTGTTGTTTTTCAGCCTCCTGCTGGCTGCTGAGCGAGTTACGCGCCCTCTGTACGCGGGCAGGTGACTAGAAAACTGCTCCTCCATACCACTCCTTAGGTTGCTCTAAGGGCAGAGTCTTGCCTTTTGTTTGACGCCGTTTCTGGTTTGCAAGAGCTTCTTAGAGACCCTTATTTTTATGCTCTAGGAGCTGCTTTTGTACAGAGATTGAGTGTATCGTCTAGCTTAGCTTACGCGACTCCTCAGTCGCGATATCCTTTACAGTGGAGCGTAACAGTCGCTCTATTTTACGCCAATCTGACGCGCTAAGTACTAAGGTAGAGCTCACTAGTAATTCTAGCTCTAGCAGAGTCTCTTTATTAAACCTTTTAAGGATAGGCGTTGGATCTGGCGGCGAGATACCTGTACACTTAAAAGCTTTGGTAATCAACTGCGGCGTAACTAACGTCGTCCAGGCCTTCCAGAATAGCGTAAAGAAGTCTCTTTTGGCGATTGTTGACAGTCCTTGGCTCCTATACAGGTATCCGGAGAGCTCATCAGAGTAGGCAGCTAAGAGAGACTTAAATACGCAGACGTCAAGAGGCTGCAGCGTATAAGTCGCATGAGGGGGAAATATCGCAAGGAGGATCTTATTCTAATCGCGCAGTAGTGATGATAAAATCTATAGTAACGTAAGATCCATGCCCATTAAGGACTAGGAGTCGCCACTGCCGTCAAGCCTTCTCCTTTGTACAGCGATCAAACACCTGTTTAAGCTATTAAAGCCCTATCTTATTATTTAACCATCCAGAGGTTGATAAGGTGATAAAGACTCTGTGAGAATTGACGTTAATTTCTTCAACCTAGCTTGATTGTAGAGTTGCGGCGTCAGATCGATAGATTAGCGCTAGATCAACAGTAGATCCGTCGGCGCATATACATGCGATGAGCGAGATCCACTCACGGCTGCCGTCCTGTATAGATTGCCTTACTTGGCGACTCTTATATAGAGGCCTATCAAAGATCCTTTTTAAGCGGCCAGTGATACCAAGGAGGAAGCCTTTCTCGTCCATATTGTACGTATGCTAAGGCTCTACACTATACTCTGTAATTTTCTTATATAGAAGCTTAAAGTAGAGCCTGTATTTTGCCTCTAAATCAGCCTTATGGCAATTGCTGTCAAGCCCAGTCGTCCATTGTAAGATTAAGGAGTTGGGGTTGCGCCTAACAAAGCGATTAAGCCAGGGTCCTAGTTTCCGACACCCCGTGTGTTTCGGACAGCCCCACAACCGCGCCTCCTTATCATGCACTACAACCGAATATAAGTTCTTAAAAATTTAATTCTTTATTAATTTCAATTCATCTTGTTGCATTATTTTTTCTATCTTCTAATAGCTAGATATATAGAGGGCGACGTCTAAAATGCACTCGCAGACCTTAAATCTAGGGTTGCTTTGGCTACTGCTGCTGCTTAGTATAGGATACTACAGAACACTCTTCGCGGCCGCTTTAATAGTGCCTAACCTTACTAACACGCTTACGACAGTGAACAGCGGCTTATAACTGTTTAAAAAGAGTATCTAAAGCACTAGATTCTCTAGCAGGAGGCCTTTGGTTACGCGCTAACGCATACGCAAGTGCAAGCTACCGCAACTAGCGTGCTTAAGCAAGAGGGTGACCACAGGAACCTAGAGAGGAAGTAGTCTAATTACTTTTTGCGGCGCCACCTAGCTATTAAGACAAAGTTAGGCTGCTGGACTAACTAGGAACGCATAAATGCAGCTACTCCAGATAATATCAGGCACTTGTTCGACCTGTATGGGACCGTGAGCTGGATTCCCCCCCGACGGAGGTACAACGCCGACGAGGGCGGCATTATGGAAGGCCAGGGTATTAATGGGCTTATTATTAGCTCCTCGCAGGAAAATCCGAACTCTGTACTAGTTAAGATAGTAAATGCCCATACTTAGACCTCTATAATAGAGTGTATCTCCGCGCTTAGTGTCGCTCTAGACCCCCTTATTATCTTTAAGACTAAAAGTATCTAGGAGCAGTGGTTTAAGCGGGAGTTTTTAGCTTAACATCCTAGCTAGCATATTACCTTCTTGTAAAATAGATAGACAAGCAACAAAATTGCTGTTAAGTGGCTAGAGAAGGTGTTCTTGCCCTAGACTAAGCCTGACAATCCATCCAAGGCACAGTTACTTATTGTCGACAGTCATAGCAGTTTATACCTTAAACAAATTTATAAACTACATATTACCTAAATAATGTTTACTTGCTCTTTTTGCCTGCCTATACTTTACATGTACTCTAGCCTTTAGATCTTAGTTGTTTCTTAAGTCTAAAGGCAGCGCGTATCAGTAGTTCCTTAGCGAGCATACAGCTCTAACAGATGCAACGAAGGTTAGGAAGGCCAGATTTCTTAAATTTTATACAGAAGCGCGTAAAATTAGTCTTTAAGAGCAGTGCGTACGAGCTGGGTGGAAGGCGACAGGGCTGTATCCTAAGAGCGTAAATAAGCCCTTAGGTTCTTAGTAGGTCGTAGTGCGCTAACGGCCGTTAACACCCCCCTCTTCTACTATAGATATCAGGACGCTAAAACGCGGTGGCGACATTATAAAGCTATTTTCTAGGAAGAACAGCTCTCTAGCTACACAATAATATATTCGGCTTGCTGCTATAGCGCTAGACTATATTGTAATAGAGGTCTCTATAAAAGATTATAAGATTACTTCCTTACGCAAGCATATTAAGTAAGTAAATCTGCTAAAACGCCGCAAAGTTGCAATTAATCCAAACAATTGCTTCGCAAGTCTTGCAGAGGTTCTCTCTTAGACTAATTAAAAGCCCTCCTAACGTGTTCGCAAGGCGAGAAGCCTAACGCAGGAGGTAGAGGAGAGTTGCTCTAAGGAGGAAGTGGAGCAGGCATTAGTTCGACGTTTGGCACGGGATTAACAACTAACACAACGGTATCTTACCTATAATTTAAGTGTAGACAAAGAAAGCGATTAAAGCTCTTTAAATGCAGTTATTTTGTATTTTTAGAGATTTATTTAACAAAGTTATGAACACATTCGTAACCGGGGTGGTGACGGCGGCGGGGCTTTGCAGGGTGTCGGAAACACGGGGCTGTCGGAAACTACCGGTAGGACCCTTGGCTTTAACCTAGGATATGCTAACGTCTTTTTTTGCTATGTAGGAAGCAGAATTTTGTATTATCTGCCGTGTAGGAGGAAGGCCACGCTTAGTAAGGTAGGTGATATATTATAGAAGCCCCTTTTCTTGTTGTGGATGGAGTAGACGACGTGTACCATCAGTGATAGTACGCGCCTGCGTGACGCGTTAGTGCCTGCGCGTCAACGTAGAGCGTACAACACCAAATTCTTTAGCGATTTTATTGTATGATAAAAATTCTCCTAGTTCTTGCGCTTCGATTGCTGCTATCGCCGCGGCGTTAATTGGGTCCATATTAGTGGAGTTGGGGCGCGTCGAAGTTGGGGCGCGTCATATTGGGGTTGCGCATTGAGTGACGGTGCGCATTGACTGCCGAGACAGGGTAAACGTACTTTCATTTGATGTGTAATATAAAAAAAGTAGCTGATTAAAGGCGTGTCGAGTTGCGCTCGAAGCGATTCGAACATTTGAACGTCCCGAGCACTCTTAAAGTTCAGCATTCTGCTTCTTAAGCTACTATTATTTAGCCTCAATGGCCGCGAGGTCAGTTCCCATGCTCTCGATGATGCCATTCTGGCCCGCGATAGTGTTAGGCCGTTCGCTTGCATTGGCCGCTCGCTGAATAAGCTACTTTCTAAAGAATTACGCCTCTAAATAATATAATAATATATTTATAAAATAAGTAATAAGTCTTAGAATTATCTATAAATAAGGTATTTTTATAAATTATAAGCTTAGAACTATTATATAAGCAATACTAAATAGTTTACTAGTATATCTTATATATATTATTACCCTTCTAGATATAAGTATAAACTATCTTTACTTATTTGTTTTTAAGTAGCCCTACTATATTTAATTACTAAATTTTTTTTATTATATTGCTAGTGCCTATATAATATAATATTATATATATACGCTAAGCCCTAGGACTAGAATATATTAAAGTTTTTCTAATATCTTTTCTAGCTTCTAAAATAATCTATAATAATAATATTCTATCTATCTACCTACCTACTATATTACTAAATAATTAATATTCCTCCTAGGCAGAAGTATAAACTACCTCCACTTATTAGTTTTTAAGTAGCCCTACTACGTTTAATTACTGCGTTTTTTTTTTTTTATTATATTATTAGCGCCTACATAATATTATTATAAATATTATATTATATACGCGCTAAGCCCTAAGACCTAGAGTGCGTTAAAGTTTTTCTAACGTCTCTTCTAGCTTTTAAGATAATCTACAATAATAACACCCTATCTATTTGCTATATTACTAAATAATTAACACTACAATATAACCTTTTACCGCGTTACTAAATAATTAACCACTTAGAACTCCTAGACGCACACTTTACCACTACTATAATGTATAATAAATTACGCGCGCGCCTACTCCTAATACTAAATAGCACCCTAACACTTTACTAGCCTTACTCTACCTATTACTTATAGAAGTCCTATAGTATAAGCGCGTATTTATATATCCGCCACATCTCTATTACCTATTTCTAGTAGAATCTATTAATATAACAGCCCTTTAGAAACTTTAGGTTAAATAGTAGCTTCTTATATTTTATATATCTCTAACAACCTTTGGTAAATCTAGCCTATTATTTTTTAAAATAGCTCTGGTTTAGTTTATTTATATAGCTAAGAACCAGGTTACTAAAATAGTAAAGAGAGAGCTATAGGTTAAAATCTATAGTCTCTAAAGCACCTAGGTAATAGCTAATACCATAATAAGATAAACTAGCTATAGTAATCTATTTGTGCCACACAACTTATATTATGCCGCTATACTACTAGCAAGATTAGAAGGCGTTTAACTTTTATAATACTAACTCTAGATATTACTATTAGCATTATCTATCTTATTATATATATATAGGCGCGTAACTGCCCGCCCTATAGAAAGTATATTATTTAGTTAAGGGAAGGCTATTACAAATAGTAACCTTAAGATCTTAGGCAATAATATACTCTATATAAAAGGGTGAATAAATACTTAATATATCTAGTTACGAATTTTTATACTTTGTGCATAGGCCATATTATATTCTTATCTTTAACTTTAACTTTAGTATCTATAAACCATAGTATACTATAATTAACTACCTTATTATTAGCATAAGGGACCGATTTGCACGTGCTAACAAATAGTTTCTAGCCTAACCTATCTTACTACTTTACCTTTTTTAATATATTTTTAGTATACCTACCCTAGCTTAGTAGTTCGTGCAACGCGTTACTCTATATAACACCCTAATATAATCGCTCGGCCACAAATATAAGGCTATAGAGATAGCTACAAAAAATAATATTACGAGACTTTCTAGAGTTAAGGTTTTTAAGGCCTTTAGATAATTGCTAGCTACTTAGATTATTAATATGTGCTTAGTATTTTAATAATTTGGCCTCTGCGTAACTATAAGGCGGATGCAATAGATAAGGCCTTATTAATTTCTATAGCCTTACACTAAGCCTATTTCTTCTTAATAGATCTGCTAGAAGGCTTTAAGGCCTTCTTATTACTAGAGTTATTAACAATCAAACAAAGTTAAATTTAAAGCTTAAATTTTGCTTATTTAATAATTTCTTAGTGTCATAGTCTTATTTAATTGCTTTAATAAGGCTGTAGAGGCGGTTTTATTTAACTTGTGTTTATTTAAATTTAAGTAGTAATTTAAGAAGCCTTAAAAGGCGCTTACTATAGTGTTATAGGCGGCGGCTCCTTCTAACTTTTTATGCAAAATTCTTCTATAAGCTTATTATTATCGTACATAGCCGCTGCCTTTGTGCTTAGAGACTTAAAACCTACTTAAATTTACTATTATATATATACTAAAGCAGCTAATAGCTAGCTACCTATTTTGCGCCTCTATAGCTTAAGTATATTACTAGTGCCTATAAACACCCGCTTACAATTAGCGCTAGAGGCAGGAATAGTTAACATATTAAGCGCCAATTATAAAAGATTTAGGTACTTTAGTTTTAGTTATTGCTAATATTATATAGCTATAAGCCCCTGTTTATGTTATAGAGCCGTCTATATAGGCTCTTTAAGCTAGCTCTTATACTTATCCTCCGCCTCTATCGCCACGTCGTTGTCGTTAAGTATCGAGTCGATCGCTTCGTTAAAGCTACTTATTACAGGCTTTAGCAATAGTGTTATTATTATATTAATCGCGCGGGCGGGCTTATAGCGAGCCTAAAGCTACTCGAATTTTACGTATACGGCGCTAAGTTGTGTAGGTTTACTACGCTAGAAGCGCTTATAATAGAACTTATATTATAGGTACAGAATTATAGCAGTATAATAGATAGGACTTTTAAGTAACTTGTTAAAGTAAGCGCTCGCTTTACGCCTTGCGGCGCGTAGGTTAATAGGCAGGTAATCCTTAGGCGCCTTAAATGGCTCGTAGTTAACGTTTTCATACGCCTAAAGGCGAGGATCTAGCTTAGTAATTAGAGACTTAAACACAGGTATAACCTCGTATAAGACGCCGTAGGTACTAGCTTTACTACGATCTTACAAGCGATTAGTTATAAACTTAAGCGGCTAAAGTACTATAATATACTCTATAATTACCGCCTAGTCTATAGCTATAAGCCCACCTAATCGCATCTATCACAGTGTGTTAGGCAGCTTCTTATTGCGTAGTTTTGCCTATTTATTAGCATCCTTTATCTCTTTAATATAGTATAAGGCATATAAGTTAATAGCTTATTATAGCTTAACACCGCGCTTAAAGCAGTTATAATAGCTATTCTAACGCGTAACAACTAGCTTAATTAGCTCGCGGAGACCGCCTATAACGCCTATAGGCATCTCACTAGTAGCATCGCGCTAATAGTCACTAAAAATACCCTATTACTTTAGCGTATTAATATAGCTAATAATGTTAAGAAACACGCTAAGCGGACTATCTCTCCACCACTTCTATATATAAAAATCTTCTTTTTTTATATATTTAGCGGCGTTATTATACGCCTTAGAGTCTCTACTAAACATAATAGTTTAGCTAATAAGGTTAAGTATATAGTAAGCGCAGCAGAGGCGTCTATTAGTAGCGCTAAAGCTGTATATTATACTAAGTTTATTAATAGTAGTATTATTATTATAGGCGTTATTAAGTATAAAGTAGCTAAGTTTATTACTATTAATTTTAAAGTATCGCAAGATTTACGCGATAGCGTTAACTATCGCCTCGCTAGTATACGCGCTAACTAGCTGCGATAGCGTGATAGAAAGATTAACTATATCGCCTTAAGCGTTAGCGTAGTATATAACAATAGCAAAGAAGCCACGTTTGCCGCCTTTAGTTATCTAACTATCGAAGCTCACGTGTATCTTGCTACTTACCTTAGATAACGCGCGCTTAACCTAAGGCTATAGCTAGCTGTAGAGCCTTATTATAAAAGCCAACACGCTGTTATAAGACCTCTATAGCGCTGCCTCTACCTCTAGGTTAGCGATCCTTATTATCGCGTAGAAGGACTTAGTCTTAAACTCGCGCAAAGGTCTATTGTTATTAACTAGCTATAGCACTGCGGCCTGCTAAAAACCTTATACGTCGAAGTTACCTAGCTCCTAATAGACTTCTTAGCTAAGTGTAAGATCTTTGTTAAACATTATCTATATAGATTGTTAGCTAGGTTTACGCTCTGTTTAGTATATAATAGAGCTATTCTTACTAAGTCTATAGCTGCGCTAGTTGCTAGCGAGATATAAAATAGCGACGCTAGTTACAAGAGTAACTTAGTGTAAGCCGCCTTTCTACTTATTAATATAGTAGTACCTATATAAAAAGTAGAGCTTTTTAGGCTTAGTGTACTTTTTCTAAATCTACTAGCTATGCCTATACACCTAGCTAGAAGTGCCTTAAGGCGTAGTAAAAAGTGGCGCAAAGCCCTTTAATCGCGGCTAGTTAACACTATTAAAGTTAGTAAAGTTAATAGGCGGCGCAGCGTCTTCCTCTACTAAAGCCTCTATAGCAGCACTACTAAAAGCGCGCAGTTAAATAGTGGCTATAGGCGGCTTATTAGCCACTAACTATAACTCCTAGACTGGCTTATTAGCGGGTTAAAAGGCCTGTGAGGCTTAGAGTATAGGCTATGGTAATGCCCGCCAAGCGCGCTCCTTTAGCTAGGTTGGCGGCTCTATAGACAGCTCTAGCGTACTTTCTAGCGGCTCTATAGGCTCTATAGGCGATTCCGGCGCGTGTTCAGGCACCTTAATAGGCGACTCTGTTGGCTAGGTTGGCTAGGTGCCGTCGCCTTCGCGCTTCTTGTATGTGGGCTTGGGCGTGCGATAGCGGCGTTTAGGGGGGTTGCCGGCTTCTTTAGCGGCCTTAAGGCTACGCTTAGGGGCTATAGTAAGCGTAAAGGTAAGCAAAGGCGCGAGAGAATAAGCTATTAATAAGAAATAGTAAGCTAAAGTATAGGGTTAGGTAGCTATTAACGCGTTATAGTACGCGTTATAGTATGCGAAAAGTACGCGATAGCTGCCTTACTAAGCCAGCTACAACACTAAGAAATTTATTATTAGCTGCTATTACACCTATCCTAATAATCTTACCTCTATAGTAGCTGCAACACTATAGGTATGTTAAGCAAGTTAATTAAGATTAAATTATCTTAATAAAAATTTACACATTTGATTATTTAGCTTATTAAAATAATAGCGGAGACTCTTATTTGGTTAAATTTAACTAAGTTAAACAAGATTAATTAAAATTTTAACGCATGCTTAATTACTAATAATTCTGCTTATTACTCTTTTAGGATAATCTAATATGTTTCTAAAGTTAACTTTGTGTTTTGCGGGCCTGTTATTTTTAGACGTTAATCTGTAGCCTTATTAGCCCTCTGCTTTACGCGCGCATCTCTAGCAACTACTTAAGTAATACGCCTCTTCTAGAGAAGTCTTACTAGCTACTAGCTAGCCTAACAATGCTTGCTTACTTTTTTAAAGCTGAATCCTCTATATCTAATCGCGGGACTACTATACGCTATAAAGTGACTAGAAAACAGCTCTACTATAATACTTATCTGGCTAATTAAGAGGTAAAGGCCTGCCTTACTTTAAGCGCTTCTTCTATATTAATAGGGCCTTGTGGAGGCCATTGTTTTTATACTCTAAAAGCTATTTCTGTATAGAGATATAGTGTATAGTTTAACTAAGCTTCTTGGCCTTATTATCTCCGCCTGTATTCACAGCGGCCCTTAGTAGCCTATCGATCTTTCTCCAATCTAAAGCACTAAGTACTAAGGTTAAGCTTTCTTATAATTCTTACTTAGATAGTTAAGACTAATTAAATCTATTAAGTATAGTTGTTAGATCGAGCGGAGAGATGCCTGTAGCTTTAAAGGCCTAGAGGATTAATGGCTACCTTATTATATTAATCTAGGCCTGCTAGAATAGGCTAAAGAAAGAAATCTCTCTTAGCGATTAAGGCCAGTCCCTAGCTATTGTTTATAAAGGCTGATAGCTCGTTTAAATATGCTGTTAATAAAGGCTTAAAGACGCAGATATTAAGAGGCTGCAACGTATACGTAGAATAAGGCGGATATATAGCTAGTAGGATCCTATTATAATATAAGATCTATAGCTATTAAGAATTAATAGCTAATATAATTGTCTAGATTTTGGCTTTGTAAGCCAATTAAACACCTGTTGTAGCCATGTAAGGCTAATCTAATTATTGCTCTAGCTAGATTCTAATACTGTAATAAAGGCCTAATAGTGTTTAGGATTAATATTCTTGGCCTAGCTTAATTGTATGTTAATAGAGCTAGCCTAATAGATAAGACCTACCTAGGGCTAAGGCAGATCTGTTAGCGCATATACAAGCTATAATTAATATTTACTTATAGCTGCCATCTTATATTGCTTGCCTTATAGCCTTAGCCCTCGTATAGAGGCCTATTAAAGATCCTCTTAGAGAGAGCGGGAGGTAATGCTAAGTAGGAAGCCCTTTCTTGTCTATATTGTACGTATCTTGAGCCTTAATCTAATATTGTTTGATTTTACGCTGCAAGAGCTTAAAATAGAGCTTATATTTAGCTAGAGAATTAGCTTTGTAGCGATTGTTGTTAATGCTGGCTATCTATTAAGATATTAAGAATTCTTTGTTCCACCGTACAAAGCAATTAACCTAGAATATTAAGATTTGCTTTTTATTTTTAGCTATATATAAAGCAAAGCTCTGTATTATCTGCCTTATAGAAGGAAGGCCACGTTTAGTGAGCTGTTTAATATATTATAGAAGCTCTACTTCTTATTATTAGCTAATATTTCGACGCGTAGAGTTAGTAGCTACACCTGCTTATGTAACGCGCCTTAGTGCCGACGCGTTAGTATAGAAGAAGTCACAACACCATAATCCTTTGCAACCTGTCTATATAAGAAAGATTCTCCTAGCTCTCGCGATTCGATTACTGCTATCGCAGCCTTAATTAGATTTATATTAGTGAAGATACAGCGCGTTAAAGTTAGGGTATTATATAGTGTTATAGCGGAGTGTTATATAGAGTAACGCGTTGCATAGACTGCCAAGCTTGGGTATAGCTTTCCCTTATAGCATTATACTATACACTAAAAGGTCTATAATATTTTCTCTTCCTAAAATAATTAATATTTACCTTTAACTTTTTACTATATTACTAGATAATTAACTACTTAAAACCTCTAAATATATACTTTACTACTATAATATAAAAAAAATTATATATATATTTATTTTTAATACTAAATAGCACTTTATACTTAGCTATTACTTTATCTCCCTTTTGGGCAGAAGTATAAACTGCCTCTACTTATTAGCTTTTAAGTAGCCCCACTACGTTTTTTATTACTACGTTTTTTATTATATTACTAGCGCCTATATAATATTATATAACGTTATATACGTGCTAAGCCCTAGGGCTAAAGCGTGTTAAAGTTTTTCTAATATCTTTTCTAACTTCTAAGATAACTAATCCTATTATAACAACACTCTAACTTACTTACCCCACTCGCTATATTACTAGATAATTAACTTCTACCTTCTACCTTTACTACTACCTTACTAAATAATAGATTACCTCTACCTACTACCCTATTACCTAACAAATAACTACTTAGAACTTCTAGATATACTGCTACTATAATATATAATAAATTACACGCGCTTTACTTTCTACTTCTAACTCTAAATAGTACCTTAATATTTTACTAGCCTTACCTTACTTATTACCTATAAATATCCTTATATAGTATAAGCGTATATATTTATATATTACTATATTTCTATTATCTATTTTTAGTAGTATTCTTTACGCTAACAATTCTTTAGGCTCTTTAGATTAAATAGCAGCTTATTATATTTTATATCTCTAAAAATCTTTAGTAATTCTAGCCTATTATCTTTTAATATAGCTCTAGTACTTATTATTAAACATAGCTAAGCATTAGGCAGCTAAATTAATAAAAAGTAAAAAATAACTCAAGGTTTACAGTTTCTAAAGTACCTAAATTTTTCTTAATATAGGATAATAAATTTATTAGGCCTATCTATATACTATGCAAAGTGTAGTTTACTACTATATAGTTAGTAATATTATGTAGTATTTATTCTCCAAAATACTAGTTCTAGTTAGCGGCGTTATTAGCATTATTAGTATTATTAGCTTTATTATATATATATAGTTATAAGACTATAAGACTATACCTAATAGTAATAGCGTTTATAGGGCGAGAGAAATAGCTATACTAGATTATTACTTTAAGGTCTTACGTAATAATTAAATATACTATTATAACATCGGCTTACTAAACATCTTTTTTAACCTTTTTTTTTTTAGTTTAAGGTTAAAGTAGATTAAGATAGAAGATTATATACACTATATATAGCACCTAATTCTAATTTAAGGACTAATCTTAAATACCTTAATAACTCCACACCTTATAAGCTTCTAGTCTTAACACAAAGTTTACTTATAGCGTATATAGTATATACCTAGCTTATTACTACTACTATTATTAGTTATCTACGCTCGCCGCTACGCGGCGTACTTGCTTAAGTAAGCTAACTTAATAGCAATAATAGTAATAATAGCTAGAAGAATCTTATGGATCTATACAACGCTCTTATTATACTAGAGCTTATTAATAACTACCTTATCCTTTACCTTTTACCTTCCCTCTTAGATTTAGTTACTAATAAGGAGTAATTACATCTACTAGAGTAGAAATTTAACCTTATAGTTCTTTATAAACTAGATAAGCTACTAATCTAACTAGTATACTAGGACTACCTTATAAATAGATAAATATACCTGCCTCTTACACTAGATAAGTATCTAATAGATAAAATAGAACTTTAGCATAGCTACCTTAATAGTAGTAGTAGTATTATAAATCTTTAGTATATACTCTTTTATAATAGCAAATATATTAGCGTTAAATAATTTAGAATTAATACTTAAGAAGATAGTAGGGTATAAAAAGACAGAAATAGCAATAGAAGCTTTATGAAGAATAACTTTAATATAGTAATAAAGTAATAGTATATTTAGTACGTATTACCCTTATCTCTACTTATAAAGTAGTATATACCTATTAATATATTAACTTATATTATTTGCGATAATTAAAATAGTAAAGAAAAAGAGAGAATAACTATAGCTAGGCTAGTAAATAGGTTCGGGGTACCCAGCTTAGGCATAGGGTTAGGTTAGGGTCGTATAGACCCTAGGTATAGGTTAGGTTAGGGTTGCATAGACCCTAGGTATAGGCTAGGTTAGGTTGCACAGACTCTAGGTATAGATTAGGTTAGGTTGCATAGACTCCTAAGTATAGGTTAAGTTAGAGTATCTATTAGGGTTGCGTAACTTATATTATATAAAATTAATAGTAATAAGATTAGTAACTTTAGTTACTCTCTCTAAAGGTGTGTATAAAAAAAGAAATCTAAGCAAAAGTAAAATTAACGCTATTTTGCTATTAACATATATATTTATTAAATCTTATTATTATAAATATTATAGTAGCGCTAAGGCCTTAACTACTTTTGCAGTAGCTGCCCTTAGTAAAAAGAAGTTAGTAGCTCGCTATCTAAAACCTTAGAACCTTATATAGTTTTTAATAGTCTTTTTTGATTAGCTAGTAGCTTATATAAATTATCCCTCTTTATCTAATAGCGCTATATCCCCTAAATTGTCCTCCCCTATATTAGGATATAATAACTTTATAGATTACTTATTAGCTATTATAAACTTAACTATTATAACCTTTTAAATTATTTAAGCAGTAAGATTCTGTCTTTAATCTCTATTTATATCCCTAATAGTGTTAAAGACGCGCTTAACACCTACCTATAAAAATCTGCACTACTAGAATATTCTTTATAACCTATATAAGTTAGAAGAAGTAAGATATTTAATAAACTTTCTACTACGCTAGTATATTAAACCTATTACCCTTTTTAACTATAGAAGTACTTAGGTATATTGTTTCTTTTATTTAAGTTAGGCCTAAGTTATATTTAATCTTTAGCATAGTTAAACTTTAGCTAGAGAGGTAAAGAGGCTACTAGACTAGACTATAAACTAGGTAGCAAAGAAGGCTTTTAAAACTATTTACTACCTTGTGATTATCTTAGATTAGTATTTAAGACTAGAGTAGAGTTTCTAGCTATTAGGCTATTATAGTAATTAAGGTACTCTAGGAACTGTTAGTAGTATATATAAACTTATTCTAGGTCTTCTATATCTTTTCTATATAACTATTAGTATATAACTATAATAAATAGCTATAATTATATTACCTTATACGCTGTAAGCTTTTGCGAAGAATTTAATATTATTGCATAGTTATATAAGAAATCCTTTTTCTTACCTATTTTTAAATAATACTTGCGCAACTTCTTTTATCCTATCTTAGCTATAGCCTATATAGCTTCTAGCTATCTAATATTATTTAACTCTTTAACAAGGTTATTATTTATCTTATCTAGGAAATTAAAGAGCTAGCTAGTTATATAAGCTAGATATATAGAATCTAGGGTTTTTAGTTCTTACTAAGAAAGATTATAGCCTTCTTAAACTTTTAGAGTAAAGAGGTAATTAACTTAAGATGCAACTATTCTAGGGCTAATAGTTAAAGTTTCTTAAAGTCTTTAAAGTTTACCTCTATAGTGTTGCTATAAGTAGAAGTATTTTAATCTTTTAGTTATTTTTATTATAATCTCCTTTTCTAGCTATATATTAATATTTGCCTAAAGCTTTAGTGCGCGCTCGTATATATTATATATAAACTTCTATTTTATTTAGACGTCTTAGATTATAGACAATTGCTTCTTTAGCGGTATGTCGCTATATATTATAAGAAATTACTTAAATTGCTATAGTAACTAGTTAATTGCAATGTAAATAGCACAGAGCTACGCGCTAGTTAGTCTATAATAACTTTTTAATACCTTTCTATAATAACTTCTATAATAACTTTCTATAATAACTTTCTATAATAACTTTTATAATAACCTTTTATAATAATAGCCAACATACCTTATAAAGGAAATTTAGGATAGATATCTGCACCTAAATTTTGTTACATATTGCCACTATAGCGTCTCTCTAGAGTTAAGATTAATAGGCGCTAATAACTTAAAGTAATAAAGAATATCTTAAACTATAAGGTTAATAATATAAGCAAGATATATAATCGTGTTCTCTTTTTAGTTCTAGGTAATATTCTCCGCTAAGAGTTTATGCTAGACGCTCTAAGCTAGGTAGGGTGCTATTATTACTAGTATTATTGTGTATAATTACCAGGAGCTTCTGCGCAGTTTTTAGTTTTTATATTTTTAAGAACCTATAGTACCTCTCATACTATTAATACTCTAGTATAGCTACTATATATTAGTACAAAGTTAAGCAGCTTCTTCTTAAGCTACTAAGCATTATTAATATAGTAACTATTAATAGCTAGGAAGCTAAGGTAATTAGCCGCAGACTACGCGTTAAGTAAGATAGAGAGTTTAGTTACCCTACTATTATTGCTAAGGATAGCTACCTTAGCAACGTTAAATTTATTTAGGAATATCTAGTAGAACCTATATTAGCTAGTTATTGCAGTATTAGGTCTAAGAAAATAGAGAAAGTGTGTTAAAATAATAGTTGCTCTACTAGTTAGAAGAACTAGTTATTATTAATTACTACCTGTATAAGTTTAGTTTTAAAAACACTTATAAAGAGTATATAGGATATATAAAATAGCTGTCTACTTTTTTTATACTAAGAAGTAAAGTCCTTTTATAACTAGGCTTTTTCTACTGCGTATATACTTAGGACCTTATATAGTTAATAAGGTGCTTAGTACTAATTAGCTAGGTACTAGTAGAGTTAACGCTTAGGTGTTATAGTGTATAGCCGCAGTTAAGATAGATAGAATATATATAAATAACTAGAGGGGTACTCTATGCCCTTCTAGAATATAGTCTAGATAATACCTATATAAAGGTAAGAGTTCTAGTATAGGTTACAGGTTTATTTATCTTTAGCTTATTAAGTATTAGACTACTATAAATCTTATATAGCGAATGTCTTTTTCCCCATCTCTAACTCTTAAAAGTCTAAAAGAAAATATTAGATAAGACACATTGTCCTACTTCCTAACCTATTAGCCTATAGAGCTAGGATTTTGTATTTAAGGAGAGAGAGCATCTAGTAGTAGGGCAACTAGTTTATTAATATAGGACTGTATATTAATTCCTAAAAGTAGGTATAGCACTTAATATAGTACTTAAGGATATTAGTGTAATAAAAAGACGTCGTAAGAACTAGTTAAATAGTTATTAGAGAGAATAGTAGTGTAAGAAGAGAATAAGATAAACTAAATTCTGTAATATTAACTATAGTAGTATTTAACTAATATTAAGGTTAGCTAGAAATAGTATGCAGTGCATAGCGTGCTAATAATAAGTTAGTTTTAGATCTAGACTAGTATATAGCCCTTTATTACAGAGTTAGTTTTTTAGCAGTAGCAAGTAGCTTATTACTATACTACTATACGCGGCATTCTTAGCAACTAGTATATATAATTCTTAGCTATAATAATTAGCTATAGCAAAATTATAACTTTAGCTTATCTTATCCTATACACTAATTATTGTCTAAAACTTCCTTAGTACCTAAGCCCTCCTTATTATCTAAAACCCCCTTAGTACCTAAGCCCCCCTTATTATCTAAACTTCCTTTAGTACCTAAGTTCCTAAAGTCTAAGAAACCCTTAAAGTCTCTATATCCTTATCTATAATATAAGAGTTATACCTATTTAGCAGCTTCTAGAAATAAGCCTTAAGCTTCTCCCTATTATTCTTAATTTTCTCTTTACACTCTTTATTATTATTCCCCTTATTATACGCCTTATTACTATTAGGTATACTATTCTTACTATAGTTAATAAGATTAGTAGAAGGACTAGACTTATAGTAACTAATAATTATTAGTAAAGGTGTGTAATAAATAAATAAGTGTAATAAACGTATAACTATTCCTTATTAGTAACTATTACTAGCTCCTTAGTAGTAGTTAGACCTATATTGTCTACGCTATTGCAGAAGTTCTTCTACTCTTTCTTATTAGCCTTACTCTTAAAGCTATTAGCCTTAAGCTTTCTTAGGCCTATCTTATATATATCGCATAAGAGCTTTTTATATTTACTACTATATCTAAAGATTTATTTACCTACGCAACTCTATAGTATGAAAGGGCCTTTCCCCTTACTAGCAGTAATCCTACACTTAGCTAGGGCTGCTTAGTAGGCCCTTAGATTAACTTTATTCTTAATCTTATCCTACTTCTTATATAGCTACTAGTTTCGCCTCTAACTAGTTACCTACTCCTTATTAACTAACTAAATATATAATAATAAGATGTATTAATATACTACTCTTTTAATTCTTAAAGTAGGACTATATAAGCTCTTTTTTTTTTATATAAGCTGTTAATACTTTTATATTTTAGCGAGTAGTTAGTAGTTCTTATTATTATATAGCCGCTTTTTAAGCTAATATTATATAGATTAATTAGCTAGTTTAGTAGAGTTTAGTGCCTTTTCTTTTTTATTATAGAGTGTATTTTAAGACCTCTACGCAATAGTATAGGCGCTATTGCTAAGTACACCTTTAAATAGCACTTTATAATTAGTAGAATAATCTTTCTAAGAGCTACTTTATTCGCAATATAAAAGAATAGTGCTAACCTTTATATCTCTAACTATAAAGCCCTATCTATATTAGTATATATAGTGTAATAAAAAGGCTATAATTACTAGGTACTTTAGTAAGACCCTCCTACTTATTACGCTCGAAATTTACTAGTATCTATAGGCTACTACTTAGAAGGCCTTCTAGGATGTTAGAAGACTTTTTTTTTAATAGATACTATAGTATAGAGTCTGATCATAGTATATAATAACTATAGTTAATATTATAGAGATAATAAAAATATTATTACTATTATAAAAAGTAATTATAGGGGCCTATACGCATAAGTAAGGCGCTAACAACACTAGTATATTTTCTTTACTTATCTTGCCGCCTACTACTTAGCTACTCTACGTTACTACCCTCCTAGCTACTTTTTTAATACTCTACAGCCTTAACTACCATATAACCTTAATTTCTAAGATAATAGCACGCACTAGGCTAGCTAAATACTCTAAACTAGTTACTAACAGATCTTAAGTAAAAAAAAGAAGAAGCCACTAGCTACTAAGGCTATGCAAAAGGCGCCTTGCAAAATACTACCTACTACGCTAAAAAGAAAGCACTACTAGAAGCTAGGTAGTATATTATTATTATAGCTATTTATTATATATATATTCTAATATTATACAGCTATTACGCTTAAGGAAATTAAAAAGTACTAAAAGAGTATTAAGCGCCTTATTAGGAAAAGGCTATTCTGCTGCCTTATTAAGGAAATAGCGTAAAATAATAATAAGAAATATCTGCGCTTCTAGTCTACTGCGCTAGCTACTCTCTAAGAGGCAATAGAGGCTTTTCTAGTTAGAATTTTTAAAGGTATTTCTTATACCACTCTACTCCTCCTATAAAATAAATTCTAAGATCTCTCAAAATACTACTATTAACACTATTTATATAAAATAAATTACTATATATAGGCTAAGGATATACAGCTAGCAGATAGATACTATAAGAAGTATATAGATACTAGGTGAATAGTAAGGCGCTTAGTTAGGTTTAATATATGTATTTAATACTAAAGCTATACTTTTACTATAATAAGTAAACGTAATAATTGCTACTATAATAATAAGGTCATTTTCTATAGTAATTTACTACAAAAATTGCGTACAGCGAATAAAAAATATAATTAGTTAAATCTAATACAACCTAGTATATGCGACTCTAACCTAACCTATGGCCTATGTGACTCTAACCTAACCTATACCTATTACTAGCGCAAAATCTATAGGTAGAGGTTAGGTTAGGGTTAGGGTCTTACGTAAGAGAACCTAACCCCAACCTAACCTATACCTAACCTATACCTATTTGCCAGCTTAACTATAGCGTAGCTGCGCTAAAGTTTTATCTCTTCTCTACTAAAGTTTTAAGTAGCCTTTTTATAAAAATTTTACTTATAAGAGCAGTTCTAAACTAAGACTACTAAGCTTGCTTAGCAGTTTAAACGCGCTTTTTGTATAATTATATTACTTTTTTACGCTCTTTTTAGTTACTAAGTAGGGGGCTCTGCTTTTTTTTATTATTATATTTAAGATAAAAGCATTTGTTGCTTTACTCCTAGGTAGGTAATTTAATAACACATACTATTATATAAGGATAGGTAAAGACTTAATTCCTAGTTGTGAATTTTTATAAGATACTACGTAGGCAACTACGCATTATATTATTATCTTTAACTTTGGTACCTATAGACTATAGTACACTATAATTAACTACCTTATTAGTATAAGGAGCCGATTTGCACGTGCCATCCCTAGTCTAACCTATCTCTAAGCTACTTTACCTTTTTTTAATATATTTTTAGCACACCTACTGCTTTCCCTTACAGCTTTGTACTTTATACTAAAAGGTCTGCGATGTTTCTCTTCCTAATCTTAAATAACATAATAAAAAAAGTAGAGCCTCCTACTTAGTAATTAAAAAGAGTGTAAAAAGATAATTATAAAAAAAGCGTATTTAAAATACTAAGCACTAAAGAAGTATAAAAGCTTCAAAACTATAAATATAATATTTAAATAGAGTATAATAATAGTATAAAGAACTAAGCCTATATATACTTTTAAAAATACTTAATGTTTTGTAAAAAAGGTTTGCTTTTATTTGTAATAAGCTCTTTTAAGAAAATTAGGGTAGTTAGAAAGCTTCTACTACTCTTAGAACTAAACTTTTTAATACTTTTATTATATGTATATAATAGATAGGCTTAATTAAGTAATTTTTATAATCTTTAGGTATATTAAAAAGAGAAATATTGCAGACCCTTTTAGTATACAGTATAAATGCTATATAGGAAAGCTATAGATGTGCTAAAAACACATTAAAACAGGTAAAGCAGCTTAGAAAAAAATAGGTTAGGCTAGAAACTATTTATTAGCATATGTGAATTAGCCCCTTATACTAATAAGGTAGTTAATAAGATAGTTAATTATAGTATACTATAGTCCACAGATACTAAAGTTAAAGATATTAACGTAACGTAGCTATCTACACACAAAGCATATATCTTTAAGTATATAAATACTAGAAAACTATTACATAGGGCCTTAAATCTTAATCTTATACTTAGATAGAATCTTATTCTAGAGTATATAATATTGAAGCTTATAATTCTTATACGCTAAGACTACTAAAATCACTTAGTAAATTAAACGCACTTTAATTATAATTCTTTTTAGACTCTTTTTAATTACTAAGCAACGGGCTCTACTTGTTTTATTATATTATTTAAGATAAAAGCCTTTATTTTTCTACTTTTAAGTAGATAATTTAATAATATATATAAAAGAGAATTATTATTTTATAGTCTAGAGTAATAAGTAAGTAAAGTTTTTTGTTAGTAGTCTTAAGCCTATAAGCTTAAAAAGTTAATAAGAACTTTTTATACTAAAGAAGTAGTAATTCCTTTAAGCTATATAGAACTTTATTAAGTCTTATAACTTTTCTATACTACTTAACTTTATTTAGCATCTTATAGATTATTAAATTCTAAGCTGTAATATAAGTATTTAGAAATGCGCCTATAATAATTATTAATAAATCTTTAAATTAAACTCTCTACTACTATAACTATAGCTATTCTAAAAGAACAAGCTACTACTATAGCTATCTAGGTTAAATTTAGTATATTTAATTTTTAAAGATTACTTTTTATATCTTATTAACTAGCTATCTAGGGGTAGAACAATAAAGGCATTTATCTTAAATAATATACTAAAAAAAGGAGATCCGCTGCTTAGTAATTAATAAGAGCGTGATTCTTTTTATAATACTATAAGCTTTTATATTTTTTAAGAAAACTATTCTAACTTATCTTATAGGTATAAACCTACTTAAGTTGTAAAGGGCGTAAATAAAGCTTTTAAGTATAGAATTGCTCCCTAAGTTTCTTTTTTTAAGTATATTAATTTTAATATAGTAGTTTCTTTTTTTTGCAACTAAGAGATTTCTAATCCCTATTGCGTTTAACTACTACTTTTTTTTATTGTGTGATAGCGTCTACGTAACGTTATATAATATTATATAACATTAAGTCACGTGCGCGCCAAGCCCTAGAGCGTATTAAAGTTTTTCTAACGCCTCCCCTAGCTTCTAAGACAATCTATAACAAAAATACCCCGCCTATTCACCCATCTGCTACATTACTAGACAATTAACACCCACCTTTTAACCTTTTGCCGCCCTATTACTAGACAATTAATAATTCAGACCTTTACCCTACTACTATAATATATAATAAGTATTATACACGCTCCCTACTTCTCATACTAAATAGCACCTTAATACTTTACTACCCTTACTCTACCTATTACCTATAGAAATCCTATAGGATAAGCGTATACTTATATATACCCTACCTACGCTTTTAGTAACTATTTATTATATATTTCTTGCTCCTAGTAAAACTATAAGTAGTTTAGAATATGCCTAACCTTTTGCTTCTAAATCAAACTAAAACTTGTCTCTTACTTTCTAAAAGCGCTCTAGTAATACCTATTACTAATATAGCTAAGCACTGGTTATTTAAACTAGTAGAGAGAGAGCTACAAGTTAAAATCTATAGTTTCTAGAGTACCTAAGTATTACCTAACGTAATAAAATAAACTAGCTATAGTAATCTATTAAATGCACAACTTATACTATGCTATTATATATTCTAGAAGGATAGTGGGTATCTAACTCTTATAATACCTATTTTATATATATTTATTATTAGCGTCTAGATTATATTTCTTATTATTGTACTTCTTCTTATTCTTCTTATTATTATTATCCTACTTATCCTACTTATTAGATATATATAGGCAGGTAACTGCCTACCCTATAAAAAGCGCATTGTTTAGTTAAGGTAAGGCTATTAATTATTATTAGATTATAACCTTAAGATCTTATATAATAATTAGTTATATGTGTGTATAAGGATAGATAGATAAAAATAATCTCTAGTTATAGATTTTATATACTTTGTGCGTAGGTAGCTATATTATATTATTATCTTTAACTTTAGTATCTATAGACTATAGGATTAACTACCTTATTAGTATAAGGGGCTAATTTGCACGTGCTAACAAATAGTCTCTAGCCTAACCTATATCTATCTCTAAGCTACTTTACCTTTTTTAATATATTTTTAGCACACCTATAGCTTTTCCTTATAGTGTTATACTATATACTAAAATGTCGGCGATGTTTCTCTTCCTAAAGAGATTTCTAATAAAAATATTATAATAATAATAGCAGCTATCCATTCTACTGTTGTTAACACAGAATTAATTTTAATATAAGAAATATTTTTTAAACTAAGGTTTAAGTAAGTAGCTTCTAAACTACTTCTATAAGAGTAGTTTTTTTAAAAAGCTAGCTTCTATAAAAATAAATTCCTAATAGTAGTTTTACTACTATACTAAATATTACTACTATAATTATAGTAAACTATATATTATCCAGATGCTACTTATTATTTTAAGTTCCTAGAACGCCTAAAAGAAATATATACTTCAAAAATTAGTGATTAGTATATATATATCTACCCTATTTCTTAGCTAATTATCTTTATTTTAATTACACCTTTATCTTTTAAGTAGCAAATAGTCTTACACGTATTGATCTATAGCTTAACCTTAAAATTATTCACTTAAATAAGTTACTAATAGGTCTATAATTCTAGTCTTAGGGTGTTCTAGTAGTAGTAAAAAATAACTTTATTTAATATTATAAAAGAACTTTTATTAAAATAAGTAGGCCCTAAGCTTTTAAGCTTACGCAAAAAAGAAGAATTTCTTATTAAAAATATAATAAGCTAGCTTTTTTTAAATATATATATCTTTTATTTTACGGAGGGGCGGATTATAGTAGGTACGGGCGTAAGACTATCTAAGTATAGCAGAAGTCTAGATAGTGAATCTACGCTGTAGTGGGGGACTATAAGCGAGGATTTTAGTCTAGAAATAAGCGAAAACTTAGACTCCTTAACAAGTTTAAATCTTGCCCTTTCCCCCCTCTAGTTTTTAAACACTAAAAAACTAATCTTTGTGGATAAGAAGAAAAGTAGCCTAAATAAGCTAGTATCTCTAATAATTAAGAAATTTCTAACTATTTAAGCTAGTCTTAACTAAGTTATTAGATTAAAACTTATAGGATAGGAAAGCTATTAATAGCAAGTACCTCTAATAATTAAGAAATCTATAACTAGATATTAATTAGTCTTAATTAGTTATTAAGATTTAAACTTATAGAACAAGAAAGCTAATTAAGGCATAATACTATCTTCTAATTTAGGAAAAACTTTATTAGAAATTTTAATTCACGCTTTAAATAGACAATAGGCCACTAGTATTAGTTTTTCCTTAACCCCCTCTAAAGCGCTTTTTTTACTAGGGGAAAGTGCCTCTTATCTACCTATACATACAACTTGCCTATGGCTGTATTTACTTTACAGAAAATTTAGAAGCAATGGAAATATTATTAATAATATCTTTTATAAGCCTTTACGCTCTTATATAATACTTAAATAATAATTTTCTATAATATAATTACTTTTTAGTTTAAAGGTTATAATTAAAGTTTGTCTATACACTATATAGGCAAGAATACCTAGGAGTATTAAGATTTTTCATATTATCGCATAATAACATTATATAGGTATTACGTAATGCCTGTGCGCTGTAGCCTATATACTATAAGATCTTCTTCTTTTATTTATCTACACCCCTTCAAGATATAAATAATTAACACTAAAGTTAGTTCTATTATATTATTCTCTTTCCTTATATAATTATTCTATACACTCTTTATATTTGCTAGTATAGAGTATTAGATATTAATATTTATAGTTTTTTTATTTTTTTGCGACTAAGGGATTTCTAATAAAAATATTACAATAATAGCAGATATCCCTCCTACTATTATATACACAGAAAAGCGTTTTAAGGTATTAATAAAAAGGGGTTAGCGCGTTGGCCTAAGCTCGCTAAGCGAGCTTAGTGCGCCCACTCTAATTAAAAAAATCCACATGCAAAACTATGGGTAACGCCACATCGCCGTACTACGGTTTATTAATATCGATATAGCTAGCTATAGAGTCCCTATTTATTACTAAATAGTAGTTAACTAACTCTTAGCAGCTATACTTTAGCAAAAGTAAAGATAGATTATATAAGTTATTATTAGCTATATAGTTTATTTTATTATACCCTATTCTCTATACATAAGAAAAGAGTAGATTAAATCTTTATAAAGTTAGTAAGTAGATAATACTACCAAATACAATAAAGGAAGTAATTATATAAGATATTATTAGCTATATAATTTGTTTTTATTATACTCTATCCTTTATACGGAAGAGGATAGTGGATTAAACCTTTATAAAGTTAGTAAGTAGATATCGTTACTATATAAAATAAAGGAAGCGATTATATAAAATATATAAAACCTATCCTTATTTATAGGAATAGCAAATTAACTCTTTTATTAAGTTAGTAAGTAGATATCGCTGCTATAAAGGATTTAAGAGGAGATAGTGCACTAAGTATACTACTAGTAACTATATATGTTGAATGGGCTCTACAGCTAGCTATACAGACATCGAATTCTAATCCTCTGCATTGGCAAGTGTGGAGGGTGTACGGGATGATCGTACGAGGAAAGGAAATAACATAACAGAACGACTTTGGTATTGATTGCTTGTCTCTAGAGAGGGCGCGGATGGAAAGGAGAAGATCCTGCGGCGCACGGGCCGCGGCGCACGGGCATCACGTGATCCCCACGTGATGCCATCGTGCGGCAATATTGAAACCTCAACACCCTCAGGTGCCCTTGCCCGTACGGTGTACGGAAATATATATATATAGTTAAATAATAATAAACCCTAATAAAGCGCAACCCTTTATATAAACTAACCTACCTAAAATAAACTAGTTATATAATAGCTATCCCTACTACCTTATAAGAAGCCTCTATTGCCTTATACGAAGTTTCTACCGCCTTATAAGATAATACTAATATACCTAAAATATACTAGACTATATAATTAGTATATTAAAGGGATAGGAATATTAGAGAAAACACTATATAAGGGAATAAGACCTATATATTAGAAGGATACGATTAATATAGTAAATAATCCTTCTTAGTTAGAAATGCAATTATATATAGTATATACTATTGCTAAGTATTATATACTATACTAGAAAGGGACAGCTTTCTTAGAGTTATTCTAGGAAGACTTTAACAAATAGAAAGAATGCTATTTTTTAGAGTTAGGCTATATATATAAGAGAGAGCTTATAGCAGTTCTAGAAGGAAAAAGTATTAAGCTAAGAGTAGATACTAGAGTTATAAATGCTAGCAAACTATACAAAGTAGCCTAAGGTAATATAGATACTACTTATATAATACTACCTTTGCTAGCTCACTTAATACTTTATATAGAGATACTAAGGCTAATTCTAAAGTTACTAGAGCTAACTAAGCTATTGCACAAACCTAAATAGAGTAAGCTGCTGCTACTATAGGTATCTATATAGCTATAGGTCCTTAGCGATATCTTAAGAGAACCTTTATATAAGTACTAAGAATAATCTTATTTATATAAATAACTAAATATACTACTACTCTTTATTTATAGTATTAAACTACTATTTTACCTACCTATTTATAACTATTAAATACTATATAGAGTAGAGCCACTACTAGTTAAATATAAATTACAGATACTATACTAATCTATACTATTTAAGCTTATGCTATAATCTAACCTACGTAAGCTTTCGCCTAAGCATAACTTACTTTCTTAGAGACTTCTAGCTAATAAGATAATCTAATTCTAAAAGATATAGAATAAGGAGAACAACTACACAGAAGCTTTATATAATATTTTAGTAGCACTGTGTGCTAGATACTAGGTTATAGTGCCTTCTGTTTTACTTTCTCTCTTTATATAGTGCGGACTCGACCTTGGTTAGAATCTCCACACGACGAAGATCTTTAATAATACTTTAGTAGATAAGACTAGAATCTTTATAGACCTATATAGACGCCTAGATATTGCTAAGAATTAATACCTAAATATCTTTCTAGATATTATTATTAGCTGTACAATATAGTATTACCTCTATACTATCTACTCTAGATAATTATAGAAGTGCTTAATGTGTTTACAAGCGAGCCGCGCGTACAAGTGAGCCGCGCGCCCCACTAAGTCTCTCAGCCTTTTGCAGGCTGTATTAACAACGCATCAAAATTCTATTAATATAATAGCTATCCTAAATCAAGCAGTATCTATAGAAGCTTTCTTGCACGTACGTGAGTTGTGCCCAGGCTCCCTGCAGCGCGTGCAGCGCGCTGAAGCCTGCCGGCTCGCACCTGACCGCGCCTGGCTATACCGCGTTTTTCTCCTCTAGTTGCTGCTTAATAGCCTTCTAAGCAATAATATCCTCTCCCTCTGCCTTTAATAGGGTGCCTCGCTTCTAGACCCACTTCTTTTTGCGCTATTTACGCGTTATAGCTGCCTTATTTGCCCTCTATAGACTAGCTATCTTATCGCGCATAAGCACTATTAAATGCGCCATTCTCTTAGCCCCTCTTATAAGCCAATTAAGCGACTAGATAACTAATATAGGAGAGGATCCTTAATACCTTTAGATCCGCTCACAAACTAGAGTTAACTAAGCGCCTAGCTCGCGCGCGCGTTACTTGGTGTTGCAGAGACTCCCATAGGGCCTCTGGTAGGGCTGCTAGCGACGGCGTACGAAGCTTCACATTAAGCTTTAATATCACCGCCTCTAGATCGTGTGGGACTAGCCTAGCGCCTTGAAAGCTTGCGCAGATATTCTCCTTTATAATTGACTGGGGTCGTAGGCGGCGCGGAAGGCTGGTAGGAACTCAAGCTTGGTGATATGGTTGATGTGGTCGCGTATCAGGCCCTCGACCTGGCGCCCGTACGCCCGCTTTAACGGCGAGAAACAGCTAATGTTAAGCGGCTGCAGAAGGTGTAACAAATGTGGCGGCATATAGAGAGTGTAGATCTTATTCTCCTTACAGATCTCCTAGAATTTGAGCGAGTTGTAACTCTTATAGCCGTCAAGTATTAGTAGCTAACGCGCGCCCACTCTACGCTCTACTATATGCTTAATAAAATGCCGTAGCCAGGCAACACCAAGCTCGTTCGTAGTCCAGCCATTGTCGCTAAGACCAATAGCCCAGTCACCTGGTATATCGTCGCCCTCGTACCAGGCAGAGAGAGGTGGTACTGGCCAGCGAAGATGATAAAGGGCGGGATTGCCCACCCAGTAGCGTTGATTCCGTGGATCGCCGTCACCCACTCACGATTGCCTGGCTGGATCGCTTTTGGCCGGCCACGCCTCTCTGAGCCAATAACGACTAGCTGGGAGGATATTTTACCCATTAGAAAGCCAGTCTTGTCGAAGTTAAAGGTATCCTTGTCGCAGATACTGTAGGTGGCCTTTGTACGTGCTACTAGCTCAAACCAGGCCTGTATATAACTGTTGGGTCCTCGCAGAGGGCTCGCTGTCAATTGTAGGGTCGATTAAATCGCGTTGTAAGGCTGTCTATTCGCTTAACAAAGTTCCTAGGCCACTGCTAGCTAACGTGGCCTGCCTGCGCTGCGCTTAGTGAGCAGCTTATTCGCTATATCTTGTACAGCACCTAGAGTGGGCGCAAAGCCTCGCGAATCTAGGTCAAGTATATGCTCAACAATCACCTCCTCTTTAAGCTTGGTAAGCTTCTTTGATTTGGGCTCAGAGTCGCGTCGCGCAGCGATTCCTGCGCGTCGGCCGCGAAGTGTTGTTTTAGGGACGCAAAACGTTGCGGCAGCGCGTTTTATACTTTGTATTTGACTGGAATTGATAGCTGAAAGAGCTAGGTAGATATTTGCTTCTTTATAGCGCAATTAAGCAGACAATAGTTGAGCCATTGTAGTTTGTATGAGACGCGTTGTAGAAAGTTGGTGGGGCGCGCGGCTCGCTTGTAAACACGTTATACTAAAGGGATAGCAATCTTAGAGGTAACACTATATAAGGTAATAAAACCTAAGTACTAGAAGAATAAGATTAACCTAGTAAATAATTTCTTTTTATTAGAATTATAATTGTATGTAGTATATACTATTATTAATTATTATGTATTATACTAAAAAAGGACAGCTTTCTTGGAAGTATTTCTAGGAAGACTTTAAAAGATAGGAAGAATACTATTTTTTAAAGTTAAACTATGTGTTTAGAAGAGAGCTTATTATAGTCCTAAAAGAAAAAGGCATTATACTAAGAATAAATACTAAAGTTATAAGTGTTAGCAAACTATATAAAGTAGCCTAAGGTATTATAAATATAACTTATATATTATTGCCTTTACTAGCTTACTTAACTTCTTGTACGTAAATACTACAACTAATTTTAAAGATATTTAACCTAGTTAGGCTATTATATAAACCTAAATAGAGTAAGTAGCTACTACTATAGGCACCTATATAAACTGCAGGTCCCTATAGATATTATAAGAGAATCTTTACACAAGTGCTAAGAATTATCTTATTTGTATAAATAATTAAAAAAACTACTAGTCTTTATATATAGTACCTAACTACTATTTTACCTACCTACTTATAATTAATAAATACTATATAGAATAGAACGACTACTAGTTAAATATAAATTATAGGCACTATACTAAGTTATATAAACTAAGCCTATAATATAACTTAACCTATATAAGTTTTCTACCTAAGTATAATCTACCTTCTTAGAGAATTCTAGCTAATAAGATAATCTAATTCTAAAAGGTATAAAATAAGGATAATAACTTTACTAGAGCTCTATATAATATTTTAGTAGATAAGACTTAGATTTTTATAAATCTATACAGACGCCTAGATATTAATAAGAATTAAATCTAGATAAATTTCTAGATATTCTTACTAGTTATATAGTATAGTAATACCGCTATACTATCTGCTCTAGATAATTATAAAAGTGCTTATGTAAATCACTTAATAGTTTCTTTAATACTACTATTAACTATAACTAGTATTAGCTAGACTAGGCTATAAATAACTTTTATATAGTACTAGTGTAAGAACTCTAATAAAAGTTTATATAAAATGTCCTAGAGGAAATAATTAATAGGCTTACCTTTATATAGAGAGTATTAGGTGTAGACTTTAATAGAAAAATTTGTCTTTATATTGCTATTATATAAGTATACTATAGATACCTAGAGCTAGAGTAGGCTATATTTACTTCTAAGCCCTATCTATAAAACTCTATTTACTAATCTCTATATATATTAATCTAAGTTATAATTATTTGCTAATCTTATTAGTACCTATACGAGGCTAATATATACTACACTAAATTTAAATATAACTTTTCTATATAAAGAGAGAGATTACTAAGCCTTTATAAATAAGAATTTTATAGATAGTTTGTACTATTATTATTGCAATTTAAATTCTAATTAAATAATTTTTATACAAAACTAAAGAAGTATTTTATATACTATAAGGAAAGTTATTAGTCTTTTAACTATCTATATAATAAGCGTACCTATATAATAAAGTAGTATATTACCTTTTATAAAGAGTATAATAATAAAATGCCTTTATATAAAACTATTTAGTCCTATATTAAGAGTATAGAAGGGTATAATAATAAGAAACCTACTTTATATAAAGAAGAGAAGTAGAGTAAAGATAATAAGAATAGTAATAATTAAGTGTTTTACTTAACTACTACTACCTATTTTTACTATATATAACTAGCAAACACATTTATAAAATAGAGCTAAAGGAGTGTATAGAATAGTTTATTCTTAAAGATTAATACTATATAATATACTAAGGTAAACTATAGAATATAGGTATAGCTAGAATTTCTACTATTAGCAAAGCATAGCTAGAGGTATACGTATAAAAAAACCTTTATATAAAGATTATTTAGACACCTAGCAATACTAATATTAGCTTTAGAGGTTAAAACCTATAAATATCTCTAAAAACTATATAAAATATAAATCTAATAGAAATAGTTACCTACTATATTCTAGATACTTTAACACTATTTCTATTATTCCTAATAGATATTAATAAGCTAGATACTTATTTTATTAATATTCTAAATATTATTATAATAAAGAATAGCACAAGTATGCCTATAGTATAGAAATAAAGACACCCTTTCTTTAATTTTAGTAGGGAAGAAACTACGTCTTTCTTTACTAAATAAGAACTTTGTTAGCTTTATTAATAATTTAGATATTCTTATATAGAAAGATATTAAAAATACTTACTAACTACTAGTTATAAAGTAAATACTACTATACTAAATAAAATCTAAACGTTTTACTACTACTACTACTACTAATCGCATAAATAAGCCCTATATTACTTTAAGTTTACTATTAAGGATAACACTTACTTTAACTATAAAATTATTATTAATATTATACGCATTAGAACTAAAGACATAATATATATTATAGATATAGATATATTATTTTAAGCTATAATCTTCTTAAAATTAATATCTACTAAGGTTTACCTAACTATACTATATATAACCTAGATAGAAACTTTATAGTAAATAAGTTTAGCAACTATATAAAGATTATTAGTACAACCTATAGGTAAATATCTATAAAAGCATATTAGATAATAGGGAAGATTAAGCGGTTATAAGCACCACTCTTTATAAAGTCTTTAATATGCTTAAGGCTAAACTAAAAAATTATATAAATAAAGAAAACATCCTCTAAATAGCTATTAAAGCTATTAATAATACTATAGACATAGATAGCCTTATACACACACTACTAGTCTTTAGCACATATTTTAGAGAATTAGTATATATTCTTTCTTATTACCTAATAGTATTATACATATATATACTATATAAAAGACAACAAAAATATTGCAAAAAGAAAGAAATAAAACTAATATTAATTATACACTAAATATCTACAGTAGTCTATTAGTAGTGCATAAAGTTCTTAAGCTCCTACTTAAATATAAAGTTATAATTTAAAAAGAAAAAAGTAAATAAATAGGCCTATATAAGATTAAAGGTATTAAGGATAAAAATATAATTATTAATCTAAAAATAGTCTAGTAAAGTTTTACTATATATAAGTTAAGCTATACTATTATAAAGAAGATTACACTCTTTTACTATTATATAAAGTAGATAATATTATTCCTATACAAAAGAATCCTTTAGAGAAGAGAAAAAGAGGCTACCTAAGAAAAAATACTATATTCTTTTCCTAAAAGGAGATAAGTAATTAGGAACTATCTTTAAAGCTTTATATAAAAGGTATAATTTAAATACCTAAAGCACCTTTTAAAGAATTAGATTGCATAGGAATAAACGCTCTTATTACTAATAGTATATTTAAGATTCTTCTCCTTAATCTATTTAAGTATAAGGGCAGAAATTTTTAACCTTTGCCTGATATAAGAAGTTAAAGATAAAACTCTACTTAACTATATTAAACATCTTTGTTATATAGAGATTCTAACTAAGGTCGAGTCCGCACTATACACAGAGAGAAGTAAAACAGAAGGCACTAAAACCTAGTACCTAGCACACAGTGCTACTTAACTATATAAGAAATTCCGCCTTATATTTACTAGCTACTTTAAATAAGGAGAAGAATAAAATTCTTACCTAATTACTTACTATCTAAAAAATAAGCTAATGCCTACTCCTTATATTAGGAGCAAGCCTTTAGGCAATATACTGAATATATTTTAAACTACGAGATATTACCTAGGCCTATATTAAGTTTACTAAAAAACTAAACTATATACTCTATACTAGACTATCTAAGAGACTACGTATAAACTTTCTATAAGACACAATCTTTTATTTCTATAACTACTCTATAGTATAGCTAAATTAGGTCTTTACTAGTTTAAGACCTACTATAACTACTCTAAAGAGAAACTTAGTATAAAAACTTTATTATATAACCTATAATTGCTTATTACTAATAAAGGAGAGTACACCTTTAGGAATACTAGCCTTTAGATAGATAATACCCTTAGCATTATTAATAAGAACTTTGTATAACGAAAAAAAAGAGCTAAAGAAGGTAGCCTTCAATATAAAGGATAATACTATTCTTACTAAGAACTAACTTATTAAGTTTAATAGTAAAAGAATTTAGCTTATATATAACACTATAGTTCTTATATAAAAAGGTTATGCAAAGGGCCTTTATATAATTAATTTTAATAATAAGAATACTACTTAGAGGTATATAGAGTTGTGTGTAAAAGGCGCCTATACTATATCTATATACTAACTAGAAGCCGCATTTAATTTATTTATTACTAGGTAGACTATATTACTCTTATACAAAGATATTAAAGTATTAAATATAAATCTAAGAATAAATTAAATAATAGTAAGTATAGTCTTATCTTTATACTACTAGATCTTTATTGCGCAAAGCTATTTATCTTTACTAATAGCTTATTTGCTAATAATAAGGACCTAAGCTTATAGCTAGGATTCCTAATTACTTTCCGCAATAAGTATTATATAGGTAATAGTAACAACTTTAATATTCTAGCAATTATTATATGCTAAAATTAAACTAAGTGTAAAAGAGAGTAATAAGAAGTGTTCTTACTAGTAAGTTATATAGTATAGTAGGAGGCTTTAATAATACTATTACTATTAGTATAACCCTTTAGATGATTATACACACGCTTAGTCTATTACTAATTTCTATAGTTATCTATATACATTTAAAGTCTTTTTATAACTACCTTATATAACTAGAAACTATAAATAAAAAGCACTTTATAATTAATATTTATATTACTCCGCAAATTATATAAGCACTATAAGTTCTCTAAGATTAGATAAATTAATAGAAAAGACAACTTTGCTATATACCTATATAAAGAAGACTCTACCCTTCTAGACAAGAGTTATAAACTACCTCCACTCATTTTTTTTAAGTGGCCCCACTATATTTAATTACTGCGATTTTTTATTGCGTTACTAGCGCCTATATAACATTTTATAACATTATATATACGCTAAGTCTAGAGCGTATTAAAGTTTTTCTAACGCCTCTTCTAGCTTCTAAGACAACCTATAATAACAACACCCTATCTACCCGCTTGCCTACTACATTACTAAATAATTAATATTTACCTTTTAACCTTTTACTATATTACGAAGTAATAGACAACCTACCTACTACATATACATATATACTCTACTACTATTACTATAATATATAATAAATCGCGCGCGCGCTTCCTACTTCTAATACTAAATAGTACCTAACACTTTACTAGCCTTACTCTACCTATTACCTATAAAAATCCTATAGTATAAGCGCGTACCTATATATACCTAACACTTCTTATAGCCATTATATATAGATTCTACTCTAGTAATTATATTTATACCTTCTCTAGGTTTTATAGCCTTACTTTATTCTTTTAGAGCCTTTTATAACCTTTACCTATCCTCTTCTATTGTCTTTAAAAATATATCTAGTAACTCTTATTAATATAGTTAAGTATAAGGTAACTAAACTAGTAGAGAGTAAGCCATAAGTTAAAATCCCATGATCTAGTTATTATAGAACAAACTAGCTAAGGCGATCTAATTGCTATATAACTTATATTATGCTGCTATATTATTAGTAATATTAGGAGGCGTTTAACCTTTATAATACTAATTCTAGCTAGCTCCATTATTATTATCTTTTTACTATATATATATATAGACGTAAGACTACCTATCTAGTAGTAATAGTGTTAGGGTAAGGGATAGCTATACTAGATTATAACCTTATAGCCTTACACAATAATTAGTTGTATTATGTGTGTAAGAATAAACAGATAAAGATAATTTGTATTTAGTTATAGATCTTTATACTTTGTGCATAGGCAGCTACGTTATATTATTATTTTTAACTTTAGTATTTGTAGACTATAGATATAGTACACTATAGTATAGTACACTATAATTAACTACCTTATTAGTATAAAGGGCTAATTTGCACATGCTAATAAATAGTCTCTAGCCTAACTTATTTACCTACTTTACCTTTTTTAATATTTTTTTTAGTATACCTATAGCTTTCCCTAATAGCGTTGTACTATATACCAAAAGGTCTGTAATGTTTCTCTTCTAGACAAAGAAGGCCCCTAAACTAGACTCTAGAGTCCTTAATTTTTAGTAACACTTTAATAATTACTATTAAAGTATTAGTAGATTTGTCTTAAGCCTACCTATGTAAGCTCTTCCTAGCCTTTATATAGGACTATTTCCTTATTATTTATTTTATTCTTTTATATAATATATTTATTAAATTCTCTCTCTCTCTATATATATATATATATACATTATGTAAAAGGATGCGTATTTTTCTATCTATTATTTGCACAGAAAAGAGAAGAGATATAATATTTACTTATCTAAAAAATATGTTTTTGTTATTTTAGTATTAATAGATAATAGATAATATTGTCTACCCTATTACCTTAGCCCTATTGTATGCAATAATTACACCTAGGAGTATAGCTTTACTATATTTAAGAACTATATATAATTCTGCCTAAAAGCCTACTAGTGTGTGGTACTTAGTAAAGGGTCTAGGCCTAGTTATACTACTATAGTAGTAGTTAGGCCGCTAGAATATTATCGCGTCGCCGGATATAATAGATAAAGAGCTAAATTTAAAAGATAGTGGGTGGTGGTTGTGTGTTAAAGATAAAGATTTAGTGTACTAGGCGTTACTAATATAATAAGAGGTAGACTTTATACGCTATATATATAGCGAATTATAGTTACGCAATAACTAAACTATAGTTAAGTGTCCTATTGCCTACACTATTTCTACAGTTGCGACTCTGCGTAGGTCGACTGCGGCTTTCTAATAGTCTACTAGTTAAGAGATAATATGTGACTTAGTTATACTAGATAGTAGACTATTTATTAACTACTATCGACGATACTGCTATAAAGAAAGTTAATAATAAAATTATTATTATTTTGTGTATATTTTTGTTTCTACCACTATGTGCTAGGTACTAGGTTTTAGTACCTTCTGTTTTACTCCTCTCTATGTATAGTGTGGACTCGACCTTGGTTAGAATTTCTATATAACAAAGATGTTTAATACTACTATAGTAGTAGGCGCTTAAAGTGCCCCTAAGGTAACTACGCAACTAGAGTAGAGTAATAGTGTATAAAAAATATTCTTTGCACTAAATAACTTTAGCATCCTATAAATATAGGTTTACACTAGTTAAAAGAATAACATTAATATTATATAAAGAAATATGCGCAATATTAAGTTTCAAAGCCTATATTAAAGTTAGTATTTATATAAAAGTAAACCTATAAAGAATAGAAAAACTTATATTAATAAAGACATTTTAAAAGAATATATAGTTTATATAAATATTAGTTAGGAGAATAATACGCATTCTTTTATCTAGAAGATTACACATAATAAGATTAAAGCTAAAGAAGCTAACTTAGTTACTAGCTAGTATAAGTGCTATTATTTATTGGAAGTTAGCACTATATAAAGATAAGATATTGTATAATAAAAGATATAGTTAAGCACTATATAAATAGGGGATTAGCTTAACAAAAAAAATAAAAAGAGAATAAAGCTAGAGAGAGAATATATATATATAGAGGGATATTTAAAGTAGAGGATAAAAGAAAAAAGAATAAAGAAAGGAAAGCCTACTTTCTATACCACTTCCTTCTATCTAGAGCCTTAATTTCTACTCCTTATTAGTGTTTATTTTTCCCTTATCTAATATTACACAATTGCCTAATATTACTACCTAAATAGATAAGATCAATAAGTTTACCTATTATATAAGCAATAAACTAAGTAAAAAGAAACTCTATATAAATATTATATTATTGCTATAATCTTATTATTAACTATATATCTTACCCTTAACTGCTATTAGCTAAACTACTACTTTACTACTAATAAGCCTAATTGCCCCTCTAATAAATAGTAGTAAAGTATAATTAATAATTACTTAATAGAATCTTTCTATTAACTAGAGTAAACTATCTAGAGTAGCAGGCGTACAGATAGGGGAATAATAAATAGATATAGTAACTATTAGTAAGCAGATAGTTTATATAGAGGAAGAGAGAACTACTAGTGGTAACTTTAAAATAAAAAAGTTACTAGTATCTATACACTATATAGGCAAGGGCACCTAAGAGAGTTAGGGTTTTAATATTATTATATAATACCTATACGCCGCAGCCTTTGCGCTATAGGATCTTTTCCTTTCTATCTATACCCTTTCTAGATTTAAGCAATTAATACTAAGTTAGTTTTATTATATTATTTTCTTTCCTTATACAATTATTCTATAAACTCTTTACACTTGCTAGTATAGAGTATTAGATATTAATGTCTATATAGCTAGATATAGAGCCTATTTAACATACTTCTTTAATATTATATTACTTTACATTATAAGAAAATACTTAAATTACTATAAAAACTAGTTAATTATAATATAAGTAGTATAGAGCTACGCTCTAGTTAGTCCATAATAACTTTTTATAATAACTTTCTATGTGTGGCGTTAAATTAACTACCTAGGGGTAGCACGACAAAGGTTTTGATCTTAAATAACATAATAAAAAAAGCAGAGCCCCCTGCCCTGCTTAGTAATTAAAAAGAGCGATAGGTTTCTATAATAACTTTCTATAATAACTTTTTATAATAATATTTTATAATAATAGCTAATATGCCTTATAAAGAAGATTTAGAATAGATATCTATACCTAGATTTTATTTATATATTACTACTATAATAACTCTCTAAAGTTAAAATTAGTAGGCGCTAATAACTTAAGGTAATAAATAATACTTTAAACGATAAGGTTAATAATATAAGTAAAATATAAGATTATATTCTCTTTTTAATTCTAAGTAATATTCTTTTCTAATAGTTTATACTAGACACTTTAAGCTAAAGTGCTATTATTACTAGTATGATTATATATAGTAGCTAGAAGCTTCTATGCAATTTTCATATGTTTAAGAACCTATAGTACCTTTAATACTATTAATACTCTAGTATAACTACTATATATAAATATAAGGTAAAGTAGCTTTTTATTAAGCTACTAAGTATTATTAATGTAGTAATTATTAATAGCTAGAAAGGTAAAGTAATTAGCTATAAACTATAAGTTAAGCAAGATAAAGAGTTTAGTTATCTTACCACTATTATTAAGAATAGTTACTTTTGTAGTATTAAATTTATTAATAAATATCTAGTAAAACTAGGCTAGCAAATAGGTATAGGTTAGGTTCGGGTTAGGTTCCCTTATGTAAGACCCTAACCCTAACCTAACCTCTACCTATAGATTTTGCGCTAGTATATTAGGTATAGGTTAGATTAGAGTATATATAAGCTATAGGTTAGATTAAAGTTATATATAAACTAGGTTATATTAGGTCTAACTAATTAGACTTTTTAATAGCTATATATAATTTTTATGGTAAATTACTATAAAAAATACCCTTGTTATTATTGTAGTAATAATTATATTTACTTATTATAGTAAAATTATAGCTTTAGTGTTAAATATATATATTAAACATATAACTAAGTGTCTAAATATTTGCCTACTATTTATATACTTCTTATAGTACCTATTACTACTAGTTATATATTTTTAGCCTATATAATAACCTATTTTTATAAATAGTATTATATTAGTATATAAAACTATTAGTACTTATTTCATAGTAGGAGTAAAGTATTATAAAGAAATACCTTTAAATAGTCTAACTAAAAAAGTCTTTATTATCTTTTAGAAAGTAACTAGTATAATAGATTAGGAATATATATAGTACTTATCTTTATTTTATACTAGTTTTTTAATAAAGTAGCAGAATAGAAGTTTCTTAAAGAGAGGCTTAATATTTTATTAGTACTTTTAAATTTCTTTATGTATAATAGCTGTATATTATTAGAGTATGTAGCATTAAATTAACTACCTAGGAGTAGCATAATAAAGGCTTTTATCTTAAATAATTTTAAAAAGAAAGTAGAGCCCCCTACTTAGTAATTAAAAAGAGCGTAATAAAGGTAATTATAAAGAAAAGCGCGTTTTTTTAAACTGCTAAGCGAGCTTGGCGGTCTCTTAGCGCGCATAGCTTCCACAAGCAAAGTTTTTACAAAGAGACTACTTAGAACTTTAGAGAAGATACGAGTTTATTTTTAGAAGGTATATATAATAAATAGCTATACTATAATAATAATATACTACTTACCTTCTAGTAGCGCTTTCTCTTTAGTCTAGTAGGTAGTTTTTATATATAACTTCTAAGACGTCTTCTCTAGTCTTAACTAAGACCTATAGGTATTTTATAGTTAGATTATATAATTAAGGAACTTTTTGCGTTTAAAAATAACATAGTTATAGGCACTTACTACCTATAGCTAGTTTAGTAGTTTTTAAATATTATTTAACTACTTAGCATCTCCCTTATTACACTCCTTTAGCTTCTAAAGGAAGTTATTATTATCTATATAGTGTTAAGCAGTCTTATAAGGCTCCTTCTCTACTACATAATATATTCTAGATTTATCTTAGTTTATTAAGTAGTCCCTACACGCATTATTAATATATATATTATCTAAGCTAGTAAAAAGTGGTATAAACTATACACGTGTATAATATAGCAATCTAGTATAAGTAACTTAACTAGAAGCTTATTACTATTAGCTATTTTAAGCTTTAGCTTCTTTTTAGGAATAATTACAAGCTTATTAATTATATTTTAGGGATATAAGGAGGAGAGTCTATAGTAGATTAGGCATACATAAGGTTAAACTTTACTTTATAGTATAGTTGTATTTATATCTTATTTAATTTAACTATAGTTATTAGTTACAGTAGTGCGTAAGACAGTAGTAGGATTAGACTCTATTTATATAGGCAATAAGCACCCTAACCTTATTACTACCTATATAGGCGAGATAAGTTACTACTTAATAATAGTTCTAAACTATAGTTAAGTTAACTCTACTAGTGTACGCAACAGCCTTATAGGGTACTAAATAATAAGCGTATTATTAACTTAGTTATGTTTATTTAAGATTTTTTTACTGAGAGCTAGTATATAAAAAAATAGACTATAGGTAGTTATTTCTTTTGCTAAAGTATAGCTGTAGGATACAGCTTTATTTATAAAAAAAAGGCGCCTTCTATATAGCCTTAGTAGCTAGTAACTTCTTTACTATAGTTTTACTAGTAGCTATTATAATATATTTAAATTGTTTAGTGCGTACTATTATTAAGTAATTATAGTTATAGAGTATTTAAGACTATAAAGTATTAAAAAAAGTAACTAAAAGAGTAGTAAGGTAAAGTAACTAAGTAGATAGTAAAGTAAGTAAAGAAAACACACTAGTATTATTAGCGCTTTATTTATATAGTTTTTTTTGTTTTGTAACTAAGGAGTTTCTAATAAAAATATTATAATAAGAGCAGTTATCCCTTCTGCTATTATTAACACAGAAAAGCATTTTAAGGTAGTGTTAATAAAAAGAGGTTAGCGCGTTATAAGTAAGCTAAGCGAGCTTAGCGCACTTAGCGCGCCTACTCTAACTAAAAAAAATCTATATACAAAACTATGCGTAAGGCTATATCGCTATACTATAGTTTAGGATAGAAGAGAGGAGATAAGATGCTTATTACAACTATTATCTTCCTCCTCTACTATTATTTCTAAAAATATTACTAGAAGCAATAGCTATTATATAATAGTAGGTTTATACTAGTTGTAAGATATATACTAAATAAGAGCTTATATATACTATAGGTACACTAACGCTCTATTTCTATATTAAAGTTAACTTTAAGGAGACTTCTACTATTGTCCTATTTTCTACTATCTTCTTAGGCCCTAGTGCTAATACTAATACTAATACTAATACTACCTAAAAGTACGCTCTAATAATCTATCTACTTACAGTTACTAGATCTATACTAGAGTATTACTCTATCTATAAGATTATTAATAGGAAGTAGAAGGTGTATCTTACCTAATATAAGGCGGTTCTAGTGTACTAGTTAGGCTAGTAATAGATTAGTAACTATAGGCGTGATAATAATAGATATATAGAGTTCCTACTATAGTTTCTTATATTACTGCTAGTTGGAAAGGCGGTAGGTAATAGAGAGCAAGATTAAGGGCAAGATTTAGGGCAAGATTAAGGTAAGATAAGATTAAGGAAAAAGAGAAGATAAAGGTGTTTATTAATAAGTTGTTAAAGAAGGAGAGTATTATATAGATATATTAGATTCTTATAGTTATAGTAGTCGCATTGTTTATTTAGTGTGAATTACTCTTTTTAACGATATTTTTTTTAATTTAAGCCTATATAGGTTGGAATAAAAAGGCCGCTCTAGTCTAGCGCCTAAAAATAGAGTCTACTCCTAGTCTTCGCTAATATAATAATAGTTTATAAGAATAGTTTATAAACTGTACACTCGCCCTACTATCTATATGTGCTCTAATATTATTAATTTACTTAAAGCGTGTATAGCAAACTAACTCTTACTCTATTATTACTATTAGTAGTAATTGTGCTATATTTGCGTGCTGCTATATAGCACACTTATATAATATACTTACTATTTAATCGTATAACTATAAGACTCTAGCGCATCTATATAACACTTCCTTTTCTTAGCAACTTACTAATAAATACCTTCTTTTCTTTCCCCTTAATCTTGCCCTTTATTACTGCTATCCAAACCTATAGTAATATAATAAACTATAATCGAAACGCTATGCGTCTATTATAATGCCTTTAGTTACTAATTTATTACTAGCCTAACTAGTACACTAGGACTACCTTTTATAAGGTAAGGTACACCTACTTTCTATTAATAATTTTATAGATAGAGTAATACTCTAGTATAAGTATAGTAACTTTAAGTGGGTAGATTAGAGCGTACTTTTAGGCAGCGTTAATAGCATTTTTAGTATTAAAACTTAAGAAAATAGTAGAAAATACAATAGTAGTAGAAGTCTCTTTAAAGTTAACTTTAATATAGAGATAGAGTGTTAAGGTTAGTATATCTATTGTGTGTAAGTTTCTAGGATATATCTTATAAGTAGTATAAACTTACTAATATAGCTATTACTTTTAGTAATTTTTAGAGATAATAGTAAAGAGAAATAATATAATAGTTATAGTATTGTACTAGTTGCAGCGCTAGCGCTATCTTATACCTCTCTCTTCCCTACTCTAAACTATAGTATAGTAATGCTTTACTATATTTTGTATATAGATTTTTTTAGTTAGAGTAGGTACGCTAACCCTACTAAGCTTACTTAGCTCGCTTATAACGCGCTAACCCCTTTTTATTAATACCTTAAAATATTTTTCTATGTATATAATAGTAGGAGGAATATCTACTATTATTATAATATTTTTATTAGAAACCCCTTAGTTGCATAAAAAACACAAACTATAGTTATAGTATTAAATAGTAAGCGCGACGCGTAAGCGGCGTAATTACTAATAATAGTAATAATAGAGCTTAGTTTTCTATAAACGCTTTAAGTAAATTAATAGTGTTAGAGCGCTTATAGATAGTAGGGCAAGTGCGCAGTTTATAAACTATCTGTATAAACTATTATTACGTTAGCGGAGACTTAGTAGACTATATTTTTAGGCGCTGGACTAGAGCGGCCTTTCTACCCTAACCTACGCAGGCTTAAATCAAAAAAAGAGGGTTAAAAAATGGTAATTAACACTAAATAAACAATGCGACAGTTACTTACTTATATATATAGGCCCTTATAGCTACTTTTTATAATAATTATAATAATTATATTAGTTTTATATTATTAACTATAGTTATTATATACTATTATTATACTCTATATCTTAAAGGAAAAAGAGTTAGAATCTTAGATTTAGTGAGAGCGAATTAGATAAGATTGCTATATAAGAAAGGAAGCTAAAGGGCTAGACTATATATACGCTCATAGAAAAGGAGTAGGGCTAAAATAGTACTATTTATATAATTATAGGCACGTAATTGCACCTAGTTGAAGCCTTATTTCTATAATACACCTCCTAGGTAGGCTATATAAGCAGTGCGCCTGCTTATGTAATAAGGCTTAGAATAATTCTACCTCTAATTAGCTTATAAATTAAGTACCTACCTAAGTGACTAATTAGTTATAATATATATTTAAGTAATTTAAGTGTTTATAGTTATATAAGCCTATAATAGCCCTTTATTAATAACAAAACTCTGCTTATCTACTCTCTATTTCTTTGCTTAGTTTCTCTAGTTAAGTTTTCTATAGAAGTAAGTTAATTATCCCTATCTCCTATTTCTTACTTTAATAAATATAGACTACTAGCTAGTACATATACAACATACTAATTAACGCGTCTATAAAGTTTTAAATAAAGCTTATTTAAAAGAAACGTAAGTAGAAAACTAAAGAGATATAAGATTAGGTTAATTAACTTATAATACGCTACTCTAATTACCTATTAAATAAGACTTCTAGTAAGGATACTTCTAATCCCCTAAAGAAGAGATTATATAAGAGAAAGACGAATATTTAAAAGCATAATTAATTCTAATTATATAAGTGTTCTAAGCCTATTAAGAACCCTTTCTAATCTTATAAGAAATCTTTATAATTAAAGAATACTCATTAAAATTCCCTTAAAGCTACTTTTTTAAGCAGCTCTAAGTGTAGGAACGAGCCTAAAACTCTTAGAAACAAGAGGATTAAGAAGGATAAGCTTAGTTTAGCCCTCTTATTAATTATATAGCCTTAAGCGTAGGTATTTATATAATATATACTTTAAATATTATCTCTTTAGTACTTTAAATAGTAGATATCTTAAAAATATACTAACTAAACACTTAAAACTCCTAATATTATTATTATATATCTAGATATGTGTATAAGCTATTATATAAAAACCTACTTATTTTTAATAATTCTTCTTTATAAAGACTCTTAAGATCTAAAAAGCTTAAAAATAAGACTTCTATATTTATTTAATATTAGGTAAATAATAATTTAGTAAAAAATTATGTATACTTAATTAATTAATTATTAATATTTATAATACTAATCTTCTTATACTAATTTTATAATAAGTTGTAAAAAACGCCTAAAATTATATTTAAGTAAGATAAAGATAAAGAAAGGTAGTGCTCTGTTTTCTACTCTACTCTTAGATAAGAGTAACAATTACTAGTCTTTTTTAGAAGGTCTTAACGCTCCTATCTAGGCTAAGCATATCCCTATAGGTCTAATTAATTTTACTTAATTAGATTCTACTAAGTAAGCACTTCTAACTTATAATATATTAGGAAGAGAAATATCGCAGACCTTTTAGTATATAGTACAAAGCTATAAGGAAAAGCTATAGGTATGCTAAAAACGCATTAAAAAAGGTAAAGTAGTAAGATAGGTTAGGAACTATTTATTAGCACGTGCAAATTGGCCCCTTATACTAGAGGTAGTTAATTATAAAATATACTAGGCACTAAAGTTAATAATAACGTAATGCGTAGCTGCTGCCTACGCATAATAAAAAGCGCGACTAGATATAGATTGCCTATTTATACTACTTTTCTATCCTCATATATATTTAATTGCTAGTTAAAACTTTAAGGCTAGTTACTATGTTTATTCTTGTCAGATTTGAGCACTATTTGAGCTCATTAAGATGGGGGTCTGATAGATGAGATGGATGAACAGTTGTATTGTGTGTGTTCTGTGACTTGTTGGCTCGAGGTCTAATTTAGAGGGTGGAGCCAACCACGTGCCCTTGTTCGGCAACACGGCTCTAATCTGACACACCCCCTCAGCTTAGGCTTATCCTTAAGCTGGACCCCTTGTAGCTATCCTTTATTCTAGAGTAATAGCCTCTATCCTTTGTTCTAGCTCGTTAATTTGTACCTCCTTTCTATTAAGATCCTTTGCCATATTAACAAGTCCTAGTTAATCTAGAAATTTGCTCCATTTATTAACAGAAAGGGCCTTCGTAAGCCTATTAGCTATCATTTTGTTCAACTAAGTGTAGGTGACCCTAATCCTTCCTTGCGCTACCTCTTACCTTAACTAATAGTTATAAATATCCACACATAGCGGAGTTTAGTATTAAGCTGCGCAGTCTCCTTAGCGACAAGCTGTATCGTCTACTAGTTGTCGCATTTAATAGTAATCGTTTAATCCGCAAGCTTAACCTAGAGCTCATTAAGCAGGCGTAATGTAAACAGTGCCTCCTTAGCTACCTATAATAGGGCTAGTAGCTTGGCTTCAGTAGTAGATATAGTGACAGTATCTTGCTTGCTTGCTTTCCACATAATTAGCCCACTAAACAGTTTAATAATATATCCTTAAGAACTCTTTCAGTCTAGTGTATTGTCCGTAAACAAGGCATTACTTACTACCTTAAAACTGTCTTCTCCACCTAGCTATAACGCCCTTATGTGTGTTTCTTAGAGGTATAGTAGGACTTAATTAGCGGCATCTTAATGTTGGCTGCTAGGGTTAGTAAGAAATCGTGCTAATTAGGAGGACGCGAAAGCAGTGTCCGGCTAGGTAGTAACTGCGGCGAATAGGATTAATCCAACCTTACGTTGGTATCTGTTAATCTTAGATAGACTAGCAAAGCCTAATTGTAGAGTAAGCTTAATGCTACTTATTAAGATATTATGCCTAAAGCTTTAGTTATTAACTAGCCTAGCAATCTTGTTAATATATAACGCTTGTAAGAGCCAGATCTTTTATTACAGGCAGTTCCTAAGAATCTTAACCCCTAGGAACCATTAGAGATCTTTTCCTCCTATAAGGGTGTACTTTTCTTATAGCTGCTTAATAACTAGCTTAGCCTAGGGTTTGTTCTCCTATTTATAGGCAATAATAATATTATCTACGTAGAATAAGATAATTACGCCTTGTTTAATCATATAGCAAGGTTATAGGGTATACTAATAAGGCCTAAGCCTCGTAGTGTTGAAGTAAACTCTCTCTGCCAGAGTAGTGGTAAGATCTAGAGTCTATATAGCGCCTTGTTAAGCTTTAGGATTGTCCTAGGTTTATTATAGCCTTATAGCATCCTTATATATATATCTTAGTCAATCTTCGCGTAAATAAAGGCATTCGTGACGTCGTATTAAAGGAGCTCTAGGTCGAATCGCGTCGCAATCGCTATAAGCATGCGAAATAATTGTCTAGCTAATGTTGCCGCATATATATCTTGTAACGTGATATTTCTCTGTTAATTGCCACAAACAATAAGGCGTGCTTTGCACTTCTTAAGTTAGTAATGTTTATTAAACTTGTAGGTGTATACCTATATACAGTTAAGGATCTGTTCTCTAGTTAGCTTAATTGTTTTAGCTGGTATCTTAGTCCAGGATCTTATATCCTAGTGACTGTTTAGGTGCTGTTTCTTAGCTTCCTTAAACATATCGCACAGTAGATGCTCTTTAAGCTTATTGCGTTAGGAAGGTGGCATAGGCAACTAGCTTCTATATAGCGTTAATCCTTTAGAGAGCAATCTTTTTAAACCGCGCCTTATCTAATGTTTTCCTATTAAAGTTCCCTACATTTGCCGCTTCAGTGCCGGCTATAAATGCTGCGGCCTATAGGCATGTTATTAATAATAAGGGTTGGTGGTCTTTCCCTTTGTCTTCCTCTACTAGTAATTATGCAAGGAGTGTCACTAGTGGTGGTGTGATTGGCGAAGTGGGATAAGTATAGTCCACTTTCCTGCCTTGTTAATATCTAGGCTGGTCTTTATCCTGCGGGTTATCTTAAATCGTCTTATCTTTATAGAACAACTCTGTCTCTAATTTAGTTAGTTTAGCTGTAGATAGTAGTTTAACTGATTAGACCTATGCGGCGATCTCTTTAAGGGTATTGTGTATAAGGTTATCCATAAGGTCCTCTATCTTTCTGCTAAAGATGCTGTCTTTGTTAAATATTACATCCTAGGTGCTAATTACTTTCCTAAGCAAGGGTATCCATATCTAAAAGATGTTAGAGGATTGGTATCCTACCAGATATCCAATCCACGCCTTTAGGTCGAGACGTTGTAGCCTACTCTTGCCATAGTGGGTATTATCTGTTATTGCAAAAGCTTTGCACCTATATGCCTTAAGATAGGTTTAATTTAGCTTTTGTGGTGCTGTAACCACTCTATTCTAGAAGGCCACTATTGTGAAGAAGACTTCGTATAGTGTTCTCTAGTAATTCGCATAGTTTGGCGTTTGAATATAGAGGTAGACAGCTAACTAGGTAATCTCTAGCTATATCTCCTATAGTAGGTTGGCATTAAGTCGCATTGCCTAGGCTTTGTCTTTTATTACACCCCCTAAGCGTTCAGCTCCCCTATTCTGTGCTTGTGTGTTAGGTGCTAAAGGCTCAGTTGTAATCCCCTAGGCTGTGCACTATTAATTAACTTCTTGTTTAACTGTGAATATTTTGTTGTCTGCTTTAATTACCTTAACTATAAGGTTAAATTGGTTCTTTATGAACTTTGTAAAAGTGGCTAAAGTTTGGATAATAGATTGAGCTGTGCGATTGTCCTTGAAGTAGAAATCCCATATTAGTCCTAAGTATTAATTAGTGATTAGTATTTAGCTCTTCTCTTTTGTTAAGCTGCTATCCTTGTAGCTGTAGAAGTCTATTGCGACTTGTTCTCCTAGTCCTTTATTAATTAGTTGTAGTGTTTGGCGGATCAACCTCTTAGATTTGGCTTGTCCGCAGGCGTCGCACTGTACTGTAGTAATGCCTTTAATCCGCACCCCCTTAGATTGCTACACTAGGTGCTTAAGAGCACTAGGGCCTAGATGCCCTAGTCGCTTATGCTATCGCAGTGCGTCTGCCTTTTGCGGGGATCTCTTGGTGCGTGAGGTAATCCTGTGGGTGTGGAAGGTTGCCTATTCTATTAGTTCTAGTTGGTATTCTAGAACCTATTAGTTATAGAGCTCTTGTAGCTTAGCAATAACTGTGTTGTCTACTCGCTTTAGGCTTGTAGGTTCTAATTTGGTATCCTACTATAGCCCTTAACGCCTTAGTATTCTAAAAGACACTAGGTTGCATAGAAGGTCTAGGCAATAGGCTACATTGTTAAGGCGTAGTATCTGCCGTCTAGCTAGGCCCTTTAGTTCAAGGTGAACCGTGCCATATCCTTTAACCTATATTTGTGTATTTCCAGCCCATATAAAGTCTCTCTAGGCGATAGAGGGCGAAATAAGACAAATTGATTAAGGTTGTTCGCGATGTGGCAGGTAGTGCCTAAATCAAGAATTAAGGAGTATCGTAGTAGGTAGCTCGTAGAATCGGATTGATATAATGCCGCATTAAAGCTGGCTCGGATAGTGGAAATTTTCCGTCTATCTAGTCAATTATTATTAATCTTAGGAGTAGGGGGGTATGTGAGTTCTTAATTTGTGGGGTTTGAGACCTTAGTCTCTTTACCTTCCTTATCTCCTCTTATAGATCTAAATTATTTTTAATCCTATATTATACTATGTTTATAAAGCTAGGTTGTGGCCTAAACTACTCTAGTGCATATTCCAGATATGCGTAGAAGCAGTCTTTTAGACTATGCCTTTGTCTATAAGCAGGACATTTTCTGCCTTTAACTGCCGTTGTATCCTCTATTAAGGACTGCTTAGATATAGTACTTTAACCAAAGGATCGTTTTTGTTAAGGTCTCCCCTGTCCACGTTAGTTATTCGTGGAAGATGGCGCGTCTTCGGCAGCGTAAGAGGCGTCCCTGTTAGTGCCTAAGGTGGATACACCACTAGCAGCGAGAGATGGCTTACTAGCAGCAAAGGCGCCCCTATGCTGTTTGCCCTTAATTAGGTAGAGTATTGCTATATATTCTTAGAAGCGTTTTATTATCTCCTTCCTTATTATATCTGCGTCTTAGTGTCTAGTTTCTTAAAAGGACACGCCCTAGGTAGGGGCAGCCTTTATAATCGCAGTTAGGAAGTCCTTTATAGTATTATAGATTAATTGTACTTTAGCGACATTGTTTGTCTCTACTTCTATAGCTGCCTAATTATACTTAGTTAGCTAGGTATCCTAGTTTAAGGGTTGTCTTATCGGCTTAAGAGCCTATAGGTATCGCGCTTTCGCCCTATCCCGCTCGTCTTCCTTATCAAACACCTACTGTCTACGTTAGAGATTTGATCTATTGCCAAATCTGCTCTCTAGGCTTGTAGTAGTTATGTTGCAGGTGTTGCAACATAGTTAATTAGATATAGATAACTACTTTCTTAAGACTTATTCTCTCCTCTTAGTATTCCTTATCTTTAATCTTATAGTCCTTAAGCTATATCTTATAGAACTTAATGTCCTCCTTATATACCTTAAGGCCTGAATTTAATAGCTTTAATAGGCGCGTTAGAGGGTTTTGTTGATTGTTGTCGTTTACGCGGATAATTGGCTAGTAACTCGCTATTTTCTGGCGGCGACGGCGGTGTCGGCTTTTCGCGTGGGAGTTTAGGCTCTATCTGGATTAATAATGGGCCATATATCTATTAGCTCGCATCGCGCTTTTAGCTGCAGCAGCTATAGTGTATAGTTAGTGTAATTGGTTAACACGATCGTTGAGTCGCGGAGCGTTAACAGCGACATTGTCTTTTCTTAGGGTTAATTAAGGCAGTAAGACTCTTAATTATTAGATTTAAGCACTATTTAAGCTTATTAAGATAGGGGTCTAATAGATAAGGTGGATAAACAGTTGTATTGTGTGTGTTCTATGACTTATTGGCTCGAGGTCTAATTTAGAGGGTGGAGCCGACCACGTGCCCTTGTTCGGCAACACGGCTCTAATCTGACAATTCTTTGCTCTAAAGACGCTATTGCTACTAGATATATAGTGTTGTGCCCTTATCTAAAAGACGCAAATAACGCAGCTAGGTATAATAGCTAGATACTACTTAATATTAAAAACTATATAGTTTATACTAAGGACCTATATATTAAGTAGATAGCTACTATAGAGTTAGATTACTATATTAAGGAGAATATATATCTTCTTAAGTAGGAGTCTAGAATTAAAGGCGGAATAAGCCGTATAATACAAATTGCCCTATACTAGTTTAGGTATAAGATACTTATAACTATTAGTAAGAACTAGAATATAGTTATTTTTATAAAGTAAGAGTCTAGACTAGTAGCTATATACTACTACGTAGCTTATAGGAGTAATTACTACCTAATATTAAATCTCTAATTAATAGCTAGTTGCTTTAAAGATAGTAGTTGTATAAAGTAGGTACTAGAGGCGTAGATAATATATAAGTACGCAGTTATATTATAAGAGATTTAGAAAAGATAGCTAGAGTAGTATTAGGGTGCTATTTAGTATTAGAAGTAGAAAGCGCGCGTAATTTATTATATATTATAGCGGCACTAGAGTGTATATCTAGGGATTCTAAGTAGTTAATTGTTTAGTAAGGCGGCGGCAAAAGGTTAAAAGGTACGTGTTTAATGTCTAGAAAAGCAGTAGGTGGGCAAGTAAGTTAGGGTGTTATTATTATAGGGTTAGTTGTCTTAGAAGCTAGAGGAGGCGCTAGAAAAACTTTAATGCACTCTAGTCTTAGGGCTTAGCGCTTACACATAATATTACATAATGTTATATTATATAGGCGCTAGTAACATAATAGAAAAACGTAGTAATTAAACGCAGTAGGGCCACTTAAAAACTAAATAAGTGGAGGCAGTTTATACTTCTACCTAGGAGAATACTTATAATATAAAATTAACCTATATTAGTGCTTAATTATAATCTGTTTAGTTAAAGTCCTTAGTATAGTGTTGCTTTAACTAGTCTAGCTATATAGTAATGTTATATACTACTAAATTAGCTAATTAACTAATATTTTATTTAGCCTAGCCCTAAGAATATAATAAATAAGTAATAGTCTACTTAGATCTATATTAGTAGAAATTTACTTTACTCGCACTAAATCGCTAAGGCTTATTTAGTAAAAAATAAGATTACTTATAAGACTAGTAGCTTATTAAAGTGTAATACTAATACTACTACTATAAGTAAGCTTTACACTATCTTAAATAGTGCTTACTTTATTTTACTTAGCCTTATATAGTATTTCCCTCTAAAGAAGCTTACTATACGCATTTTAAACTTAACTAGTTAGTCTAGTATATTAGCTACTTAGCTTAAGTAAGAATTAGAAATATTCTTAAGGTAGAAGATTATTAATTTAACTAAGTCTATTACTCTTTTATTAGAAGAGATTTATTGCTAGTTAAAAGGATTAGGGTTATTTAGTTAGTTCTAATTATAGTTTCTTACCTAGCTGCCTCTTAGATATTAATTCTAAATAGCTAGTAGCTAATAATGAAGGCCCCTAAATAGCGGATACTAGTGCTCCTACTAATAGTCTTTAAGGGACAACTTAAGTATTATACTTTATCTAATAATTAGTAACTATTTTAGACTTAATTTCCTACTCTAAAGTAATAGAATCTAGTAGGGCTATTTAGATTGTATAGTACAAATTTTTAGGATTATAAGAGTTTAGCACACTTTATTACTTAGTAATTAATCCCTTAGCCCTTTTAATTGCTCTAGAACTGCTAGTTTTAGTTACTAGAGTAGTAGATATAGCCCTTAATCTGCTTATAAGTCTCCTTATCCCTATTGTAGAAGTCTTTCTAATATAGTACTAACTTTAGTACTTGTTTAGACGCTCTAGCTACTAGCTCTAATCTAGCTAATAATTTATTTATAAATGCCGCACTATATATTATATAGCTCTAATTGCAGCCTATACGCACTAGTCCTAATAATAACGCTTTCGTAGATCTGCTAAAATGATCTTCTTTCTATATAATAATAAAGAAGCTATTAGATCTAAAGGGCGCTTCTTACTAAAGCTAGACTAATTTAGGCTAGTATAGCCTTAAGCGTTATACAGCTACTTATAATATCTTAGCAACTTATTAAACTACTATAATTAAAAACTAGTATAAGCTTCTTAAGAAGTTATTTAATCTTTTTTAAAAAAGTAATTAGTTAGATTTTTCTTAAATTGTATATAATAGGTGTTAGTCTATTTTTATCTAGTCTTATAATAGGATCTTTGTACCTAGGTCTACTAAATAGGTAGTAGCTCTATAGAGCTTAAATTTATAATTAGTTTATAACTTTATACTCTCTTTATAATAATTTTACTTTTTACTTATATTCTTAAACTTTAGAAGCTCTTTAAAGCAAGTAAACTGCTATTAAGTAAGCGCTTTTATAAATATATCTACTAGCATATTACTTATTTTTAAGTAGGTAACTTTAAATAATTCTTTTGCATATTCTTAATATAGCTATATATTCTAGATATTAATATAGCGTAGATAAGTATTAATGTGCTTATTTTTTCTAATTACTAGTTTAATTAATTATTAATTATTATAAATAATATTTTATATATATTCTAAATTAAGATTAAGTTTCTTAAAGAACTACTTACTTTCGTGCTATTACTTCTTTACTTATATACTTAAGTGTAAGTAGCTTAGCTTTAATAGTAGAAGTTATAACTATGCTCTAATAAGCAGCCTTCTAGAGTATTGCTCTACTATAGAGTATAACTATATATTTATAAGATAATCTCTAAGTTTCTAAGTTATTTATAAATAAAGCATTACTATACATTATTAGATTAGATTTATTATATTAGCTACACTAAATAAATTACTAGCGCGTTATCTAAAAATATTTAATTACTTAGTAAACTATAGTAAAATATTATTTGCTTAAATTCATTAGGAAGTGTAAGAGCTTTAAAAATAGCAAACGCAATAATAGGCCTAAGTATAATTACTATATATAATATTTATCAAATATATTCCTAGTAGCTCTTAAGCTTTTACTTAGTTGCTTCTTCTATATTATTTATAAGCTTTTCTAATAGAAAAGGTATTATAGAAATGTTTTTACTATCTTTAAGATTAAACGTATTTATAATTTTATTAATATAAGTATTATAAATAAGTGTAACTATTCTATTCTTATAATCTTAGATTACTTAAACGTCTAGAAACGATTTAACTAGTCTATAGTTATTAATCTTATATTTTACTTTAATTTAGCTCTAGAGCTTGTATACCTCTACTTTATAAGCTTTATTAAAAATTAGAAGTATATTACTAATATAAAAAAGTACTAAGGTTTTATAATTTTTACTTATAAGTAAATAAGGTTCTTCTTTTAAGGCAGTTAGTTCTATATAGATCTTAGCAATTCTAAGAACTCTTTATACTAGAGTAGTGCTAAGTCTCTTAATATCTATAGAGCTTAATTAAGGGACACGCACTTACTATACTACTTAAACCTATTTAGAAGCCTATAGATAACTAGATTATTAGTTATTATATAGTATTTATAAACGCTCCTACTATAGTATATTAAATAATCTCTGGATTATATTCTACTATAATTACTCTTATAGTTCTAAATAACTCTACTATAAGCGTTACTATATAGGTTAACTATAGTAAGTTCTTTTAACCTAGAGTTTACCTCTTATAATAATTTAAGTCTTATACTTTAGAAAGTACTTATTCTAATTAAACTTTAAACTTATGGGTTTAAACCTACTTTAATAGGAGTAGTTGTCTAGCAGCTTATACTTAATTAATTACTATCTAGATTTCTTTCTTCTTAAGTATAGTAATCTTAATATAGGAGGCTTACTTAAAAAGCTTTCTAAGTAGATAAGTAGTAAAGTGTTTCTATAAGATAGGTAGCTTTAGTAGCTTCTCTCTATATAAATAAGTAAAAGGTAAATACCTTTGGTATCTTTTTAAGCATTACGATAGCAACTATAAAATTTATTATAGTATACTTTTAGTACTTATCCTAGACTTCCTATACTTCTAAGATATATATGTATATGGTTTTTTTTGGCGACTAAGGGGTTTCTAATAAAAATATTATAATAATAGCAGATATTTCTCCTACTATTATATACACAGAAAAGCGTTTTAAGATATTAGTAAAAAGAAGTTAGCGCGTTACATATATATATAAATTATATTTAAAATTTTTTATTATATAATTAACAATTAGTGTATATAGACCTAATCTGTTCTCTAGCTAATTAGTATTATTATTATATTAATTATAATATATTCTATTAGTAGCCCGGACAGATTAGTCCGCCGGACAGTTTTTGCTAAGAATACAACACTTTACTATGAATTATAATGTCTTAACAACACAACGTGTTATTATCTAATTAAGAAGGCAGAATTAAGCTTGCCCTTCACGCCTATTAGAATAAGCAAATTTTAAGCCTACAACGCGCTGCTACAGCATATAATATCCTAAAGTCTATACTAAGTAATTAAATTAACAGAATTACCGCCTAAGCAGATATATAATTAGGCATAGCAAAGCTTATCGCAACTAAAGAGCAGACGCTCATACAGTATATCCTCGATCTAGATTCGCGAGAGGATTTGCACCCTAGATAGGTAAGGTAGAAGATATGGCCAATAAACTGCTAGCTGCGCGGCACAGAGACCCTATAGGATAATACTAGGCTTAGCGCTTTATAAAGCGCGTACCTAAGCTTAAAATAGCTTTTAATTGAGCGAAGGACTAATAGAGAATATAATAGGAAGACCTAGAGGTTAAACGCGTAGTTTTAGCTAGTAGAGAACACAAAAGCTAAGTGTAAAGTGTAGGATAAAGATATCTATAACTTTAATAAGATAGGCTTCTAGATAGGAGTTATTAGCTTAATAAAGGTTGTAACTAGTTTAAAAAGACATTTATAACCTACGCTTGTTTAGCTAGGCAACCGCGAGTAAGTTACAGTAATTTAGAGTATTTGCGCTACTAGGTATACTACCCCACCCTTTATTATCTATAAAGGGCGAGTCTACATCTTAGCGTAGTATAAGGAGACTAGTATCCCCCGCGATTGGAAGCTCTTAGTCTCTAAGACCAGCTAGACTAATAACAAGCTTGGAGTTATGTGGTTAAAGCACTTTAACGCGTATACAAGGCCGCGCATAGTAGGGTTATAAAGGTTACTTATTCTAGACAGCTATAAGAGCCACTACTCTTAGGATTTTAAGAATTATTACCTAGAATAGAAGATCCTAACACTCTATATGCCAGCGCACTTATCTTATATCCTCCAGCCGCTTAATGTGGTCTCTTTCGCGCTACTAAAGCTAAAGTACTCCTAGCGCGTGCGGGACTTAGCGCGCCAACGCGTCTTTTATATTAACAAAAAGGGCTTCCTACTAGCTTTTTGCAACGCGTTTTTTAATATATATTTATACTAGAAAACTATAAGAAAGACTTTAAAGGCCTCTAGGCTTATTTCTTTAGATGCGTTAGTAGTAGTAGATCGCCTTAATGTGCGTATTCACACTCCACCTTAGGGTACCCCACTGGATACACTATGGCAAGCCAGGACCCTAAGCAATACTCTTAAGTTTAGATCCTAGTTAAAGCTCGTACGCGCGACTCTTTTATTTAGTCTCTACCTAATACTAAACTAAGCTACTTACAACTTATAAAAGGTGCTAAACTTATGCTCTACTATATAGTGTACTTTAAAAGACCCGTATTAAGAAACTTAAGGAGCAAATTAAGGTTCTAACGAAGCGAAAAACACGTAAAAGAAAGCGCATTTAGAAAGGTAGGACGCTAGGCTTTGCTTAGAGAGTAGATTTAGGAGTAGAAAGCCCTTCTATTAGGGTAAAGTTTTGTTAAAAAGGGCGCGAGGTAGTAGTGAGGGAGAGGCAGGTCCCTTAACACACAACGCCGCTGTAGGAGGTGTGAAGAGCCTAGGCACAACGCAAGGACCTGTTAGATAGATAAAGAGATAGAGAAGGAGTTAGATATTACCCTTAGCGGCTTTTTTAGATAGCGTTAATAGTAAATTAGAGTGATTTTATTATAGGTTACTATAAGACTAAAATTAACGGGTTAACTTTATCTTGCAATAGTACGCACTTAGTAACTAAAACTTAGATAAAGTACTACTTAAGATATAGTATGCTTTACTGCGAATCATAATAAGTATACTATATATTGCCTACGTATACTATAGTAGATAATATATTGTATATTATAGGGAGTCTTATTGTAAGTTCGTACTGCCAAGAAAGACTCCTTAGCTTTGCGCGGCTGCAGTAGCCGCGCAAAGAGGCTGCACGACGTAAAAAGTAGATTAAATAGTAACTTAGTATATTGTAAGTTATAGTAGGTTATTATAAGTCACTATAAAGTAACGTTGGTGGTGTTCTATAATAAGTTATAAGGGACCTCGAAGTTGCCAAGAAAAACTATCCGGCGGACTAATCTGTCCGGGCTACTAATAGAATATGTTAATCTCTTTATTTTTAAAGAAATAGATAGTTCTACATATGCGTATTTGCATTATTATCTTGAAGTCTCTTACTTAATCTTATAGATATATAATTTTACCTTTACTTTTAGCTTTTTAGTAGGTTATCTACTTTCTCTAGCGTAGTTAAGCATTTAGGGCTAGATTAAAAGGCAGCTATAAAGCTCTTAAGCTCTACACTTTAGAGAGAACACTCTTTAGAATCTAATAGGCTAGCTTGCCTAGATTAGTATACACTTTAGTAGCTATTAGTCTCTCTATAATTTTATAACTAATTATGCCCTAAAATACCTAGCTCTAGTGTCTATTTAAGAGTTATAAGCCCTATATACTTACTTTAAACTATATAAATTCTTAGATACTTACTAGCTAAGCTTGCTATACTCTTGAATTACTAGATAGAAGCACTATTCTCTATTTACTTAGTACTTACTTACTTATTTAGTATAATAAGAGAATTAAGAACATTTATAAACTCTTTGTCTAGATTATTAATCTCTTTCTTATATAGAACCTTAATAATCTGTACTACTTCTTTATAAAGCATACCTTAATTAGCTTCGCCCTTATAGAATAATATCTTATTTAATATAATAATACGCGTAGTAAATACCTAATTAAGCACTAGAATCTATATTTTATAGAAATTTAATACTCTATAACTAATAAAATATCTAATATATAGCCTCTAGAATTTACTCTAAATTCTTACATATCCTACTTTATTACTTACTTCCTTTTTAAAGAATATGTTTAGTAGCTATAGGCATAAACTTTACTTTAATTAGGATAAAGATTAGCTATCTATACTTATATTTTAGGCAGGCTTATACCAATAAAAATACTACCTAAACTAATTTTTAAGTACTTTATCTAGTGTCTAAAAAGTATATAGAGCTATTAGGCTCTTATTATAGAGGTAAGTAGCTATATACTTATAATCTTAGGGTATATTATAAGTAGTTGATTTATACTTTCCCTTATTTTTATAGCCTTAGTAATAATTTCTTACCCTACTTACGTAGGTGCTTTATTTAGTTTATATATATATATAATAGAGTGTAGCTAATCTTACTTTGTTATTTTTTATATAGTTTTTATAGGCTAATTATCCCCTTTAGAAAAGAGTAGTAGTATTATTTTCCTAATAGATTATAATAATTATAAGCTTATATTTATTTCCTACCTATTAGTTAAGCTTACCTATTACTTATATATTGTCTAGTAAAGATTTTAATATAAAGTTATTGTTATAGATCTTTGTACTAAATCCTTTCTTAATAATTAAGCTCTATAGCTCTTTAAGACATCCTATTAGGAAGTTTAATAAATCCTAAGAAATATAGTTGAATAGTTTTAGAGATTATTCTCTTAGGCGTCTAGAAATTACTCTTATTATATATAATATAAAAATAATACTAATAGTTCTTTTTACGTGCTAAGAATACGCATAATTTATATATTCTAAACTAGAGCTTATAGTGCTTATTAGCCTACATAACCTAATTAAAGGTGCTAGAGTTTCTTAGTGTCTACTTATAGAAGATTGTAGTATAATTATCTAATTACTATAGTTAAAAAATAATAGAAAAGAGACTTATATTAAATAAAGGTAAAGTTATAGATATTATTTAGTTTTACTAAGACAATGTTCTTAGCAAGAGTTTCTATATATAATAATCTATCTAAAGCTAGGTACTAGATTTCTGCCTTTCTTAGATATGCTTTAAAAATAATATTAATATAAAAACCTTTTACAACTTTAATATTCTTAAGTAAAAGATCTTCTATATACGCACTACGCTTACTAGTAAGTACACTCTTTATAAGTTACTATTTCTAAAATTAAAAAAGCCTAAGTTCTAGCTTTAATCCTCTAGATTAAGCTCGCTTTCTTACATAAAGCTAGATGTTAGAAGTAATTAATTGTTAGTAAGATAAACTACAGCTCCTATATTAAGAATAGTGCTCTATATAAGCGAATAATTACTAGAATATATTATGAAGTACACTCCTAAGTTCTCTTATAGCTACTTATTAAAGACTAATAAATTAATTAAAGTATAAGCTATTAACTCTAGATAGATAAAAGTAGTTAAGCTCCTTACTATAGGTGTAGACTTTTAGCCTTCTATTTTAATCCTACTATAAAGCTTCTTCTATTACAGAAATACTAACCAATTATTATACCCTTATATTCTTTCTTAGTAAAGGTAATTAGTAGCACTTCTTTGGGGCATTTGCTAGTAATAGCAGTTTAAAGGCGTTAGTAATTAAAATTATTCTACTTATGCTCTCTAGGTCTATAAGGGCACTTATTAGCCTTTTTGTAAGCTTTCTTATTTAAGCTGCTACTACCTTACTTCTTTCTAATTATTGTTTTAACTAGTAATTATTGCAAATACACCAAATAACTTACTATAAGGTACTTAAAGCTAGTGCTTCCAAATAAGTATAAAGTAGACCTTTCTAATATTAGCAAGGTTTATTACTTAGGCCTATTCTAGTATAGTCTTAACTACTAGTGCGTTTAAAAAGTTTTATATAGCAAGCTTACCTTCTCTATTAGAAAGTTTAAAACTCTTAGCCTTATTAAAAAGGAGCTACTAATTTTAGTACTATATTTTAGGTGTCTACCTTCTATACTTAGCTTTCTTAAAGTGTGTTTAGTATTAGGTGCGTACTAGGTTCTTTATGCTTGCTTTTATTAGAACTAGATTCTTCTAAAGTATTTTATTAAGCGCTTATAGAAAGGTCTTTTATTATTATTTATTATAATTATAGCTAGTGCTAGCAGATTTTAGGACACTATAGCATAACCCTATAAGGCAAGATTCTAGATCTTTACTATCTTAATCTCCTAGTCTTATACTTCTATTTAATATTCTATAATCTAAATATTATAGAGTTTAATCTAATTATTATATTTAGTGTTGCTTATACTTATAGTCCTCTGTAGAAGCATAAAATAAGTTAGTTAAATTAGATTTTAATTAATTAATATATTATTAGTGTTAGAGTTAATAAGATACTAGATCCCTTTAGACTAAGCATTAAAGTAGAGCTAAATAAGCTAAAAAGGCTAGCTTACTTAGTTAGTAAGAAGCACCTTTATAGTAGAAATTGTAATATTAGTTATTTTAATTATAGGTATAATTTAAGTATAGAAGAAAATTAAAAATAATTAGTATAAAGTAACTAGAGTGTATAAATTAGAATTCTAGTATATAAGTGTATAGGAAGAAATTAGCCTACGATTTTAAAGCGCTAGGCTTATAACTATTAAAGGAAAAAGAGTTAGAATCTTAGATTTAGTAAGCAAAATAGATAAGATTGCTATGTAAGAAGAAAGCTAAAGGGCTAGACTATATATATACGCTAATAGGAAAGGAGCAGGGCTAAAATAGTACTGCTCATATAATTATGAGCACGTGATCGTACCTAGTTAGAGCCTTATTTCTGCGACACCTCGAACTAGTTACCTACTTCTTATTAATTAACTAATATATAATAATAGAATAAAATAATATACTACTTTTTTTAATTCTTAAAGTAGGACTATATAAGCTCTTCTTCTTTCTATATAAGCTATTAATACTTATATGCTTTAGAGAGTAGTTAGTAGTCCTTATTATTATAAAGCTTCTTCTTAAGCTAATATTATACAGCTTAATTAGCTAATTAGTAGAGTCTAGTACCTTTTCTTCTTTACTATAGAGTGTATTATAAGACCTCTATATAATAGTATAGGCGCTATTACTAAGTGTACCTTTAAATAGCACTTTATGTGGCGTTTATTATATCTACCTAGGGGTAAAACGACAAAGGCTTTTATCTTAAATAATATAATAAAAAAAGCAGAGCCCCCTGCTTAGTAATTAAAAAAGGCGTAAAAAGGTAATAAAAAAAGAGCGTTTGAACTACTAAGCGAGCTTAGTAGTCTTAGCGCGGAGCTACTCCTATAAGCAAAATTTTCACAAAGAGGCCACTTAGAGCTTTAGAAGATAAAACTTAGGCGTAGCCACGCTATAAGCTATCTTCTTTACTATTCTAATTATTGCAAACAATATAAGTTAATATATTAATAGATATGTACTACTATACTTATAGTAGTAGAATAAGAGTAATATAAACTAGATATACTATCGCTCTATTACTATATTAAGGTTATCCTTAATAAATTACCTCTTATTACTATTTCTCTACGATCTACTATCTATCTAAGTATTAATATTATCCCTAAAGCTAAGGTACTTGCTACTACTAAAAATTACACGCTAAAGTTTTGCGCTACTACTATTAAGGTAATTATATTAGAGTTCTATTCTCTTTATTAGATACTCTTCTAGCGTAAGGGGTAGGTATACTTAACTATTTATAAGATAGTCCTAGTGTACTAGTTAGGTTAGTAGTTTACCTAGTTTACAAAGGACTATAAGGTTAAATTCCTACTTTAGTAGAAGTAATTGCTTTTATTAGTAACTAAATTTAAAAGAGAAGATAAAAGGTAGAGAATAAGATGTTTATTAATAAGCTCTAGTGTAATAAGAGCGTTATATATATTTGTAACATTCTTCTAGCTATTATTATTTCTATTAAGTTGGCTTATTTAAGCAAGTGCACTATATAAGCGGCGTGTAAGCGTAAATAACTAATAATAGTAGTAGTAATAAGCTAGGTATACTATGTATAGTATAAGTAAACCTTTTATAAGATAGAAGCTTATAAGGTATAGATAGAGTGTAAGTGCGTTTTAAACTATTATTACGTTATTAGGTAGTATTTAAGGTTAGTCTTTAATTAGAATTAGGTGCTGTATACAGTATATAATAATCTTCTATCTTAACCTACTTTAACCTTAAACTAAAAAAAAGGTTAAAAAAGATATTTAGTAAGCCAACGCACTTTAGAGTTAGTAGAATAATCTTTCTAAAAGCTACATTATCTATAATATAAAAGAATAGTGCTAACCTCTTTATTTTTAAATATAAAACCCTATTATTATTAGTATATAGTGTAATAAAAGACTATAATTACTAGGTACCTTAGTAAGACTCTTCTACTTATTGCGCTCGAAATTTGCTAGAATCTATAGACTACTACTTAGAAGGCCCTCTAGAATATTAGAAGTCTTTTTCTTAAGAAACACTATAGTATAGGGTATAATAAGTATATAATAACTAACTACAGTTAATATTATAAAAATAATAAAAATATTATTATTATTATAAAAAGCAACTATAAAGGACTATATATATAAGCAAGGCACTAATAACACTAGTGTGTTTTCTTTACTTATCTTGCTACCTACTTAGCTACTCTACCTTATTTACCCTCTTAGCTACTTTTTTTAATACTCTATAGCCTTAACTACTATATAACCTTAATCTCTAAGATAATAGTATATACTAGACTATTTAGATACACTAAAGTAGTTACTAATAAAACTTAAGTAAAAAAAAAGCTACTAGCTACTAAGGCTGCATAAAAGCACCTCGCAAAACACTACCTACTACGCTAAAAAGAAAGCACTACTAGAAGCTAAGTAATATATTATTATTATAGCTATTGATTATCCGCTTACTAAACACCTTTTTTAATCTATTTTTATGGTTTAAGGTTAAAGTAGGTTGAGATAGAAGGTTATTATATACTACTATATACGGTACCTAATTCTAATTAAAGATTAACCTTAAATATCTAGTAATATAATAATAGTTTAAACTTACTTATACCCCCTAATACCTATAAGCTTCTAGTTCTAATATAAGATTTACTTATAGCGTATATAGTACACCTAGCTTATTACCACTACTATTATTAGTTATCTACGCTTACACGCCGCTTATGTGGTGTATTTATTTACTTAGATACGCTAATATTAAAGATCTTTATTATATAGAGATTCTAACTAAGGTTAAGTCTGCACTATATATAAAGATAAGTAAAATAGAAGACACTAAAACCTAGTATCTAGCATATAGTAGTAGTAATAAAATATATAAAATAATAATAATTTTATTATTAACTTTCTATATAGTAGTATTAGTAATAGTAGTTAATAGATAGTCTACTATTTAGTATAACTAAGTTATATATATCTCTTTATCTCTTAACTAGTAAACTATTAGAGAGCTGTAGTAGACTATAGAGTCGCAACTATAGAAATAGTATAGGGAATAAAACACTTTAACTATAGTTTAGTTATTGTGCTTATAATCTAGTAGTAGTGTAACTATAGTTTACTATATATATAGCGTATAAAGTCTGCCTCTTATAATATTAGTAACGCCTAGTATACTAAATTTTTATTTCTTTATCTATTATATCTAGTAACGCAATAACTACTTTTTAGCAACCTAATATCATATCTAAGTCTAATACCTATAGCAATATAGCTATTATTAAATTTAATTAGGGTATAGATAACTAGCTAGGCAAAGTTAAGAATAATCCCTAGAGATTTAGTAACCTTATACAACTAGAACGATTATTAAATTAAAGGGGCCTCTAGAGTTTTTTTTTAAGTACCCGATTAGTAATATTTTTAGGCTAATTTGCTGCGCCTTATACCTTTAGATTCTAGAGTGTAAGACACTTCTTTAGTATCTAGATATTAGTAAAGACATAGCCTTTATACTATAATAATAGTATAATATAGAGATTATACTATAGAAGCTTAAAAATATAACTAAAAATAAAAGTAATAAAGACTATAAAAGTAATAACTAGAGTAAAAGAGAAAAAGAGTTTATTATAATATATAAGACGCTAGAGGCGTAGTAGTAGTGTAAAAAGCTTATAAAGGTAGTAGTAATTATCTAGGCTGCTATTAAGGTAGAGAACTATAAGTAATAAAAATAAAGGTAAGTAGTAGTAGTAGAAGCATAGAGAAGATAGGTAGTAGCAGCAAGGTCTTAAGTGGCTGTATATAGCTTACTAGTTGCGAGGGGAAATCTACTATAGAGAGAGAGTTAGATAAAATAGTTAGGTTAGTTACTATTATTATTATTATTATTATTATTATTATTATTATTATTATTATTATTATTATTATATTATTGTAAAAACTATTATTAAAGAAATTCTTAATTACGTAATAAAGTAGTTAGTTAAATAGTTAGCCTAGGATTACGTAACATTATGAATTAATTCTAGAAGAGAAAGATACGCTAATATAACTACTAGGAGAATCTTATAAATCTATATAATGCTTTTATTATACTAGAGACCATTAATAAACATCTTATCTTCTACCTTTTACCTCTCGTTATAAGTTCTGTTACTAATAAGAAGTAATTTTATCTACTAGAGTAGAAATAAAGTCTTTTTAGTTTTTTACAAACTAGATAAGCTACTAACCTAGCTAGTATATAAGAATTACCTTGTAGATAGTTAGGTATACTAGGCTCCTATAGACAATTATCTTATAAATAGAATAGAATAACTTTAGTATTATTACCTTATTAGTAACGGCGCAAATTTTTAGTGTATGCTTTTAGTAATAGTAGGTACTTTTTTAGTAATAATATTAATCCCTAAATAGATAGTAGGGCGTGAAGGTATGCGTAGAGAGATAGTAGGAGATTTGTTAAGAATAACCTTAATATAGCGATAGAGTAATAATATATATATCTTGTATATATTACTTTTATCCTACTTATAATTAAAGTAGTATATACCTATTAATATATTAACTTATATTATTTGCAATAATCTAAATAGTAGTTTATAACTTAGAAGAGCAAAGAAAAAATAAATAACTATAGCGTAGCTACGCTAAAGTTTTATCCTTTTCGTAGTAAAGTTCTAAGTAGCCTCTTTATAAAAATTTTACTTATAGAAGCAGTTCTACGCTAAGACCACTAAGCTTACTTAGTAGATTAAATGCGCTTTTTTATAATTACCTTTTTACACTTTTTTTTAATTACTAAGTAGAAGGCTCTGCTTGTTTTGTTATGTTATTTAAGATAAAAGCCTTTGGTCGTACTACCTCTAGGTAGTTAATTTAACGCTATACATAGCTATTTATTATATATATATTCTAATAGTATACAGCTATTACGCTTAGAGAAATTAAAAAGTACTAAAAGAGTATTAAGTCCCTTATTAGAAAAAATACTATTCTGTCGCCTTATTAAGAAAATAGCGTAAGATAACAATAAGAAAGATTTACGCTTCTAGTCTACTATGCTAGCTACTCTCTGGAAGGTAATAAAGGCTTTTCTAATTAGAATATTTAAAGGTATTTCTTTATAACACTCTCTACTCCTGCTATAAAATAAATACTAATATCTTTAGATACTAATATTAACGCTATTTATATAAAATAGGTTACTATATAGGCTAAGAATATATAGCTAGTTAATAGGTACTATAATAGTACTTACTAGCCTCCCTACTAAGCACGCCCTATTACCTCTCTTTTACACTCTATTTCTCCTATTTACACCTTTTACCTTTCTAAAGACGCCTTTTCTAGTTAGTATTAGTATAGTAGTTAGCATAGGCCTATACCCTACACTGCCCTCTATATAAAAAAGGGCCCCCCACGTCCCTTTCTTGTCTACTATTTTAGAATAGTCTTAATTTAACCAGCTCTTTTAACTATTCTAGCTATCCTAGAGAGGTTTGCCCTATAAGGCTATATACCGCCCTTACATTATTCTAAGACTAACTCTTTTTATTTGGCTGTGAACAGTAATATAATATTTACTTTTTCCTTAAGACGCTACCTATGGGCAGTTAAATTAGTACAAGTTTTCGCTTACTAGGTTAGGCTAGAAGCGTATTAGTTACTTTAGTGCTAGGCAGCTATCACACTACGCTAAGCTTACTAGGTTAGGCTAGAAGTTTTAGACAGTTATTACACTACGCTAAGGTAGGTTAGGCTATTACTTACTAGGTTAGGCTAGAAGTTTATTAGTTACTTTAGTGCTAGGTAGCTATTACACTACGCTAAGCTTACTAGATTAGGCTAGAAGTTTATTAGTTACTTTAGTGTTAGGCAGTTATTACACTATGCTAAGATCTATTGAAAGAGGCCGCTTCTAAGTTCCTTTTCTATTTATTATATAAGGGTAAGAAATCTAGTTAGTTATCCCTATAAGAGACTAGTTTAATAAGTTGCGCTACTATAGTCTATTAAGAAAGATTGCTCTAAGTTATAAAAGTAGTAGTACTACTTTATACTAGCAGGATTAAGTTCTATTAGTTACCCCTATAAGACTTTATACTCTAGTTTAATAAGTTATACTTAAACCTACTAAAAGAGATCTCTCTAGTCTATTAAAAGGCTACTCTAAATATTCCTAAATAATAATAAATAATAATAACTAATAACTATATTACCTCTAAAGACTAATTTGCCTATAACACCTAACTGGCATTACACTATAAAGGCCAAAGGCACTAAGCTAAAGAAGTTAGAATTTGTCTCTAGAGGCGCTATAGCGCTATCTGCAAAGATTTTATATATATATTACTTTTACCCCTCTCTATAAGGCGCCCTACTACTTACTTACTAAGCGCGCTATCTCGCACTTATAAAATATCTAGACCTACTAAATCTAGGTACTTTGCCGCGCCTAACTATTAACCTCTTAGGCAGTTCTTTTTATTTTTTCTTACTTTTTTTATAGTAGACGCCCCTTATAAACCACTTAGCCACTTAGAAAATCTAGACCCTAGGTTGCCCTAGCGCTAACCTTACTAAGTGGCTCTATCTAGTTTACCCTAATTTTTTGCTACTCTACCTTACTAAGTAGCCTTATATACCCTATTCTAAGTTTTTACTACTTTAGACCTTAGTTAAACTTATATTTAAACTAGGGTAGTACTAATTATAAGAACCTACTCCTCCCTTTACTATAACTATACTCTAGCCCTTATCTACTACCTATTAAGTATTTAGCTAGACAACTAATTACTAGGCTATTAATATTACCTAGCTACCTTCTAGTTTAGCTTATTAATATATTATAGTTAAATATCTCTATTATAACCCTACTTTTGCCTTAAACTTACTAGTAGTTAGCCTCTAAATATAATAACTCTATACTATTATCCCCTAAACGTCCTAAAATTAACGCATATTAGGCAGCCCTAACTACTCTTTCTAATAATAGAGATTCTTAAATAGACCCTAAGCCTAATTACTTTAGCTTAGCTAACTACTCTACTACCTACTACCTATCCCTAACTATTACTAAAATAGCTAGACAAGCTAAAAGACGCCTAATCTAGTAAGAACTATAGTAATTACACTAGAGAAGAGGCACTTAATAAGAATAATCTTTATAAACTTAATATTACTTACTATAATAATAGCCTAGAAGATAATTAACGTACGACGCCGCCTATTATAGTAGCAGATTAGAAATAAAGAGCCTACCTATTATAATAATAACTCTAAATTTACTAACCTAATTAACCCTAAGTTTAACCCCCTATAGGAAGAATGCTTAGATAACAAATTAGATAGTAAACTACCTAATAAAGTCTCCTAGAACGTTAACAATTAGAAGCTACCTCCTAACTATTAGTCCTTACTCTAATCCACTAGTTATCTAACTTATTCTGCCCCTAGGGGCACCCTAAGCTACTAAAATAGATGGCCTAGTTTACTACTAGTTAAGTAGCTTTCTCTAGCCAGCCTACTACGCATAGGCACCTATTACTTTTAGCACTCTTACCCCTAACTATCCCCTCTCTAGCTAGCTTACTACTAATTTAGTAGCTACCTAGCTATTAGATAGACAGTCTCTCTATAAATCACTATAATTTCACTATAAATTACGATGGGTAGGTGTGTCCGATTATATGGCCTTTACACACTGGCAGTTAGTGTAAATTATAGTGTTTTTACTGTGAAATTAAAAGAGGCCGGCGCACCACTGTGTTTTACACTGCCCCTATACTATCCTAAATAGTACTAGTGTGTCTTGGCACTAGATAGATACTTCTCGCGATAGCCGAGCTTCTCTAAGACGTAATAAGAAGAAAATATTAATTAATTAACTATACTACTTCCCATCTTATCTTATTAAGAATACCCCTATATCTAATAATTAAGAGTCTCACTGTCTTAATTAAACTAATTATTATGTCTCTATTAATACTTAGGGTTTCTATAGTGATTCTAACTAACTATTCGAACTACACACTATGGCTGAGGCAAATTAAAGCCTAAGCCTAATCACTAGAGGTCTAGAATCTTATCGACCTAGCCCTATCTATCGAACCTACAATTAAACCAATTATGCCAACGGCACTAGACGTTAGTTTCTATTAACTAAATAGCGTGTTTACTAATGCACATCTAACCAACCCTAACAAACGTCTAATACTACTGTTGCAGCTATCGCAAATTAGTCTAAAGGGTTTATAATAAGGATAAACTACTATAAGAATTAACTTAAAACCTTTAAGATACTTAACTGCGCATACCACAATAAGAAGGCAAATCTAGACAAACTAGTTACCCTTATACAATTAACGACCTTAGTACACTTATAGACCAATTGCTGCATACTAGGTTAATTAATTAGATAATAGATTAAGAACCTTACAATTACGGTTGGGGTTAACTAAGATAACAAAGAATAATAAGCAAGGGCTAGGTATTAAGATGCCCTTAAGCTAATAAGGACTGCTAGATTATGGGCGACCTGGCTTGCTAAGTACGATTATGCAGCTACAGAAGCTAAGTTTAACAGAGTCCCAGAGCTCTAGAAGCCTAACTTAGTTAAGAAGGATTTTATAAAGACAGTGTCTAAATATCGCACCTATTTAGGTTATAACCTTCTATTAGAATAGGAGCAAGGATTACGCTATTAGAAGAAAAGAAATAGTGAAACTCTTCTAAGAACACATAGTAATGCAGCACCTAATTAAGGGCAAACAAAAGGGCGCTTTTGCTATTGTAGAACTATCTCTCGCTAATAGTAGTGCAACTACCTAGACTATAGATAGGGACGCCTATCCTATAGATAAAGCAGCATTACTTAAGCAAGGTAGATTACGCGCCAAGAAAGCTGGCTCTAAAGCCAAATCTAAGCAGTCCGCGATTATAGACAATAAGCCAACAGTAGTTAGTGGCTAAGAAGAATTAAACCTTAAGTGCCCTACTTGTAAACAACGCCATAATCTAAAAGACTACTTTTACGCTTTTCCTAAGAAACAACTTAAATAGTTTTAACTAAAGCTAGCAATAGTTGCCCTAATAAAATTTAGGATAGAGAATAACCCAGCGCTTATAGAAAGTATGAGATTCATAAAGCGTCTAAGATTATAGACACTAAGAATTAAATAATCAAACACCCCTACTCTAACTCAAATTACTAAAGTTGCTAACAATAAATAACTAGATAGTAGATAAATTACTATCCTCTTAGCGAGCTTTAATGCCGCCTCCTACTACTTAGACCTAAACACATACCCACTACGTTACTTACTCCGCAATCCTTAATTCTGGCATAACTTGCCATATTTTTAGTAATATTAATTATTTTATCACGCTGCAACTATCGTCGCTAGGAGACTTTATATAGGCGGGCTTAACACAAGTATAGATTAGGGGATATAGGAGTGTCTATCTACACGTTAAGAGTGTACAAGGAAATAGGGTAATAAGGCTAGATAATGTCGCCTACTACCCTACCCTAATCTGCTATGCAACCTAGTGTCTTTCTAATTACTCTGCAGGCAAGGCCTTTAGTAGGACACGCTAGCAGATCTAACAATAATTAAGAGAAGGGATAATACAATCCTCCCCAAACTTTAAGAAAGACACAATTAATAGGTACTAGAGTTTAGAGCAACACTAACACCAAATCGTACTATACCTAATAGTACGTACGCCACACACAAGATACTACTACGCGCACCGCACGATAAGCGCAGAAGGCGAACGCCAACACATGACACAAACGACTAGGCCACCTAGGTTCTTAGGCGCTAGAACACACAGTAAATCACTATAAGGGGGTGCGCCTTAAAGGACTAACTACAGTCTAATACAATGCTTACGGCAGATTAAAGCTTAAGTAACAAATTAGATAATAGGCCAAACAAATTAATAATAGTCCTAGTAAGAGAGTCGCTATTAACTTTTACAACTTCGAAGATAAGAGCTCTACTAGCGAGAAAAGCCAAATGCTTATCACTAATTAATTCTTAGGCATAGCTTAGGATTTCTACTTTAAAGACAACTAATTAGTACAAACAATTATTAAACTACTAAAGAAATTTGTACTATTTATAAAAGTACAGTTTAAGGTAATAGTTAAAGTTATTAAATTAGATAATAAGATCTTCTTAGTTAAGCAAGACGTTCACAAATAGTGTGTTAGTAAAGGTATTATTATTAAGCCTTTAGCACCTAATACCTAAGCTTAAAATAGAGGAGCTAAACGCTTAGGGGGTATAATTAAGGAGAAGAGTCGTGCAATGCAACTAACTTAACGCCAACCTTCCCTAGACACTATAGCCAGAAATCACACGAGCGGCTGTATACCTATATAATCGAACTCTAAACTACCCTAATTAATGGCGATCACCACACAAAGTATTCTTTACAACAGTTGCTTTCTAAAATGGTATTGTTACTTAACTAAAGAAACTAAACTAGGCTTACTTTAGGGCCTATAGCTATAAAGCCTTTGCCATAACTAACGATATAAAACGTAGTAAGAGCAAGCTCTAAAGGTTAGATCTAAAAGCATGGATTAGATACCTAGTAGGCTACTAATTAACAAACATCTAGAGGATATAAATACCTTTACTTAGGAAAGTTATTAGTACCTAAGACGTTATCTTTAACAAAAAATTAGTATTCTTAGGTAAAGAAGAAGACCTATTAGACAACTTTATACATAGCACTTATAAAGAGATTGCTGTATAGACCTAATTAGTGGAGCTATCGCCCTTACCACTAGAACACGAAAACACTAAGTCTTTATATAAGGATAAGTTAATTACTAACTTCTACGAGGATAATAATAATGCTCTAGGGTACTATTAAGGGAGGAAGATTAATTACACCTACCTAACACTACTAGCGACACCTCTACCTATCGCGCTACTTGCCTAATTAATGGCGAGCCTTAAACACAATTAATATAAACAATTTCCCTTTAGATTACTATATACCTAGATTAACGCGCTGTGCTATAGGCAGCCGCTTTTCTAGCTAGAATATAGGCAGGGCAGAGGCAAATACAAAGGGAAGCTACTTAACAAGGCGCAATTTAACTGCATGCTTATAGTAGGAAAGAAACCCTATTAAAGTTAAATGCTAAAACCTCTATCTTGTAGAACATAGTTAAACAATTATCTGCTATTTAATATATAGAAGGATGCTAAGCGATTACACCTACAAAGCTATAAAGAAATAAGGTCTTAGAGTAAGGTGCCTGCTGCTCTAGTGCGATTACGCGGCTACACTAAATCCTTAACTGCATATAGGTATATACCTACAAACTTAACAAACACTATTAATTTTAGAAGTGCAAGACTAGGTTAGTAGTGCGCGGAGATTAATAACGCCACCTTACTACTTAGGACACCTACGCCGCAACCCTTATAGGACAATTATTTCGCCTACTTATGTCTATGGCGGCTTAGTACGACCTAGAACTTAGCTAGTACAACGTCACTAACGCCTTTGTCTACGCGAAACTAGATAGAGAACTCTATATAAGAATGCTACAAGGTTATACCTAATTAGGCACTATCTTATAGTTGCACAAGGCACTGTATAGTCTTTAAATCTTACTACTACTATTGTAGAGAGAATTTATAAGTGCTTTTAAGGATTTTAGTTTTTACCGTAGTTCTACACAAATCTTGCTATATAATTAAAGACAGCATTATTATTTTCTTCTATGTAGACGACCTTATCGTCGCCTACTTAAGGGATTAGAAACACGCTGCTAACGTAGTAATAAAAAAGATAAGTATAAAGTTCACCCTTACTAGAGGTAATAATCTTTAGTGGTTTCTAGGGATTAAAATTGTTAGAGACTGTGTAAGTAGACAACTCTAGCTATTATAGGCGTCCTATATAGACAAGATTAGTCGCCTTATTAACTAACACAACTTTAAATACGAAACCCTAATGTTAGCAGTTAAACTGCTACCTTAAAAAGGACTCGCCACAAAGGCAGAGATTAACTAATACTAGCGAAAGATAGGATTAATTCTGTATGCTATAGTAATTACGCGCCTAGATATCGCTTTTGTAAGCTCCTAACTATCGCGTTTTCTATTAAATTCTAGCGACGACTATTACAACGCCGCCGATCGCGTACTACTATACCTATCCTCCACCCAATTACTAGGGTTACGCTTTGGAGGAGCAGACACCTACGAGATTGCTAGCGACGCGTTATTTGCAGACAATAACCTTAACAGAAAGAGCTTGCAAGAATACATTATTAAGCTGTTTAGTAGTTTTATAGCCTAGAAGGCAAATAAACAAGACACTGTGTTACCACTTTTAACAACTAAAGCTAAGTTGCTGACACTCTTACAGGTTGTAAAGAAGGCACTCTTTACGGCTTAGTTAATCGCTAAACTTAAGATCAAACTCTTATCCTTAATAATTACTATCAATTGCGACAATTAACAAACTATTTAACTTGTTACCAAAGAAATTGCTAAGTTACAAACAAAGCTTAGGCACGTTAATATACACAATTATTAGCTTTAATAAGAAGTAGTACGTAGAGCTATTAAAGTCTAGTACTAACAATTAGAATAAATAGTAGTAGATAGTCTTACAAAGGCTCTACTAGCCAGTAAATAGACTAAGTTCGTTAATTAACTCGGACTTAAAGACGTTAGGGGAAGAATCACCGACTAAGAGGTCGACCTGAACGAATTAGAACATAGGATAGAAGCTTTTAAACTATAAGCTATAGTACGGTTGCGAAGAATTAGGTCTAGCTTAGGATAGTTCTAAGCTAAGAGGGTGTGTTAGATAGACAGTCCCTATAAATCACTGTAATTTCACTATAAATTATAGTAGATAGGTGTGTCCGATTATATAGCCTTTACACACTGGCAGTTAGTGTAAATTATAGTGTTTTTACTATAAAATTAAAAGAGGCCGGCGCACCACTATTTTGCACTACCCCTATACTATCCTAAATAGTACTAGTGTGTCTTGGCACTAGATAGATACTTCTCGCGATAGCTAAGCTTCTCTAAGACGCAACAAGAAAGAAAATATCAATTAATTAACTATACTACTACTACTTCCCATCTCATCTTATTAAGAATACCCCTATATCTAACACTAGCCATCACGCGCATGTAGGGCACCTATAGCTTTTAGTACCTCTATCCCTAAACGTCCCTAATACTACTAGTATCCCCTATAGCTTTAGAAGCTACTCTACCCTAATTAAAAACTATATAGTTAGATTAATATATTTTTTAAAACTTTTTCTATACCACTAGAAAATATTATATAATATAATTGCGCCTGCACACAATAAACTAACTAGAAGAATTTTAGCTAACTATATTGTTTTATATAGTATTAGAGCTAAGAATACGCTCTATTAGTAAAATACTAAATGCTAAGATATGGTTTCTAACCTAGCACTAATTTATCTCTAACTACTTTTCTTAATATCTCTACTAAATAGTAACTAGATTAAAAACTAAGGCCACTATTAAAACTATAGGGGCCTATTGCCCCTATTGCAACCCTCTTTAGTCCTAAAACAGTGCTGATTATATTAAAAATTCGCCAAAACACCCTATTTTTAAGTACTTTCCTTCCTAATTTTAGACCTTAAAAGGGGAATTATATAATAGTATTTACTAGCCTCTCTACTAAGCACGCCCTATTATCTCTCTCTTTTACACTCTATTTTTTCTATTTTACACCTTTTACCCTACGCCGCCCTCTATATAAAAAAGGGCCTCTTATATCCTTTCTTATCTACTACCTTAGAACAGTCTCATTTCAACTAGCTCTTTTAACTATTCTAGCTATTCTAGAGAGATTTGTCCTATAAGGCCGTGTACCGCCCTTATAGGTACTATAAGAAGTATATAGATACTAGATAAATAGTAAGGCGCTTAGTTAGATTTAAAATAGCTAGGCGCTTAGTTAGATTTAATATATAAACTTAACACTAAAGCTATACTTTTACTATAATAAGTAAATATAATAATTACTATTATAATAATAAGGGCATTTTTTATAGTAATCTTTTTCCCGGTGTCGCCGCATCCGGAAATGGAGGTTTCCTGAGCGGGAAATGGACGCTCACTTGGCAGCTCGCCGCTTTTATATGGCCCGTGCGCCGACCCATCACATAAAAGTGCGCCGCCCTCGCCGTCCTACCGTCCTCCCTCCATCGTCTCTTTACTCCCAACACCCGCTTATCTCCTAATTAGTCGCTCGGGCTCGCCCGTGAGGCATTTTTCACCCTTGGCAATCATGCAAGCATGCACTGGCCGGATATGCTCCAGTTTTCGCCCCCTTGATGGTCCGACGACAAGGGCGCTGTGCCGTGTCTGAGGCAATGCTCCTATTGTCTTCGATGCTGCGCAAGAAGCTCTCTGCTGCTCTGGATTTTCGCTGCTCTGGGTCCCTCGCCTTCCCTACGGATGAGCAGTGTTCATGGCATCTACCCTCTACTTTGGCACCGCCGATGAACGGAATCCAGCCATCCCTTCGGTTCCTCCTTTCAGAAGGTGCCGTATGCCGGCTCATCTCGGAGAGATCGTCGACCTGCCGCGTCATCAATCACGCAGGACGGCAACAGAAGCGCCTTGCACGTCTCGATAGCGTCTGAGCGGGAGGGGCCAGGCCTGTGCAATCTCAGCTGGGCCGTCACCCATTGCACGGAACTGCAAGCATCGGGAAGATGATTGGCCTGGATTGCCGCTCCTGCAAAGTCAGTTTCAGAGAGAGTCAGATGAGGCAGACTCGGCCAGGCTACGACCCGCCGTACAGCTAGGCAGGACGATATTGGCACGTACTCGCCCAGTGTGCACTCGACGCCGATTGGTGGAGTCTGGGTCCGCTTGACCGCATGCATGACGGCAGGTTGCGTTCCGGCGTCACAGAGTAAGCGGAGGGAACGGCTAGAGCGGCCTCTTGATCAAGCAGGAGCCCGTCGGGCGCCAATCTGCCTCCATGATTCGATCCACCCCCGCCAGGAGCATGAAGTTGGAGGCCTGGATGAAGAAATGAGCCCAGGTTTGGGTCTCGGAGGTGCCGATGAGTGGAGAGCCATTGCTGGGAGCCCCCTGATCAGCGTGCGGGCACCGATCAGACGGAAACGTCACCTACAGGCTCGTACGATTGTCAGGCGGGCTCTGAAAAGGAGGTGGATCCGTTTGCTGCTACGGCATCTGCGCCACCATTCCTCAGTCTCAGGGCGAGTATTGGTGGGATATGTGCTCACGGTTCCGTCCGACAGCGAAGGGGTTTAATGCGAAGGCTGCACCATTACTAGCACTCGGCGGCTGTGCGAGCTCGGGCGCGGAAAGCTCTTCAAGCGTGCTCATGGCCTACTTAAACGTCTGCGTTTCCCGCTTCCCTAGAATCCCTAGGACTTCTGAACACCAACGTCACGATGTCCACACTTCTCAGTACTTTTCCTGTCCAGCAGCAGCTCCAATTTGTCCCTTATGATGGGCCTCCAAATCGAAGACTCCCAACGAAGAAGAAAGCCCTTTCTGGTGACGACGAGTAAGTACCCCAATTTCGATGATATTCTGGGTATCGAGCCTGATCCGAACAGTGCAAGGAGGGATGGAGAGGAACTTGCACACGCAGCGTATAGTGTTGAAGTCGTCGATTTGACGTGCGCAGGTAGGCATCCCTATAGCCGACGTAATGTTGGTATTTTCTCTGGGATTCTATGACAGCTAATAGAGATGTAGCCGACAACGAAGCCGACTACAAGATCAGCGGCAGTGGAAGAGAAAGCAACAATTTTGGCAGTCGGTGGAATCGATCTCACCCGATAACCAACTCGCGCATAGATGGTGCATCTGATGATGAAACCAGCGACGATGGCGACCGCGCTCATGGTGATAACCGGAGTGGTGTCGCCGATCGCGATGATGATTGGCCCCTCCCTCACCGAGAGAGAAGCGTCAACTGCGGGCAGAACGGACATGCTGGGGAAATTCCATTTGGGACGCTAAGAGCCCAAATGAAGATTATACTGCTGAGCGTAGTAGCCAAGGCAAGTGACCGCTCGAATCAGTGAACTTATCTGTGCTGTATCTAACATGCACAGACATCACATTCAGCATTGAAGATCATCAGGTGCATCCGATGGCCGACGGTGGTGACGGGGGCGAGTGCGCCTCGCGAAGGGCAGACCCGAGCACACAGAATACGACGGGCGGTCTTGCACCGATGTTGAATAAAAGTGAAGTCATTGACTTGACAGATCTAGGTAAGCATGGCTCTAGCAGAACGCGGAGATGTAACGGAACTAACATGGACAATGTTATAGGCGACGCGAGTAGTGATGATGACGAAGGTGAAGGGGAGCGCAAATGCCCCTCGTCAAGATCAAGGAGCAGCAGCGTTCTGCAAGATGCTCGCTATTCCGCACGGCCTGCAGCCACCGAAAGCCCGACACTCTCGCCTTCAAGTAGCAATATCCAGGCGGGAAATACTGTGCCTCATGGCGATCCACTGTTCATGGCGGATACCGGCATCTCCTCTAGCGACCAATCACTCCAAAAGGCTAGTACTCATGCCATCCAGGATTCGATAGTCGAACCACGGCAGTCGCAGAGATCTGAGCCAGCGAGTGATCAAGGTAAGCGCCCACGATCCGCAAATGCGTTTGCCGTGCCTAACAGTAGCAAGGCGAATATTCACCGCTCAGAGGCGTAAGCAATGGAGGTGATAACCACTGTCACGACGATGACAATGGTTATGGCAGTCACGATCGGAGGATGAGCAGCCAGCGGCTGATTCAAAAACGGAAACGCGATGCTTCGGTCAGTGCTGTAGGCCGCAAGCGGCACAGTCGCACATCGAGCAAAAGATCGAAGCAGAGACCTGCAAAGGCCACGCAAGCTCCGAACCAGCGACCTCGATACCTTTCCCACCGTCCTCCGCAACCTACTTCGAAAATACAGCCATGCGCGTATGATGAGGTGCAGTGTAGTGAAGACACTGGCGCCGGGAGTGCGAGTGACGATACCGAATACGAGGTAGAGCGGATTCTAGCCAGCCGTCTCTTTCAAGGGAATTTGCAGTATCAGGTCCAATGGGTTGGATATGACGTTGATCCGGAATGGTACAACGCATCTAACTTTAAAAATAGCCCACGCAAGCTCCATGAGTTCCACGAGGCTAATCCTACCGTATCAGGTCCCCCAAGAAGGCTTAGTCAGTGGGAACTGTGTTGCGAAGAAGACAGGGATGCTGATGATTTTTCAGACGATGACAAGCCCGGAAAGACTGTGCGTGGGGGACGTAGGGCTGTCAGGCGAGGTCGAGCAGCGATCTGAGCTTTCTAGACTAGCAGAGTGTTGGCACTTTCAGTCTCAATACATAATTAGATTTGGTTTACTTACATCGTCTCTAAACCACCCTGAGCAATATAGCGTCACAAGGCCTGACCGTATCAGCGGGACTCGTGATGGTGTTGAGGGGAGCACAAAAGATGCGGACGATCATGTTGATAATGATACGATTAATGTTAGTCACGCTCAGAGTCCACATGCACGATGTGCAACACCGTGACAACGGCCGTTGTCACCTCTGCCGCCCCACGCGGATTTCTTTATTGCCGGCTGTATTGTCATAGTCCAATAGACGCTTACGGCCTTTCAACATCGTCCACGTCCGAGAAAAGGAGAGGTGGGATTTCGGGTGGGTTCCGGCGGTTGGATCTGCCCAAGAATTCCATACAGTGCAGAGACGACCGCCTGCTTTCCATCGCAGTGCTCGGCTCCCTCCTGTCTCGTACACAGCGCCCTGAACCGGTGTATCCATCCCCTTCGCGTCCAGTTTGGTGCGCAGCTCGAGGGTATTGCGCGTCTTGAGGCGCCTGTTGACAGGCACGCTGTTGGGCTTGGCAATCTGAGGAAACCGCGCTCGGCTTAAGAAATGATCTGAGAAGTTAATTAACTAGTTCAGAGGCGTCTGTCAGGAAGGAAGCTGAAAAGGAGAAGTTGCGGGGTAGATCGCGCCACTAGGAACGCGATACTATTCTCAAAAGCAAGCGCACAACAGGAGGAGAGTGAGGTGGGGAGGGGGGGATGGGGTTGATTCAGCTATCTGAGAAGACCTTCGCGTTAAATACGAGGGCGTTGCACACGCTCTTGTATCGCTCCTCCAAGGTCGCCATCTCGACGAGAGAGGCTCGTCCCAACCGGTGATGGCGCTGAAGTCAGTCACCTGCGAGAGTTGCCACTGCGAGGTGTTGCCGTGGCGAGCAAGCTTGGTCACGAAGATATACGCCTGCCCGTTGTCGCCCTTCGCCCAGAATCTAGCCACCGGGCATGCCCAGGCTTGCCCAGAACTAAGTGTTGCCGTCCCCAGACCTGCCCAGCAGGACGAGGTCTCCCGACGTCTTCAGCGGGGTGTACGTGGAGGGAACCCAATCGTGGGCTTCCTCTGGGGGGCTCAGTGGCGGCGGAGGAGACGGTAGGTAGAAGTGGCGAGGACTCGGTCGGGCGGTCTTCGTCGTCGACGTTGAAGGTGCCTGTCAGGTGGAGCGGAGAGTGTGTGCGAGGAGTAGAGAGGTGCGAGGAGGGGTGCTAGGAGGAGTAGAGAGAGGTGGTAGGCTGCTGCCAAAGACACCCTCGCTATACTGCGCATCGTTTGTTTAGGGCTAACGTTATCCCTCTTACCTCGACTGCCGTTGCCACCTCCCATCTCTCTTACCGCGAGCGCTTTCACCGCCCCCTGGTCCCTCACCTTGGGCGCTTTCGCTGCCTCCTCTTTCACCCAGCATACACACTAAGTTACACGAAGCAGGGCTTGAAGCTCATCAGGCGCCGCTGGCCATACAGGACGTCGAACAGAAGAAGCGCAGCCGAAGCCCCACGATTCAAGCGACTAGAAGCAAGATCGCAGATACCAAGGCGCAACTCCTGGCTAACGTTACATGCGTTGATGCTGGCATCCGAGAGCTCGACCGGGGGGCCGCAGTGAAGGCAGACGAGGAGGCCTTTACCCCTGATCAAGAATTGCCCCAAGGTCTGCTCTCCACCTGCTCAATCGTACGTCGTCGATAAGTCGTTGCTGTATGGATCTGTCCACCAGCTCGCTTTGTAACTTAGATCGACGAAGTCCTGCTGCTGTATAGATGTCTTTAACGAACTCCCATGGTACCGTTCTCTGCGGCTGGCCAAGAAGCTACCATGCAAATAATCTGCCCGCACAGAACACTCATCAAGGGCATCGAGGATAATATACACATGGGGGAACAGTGTCCATAACAAGGCCCTGGGTGAGATTGCGGGTTCCTGTTCTGGACCCTAGCAAGACTCTATGCTGGGAGTCAGCAAGCTTCCAGTTCCCGATTCCAGGCCCTAAGTTATGTCCATATTTCAGTCACCTTTCCCTGAATTCGCCCGCTTGCTGAGCGTATGTACCACTCCAATGTATCTATTTTGGCGTCGTCGAGGGGGGTCCGTCGGGGCTCCGCAGCGGGGAGACATCGTTGAAGCGATTGGGTATGTCGATAGCAAGTTGCTGGGCACGTGTCGCGATCGAGGCAGCCGTGTAGCAGGATGTGCTCGCTGAGCGGTTCAGGTCGACTTGTTATGGACTGAATTAACAGCGAACCTTGTGCTACATCTGCTGTCAGTTGCCGAACAAGGCATTCTCAAGTGTCTATTTTGGCGTCGCGAAAGCGGGTTTATGGTGGCTCCGTTGCAAGGCGGCCGCTCCTGCAGCTTCCTGTGACGTGATTTGCTCGCGCTGTCTGTCCACGGCCGAGACCGGCTCGCCGTGCCAGCCTTTAGGTCGCTGCTGTGTTTCGTGTGCTTATTGAACAGCGACCCAAACGCCATCAAAACGGCGGCTGGCCGCCCAAGCACCAAGCACCTAGCGACGCCGCCATCTTTTGGTCAAGAGCTCCCCAGGTGGGCGCCGCCCCACTTTGCGGCCCTGCAACCTGCATTGCGCACATTCCACCGTCGCCGTCTCGTGTCAACAACACGCTCGCGAACGAAGGCTGCAAAGTCGCTGCGCTTAGGCCGACGTAAGACGCGCAGGGACAGCTGCTGCATGGGCCTCGGGGCGCCACCTCTTCAGCGGGATCTGGGGTCGGGCAAGACAGCACGCACCGGCGCAAAGTTAGTTTGCAAGCGGTGCATGGCCACAGCCAGCCAGAGGTAAGAACCAGCCACAAAGCTGACGCTACGTTTGGGTCATGTCGTGCAACAGACCGTCCACCAAGGGGAGAAAGAGAGCCGCTTCAAATCTGTCGCCGAACCGGCTCGAGATAGCATCCGTCTACTCGCAATGCCATCTGGGTCGGAACGGGGAGCGGGACGGCTCTGAACTTTACGCACGCTCCAGAAGCTGGCTCCAAAAGGGCCGCTCCCGTCGAACCCTGAGCCTTGACGTCGGGTTGAGCCGAGCAGAGGGTGGCGTGAGTTGCTCGAAGCATTCACGCTGCGTGGAAGCACCGGCGCCGGCGCTTCCGTCGATATTGCATAGCCCACCACGACTTTCAATGAGTGACGGGCGACGACGACGACGACGACGGTGGCTTCGGCCGCGTGCGAACTTAGACCCGACTTGCAAGGTCATCTGCCTTCTGTCACTGCCTGGTTTTCTGACCTAGAGTCGCTGTCAGAGCCGCGCTCGGGTGTGCCCAGCACGGTTGGGTTGAGAGCGGGCCGAGTGGAGACTGCCTGCAGCATTGCGCTCAGAAGCAGGAGCGAACCATGATCGCCGTCTCGCATTAGTCCGTGATACCCGACGTGAGGCCGGCAATCGACGCGTAGCGCACTGAGGTGAATGGCTAGGACCGGCGGTCGCGAGTCGTGCGCGAGAGAGCCATCGCAATAGTGAAAGCTAGTCCACCATCACAGCCATGGTACACAGACGCCAGCGTGGGCTCGGGGTGGGATGAGGGTGTGACGTGCATGCTTAGTGGGACATGGCGCAAAGCAGCCTTGGACAGAACTTGGAAATGATTCGCAAGCGGGGTGGGTTTGGAACTTGGGAGGTGCCAGCTCCGACAGGCGGCGCGGCAAGAGCATTGTCGCGAGCACATCTCCCCGCTAATGCGCGAAAGAGAGAGAATACGACATATCGGTGCAAGGGCCGTCCTGGACCACGCAGAGGATGGGCTGGGAGCTACGCGGCGCTGTCCGAACCACTTCGCAGGAGCTTGTGCTTGGGCGCCCTGTCTCCAGAAGAGCGGTATCACTAGCTCGCAGTGGCTCGTCATCGGCCCGTTACGCTGCATTCACGGGGGTGTGTCGGTGTGGGTGTGGCTTGTTAGTGCTGCGCCACTTTGGAGGGGCATTGTACCCGCTGTGAATCTACGCAAGTACAAATAAGCTGATCTCAATCTTCAAAGACATGCTTCGTTCACAGAACATACATTGAGTCTATAATATAATGGTACATGAATCGAATGTTATATGATCCCCGTAAACCCCATGCCAATATCCCGTTGAGCCGTCCACCTACAAACCATAAAGAACAAAACCCAAACCCGTGTGCGTTTCAACAAGTACGATCCTCTCATCCTCAGTCCCTCTAGAGCGATCCCTTCTTCTTTCCACCGCTCTTTCCACCGCTCTTACCCGTCGACTTCCCCTTTCCAAGCGTTCCCGCCTTGTACTTCTTGTAGTACTCCTGTCCCAATTGCCCGTTGGTTTTGGGCAGCGGGCAGGATCAGGATTGGGCGGGCACTTGCCTCCGTTCTTCTTCTTTTCAGCTGCCGTACAGGTCGGGCAGACACCTCCGTTTTCCTTCTTCTCGGCAGCGCTGCAGGTTGCGGGACAGACACCTCCGTTCTTCTTCTTGATGGCGGCGCTGCAGGTTGCGGGACAGACGCCTCCATTCTTCTTCTTGATGGCGGCGCTGCAGGCTGCGGGACAGACGCCTCCATTCTTCTTCTTGATGGCGGCGCTGCAGGTTGCGGGACACGACACCTCCGTTCTTCTTCTTGATGGCGGCGCTGCAGGTTGCGGGACAGACGCCTCCATTCTTCTTCTTGATGGCGGCGCTGCAGGTTGCGGGACAGACACCTCCATTCTTCTTCTTGATGGCGGCGCTGCAGGTTGCGGGACAGACACCTCCGTTCTTCTTCTTGATGGCGGCGCTGCAGGTTGTCTTCTTAGGGCAGACACCTCCATTCTTCCTCTTCGCCGCAGCAGCGCTGCATTTTGTCTTCTTGGTGGGAGTCTTCTTTTTGGGGGAGTCTTCTTCTTGGTGGAAGTCTTCTTCGTTTTTTGGTGGGTTCTTCTTGGTGGGTGGCTGGTCTCTTGCTAGTCCTGCTCCTGCCCCTGCCCCTAGGAACCAGTTGCATATCTTCGCTGTGTCCCGTCACGAGTTCGATGGCCTCATTGTCCCTAGTAACGAGTTGCATCTCCTCGTCCTCGAAGTCATCGAAGATGCTGCGCTTTTTCGAGCCCGCAGTTCGCAGGAGTAACAGTGTTCCAAGGTGACTCTTTCCATCTCTTATCGCCCTTTGGAAAACCAGCGAGTGGCAGATAATCTTTTGGATCGGCAGAGTCGTCGGTACCGTAAGGTTTGCCCTTGTATTTATCTTCGTTGTAACTGGGATTGGTAGTATATTCGGCTTCCGTGAGTCGGCCTCCACGCGATTGGAACGTGTCGTACCAACCTATGACTTGGTCCCAAGGGACCTCGCCGATGGCAACGTATTCGCTTTCGGAATCGATCGAATTGTCTGGAAGTCCGCAAGTCAGTATTATATCTATGGCAGTAATTAAGCATAATGAACAGAGGTACGTACGGTTTTTAAGTACGTCCTTGCAAGCCAGAAGATTACGGTCTTGAGCGATCTTGTAAATAGTGCTGCCAGGTTTGTCGATATAGATAACTATCCAACCTACGCAAACTTGGAAATCCGAGCTCATGCCAACGAAGCCATCATTTTCCAAGTTCCCGAATCTGTGTTTTGCTTCCTTCACCTTGCAATGGTCCCACAGACTAAGATTGGGTGGCAGACTCTTCGTCGTAGACCATGCTTTGAAACCCCCATCTTTTTTAACGGCCGCATGGTCACGGCTAAGTTGGGGAGATATGGTCAGCACAAGCCATTAAGGTCGGAAGATTGGGCACTGCATTCCTGGGGCTGGGGAGATACAGTGCGCATATCGTAAGTGTTTTGGGGAACCATGTTTCTAGGAAACTTACGCATCAGCTCTGTAATAAACATCATCATCGTAACCCTGGTCGTCGATTTTCACTCGCGCTCGTTTGACGAGAGGTGGAGTCGTGCTGCCTAAGCCAGCTAGAAGCCCAAAAAGGACGATCGACTTCTGCCAGAACATGTTGCCTGTAAGAGTATTTCGTAAGCCCAATTGGTTGGATTCTCGTATCCTCAACGAAAGAAACGCGACGAATCAATCGTCAAATGAGTGAATGGGACGTAGATAACCCCAGAAAGGAACGTGGAAATGAGGAAAAGACTAGATGGACGAAAAGACTGTGTAGTTGCGCTCTGGATAGGCTACACAAAGGCCCGAAAGTATAGTTTTATAGGTACGTACAGCTTGTTACCTCTCAACGTCCTCTGGAGGCTTAGACCCATCTCACGTGAGACGGACTCGCAGTTCGGACATTCAGCCTGGAGTCGTAGTTTTGGCTTTCCGTATCCGCATCGCGGCCAGGCGTTAGTTTTGTTCTATTGGTCAGTTTGCTTACTTTTGTCTGACAGCTTAATACGCCTTGCTGTGCCATCATGTGGACGCTAGTCCGTATTTGTTTACCTCTTTTTTGCGGGATCTCCATCGTATTTCAAAATTCGAAATGCAACATGAAGTGCACCTAGGTATCCAGGAACATTGGGAATAGTGCCAGTAACATACCTACGGTACCTGCTACAAAAGTTTTGCCATAATCGTTTATTGAGAGTAATCTGTTTCCATTCCCCGGGCGCGTAGCGGCAATCCTAAATGAACCCGAAACAGCCAAGCTTGGGGGCCAAGCCAAGCCCGCTGCTGACGTCACCTGGGCAGTGCCGGTGCTAATGAAACTAATGAAACGAAACGCCACGCAAAATCAGACAACGACTCATCGTCTTCATCTCCAGGCTATTTGCTCCAGCTTTCCTTCCTTCATTATCAATCCATGGATTGATTGTACCGACGGGTTAAAACACCAAGTCCGTTCAATATCAAATCTTGCGCCCGCTCCACTTGTCGGAGTAAGCCTACCTTGTATCCAACCTGGGCCCATAAAAAACAATGCCACCAGTTCCCTTCGAAGCTCCACCGGGAACGGCAGAATGGAACCACGCCATCACGCATGACGACTACACCAAGATGCTGAATGGGCACACTCCGCGCGACATGGACGACAAGCTTTTGATCAGAGCCGAGGTACCCGAAGCGCAGAGCAACGCTATGTTCCATATCTACTATGGCTGGAAACCTCTTGAGCTTGTCCGGCTCGAAATTGTCGCGGGCGACCCCAACAACACCGAGGCCAAGGATTGGGCTACTATTGTCAAGATATGGTGGAAAAAAGAATTCGAGGGAGAGGGATCTATGACTGAAGAGGAGGCTAAGAAGATGACTATTAATACATGCAACTATACGTTGGGGTTGCAAGATAGAGCACGAAGACAAGGATAAGGGCGAGACCGAGGAGAATGAAGATGAGGAGACAAGAAGGAATAGGACTAGGGAAATAATTGATCAGTGTGTACGTTGCGTTGAGTTCTCTGCAGGTGCGCGAGCGCGGGTTCCGCGAGAGAGGGGGCGTGGAGAGCCCGTCTGGGGAAGCGTGCGAGCCCATGTAGATGAGATGCGAGGTGCCCCCGGTGTCACATTACCGCGGAGTCGGGAGCCGTGGGCTGTCGAAGACTAGTTTGCAGCTTGGGGGCACTTTCCGCGGAGGACCTACTAAAGAACTTTGAGCAATTGGCTTACATGGTATGCTTTCGTTCTACGTTCGCCTTAGCGTCTTATTTTAGATTTGAGTCCGCAATTTTATGCCAGCAGGGAATCGTGCTTCGAAGAACCCCGACGAGTGGCGATTAAATCTCGCTACCTCACAGTCGGTCTGAATTGAGCAAGTGCTACACACGCCAAAGTAATTCTAATAGTCGCCTAAAATATATGCGCATTCACGAGGGTGTCGGTGTGTATACATGTCCGAGCCCATGCCGAGGGTCGTGCGTGGGTGATCGGAAAGATTCCGTCACGTGCGACTTGTACCGCTCGCGGATCGCGCCCAACGATGGGCATTTGCCACGACATGGGCAAAAGGCGTCACCTCGGATGGTCTCTGAGCAGCCCGAAGCAAAGAACGAGGGTGGGTGTCGGAGAGGTAGAGTCTTGGCACGCGCCCGGGCCGACTAATAATCCGGGACGTGTGAAAGCGCGTTCGCGGTCAACGTCGAGGGAGCTTCTACGGCAAGACACTCACCCGAGTGCGGCCATGCTACCGCCTCGACCGCCTCTCTAGGACTGCGTGCGCACGACCATCCCGACCAAGCTGAACCAGCACCATGTTTACTTCCACGCCGCTGCTGGGCGCGCAGTCGGCGTCGCCTGCGTCGCAATCGCTGCTGGAGTTCGATGGCGGCATCAAGGTGCTCGTGGACGTGGGCTGGGACGAGAGCTTCGACGCCGAGAAGCTGAAGGAGATTGAGAAGTACGTGGTCAGCTCGCGACGGACGTGGTGCGCCAGGAACTTAGCTAGGAGCGCGCGCGCTCGCCGTAGCATCTCATATCAAAGCAATGCACTGACCCTTGTGCCCCAGACACGTACCGACTCTCTCGTTCGTCCTCCTCACACATGCCACCACGGCGCACATCGGCGCCTTCGTCCATTGCTGCAAACACTTCCCCCAGTTCAAGAGCATACCCGTCTACGCAACCACCCCCGTTATCTCCCTCGGACGCACGCTGCTGCAAGACCTGTACGAATCGACCCCGCTGGCATGCTCGCTCGTGCCGGCCGACGCTCTCGCCGAGTCCACCTACTCGCTGGGAAGCAGCAGCCCCAGCATCCTCATGCAAGCGCCGACGACCGAGGAGATTGCCAACTACTTCGGCCTCATCAACCCCCTCAAATACTCGCAGCCAACGCAGCCCCAGCAAATGCCGAACGCGCCGCCTCTCGGCACCCTTACCATCACTGCGTACAGTGCCGGACACACGCTAGGAGGGACAATATGGCACATCCAGCACGGCATGGAGTCTATCGTGTATGCTGTCGACTGGAACCAGGCGAGAGAGCGCGCCCTGCCGGGTGCTGCTTGGTTTGGGGAGGTCGGAGGCGAAGTCATCAAAGAGTTGCAACGCTGCTGTGTACTTGATATGTCGCGGTGAGCAGAGCGGACAGTACGCAGTGGAACAGATTGTGGGATTGAACTGAGGTTGTTTGTCTGAAGCTACGAACAGTAGGTATACATGAGTGGCTGTAAACAGCGCTAGTGCAGAATGTGTAGTCGCATCCATGTCAGGGTAGGAGCAACTATCCTGTACGGTAAGAGCCATAAACCGTGACATGATAAGATACTCTATAATGTACTGAGGCTTCAAAGACTCACTCGAGGGTATATATTAGTGTGGTTGAGCATTATTGATTCGTTAGATGCAATCTAGGCAGCGTATAGTGCCATGCTTCGTAACAAGCAGACATGTAACTTTTGCAAGAAGGACGTTATGTGTGTGTATTTTATATATGCGAACTGTTTTGCTTATAGAGTAAGAGCTATAGAATACGAGTAATACTATAGATTCGATTATTTTATCGTTTATATAGAAATTGTGGTTACTTGAAGCTAAGGTACCTCGCTTAATTTTCCACACGGTGGGTTTTCCTGATCTACGGGATAGACGTTACCAGGAGCCGAATGCAATGACGATGTCAGCGAGAAGAAGACCGGAGTGCCGAGACACGCTTCTGGGGGCGACCGAGCGGCGCTAGGTGGGCTGATTACATAGTTGTTGGTTTTGAATTTTCGTTTTCATTTTTGAATTCTCACTTCCACATCTGGGTGTGTCCGATGCAGATCATATTCACATTGAGAGACAGAGGCGCCCAGCGCAAGGCGATTGGCAGTGTTCAGGAGCGCTTCACCGGAGTCAGAGCTGCTTTGCCACTCTGAAGTAGCAACCGACAGCGCCACTGTCGATTGAGTTTGGCAAAGCTAGACAATGCGTGAATATAGACGGCCTGCTGTTCGTTCATTGCAACGTGACGCTCAGTAATGTATTCATCTTCCCCTTGCGAGCCTTGACGTACACCGTCGGCTCTTCTCAATCGAGTACCGCATGCAATCTGGTATCACGCCGACGGTAAACTATGGCTAAGGTTCGCTGACGTATATTGGCGGCAACGCTTGCTTATCATTGTCGGTGTCTCACCTGTTTGATGCTGTGACTCACGTACCGTGCCCCAGACATACTTGCATCCGAGTACTGGTTCTTGCTCATCACTATTGGTGGCTTGCTGTGCCGCTGTGTGCCTCGAGGCCGTCTTAGACGGACGTCTCGGGTGCTATGTTTAACTGTGCCTTAGGCATACTCAATACGGGACACATACATCTGCCATATATTCAAGGCCTTCGGTGCAGTCGCTTGGGGCGCTGGCAAGTATGATGCGCGTGTTGCAGTTTAGCCAAACCGTCACTCGGAATGCACAGTTTGTCGTCGCGAGCGCTTGATGAGAGCGAAAATAAGCGCCTGACGTGGGTTGCATCGCTTGTATGACGTGCTATGTTTATTTTAAGCCCTGAAGACGAGGCGCTTAAAAGAAGGTCCCGATTATGGTTCCTGGGCCCTGACACCGCTCCTGCATCACAGTGATCACAATCAAGGTATTGTAGAAACCAAATCTCGAATCTCTAGTTTCGAATTTCGCATGCAAGGTCTTGATTCTGCACTTTTTCGTTTGAAAGTCTGACAGGGTCTTTGCAACCATGAGGGTATGGTCTGACTCGTTGAACACCTTGGCGGCTGCTCAGCGCCTAAATCTCAAACGCCCTCACGCTGGGGCCAAACCATGCTCAGTGGGTCGCGCCTTCGGATTGCTGCGATAGGACGCGATGTACGCTTGGCATCCGGAGCGAGATTCCGAGAGCCCACTTCGATGCTTGCCTGCTCTACCGCCTCTAAGGAAGGGAAGGACACTCACAGTGGCTACGGCGGCTTGCCATGAAAGTACTGAAAGTCCTACGTAGCGCAGGTCCGATCAAGGCAGTCGAGGGCCGCATGTCCAGTATACCGGGAACGGCGATTCTCAAAGTTGTCGTTCGCGGCAGGACCCAAGTCCCGGTTCATGCTGAGGAACGATTGGCTGTACTCGAGCCGAGGCAGATTCGCGCTTTGGACCTTGACTAGCGTTATAAAGCAGTGTCTTGGAGCGCTGGGCGGGGCCCACTTATCGTGAGCTCTGTGACTTGTCGATAGGGAAGGCGCAGGTCGCTATCATTCGTCAAATGACCGTTAGCAATCTCCTAAAAGACGGAGCACTCGGCACCATGCCATATCATTGGTCATGCAATAGCCTATAGTAGACCTCGCCCGTGAATGTGGCACGGCAAAGGAAGTCAAGGCGTGCAGTATGATGCGCGTCGCAAGTTGACCAAACACTGCAATGATAAGGCTGAATTATGTTTTAAGCCCCAAAGACAAGGCGCTCACTGACACCCGGCATGCTACCATCGGTATCACACCATACTGCAGACGAACAGACAGCCTCGTCACTGTCACCCTTCCCCGTGTATAGCCAGCAGTCCCCTCGCCTCCGTTTTTGATCTGGCTATCTACGACTAACGTACATCTCGCCTCAAGAAGTGATGTATCCGCGCCTGTGCTTTCGTTCTTTAACTACCTTTCCTGTGTGTGCATGATTATTGTTTCAAGGCTCGCAGAGGCACGTTTGCTCGTGATTTGCGGCTGCAATACCTTCTTTCCATGTATATGCTAGCTTTCACTCGTACCATTAGGGTTGGAATACGTTCCCTGAGTATTGCTCGTCTTTGATGTTGCGAAGCTGCCCATCAGGTTCCTATGTGGCCGTGTTTTGTGGTGTGACCCGTTGCGAACGGCGTTTTGGAGTGCACGGACGATCTCCGCATGAGCATCCAGCGAGTGTGGGCGCATTCTGCGGGGAACAAAAGAGGGGTGCGGCGTTATGGACCGCACGGGATTGTCGGGCACGGGCTGTTCTGGCGTGCGGGTGTTCGCGCTACGGTCGATATGGCCGTGTGGATGAATCGACCGCACAGAGAGTTCGCCCGCACGGGCGGATTGTGGCGTGCGGGCGCTTAAGGCGCAGGGGCTGAGAGACCGTATTTCCTAACCTGCCACGTGAGACATGCCCTCAGGGAAGCGCCGCCCGCACAGAGGCAGCCCGCGCGGGAACTTGGTCCACAGGACTAGACATGAACCAGTATGTTCGATTCCCATTAACTGAATGTGCAAACCAGAAACGGGAAAACGAGGAACAGCACACAGGACACAGGAAACCGAAAAACAGAAGCATACTTGCAGCAGCAATGCACTATATCTGCGGCAAGATACCGGAACTTGAGCTTGTAAATCATGTCGTCTCAACAGCAATCACGCATCTCAGCATCGAGGAGTAGGCGAGCTGCCAACAACAATTATCAGAAACTATCGAAGACACTTTGCGAGAAATTGGCCAAGCTTTGCTTAGATTACGATACCCAGGTGTACTTCCTGGCTTATCGAAATGGCCGGTTTAATGGATTCGTATCAACAGATAAAGCGGGCCAGCCATGGATGCCTCCAGACCAAGAGGCTCTTGTGAGTATTCTTTTTAGATAGCTATCGAGCTAACGCCTGTTAAGGGTAAATATTATCCCGCCCCGGTAATGAAAACGCCAGGTCGTTGCTATCGAGCTTCGCAAAGGCAAAGGGTCTCGCGGCGCGGTCCCAGCACAGTTGACAAAACGGAAGAAGGGAAAGAGCAGACTGAGAAGTCGCTACCTAGCCTATTGTAGATTCTACATAGAACGAATGCAACGTGACTAGAAAATCAACCGGACTGACACAGCCTCTTCTTTTCTTCGTGCACTCCTTTCCAAGTAGCCCCGCTGTCTGGCTAATCCTCGGAAGTCTGCTCAGCTTGTGATCAAAAGCCAGAGAGATCAAATGAAGGGTGTTTAATTATCTTCCTTGACCAAATTGAACCCATTTCCGGCACAGCGCAGGTAACTAGCATACCACATACGACGTTTGCAGCAATACGTAGACGCTTGCAGAACAGTAATATTTCTCACTGAGCTAGAGATGACGAAGCCCTCGAGTCTCAGCCAACGACCGCTGTCAAGTATCTCAGAGTACGACATTCTATTCCAACGTTATCATCAATATTGCGACCGCTGACGTGAGTGAGAAAGCGGGCGTTAATCTGCCTTCTCAGATGCGAATTCCGAACTCAATCCCCCGTATCCTGCCGCTGCTGGACGCTGTCTGAGCTACAAAACCTGTCACGACCGCCCCATGGGTAATAGTTTGAGAATGTTCGTACTCCTTTAAAGTTGGTGTCCTCAAATATTCTATATAAGATGTTAGCGGAATTTAGGTTGTAGAAGGTACTTTATAATCACAATAGATCTTTCTTCGCGACTTTGACGCAGCGTAAGAGTATCGGCGAAGGGTTGATATACTTGTTAACATCGAGAAACATATATAGCCTTCTTTTAGGTCCATCTCCGACGTTGTCTATGTCTGCTGGCGTATAGAAATGATCCTTGTTCCAGTCGAATTTCCGTCCATAATTTAGCTCCATGAAGGCATTTGCGAGAGTCAATGGACGAGCACCTGGTTCGCCTGGAATATCCTGAGCTTTGAAGCCAAAGCAGATCCGAACAGCATTATCGTGTGGTAGTGTTTCCTGGGTATGTGCATCCATGGCTTCTGGCAAAGATGGCTGTCGCGAATGGAGATCGCAGTGCCGGCTCCTCAGCGGCAAAATTCCAGCTCCGCCCCGCATCATTAGTCAGCCGCCTTCCCACATCTGACGGGGAGGGGACGCAACTCTAACGTCTCCTAAACACACGCAGCAACGAACTACCCAACATGTGTGACGATCAATTTTATAGGTTCCAACAATGTGGCTGTGATTGCGCAGTGGACATCACTTGGTGCGCTGCCGCCAGAGCTCGTGGTCAATGCTGCCCTGCACACCAGCGGGGTAGAGCACAACAGCCAGGAGAGATGAAGCCTGGCAATTGCCCCGTCTGTACAGGCGGATCACCTGCATCATCTAATTGAAGGTAACATCTACTTCTACTCCCTATCTGAAACAATGTTCAAACATGGTCTAGTCGAAACAAATTCTCGCGCTTGCAGTTCGCTATTTGCTCTGCTCGACCCTCGCCTCGCCTCACCTCAAAGACGCTCTCGTTCCACTTACCTACCAACGTTGTCCGATAATTTCCAACAACACACTGCGGAGGCACGTACTTGGACTCAGCGGCGGGTGCGATAGCAGGCACTGTGATGGTGGAGGACACAATGGACGGACGAGGGGGGATTGAATCAGACTGCTAGCTTTCAAGCGGACTGTTGGGTCCTCCCATGCAGTATGAATCAGCACGTTTTCTTACGTATCGCCCAGCTTCTCGCTTGCCACAGTCTAGCCTTTTTCAGAATAAATGGGAAGGCCCTGTGTGCAGGAAAGAAGCGCCGGCTTGCAACGAAACCCGGCCTCTTCGTACGTGAGCGACGTCATCAGCTCTTTTGCTTGTTCACAACACCCATAACTTAGCAGCGAGCGATCTATTTATTAGCATTGATTGGTTGAAATTATGTAACGCTTGCAGTCAAACTCAGAGCAGTAGTCTTCCAACCCCACCGTTTTGCTCTCATCTCCGACCATGTTCACTCGCAATTACGCAATTTTGCGCTTCGCCCCACGCTTCTCACCTAGGACGGCAACCTTTTTCCGTATCACGCTTCGCTCGCGCCGTTATAATGCCATCATGTTCCATCAATCTCTCGGCTTGCCGACCTTCGTAGACCGGGTTGAACTTGCAGTAATCATGAGTTGAAATATACACCCAGTTCTACATCAGAAAACCAGAATCAACCAGCTTCCGAGTGTTGCCGTCCTTGTGTCAATATGCCATTTGTACTCCAGAATAGGGAGAGCAGCCCTAGGACTACGGTAACAGGAACAGAGGCACCTTGTAGGTCGTTCGGGTGGTCCTTCATCCACCATCCCCAGAAACCAAAAGGAAGAAGGAATATGATGAGATGATAAATCATGACATAAGCGGCTGAAATTACACATGTTTTGCCTCCAGACCCCAGGCATACATGTCTGTAGGGTTGTTAGATATTGTAGCGAATATTTTCCGTCGCTTTGGAATACAGACGATGGCGCTGGACGTGCCTAACAGCGGCATGCATTCATGGAGAAATGACCAACGACATGGATGCTCGCAGGCATTGAGATGCATGGAAAACTCGTGGCGGGATATTGGTGGGTTTGTTGCCTTTGGTGGTCGAGGATCATAGATGTATTCAGGGTCCTCTGGTAGGTCTTTGCGATCCTTAATAATCCACTTTGGTGCAATTCTTTTGAACTAGCAACATCATTAGCTACGAATATGGAACACGGCCAGAGGAGCGGAGCCATACTTTCACAACTTCGCAGTAACCTAACCTCCAGAAAAGAAAACCATAACCTAAGTCTTCCACGACTGACTCGATAGTATTGTCTTAGCAAACAATAAAAGCTGCTGTCGTTGCTATGACTATAAATCGGAATATGGTTGATTTCTAGAGTTCGACGAGATCCTTGTACTCCGAACAGGACCCACGATTGGATGGTAGTGGCAGGGGGGTACTGACGTTGCTGTAGATTGCTGTCCAGTGATATAACCACTCGTTGTTGCTGGGATTGGTCTTGGTTCGCGTTAGATCGACCAATATCGGTAGACTGTAAGGCCTGCCCCGTCGTTGGCGATGACATAGCGTTCCTGGGAGGTGTATATCGCTGGCTTGCACTTAATATAGGCGCTGCTGTTTAAATAATACTAGGTAAATATGGCATCCAGGATATCACATCCCTTTTCACCTTGCACCGATGTGGCCATTGTGGGTTTTTGTCCAAGCTCGGGAGCATTTGTTTGATGAGTTCAGCTTCCTCAAGAGATATCTCCTCCCAGAGGCGTGCTCCACAAAACTATCTAGACTTAGCTTTCATGACCCGCTCACAATGCAATGACACTTACACATCGCCAGAAGAGTCTCGCTTCATCATCTCGTAGAAATTGCATTCGGTGCTCCAGAGGCCACCAGTCCCACTCCAATTGGGTGTAGTCCTCAATGAACGCTTTCGTTTGATTAACAAGAGACCGATTTTGCTGCGTTGAAAGCCAAATTAGATCCTTAGGAATTGAGTGTACAACCTGCTTTATTAACCGAGGAAGAAGCAGTTTCCTAACATCGTTGAGGAAACGTTTGAAAGGACCTTGAATTTCGGAAAAACCTCTCCATTTCGGCAAGATGAGGAAGTTCCGCTTCCTCGTGTTCGATTTCCGAATCCGCATCTTCACTTAAGGAGTAATCGTGATCATGATCATGACTTTCCTAGACGTTGCTTTCAGGCTTGGGTTGCTCGGGCTGCTGGCGGACTGTTGTGTCAGGATCAAAGCGTGGGATTTTTTCGATCCAATTGTTGAGGTATTCAGCTCTCATTTGTGCCTGCTCGGCAAGACTCCTCATCTTCCCCGCATCTTTGTCATCATACGGGTCAATTAGATTCGTAATTGCCTTGCCTATCCGTAGTCTGCCTCGTCGACTTTGCAACAACTGTATGCTTATCCGCTCTCGTTCAGTCGCCGCATCTTGAAGCAAGTTTTGATAAAAAGATTTTAGGAGTTTTCGAAAGGTGTCGGGAAGGCGAGTCCTACCCATTCTACTCAGAACCTTTCCGCACAACGGGCCTAGTTCTCGATCGTACGCAAGAAACCGAGCCAGATGTGCCTTGCCCTCGTTCTCCACTGGCGTAGTTTCCAGGGATGCTTCTGAACGTATATCGGCCAAGTCAGAGTCAACTGACTCGATGTCGCCGTCCAGCAGATGCTCGATACTTTCCTCGTCCTTGTTGAGATCTAGCGTCTCATTCCTCTCAACGTGAGAAATTAGGCTCTCCCGACCGACTTTTCGAAGCGTAACCAGAATCCGTCGGTGCACCCACTGACGCAACTTTGATATTATTTGCCTCAAGTAGCAGCCTCACAGTCGCCACATGGCCTCCTGCTGAAGCCGCCTGGAGTGCTTCGCCGTAGCCTCCATTCTGCGCGTTGATGTCGGCTCCATTCTCGAGCAGCAGCCTCACAATCGCCACATAGCCTCCTGCTGAAGCCGCCTGGAGTGCTTCGCCGTAGCCTCCATTCTGCGCGTTAACGTCGGCTCCCTTCTCGAGCAACAGCCTCACAATCGCCCCATGGCCTCCTGCTGAAGCCGCCCTGGAGCGCGTTGCCGAGGTGTCCACCCTGCGCGTTGACGTCGGCTCCCTTCTCGAGCAACAACCTCACAATCGCCACATAGCCTCCTGCTGAAGCCGCCTGGAGTGCTTCGCCGTAGCCTCCATTCTGCGCGTTAACGTCGGCTCCCTTCTCGAGCAACAGCCTCACAATCGCCCCATGGCCTCCTGCTGAAGCCGCCTGAAGTGCGTTGCCGTAGTATCCACCCTGCGCGTTGATGTCGGCGCCCTTCTCGAGCAGCAGCTTCACAGTCGCCTCGTGACCTCCGTATGAAGCTGCCTGTAGTGCGTTGCCGAGGTGTCCCCCCTGCGCGTTGATGTCGGCGCCCTTCTCAAGCAACAGCCTCACAATCGCGCCACATGGCCTCCTGCTGAAGCCGCTTGAAGTGCGTTACCGTAGTATCCACCCTGCGCGTTGATGTCGGCGCCCTTCTCAAGCAGCAGCCTCACAATCGCCACATGGCCTCCTGCTGAAGCCGCTTGAAGTGCGTTACCGTAGTATCCACTCTGCGCGTTAACGTCGGCGCCTTTGTCGACCAGCAGCTTCACAATCGCCTCGTGGCCTCCTTTCGAAGCCGCTTGGAGTGCGTTGCCGAAGGCTCCACCCTGCGCGTTGCCGTCGGCACCATTCGCAAGAAGCAGCTCCGTTGTCCTACAATGTCCGTTTTCTGCTGCGAGATACAATAAAGTCTGGCCGTAGCTATCCTTCTTATACAACGCAATAGCTCTCTCTTCTTTTTGATCTGGAAGCATATCCTCTAGTATAACTAACAATCCGAGTCGTGCTGCAAGATGTAATCCTGTACTGTTTTTAGGATATTCCTGACTATAATTCTTGTACTTGTACGTCGGAGCTAGCAATACTTGCGTAGCGTTCGAAACCAACTTGATGTCGGAAAGAAACGAGCAGGCTAGCGCACATACATCGCCTTCCACCGTTATAGTATGCTCTCCCCAGTACTTAGCGGCATAGTCTAGGAACTTGCTCTCCTGGAGCCTCTCTTCGAACTCTTGGTCAGAGGAGCAGCTACCGGTTTTAAACTTGTTGAACGATAGGTAAGTGAGGCACGTTGAGGCGACGTGCAGCTGAGCACCTGGATCCCATATGCCTCTAATGCGCTCGAAGTACTCTTGCGTAGTGTAGTGCACGAGACGGATAACAGCGCTTTCTTGATCGACAACGACAAGGCCAGCACACACGGATAGCAGGTCATTGACATCAGGTACGTTGTCTGGATCGAGCTCCGCTTCGTCCGACTCTACTGCCAAAGCATGGCATATCTCCGCTGTGGTGAGCGGCCTTTTCGCATACGTAATCCATGACAGGACTTTCTTGGCTCGCTCTTTATCTCCGTCTAGTTGGCCGTCTATGCGTTGAATAGCCTCATCGTATGCACTATAAAGCGCAGCTGAGCCTTTCGAAAGTCGGTCCAACGTCGACTTGACTTCTTTTACTGTTCGCGTGTCTAGGAGTGAGTCCGTGTGCAGACGGGCAAGAAGGAACCTAGAAACTAGTAAGCTAACGCCATTTCCTAAGTGTAAACAGATCACATACATGCCGTCTACCGCCTCTATAAGCTTGTCTTGTATCGTGGCCTGCAGCGCAGGGTCACGCTGAATGCACCTGGGCAGTCGGTGCATCTGACCGGCTACGTATCGCCTCACGTCTTCATCGCTAGCCTGGACTTCAAGCCTCGCCGCTGTTCGAAACTCAACTTCGATCTCTGGTATGAACCGCGAGGTGGCCATGAGGCGAATATCGTGCCCCGCTTGCAACTCTCGGAGTCTGGCCAGAAACTGGCTACGAGTGCCGTCGCTGTCTCGACACTCATCTAGAGCATCCACTACGATATAGACAGTCGAGTGCTTTGCAACTACTTCTCGGAGTGTGCTAAAGATTTCCTCAAGCGATGCGATGGCTTTGTGTCTTGATCGGCATGCTGCTTATGCAATCGCTCTACAGGCTCCGTTGCCGACGGTCGACCCTGCACCAATTGCTTGACTACGGCTGCCAGCATGCTAGAGGCAGCCTGCTCTTTCTGCGCTTTGTAGTTGCAGTACACGTACGCAACGCCGAACGAGCTGCTCTGCACCGACTTTAGCAGGTGGTCGATCGCAATCGCGGCCACCATCGTCTTGCCGGCGCCAGGGATCCCCGGGCAGAGGAGAGTACCCTTTGGCTCGCCAAGCCACCGTGCGAACTCGGGCGCGTCGAGAAACCATTGGCCTGTCCCCTTCTGTCTGCGACCTATAATGTCCGATTGCTGAGCGGGGTAGTCGGTAGATGAGATCCATTCCAACATGCTGTGCTTTGCATCGGCTGGATCTTGCTGGATCTTGTCTACTTCAGGCTGGAGAACGGTTGCGTACGTCCTAACGAAGTTGGTATCGTCTTTGATGGCGTCTAGTTGTTCACTTATGTATGTAAGCATTGTTGCTCTGGGACACTAGTACCGGAGCTTACATTGTAGGTCGTTCAACTTCATTCAGCAATCGCTTCATCGCACTAAGCCGTCCTTCGCCATACAGCAGCGGCATGTGTATGTCGAATATGCCTAGCAGACAGTATGATTCGTCTTCTGCACGTGTTGTCTGGCGCTTTGCTGCCCACGAGAATCGCTCAGTCACACTGCAGTCGGACAGAGACTCTCCTTGAAGGACCTTGACAGGTATTCCTGTAATGTCGTGCAGCAATTGTGCAAGCGTTTCTTTACTTCCAAGTAGCTCTTCTTCCCTAGAGAAGAACTCGACCGTTTTTGGGGCAATCAGTTCCTGAAGTGTCCAGCCTCGGGTGAACCATCTGCTCTGTCGAAAAGCTGGCTCCCATTTCCTCGACAGCTTACTGTCACCATCTGTAGTATGGTTTGAAACATCTGAGAGGTAAACGTAGCATTTCTCTGCCTTCTGGTACCAGCGGAACATGGAGTTTATCGCTCCCGAGAGCTCTGCACTGCTGGACTTATCGATGCAGCATGTGTCCACCCAGCAATAATCCAGGCTGTCACGCTGAGCTTGTCGTGCACAAAACAGAATCTTGTTGTAACCAGCCTTGTCCGTTCCGTTGCCAGTTATCAAGTCATCATAGGTGACTTCTTGCCCCTCCCGCCAGGTATGTGAAAGAATTGCGTGAGGAGGGACACTGTCGTCGCTGATAAAGTGCTCGGTCAGTCGGAGACCGCCGTCGCTTGTGTGTACTTTAGAAGTCGCATCGCGTCGCGCAACGTAGACGGATATCGTAGGCGGGAGCGGTAGTGGAGCGTCACGAAGCCTTGGGTGGAGCAGGCTGGAGGGATCGACGAGCATGCCGGCTCGTTCAGCGAATTACTACGGTTGGAGATGTGGCGATCGCAGGACGGTGGGGTATCCTAAGTGGCGCATAGGTATGGTGCCGACATACAGTCATGTAGGAGGTTAGTAACGTGCGATGGGCGAGCTGCAGAGCGCAGCCTGGGCCGCTGAGGCGCAGGCAAGGCGGAGATTACGCAACTGCACCTGCACACAACGCCGCTCATCCGAACCCGTGACAGCCAAAGGACGCTCGCTCGTTCATCGAGGCCGCGAAAACATAGGGCACGAGCGATAAGGGACAGAGTGCACACTTCGCATCAGGCCTTAAACACGAAGACGTACAGTAAGAAGTGGATGACTAAAGCGCGTTTCGAGCCTGTGGTCCGCCGGCACGCAGGGACCTTGGTTTCTCCAGAGAAGGCTACCTAGGCACGGTAAGCGAGAAGCTGGCGCGATCACCAAACCGTGCACCCAGCGCTTGTTACCTGTACTTTGCGTTCTGTAAGCGAGAAGCTTGGCTGTGTGTAAAAAACGTGCTGATTCATGCGGGGGTGTAACGGTAGTTACATAATCGTACCGCAACACCTGCATTTGGAGCCCTGGCATGTTGGATGTACCGACCTCCGTGGCGAACATGCGATTTGCGCCACGCTCACTACTTAGAATATCTTAAAATGCTGTAGAAAGATATAACCTATAGTCACATTTATTATAGAGTCATTTTCTGCTAGTAAAATAGTGAGGCGATATTATTATGGCGGAAGTAGTATTGTAGGGTTAGAGTAGGTATAGTAGAGCGCGCAACACAATATAAAATAGCTAAATTTAGTAGAGCGCGCAACACAATATAAAATAGCTAAATTTGCGTAATTTTTACATGCAACTAGGTAGTTGGCTAAAGAAGGCGCAGGAGTCTATATTAACAGTTTATTAATAAGCATAATATTACGTGCATAGGTAAATATCACTATATATTCGCTACACAGGGGAGGTTACTACTACGCTTTAGTATAATAATCTATAGAGTATAAGCCTTACCCGCAAGATAAAGAGGCCTTAGCAACTAAGTAATACTGTACTAACTTTAGCGGCGGGAAGAGCGTTAACAAGCTAACGTATAGTATGCTTATATAATAACTAGAAATTAAAGGTTAGGTAGATTGTGTATATTAACCACAGCCACGGTCGCTACTATACTATAGAAATAGGCTAGTAGATAAGAAGGTGTAGTAATCTATTGCAAAATTCAGTTAGCACTTTACATCCTATATATAGTAGGTAACCCACATTATTACTATATAGGCGTGATTATAACTATAGTTACAGGTTCTATAACCTAATAGCCCACTAGCTATCTAGCCTTACGCGCGCTATTGCCTAGTGTAAGTGTGTAGGACTAAGGTAAGTAACTAGTACACCTATTACGCCTAGTAATGCTAGTAACAGCGGAAGACTTAGCTAATTAGTAGGGCCGTCTATGGCTTCCTTAAGGCAAATTAAAATATAAGCTTTTTTGCCATATTAGAGGAATGTTAAAGGAAATTTAAAACAAGATTTAACACTATACCCTATACGCTACATCCTAACTTTTAAATAGAATAGCTATTAGTCTAACACCTACCTAATAATATCCTTATTAACCCGTACACGTACGTATTTCTACTATCTTTAAGACATAATAGCAAACAGCGTAAGCGGCTTCTATAAAGCTTTACTTTTTAGAACTAGAAATACCTAAATAATTTATATAGGAGGCTTACTGCATCTAACCCTTATATTAATACTACCTAACCTTAGCGAGCGGGAGGCTTGTGTTTATAGGCAGCTAACAGCAAAGTCGCTATGCCAAGACAAAGATAACATAGCTAAATAACTATATAGGCATAATATATTTACTGCGTCTGCGCTTACTAGACTAGACAGTCTTAAAAAATATAAACTTAGAAAGCCAAAGTGTAATCTTATAGACACTTAGAGTATACGCTTTAAAATATAACACCCTATCTAACACTATCTAATCTTTTTAACACGTTAGATAAGGGCACGGGATTTTAGCGTCCGCTTTAAACTAATTAAGGTAGTCTTTTTTAATATAGTCTATTATTTTCGCTGGCTAACTATAACAAAACATCTACTATAAGATAGGTATTGGCTTATTGCCTATATAGAATAGATATTAGCGAGTATTACACTCTAAGGGAGGAGCAAAGGATGTCTTCTCTTTCTACTTCTTAGTCTATGGCAGTGCTAGATGGGTAGCTATACTACGTCGCCATACCTTATAATAACCGCACAACTCCTTTATGTGTTAAATTAATTTAATCTGCTAATCTAAAACTCCTAGTTTATTAAGATTAATAATAGGACTATAGAGCAAATCTATAATACGGGCCCGCTTCTTAAGCGCGTAGACGATTTTAGGTTTGGCCTTAGCTTTATCTTGTAGACAATTGGCTAAATCTACACATTCTATTATAGACAAGCCGCTAGACTATAGAGGGATGTCTTTAGCATTATTAAAGATGATTAGACACTACCGCTTACTTATTTTAGCCATATAGTATTTTATAATCCGCTTTATATCTACCTACTTATTATTCTATTTAGAAATACTAAACTTCTACGCAACACTTATATATAACTAGTTAAGACTATTTTATTACTCGCGTCTATTTAAAAGACTAAGTAGTTTTTACTATTCTGTCTTATTCTATATATAACCTTAAGCGCAAGCTACAACTTGCTAGTTTTATCTAGCCTAACTATTACTAGAGTAGTAGTTATCTATTTATTACTAAAGAGCTCTACTTTTAGTTTAGTAAGCTATAACTCTTTTCTAATAAAGCAAAAATTTTGTAAGAATAGAATAATTAATAGTGTATTATTAGCTGCCTCTACTTTTACCTATAATTTATTTTATATACTGTCTTTTCCTTTGCTATATATAGTAGGTATAGAGATACTAAGAACTCTAAGTAAGTAGTATACAAAATTTTTTTCTTTAGTTATTTTATAATTTTAGCCTATTACTCTTGCTTAGATATAGTAAAATAGTCTAGAGTATAGTTACGTAGTGCCTTAAGTGGAATACTAGTAATTCTATATAGAAGCTTATTAAGTAATACCTTATTACCTATACGCTAGCCTTTATATATAAAAAACTTAACTAATATAAGTGTAATTAGCTTTTAGAGTGTCTACCCTTAAGTAAACTATACGCTTATATAAAATAACGCCTTCTAGTTACTACACTAGAATACCTCTATTAGAGTAGATAGTAAGATATCTAATAAAAAGATATAGTATTATATTATATTCTTATACTACTAGAATATTAAGTTAATTGCTTTAGAGCACTTATAAAGGTTCTATTTATTAATATAGTATATGTTAATCTAAAAGAACTATAGATTATCCTAGACCGCCTACTTAGCGCAGAACTTAAGCTTTTAATAGCCTTCTTGCCTAGTAAAATTACGCCCTTTAAATTACTAAAATTAGCGCTATTTATTATTAAGCCAATTTTTGTTAGCAACGTAGGCTGTATAGTAGTAACTAAAATTAGTTTCTAGTTTCTGCACTTTACTTAATCTAAGCGCTCGGCTGTTTAGAAAGGCACTTACTTAATAGGTCTTAGCGTTTATAGGAATAATATTATAACATTATAGAAAAAAGGACAAGGCCCCCTATAAGCGGGTTTATAGCCACCTTATAGATAGTATTTATTTAAAAATATATAGACGCAGACTATAGACCTACTTATAAAGGGCCTTATAAATTTAAGAGCACACCTTAAAAGGATATTATACTTCTAGCTTAATTCCTGTTTCTTAAAACCCTAAATAATTATAATAGTCTACCCAGAAAGCGGCTTAAAACCCTTATCTAAAAAAAATTTAAGCCACTATTATAGGCGCACCTAAAGTGCAAAGCTATTTTTCTAGCTTATCCCTACTTCCTAATTATGCAAAAATAAGTCCCAAAAGTTATTATTTCGCTTATTTTCTCTAAAAATTTCTTTAATATAATTCTATAGGTTGCCATTAACCTTTTGCAATAGTAGTAAGAGCTTTCTATAAAATATTCGCGCGAAAGCAGTTGTCTTAAAATAACCTACCTAATAGTAGATATTGCCATTGTTATTAGAAATTAACACGAGCCCTTATAGCTTTCTTTTCTATATATCTTAATTTTTAAATAACACTAGCGGATATATATAAAGCTAACTTAACTAAACACTTTCTTTTAAATCTAGCCTTAATATCCTATAAGCAGTTTTGCTTTAGCGACCTATAGCGGATATAGTAATATTTCTATTAAAAATAAGTTATAGAAATCTTATAAGTGTTAGTTAGAATTAGAGTAGTGCTGTTAAAATAAGCATAGCACTTTAAATAAAGTAATAAATATATCTTTAGTTTGTAAACCTACTATATTATCCTTAGTTACTACTATTAACACTTAACTAACGCTTGCTATATAGCTGCCAAATTTTCTATTCTTAGAGGCATAGGCGACCTTTGCGTTTAGTAATAACTAGGGCTAAGATAGAATAATATCTTTAAAAATTTAGAGATTACTAGATGTTTTAGTAAACTAAAGCAATTCTAGTATTATGTCTCCCTTTTAGATACCGGCAATATACTCTTCTAACAAGAGTAATTTAAAATACTTTACTATACTAAAGAGTATAATTTCTTTATTACTATAGTAAGTTAAAAGCCTCCTAGAATATTCTATATAAATGGAATCCCAGGCGGCATATAAAGACATTTACCTAAACAAGGGTGTATAATAGATTTTTCCTAGAGAGATAATTCTAGTTATGCGCTACTAAATTCTAAAATATATAGAGTTGCCAAGTAGATTTAATATGCTTGTGGGTTCTTTAGGTAAAGTCTTATAAGCCTAATTCTTAGTATATTTCTAGAAGAGTTACTTACTAAAGTAAAGAGTATAGTATACTAATAATTATTTCTATAGAACTTATTTACACTTTACTAGAGGTCTGCTTATTATTATAGTAGCTAGTATATCTAGTTTGGGAATAAGAATAACATTACTATAAGGAAGCTTTAACTTTATAATAGATTTAGAAGAGAGATCTAGATCTCTATATCTAAAGAGTCTAGTATTGCTATTTTATACTTTGCTTACTATAATATTTTATAATATGTTAGTATAGATATAATACATTTACTTTAATTTATTTTTCTAATCTTTAGCCAAATCTTAGATTATATAAAGCGAGTTAATTTATAAGCATAAGTGTTAATTTATATATAATAATATTAAGATTTACCTAGATATTTCTAACTAATAATAATACTGTTATTACCTAGATTATTAAGGTCTTAAAAAAAAGCTATACACTAACTGCTTAAACCAGCTGCATACTTTTATAGTATTCTACAATATTTATAGTAAGCCTAATACTAGAATACCTTATATAAAAGTCTTTAGTTTTAATATTAAGAGCCTTATGGGCTAACTGGCTCCCTAACAGTGGTTTAAGGTAATATAAGGCTTAAAGGGCCCAATAAAACATTTATTACGCATTGTTAGTTACACAGTTTTCTCGCTTCCTAAATATAAAATCTCTAAAGTAAACAAGTTAGAATCTATTAACTATCTTAAGATAATTAATTACCTATACTTTGTTTACAGCAGTAAGGGTGGTTCTTTAAGTAGTTTTTTTTTTACTAAGCGACTAATTTTTAGTAAATAGAAGAGTCTATTTTTAAACTAAAATCTATTTCTTCTTATAATGCTAATAGTGTTATGGGGGATTTCTAATATAATATTAGTGTATTAGATCTTATTTATAAGAATAATAGCGAAACTAGATTTTAGCTAAAATTTAGACTAAACTAATATATATATGTACCTTATTTACTAAATAAATATATAAAAACTTAAGATATTTTATATCTATAATTTTCGTGTATTTCTATAATAGAAAAAGTCTCCTATATATTATTTAGTCGCTAATTTAGGTAGATAAAGTAATAACTACTCTAAGCTATTCTAGGTAGCAAATATATCTATAAGGAAATATTATTAAATTAGTAAAAATATAGGTCTTATAATTAAATAGTTGCAGTGCAGTAATAGCCTTATAAAGCTTATAGCCCTAGTAGGCATTTTTTCTTACTAGCTAAATAGTTTTAAAATAGTAAAATTAAATAATAATATTACGATTACCCTTCTAGAAGTATTTTAGATAGGTTATATATATTTTATAGTAAGTAAAGTCTTGGGCAGAATATACTAATATTTTAATTTTTTTATTAAATAAAGCAATAGTTTCTAATATTAAAAGCTTTTTTATTAGCTTAGATTAAATCGCAAATTATAATAAGATAAAAGGTGGGATCCGCTTAATATAGACAAAGAAGGCACTTTAGAGGGGCTATTGCCTAGGCAGCTGGGTAGGAGCTAGTCTAATTCTAGAGAGTGATTTTACTGCTTTTAAGCCCCTTCTTTAAAATACTATAAGCCATCTCTTTATAATAGTAGTTACTATAGCCCCTATAGCGCAATCTTAATTTAATAGATAGCAGATATTTATTTAAGCTAATTGGCTTTTCTTCGCCCATAAGCTGTATTATTAACTTATTTTCTAATATTAAAAGTCTTACTAAGAAGCTCGCTAAGCCGCCTATATTATATGGCTAATAAGTGTGCAGATACGTAATAAACTAGTATAGTAGAAAACTTAGCACTTAATACTACTACTACTAGAAAGGGTGGCTAACCTATACTAGACATACCCTTATAAATAGTTTATAATATATAGGTAATAAATAGGTAGATATATAGTCTATATAGTATAGCTTAAGATATTACTATATTCTAAGCTATAGGTACTACTTTTATAAATACTAAAATCTATTAAGTAAGCGCCTTTTTAAACAGCCGTGCGCTTAGATTAAGTAAAGTGCAGGTACTAGAAACTAATTTTAGTTACTACCTATAGTAGTTCTCTAGATTTAACAGCTATAAAGCATAGCCTTCTAGAATACGCTAGACTATATTTTTAGAATAAGACCCTATATATAATACTAGTACCTATTTTAGACTTTAGTAAGACTCTATTCTAGAAGTTAGCAAACTTCTAGTTTCTAATTCCAGGCCCTAATTTTGTGTCTATATTTTAGTTCTCTTTTCTAGAATTCGTCTACTTACTAAGCGTATAGTATAGAGTTATAAAATAAAAACTAGTATTATATATATAATTAAGCCATTACTAATATGTTATTTCTTTAAGCGCGCTATTCGCGTATTATATATAACTAGAAGAGATATAGTATAGTCTATAATAATTTTAATAAAGCTAATTATACACAGTCTAGGTGTGTTTTTATGTGTATTTACTAGGTATAGTAAGCAAGCGTAAATAAAAACGCTTATTATATAAATCCTAAGAGCCTAACACTTTAATTCCCACCCAGCTAGATTATAGTAGAGATGTTACCCTAGGGCTAGTAGCAGCAGCAGTAACAAATCCACTCAGGAATATGGGGGTGGCATTGGCTAGCGCGGATTAATTATCTAGGAGACTTATAGTGGGTAATGCAAAAGGCTAGGCGTATATATAGGTAATTTTTTATAAATTTCTTAAAGATTATAGCTAGATTCTCTCTCTATATAGGTATTAAAGTAGTGAAGAAAAGAAGTTACAGGATTCTAACTTAGTTAAAAAGCACCTAGCGGTTATATTATCTATACTATTATCTATAATAATTAAGGATTGCGCTTAAAGCGTAAAACCAAGTAGTTATAAGGCCTTAAGCTACTTTTAGAAGCTAAGCTAATATTATAAAAGGAATACTATATACAGCCTAGTATTAAAGTGTAGTAATTACGAGAATCTTATAGGCAATAAGCTAATATTAAGCCTCTATATTTGTATAGGTATTGCCCTTATTCTACTCCTTATAGTACCTAAAAAATAACATTTTATTAAATTTATCTATTATTTACAGTTATAATGCTTTTATACTTTTATTTTCTAACTACTTTAGAAAATTTCGCCCTAGAGAATATATTCCCATTAATTCCCAGTTACGACTAATTAATAAAAACAAATCTAGTGCTTCCCCTACCATAGTGTTAGCCAGTAGGATTAGAATTAAAAGACCTAAGTAAGGTCTAGAATTTAGTACAAAGTAGTAACACTACATAACAGCGTTATAGTTAGAAATGTCTTATTATTTAACTATATTATATTACTAAGCTTACTAGAAAATATAAAGACTTTTAGTGCACAACTATTATATAATAAATAAGAAATAAGTTACTAACTAATATTATAATATTTATTTAATCTATTAAATAATAATCTTATAATAAGTATTATTTGCAATTATCCTTTTCTTAATAATAAAACTCTTTAACAGCACCTATAAAACGCACCTAAAAATATAAAGTCCTTTAATTATAATAACTATAGTTAGTCCTTTAGTAGTAATAAAGCCCTCTAGCAGCACCTATAAGACGTACCTACACATATAGAGTCCTTTAATTATAATAACTATAGTTAGTCCTTTAGTAGCGATAAAGCCCTCTAGTAGTACCTATAAGACGCACCTATACATACAAAGTCCTTTAACTATAATAAATATAACTAGTCCTTTGGCAGCAATAAAGCCCTCTAGTAGCACCTATAAGACGCACCTATATACACAGAAACACCTTTAGATATTTTCTTTTACTTTTTTCTAACCTTTATATATAATTTATCTTAACCGCCTACTATATTATATACTTGCTTATAAGCTTATATAAACTAGTAGTAGTATAAGAATACTATATTAGCCAATGCCTGGAACTATTATTAAAGTGCGCTAGAGGATAAACTACGCCTATAGTATAGTAAGAAGAATAATCTTACTGTGTAGTACACTCTTTATTATACTATTAGTGTAAAACCACTACTATAAACATATATAGTTAGTATATAAGCAAGTAAAAGTTTATTATACACTACTATAGATTCTTATACTTATTTTATAAATAGGCTGTTTAAAAAACACATATTAATATTATAAATCTTATTAAATAGAAACAAAGGCGTAAGAGTAATAAATATAGAGTTTAAACCTTTTCTAGTGTAGTAGCTTTACAAGCTTATATAAAAGAGATAGATAAGATTTTTCGAAATATAATTAGTTAAAAAGATAATAATATTATCTTAAAATATCTTCTTTATAAGATTCTTTATAGAAATTTATAAATAAATAGTAGTGTAATTATATAAGTGTGTGTACACTAATATAAGGTATTAGAAAGTATAAAACTCTAATAGTTATATTAATATATAGTTAACCTATTAGAACTTTAAGTAGCTAGTAGAGTCCCTTAAAGATTAAGTTGCCAACTAGAGAGGTTAAAATTAAACTTTTCGCTAGATAGCTCTTATGGCATAAAGAAAGGGGTGGATATAAAATTTAGTTAAGCGTAACTAATAGGCGATGTGTGCGTGTATAAGGTCAGTTTAATATAGTAAAATATCTTCTTAAAAGTTTCTATGAAGCGGCTAACTATTGTACTTATACTAGAGAAGTAATTAGGCTCTATTATTACTTTGTGTTGCTATTATAATTAGATAACTATTTTTGCAATAGCTTAAATTATAATTACTATAATACAAAAGTAGTATTAGGGCCTAGTAAATATATAGCCACCCACATTAATTATAAATAGTTTAGTTATTAATATAGCTAGACTTAGATAAGATAAAAGACTTAATTCTGCTCGGTTTTAGTCGCTACATAGCTATGCTTAGCTAGCAGGCCTTAGTCAATAGCCAATACGTTCTAGATTATTACTAATCTAGCCTGCCCTATTTTATTCTGCAAACTAAGACTAGCTATATTTAGAAATTTGCCTTTCTTTCCTTAACTACTATCTAGATATACTTAGCAGTCTATCTAGATAATAGTTCTACTACTAACACAAACTACTTTCTAGGCTTTATAGAGGCGCTTATACCTTATCTATTATATCTATATACCTATAGTCTCCCTAGCGCTTAACTTTATCTACGCGTCTATAATCCCAAATTGCCTAAAGATCTGCGTCTATTATATATACTTAATGGCTTTAGTGGCTAGTTATAGCTTATTTAAAATAGTCTAGATATTATAACGCAAGTAATCTAAAAGAAAGCTTTTAGGTAGATTAATAAAAAAACTTTACTACACGCTAAGTATTCTAATTTGTTAACTAGTATTATAGAGTCCGCAAGGGGTAATAAAATGCAAGTAATAGAAAAAAGAAGGCCTTAGTTAGACTTAAAGTCACCTATAATTAGGAATAGAAGCGTGGATAAGAAGTGCGAGGATTAGTAAAAGTTAGCTTATAATCTATTCTTATTATTATACTATTAAAGACACTTTGCAAGAAATTAGCCAAGCTTTACTTAGATTATAATACCTAGGTGTACTTTTTAGCTTACTAAAACAGCCAGTTTAATAGATTTATATTAACAAATAAAGTAGGCTAGTCTTAAATATCTTTAGACTAAGAAGCTCTTATAAGTTTACCTCTTAACACATAATTAAGCTAATATCTTTTAAGGCTAAATTTTACCCCACTCTAGTAATTAAAATATTAAGTTATAACTACTAGACTTTAGCATATTTTGCTTGTATTCTAGAAAGTCTAAATTTAAAATAAGAAATTAGCCCTTTTTAATATATAATTCTATAATATACTTCTATAAACATTATATAATAAACACGCTATTAGCTATAGACTAGGTGTAATAGCTTATAAAGAGCACCCTAATCTTAAGCGTAATTCTAATAAGAATAACAAGAATATATACGCCCTAGAGTTAATAGGCAGGCATAATATAGTTATTATGTGCCTGCCTGCTAGCCATATTAGCAATAATCTAGCAGCGGCTATAGCGACGCAGATAAGGGCAACCTTTAAGGTAATTTACTTTAGGCTAATAGTAGGTATTAGTAGTAGCGTCCCTAGCGTAAAGGCAGATATCTAGCTTAGAAATATAGTAGTTAGCTAGCTGTATATAGTGTTTAGTAGGGTAGTGTAGTATAATATAGAAAAGATAACACTAAGCGGGTTTAAGTAAATAGAGTCGCTAAACTCTATACTATAAGTTCTACTTAGTATAGTAGCCAAAGTATAGACATATAAGCTGTAGGGGTAAAGTAAGCTCTTTAAATATGCCTTTAGAATAGAGCGTATTGCTAAGTTCTAGCGCACTAAGGTAAGGCTTAACATTTTCTTTAAAGTGGCGTATAACTATATAGGCAGGCAGATATATAATAGGTATAGCACTAACTAATAGGTAGCTTAATAGCCATATAAAAGTAAGGAGAAAGTAGTAGTACACTATAGTATAATTATATTAGGCAACTAGGTAATAAAAAGTGTATTTAAATAAGATAAAGTTAGTAAAGAGCTTAAGGGCGTACTCTATATTAAGATAGATAGGAGGTGGTGGGTTTAATAAATAGCTTTCTATATCTTATTATTTGCGGCATCTGCAACTATGCTAACTTATATAAGAATAAGAAGTAGTAGCTATATATAGCTATAATAGTAATAGTTTATATAAAGAAACTTCTATTAATTATCTCTTTTACTAATATTGTTAAGTAGAAAACTATACGTAATACTATTAACAGTCTACTAGATAACTCTATATACCTAGATTAGCCTAATCTAAATACTATTCTTATAGAGCTAATATATAAAAAAGATATAAAACTAGATTAGTAAAAGTCTATAGTTAATCTGCTAAAATAACTTAACCTAACCTAAACTATAATAAGAGGTTTATAAATAGCTTATAGAAAGCCTATATATATATATACTAGTCTAAATAAAAGTAAGAAGTAAAATAATACTTTATATAAAGTAATACTAAAGAAGCTTATAACGAGTAAAATAGAGTAATAAGAAATAATATAGTTGCGCTAAAAAGAAGATTATTATCTTAACTACAAATATCTTAGATATTAGGAGTATTATTATATAGTTAACTGTAGTAAATATATAAATATAGTATCTATTTATGGCTTTTTAAATAACTAATAGTAAATAGGCCTCTATTCTACACACAAAGTATTAGAATATAAATATCCTATTTACTATATAAATTATAAGTTACTCTTTTATAGTATTGTGCGTTACTAACGTAATTATCTATAAGATAGAAAACTAGGGCATATGGCTAGAATATATGGCTAAAGACTGTTAAAGCTATTATATTATTAACTTACTTATCTTGCACTAGGATATACTATACACTAAGTAGAATTTTCTATAGTAGTAATAAACTATTCTAATACTAATATTAGCGCCTCTATATTAAAAATAGAATTTTTATTAGTATATATCTTACGTAATACTATATTAAATATTTGTTTATTTACACTTACTATTTACTAAGCCTACTTTTTTACGCTTACTCTTTATTATAGTATTAGTAAAAAAGATTACTAAATATATATAGCGTGGTTATATTACAGCCATATTTTAATCTTAAGAAGATCTAATATATTATACCTTATATTAGAGCTAAGATTATTAATTTTAAAGTATAGGGTGTAATAAGTAAATTATAAAGCTTAGCAAAATGGGTATAAAAGTAAAAATTAGATCTATTATAGAAAATCTATTAGTAGTTCTAATAAAGCTGTAGACGCTATAGTCTATTAGGAATATTTACTAGCAATGTATTTTAAATAGTATAAAGTTATCTAAGCTTATTTTAAGAGATATGCCAATAATAAGAGTTAAATATAGGGTACATTTTTACATATTTAACGCTTAATTTATTAATATAAGCTAACACGTAAAATAACTCCTTTATTAGAAACTATAGGCGGAACTTAACTTACGCTAGCGCTCTAAAGTAGTTGCTATATATATTGCACTATAGGCTACCTTTATAGTTATTTATTTTACCTTACTAGTCTTACTACAAATAGAAAAATAGTTAAGAAACTATTGGCTAAGTAGCTACACATAGTGCTATACTAGCCTTTTATATAGCAAAAGTAACTAATAAATCCCACTAGTAGGCCTGCCGCTTATATACAACACAACACATAATGTGCCCTATAAAAATAATTATTCTTATGCCTATTAATATAATATAAAAGGGGCCTCTAGTTAAGTTTTAACTAACTGCGTAGTTACACCTATTAGATTTTAATATTATTAATAGTATACAGTATAGTATAATTAATAGGTAGTTACTAAGCCCCCTTAGTCTAAGTGCCTGTAATTTTACTGCCTATATAATACTATCTTTTATATGCTTTTTACCTACTTATTAATTTTATCTTAGTATAAATCTACTTAGCGTTATAGCTAGTATTATTATAGTCCTTTAGCTCTTAGCCAAGGTTCTTGTGTATATAAGCAATATAAAGAATACACTAAAAATACGCTAAGAAAATACTTATAATATAAGACTAAAATATAGAATCTTTTTACTTTACTTTATATGCTACGAGACTATATTTAGATAGAAGATCTAAGTATACTATAGTACACTGCTATTATAGAACTCGTAGCCCCTAAGGGACTATTTAACTAGTTTAAGTAGGCGCTTAAAGCGCTACAGAATAAGATAATAAATAGAAGTTAGCTAAAGAAATTAGGCAAGGCACTTATATAAAAGTTTAAGGAGAAAATTGCGAGTATATTAGACCGAATTAAGTATTTAAAACCGCTAATAGAGATTGTATTAAAGATAGACTACTTATAATCTCTTCCAAATAATATAAAATCTTATTACTTATATTTAAAAGCTAACTATCTTAAGTAATTAACCTACTCTTGCCTAAAAGATAAGCGTTAGTATGTACCGCAATGGCGATTATAAATAAGTCTAGATAGATCTAATTAATTTGCTACGTTACTATAGAGTTTAATATCTTAATACATCTAGAGGCTAATAAGCTACACTTAGAGTATAACTCTTCTTAATACACGTTATATAAAAGGTATTAGAATTCTAATATCCAATAGATATTATATACTTATTTGCTATACTCTATATATAGAACTTCTTAGCGCACATCTTATAGGCAATATTTAGATTTCTATATTTAGTGGCTGTTATATATACTAGCTTACTGCTTAATCTAATCTAAATATTCTATTAGAGACTTAACACCTAGACTATAATAAGTAGTTGTTAGCCTTAATTTATTTAGTTGCAGCTTTCTCTAATTAGAATTTTCTATTACAGCTCTAGTGTCTAATTTGTAACCTATTTCTTTTATACTAATCTAGACTATTATTCTATATATCTAGAGGCAGAGAAGCAGCACGGTCTTTTTATAGCGTTAGCGCTAATAAATTACTAAGAAAAAGACAATTACTCCACTAACTAGCTGTCTCTTAAATCGCTTCTTCTATAGTATAAATTCTAGCTATATTTACTACTAGTAGTATAACTAATAGTAACTCTTTTATATACGCTACTACTATACTTACTATATATACCTATTACTATTTATTCTTATATAAGTTAGCGTAGTTATAGATACTATAAAATTACTAGATATAGAAAGCTATTTATTAGGCCTACTACCTTTATTTTAAAGCAAAGCATACCCCTAAGCTCTACGCTAACCTAGTCTCTTTTTATAGCATTTTCTATTACTAGATTACCTAATATAATTGTCCTATAGTACACTATCACTTTCTCTTGCTCTTATATAGCCACTATACCTTTTACTTATTAACACTACACTAGTTATATATATGCCCTTTACTATAATTATATACTACTTTATAGAGTATATTAGGCCCCACCCTAATACACTAAAACTTAGTAATACGCTCTAGCTTAAAAGCATATATAAAGAGCTAGCTTCTACTACACAGTTTATTTATACGCACTTTAGCTATTATATTAAGTAGAATATATAATAGAAAGTTTAGTAACCTTATTTACTTAAATCTAGTTAGTGTAGTCTTACTAAAGTTATACTGCACTACTCTAATATACACCTTATATAGCTGGCTAACTACTATATTCCTAAGCTAAATATCTAATTTAGTACTAGAGATGTCTTTACTAATGCCTACTATAAGCCTAAAGTAAATAGCTCTAAAGATCGCCCATATCTATATTACTACCGCCGCTATAAGGTTGTTGCCAATATAACTAGTAGGCAAATACACAATTGCAATATTATATCCACCTATCAACTCTAGAGTATATAGATTCTTATTATTATTAGCTAGATTATAGTTAAAGTCTTAGTGCTTCTTATTAAGTATCTTCTACACAACTGCCAGCTTAATAGGCAGCGTATATATTTATTCTATAGTATACTTATTACAGCACAGCTAGGGCAATATTTACTATTCTTAAAATAGTAGTAAGACCTACTCTAAGAAGGGTAGTTATAGGCACTTTTTATAAAGAGAAAGCAAGTGTATATAAAGTAAAAATCTAGCACTATAGCAAAACTATTTACTATAGCTTAGTCTTATAGTCTATATAGCGCTCTACATGCGCATAGCTATTACTAAGAAGATATCGCTTAGTAGAATAAGGCGTAAACTTTTTATTAACATAGCCATATATATAAGTAAGGGGTATAAGCGGCCTCTTTTAGGGCTAGGCGTGTATAGTTCCTATATAGTCTATAGTGCTATATTTAGCTGCAGGTATATAAAGTATTTTGCGCACTTTAGAAAACTAAGCGTATCCTAGCTCGCCTATCTAAATCTAAGGTTAGCTTACTTCTATAGTGCCATTATATATTATATAGTATATATAGTATTAGAAGTAATATATATAGTTCTTATAATATAATACTACACAATACTTAGGTACGCTATAGAGAGTTTCTACTTTATAGGCTTTTACTTTTATTATAGTAGTTATTATAGTATTGCGCTTATATAGAATTATAGTGTTCTAATTATATACTTTAATATTCTACTATACCTAATGTACTATTTAACTTTCTAAAGTATTATTATATAAAAGGCACTAGTGTTTATAATAAGTATACTTTCTAGATAGTTAAAAAGCCACCTACTAAAACTAGCTGCGTGTGCTTTAGACTAGTATATAAATAAAGTCTAGAACAAAACGCGCTAAAGTGTAGCACGCTCTAGTCTACTTATTAATATTGCTATTTTCTAGTATAGCTAGACTCCCACTATACTGGCTCTTAGGTTATACTTTTAATAGTGTGCCAATTACTATTCTTACAAGACTATATAGAGTAATCTAAAAGAAGTACACGCGTGTCTAGTAAATAGCCAAAGACAGCTAGTTTACTACGTAATATTACTAGCTATATGTATACGCCTTATTACTATACTTACTTTTACTATTAGTTTATACTATTACTCTATTTAGAATCTAGTGCAAATAGAGGAAAATAAACTAATAGGAATATTAGAAGTAAAAATACTATAGTTACTACTATAATTGTCTTTAGAGCTCTATTATTAACTCTTACTACTTCTTCTAGTTCTTTTATAAGCCAACTATCTCGCTGCGCAACTAAGTTATACCCCTACTATAGTATTAGCACTGACTTATTATATAGCCTATATATTTAATCTTATAAGAGTAATCTTATTCTATAGGCGTTTTTTATTTAACTAAGAATATAGGATAAGGCTTTAAAGCATCTAGACTTAAAAGTTAATATGTGTCTAAATTTAGTAAGAGGCTTTTATATAGTCGCTGCCTCCTTGCTTATATATAGTAGATAATTTAATTACTTATTTTTATATAGCTTTTATCGCCTCTACTAATATACTAAGAGTCTTAAAAAAGTGTATAGCGTGTCTTACTATCTCATGTATAATTATAAAGTTCTAGAGCCTAAGGGGTAATAGTAAGCGACCCTATAAACCTAAAGTTAATTTTATAGATATGTAGTGTTAAGGTATACTTAACTTCTTAATAGTCTAAATAAAATCTTATATAGGCCAAAGAACGAGTTTTATAGCTTAAGTATAGCCTGTATAAGAGGTATATATATAAGAAGAACAGCTTAAAAGGTAAAAGCTTAGGCTATATATAAAAATAATATCTATTAGAGTAGGTTCGAGAACGCGAGATGTATACCTGTATAGAGGACAATATATCTTTAAGAGTTCTACCGTAAGTAGTAGAATATTATTTTATACTACGTATACGTTAAGGTATAATAAAAGATAGTCTTAACTAGACCACAAAATTATATATCTAATACTAATATTAAGAGCCATCTACTCTAAAGTGTACTCTTACTTATAATAAACTTAAAGCTCGCTATTAACACTAAGATATTTCTTAAAAGTAAAGAACCCATTTGACTGCCTATTTACACTCGAGAGCAAGAGCTATAAAATCTAAAAGTGCTGCACTAAAGCTAGTACTAGCTTTTAACCTATTTAAAAAGATATTATCTTATATTAACCTATAAAATTACTAGAAATAAGTAATTAATTACTTATTAGCCACTAGTACAAATATTATAGCTTAGAGGACTAAGAGTCCTATTACAATTATTAGTAGAATGGCACTTAGGAAAGATAAATACCTACTATACGTTAAAATATTAATTTAGCTATCTTATTTCTAATAGCCAATTTTTTAAAGCTGTATAGTGATTAGTAAAAAGCTATAAGTAGGCTTAAATAGAATCTATAGTGTTATAGGATAGGTAAGTAATATATTATTATATATAAAAGACACATATATATTAAACTTATAAGAAGGGATATTTTATAGCTAAGATTCTTTAGTTATATAATTTACTTACTTATAGTAAGTAGGAAAATATAATACTAGAGCTTACGTCTATTAACACACGTTTAGCTAATAGGCAGATTGCTTTAGCCGCGCAGGACTTAATATTTATAGTCGCTAAGTATTTAAGAGCCTATACCTTAGTTAGCCACTTAACCCCCAACTTAGCCTATATACTATTGGCTAACGGCTAGCTATAATAGCCAACTGCTATGTAGGCCTTAAGGCTAATAATAGGTAATACGCAGTGCTATTAGACTACTAGTAAGTTACTATATTAGCGCGTTCGCTTTTACTTCTTAATAGTTATTTATAATAACTTCTATATATTCTTATCTTACTAATCATAGCTTTTATATATACTTATAAGTGCTATACTACGCTAAATATAGCCTATATCCTCTTAATAGCTTTTCCTTTGTATATATAGCAATTAATAGATACTACACTCTACTATACACCCCAGACCTACTCATTCTGCCCAGCTTTTAATAATTGGCTGCTCGAGTCTCTAGATAAATATATAAGTGTACTGCTAACCTTTTACCTCTTTTACCTTAATATACTAAATTACTAAGATAGAGGTAATCTAATAGCTCTAGTGTAAGCTACCTGCCTAATATAAATATATTATCTACTAATAATCTATAAAATAATTAGTATTAGGTAAATAACTACTACTTTACACGTAGTATAAATACTATAACTTTAGTGCTTAAAAAATAATAATATAGCAGATTATTTAATCTTTAACTAAACTCTAGACTAGGCTAATGCCTTTAGTGTAATATATATTATTAATGTGTAAAAAGAGCCCTATAGAGTAGCTAGCAGCTATATATTAGGCTTAGCTACTAAGGAATATTCTACTCGCGTCCCTAGCTAATACTATTACTTAGGCTAGCGCTTACAAATCTACACCTTATAGCGTATAGTAGCTAATAGTAAAAGGGCAGTAATAAACGCGAGACTAAGTAAGACTAGACTAAGTAAGAGTAAATATAATTACCTAGTATATCTTTTCTTTTATATATCCCACATGCCTTATTTATAAACTATCTTATCTTTCTTATATTAGTCCTCTCCCCTTCTTTCACAACTATATATAGCGCACTAGTTGCGCTATAGAGACTATATAGTAGAATAAGTGTACGCACTACCTATTAAGCTGGCAGCCATAGAGGAGATATTTAATAAGAAGCACCTTAATCTTAAGCGTAATTTTAATAATAATAACAAAAATCTATATGCCTTAGAGTTAATAGGCAGGCATAATATAGTTATTATATACCTACCTACTAGCTAGATTAATAATAATCTAGTGGTGGTTATAGTAATATAGATACAGGCGATATTTAAGGGACTATAGTTTAGGCTTATAATAGATATTAGTAGAGGTGTTTCTAGTAAAGAGGGCAGATATCTAGCTTAGAGATATAGTAGTTAGCTAGCCAAATAAGACCTTTAGTAGAGTAGTGTAGTATAACTTAGGCAAGGCAACACCTAGTAGGTTTAAGCAAACAGAGTTACTAAACGTTCTACTGTTAACACTACTTGCTATAGTAGCCTATATATAGGCCAATAAGCTATATAGTAAAAGTAGAATTTAGGAGTATATTGCTAAGCTTAGTTACATTTCTAAGTTCTACTATAGTAATATAGAACCTAATATGCTCTTTTAAGTAGTATATAACTATAAGAGAGGGCTAATATATAATATATATAATGTATACTAGTAAGAATTAAAATAGCTATATAATAGTAAAAAAGAGATTATAACCTATTATAGTATAATTATATTAGGCAATTAGGTAATAAGAAGTATAGTAAATAGAGATAAGGTTAGTAAAAAGCTTAGTGGCGTGCTCTATTTTAAGATAGAGGCAGTAGGCCTAATAAATAGCTTTCTATATCTTATTATCTGTAGTATCTATAACTACGCTAACTTATATAAAAATAAATAAATAATAGTAGCCATATATAGTAGGTACTATAGTAGTATATACAAAGAAACTACTATTAGTATACTATTGGCTAATATTGCAAAGACTTATATAGTAAAGAAGATAATATAGATATTAAGTAGTTAGTATAGTTTAGTCTATATTTTATATATAGTGTAACTAATATTTAGTAGGGCATATAATATACTCTATTCTATTTTATAAAAACTATTTCTTTATTAGATAATAGGCTAAGCTTAACGCGCTAAAGCAGAAGCTAATAGTAAACTAAATATACTAACGTGTTTACAAGCGTGCCGTCAGTACAAGCGAGCCGTCAACCCTACTAACTTTCTACACTTAAAAAGCCACGTAGTTTAACAACACATTAAAATTCTATTAATATAATAGCTTTCCTAAATCAAGCAGTATCTATAGAAGCCTTCTTGCACGTACGTGAGTTGTGCCCAGGCTCCCTGCAGCGCGTGCAGCGCGCTGAAGCCTGCCAGCTCGCACCTAACCGCGCCTGGCTATACCGCGTTTCTCCCTCTAGTTGCTACTCAACAGCCTTCTAAGCAATAATATCCTCTCCCTCTGCCTTTAATAGAGTGCCTCACTTCTAGATCTGCTTCTTTTTGCGCTGTTTACGCGTTGTGGCTGCCTTATTTACCCTTCGTAGACTAGCTATCTTATCGCGCATAATCACCATCAAATGCGCCATTCTCTCAGCCCCTCTTGTAAGCTAATCAAGCGACTGGATAACTAATGTAGAAGAGGATCCTTGATGCCTTTAGATCCGCTCACGAACTAGAGTTAACTAAGTGCCTAGCTCGCGCGCGTTGCTTGGTGTTGCAGACTCCCATAGGGTCTCTAGTAGGGCTGCTAGCGACGGCGTACGAAGCTTCACATCAAGCTTTAATATCACTGCCTCTAGATTGTGTGGGACTAGCCTAGCGCCTCGAAAGCTTGCGCAGATATTCTCCTTTGTAATTGACTGGTCGTAGGCGGCGCGGAAGGCTGGTAGGAACTCAAGCTTAGTGATATGGTTAATGTGGTCGCGTATCAGGCCCTCGACCTGGCGCCCGTACGCCCGCTTCAACGGCGAGAGAAACAGCCAACGTCAAGCGGCTGCAGAAGGTGTGACGAATGTGGCGGCATACAGAGAGTGTAGATCTTGTTCTTCTTGCAGATCTCCTAGAATTCGAGCAAGTTGTAACTCTTATAGCTATCAAGTATTAGTAGCTGACGCGCGCCCACTCTACGCTCTACTATATGCTTAATAAAATGCCGTAGCCAGGCAACACCAAGCTCGTTCGTAGTCCAGCCATTGTCGCTGAGACCAATAGCCCAGTCACCTGGTATATCGTCGCCCTCGTACCAGGCAGAGAGGTGGTACTGGCCAGCGAAGATGATAAAGGGCGGGATTGCCCACCCAGCAGCGTTGATTCCGTGGATCGCCGTCACCCACTCGCGATTGCCTGGCTGGATCGCTTTTGGCCGGCCACGCCTCTCTGAGCTAGTAACGACTAGCTGGGAGGATATTTTACCCATCAGAAAGCCAGTCTCGTCGAAGTTGAAGGTAGGTATCCTCGTCGCAGATACCGTAGGTGGCCTTTGTACGTGCTACTAGCTCAAACCAGGCCTGTATAACCGTCGGGTCCTCGCAGAGGGCTCGCTGTCGATCGTAGGGGTCGATTAAAAATCGCGTTGTGAGGCTGTTCGCTTGACAAAGTTCCTAGGCCACTGCTGGCCAACGTGGCCTGCGCTGCGCTCAGTGAGCAGCTTATTCGCCATATCTCGTACAGCACCTAGAGTGGGCGCAAAGCCTCGCGAATCTAGGTCAAGTATTTGCTCAACAATCACCTCCTCTTCTAGCTTGGTAAGCTTCTTTGATTTGGGCTGGTAATTGCGTCGCGCGCAGCAATTCCGGCGCGTCGGTCGCGCAGCGTTGATTGAGGGACGTTAAACGTTAAGGCAGCGCGATTTTCGCTCTAAATCTGATTTTTATTAATAGCTAAGATAGCAAGGAAGATATCTCCTTTGTTATAGGGCAATTAAGTTGTAGTTGGTTAAGGCATTGTGTAGTTTGCTTATCGCGTGTTACGGAAAGTTGGTTGGGGGGGTTGACGGCTCGCTTATACTGACGGCACGCTTGTAAACACGTTATAAGATATTAATTATAGGGCTGGGTAGGATAGGCAAAACACAGGTCGCGCTATATAGTTTACCTATATAGTTAAGTAAGAAAATATAGCCTAAGTTCTATTTTTTAGCTATCTATAGTAAGTATAAAAAGCTTTAAGTAAGCATATAAAAAAGTAATAAAGACACTAGGCATATAAAAGACTATAAATAAAAATATAAAGGAGCTAGTAAAGCGGCACCTAAGCGTAGCACATTTAGAAAGGTGGCTTCTAGTAGTTAATAACGCTAATAACTAGAAGATTATTATTAGTAAAAGGTATATAAAGAGCATAGTAGACTATCTACTATATATAATAAAAAAGGTCTTATTATATTTACCACTCGTGCGTAGAAGGTAGCTATACTATTAACGCGCAGCAACATACTAAAGCTGGGGCTAATATAATAATAAAACACTATGCTTTTTCTTAAGATATTACTTCTAGTGGAAGTGGTCTATAATAAGGCGACTATAGAAGAACTGCTTAATAAGCTAGCATATCTGCCTCTAGCCATTATCTAGACTACAGCTTATCTAAATATAGTTCTAATAATATAGTTAGTATTATTTACTTAGATCCGCGCGTATAATATAATAGTAGTTAAGCTTCTATTATTCTTATTATATATTAAGTAAAAGGCTATTCCGCGCTTTATTATGCCTACTGTATAGTTAAAAGTGCGAATAGAGAAGGCTATTAGCACGCTTCTAGGCTATTTATTTCTTATAAGGTAAGGTAATAAAGACTTATTTAATATGTATTAGCTAGTATATATTATAGCTTAAGTCTAGATTATATAGCAAGATAATGTAAAAGAGATTATAAAGAAATATATTTAATATATAGCTAGTATCTTTCTATTTACTAAGTATGTATATTAGGTAGTATAGTAGAAATATTTACCGCACGCGCTCTAATTATTTAAAAATAGGCAGAATTATAAGTATAAAGAGAAGTTAGAGTTATATCTACTAGTGGGGCATTGTCTATAAGTTAATAGTAGAATTATAAAAGCTATTAAATAGCTAGAGGAGTTATACAAGTAAAGGGAAAAACTTAATAAAAATAATATAAATAGACTTCTATTATAACACAAGCTCGCTATAGCATACTAAGCTAATAGCCAAGTTAAGAAGGTAGTTAAGCTACTAGAAAGCGTTATTATAATTAAAGTAAGACTATTTACAAAAGACTATCTATCCTAACTAGTATTATAGCATACACTCGCTAGAGCATACTAAGCCAATAATTAGGTTAAGAAGGTAGTTAAGCTTCTAGAGAGCGTTATTATAATACAAGTAGAAGTACCTATAAAAGACTATTCTAATTAACTTATGTTACAGCACGAGCTTTATAAAAGTATACTAGGCTAATAGCTAGACTAAAAAGGCAGTTAAGCTATTAAAGAATATTATTATAATTAAAGCAGAAGTACTTGCTAAAAACCATTCTAATTAATTAGCATTATAGTACGCGCTCGCTAGAGTATACTAAGCTAACAGCCAAATTAAGAAGGCAATTAAGTTACTAGAGAGCGTTATTACAATAAAAGTAGAAGTACTCTTAAAGAACTATTCTAATCGACTTGCGTTGCAGCACGCGCTTACTATGGCCTACTAAGCTAATAGCTAGATTAAGGAGTTATATAAGCTACTAGAGAGTATTATTATAATATAAGCAAAAGCACTTATAAAAAACTATTTCTTATAACTAGCGTTGCAGTATAAGCTCGCTATAGCATACTAAGCTAATAACTAGATTAAGAAGGTGGTTAATCTACTAGAAAGCGTTATTTATAGTCAAAGTAAAAGTGCTTGTAAAAGACTATCCATTATAACTAGCTTTAATAGAGGCACTTAAAAATATGTATAAAGAGCTAAGTAATAATATAATATAGGCGTTTACTATAAGCTTACTAGGAGTTATATTTATTATGTAGCGTTAAAAAGCACTAGTATATTAATTAACTTAGGTAGGCCTATAAAGAATTATGGCCCAATCTTATAATCTCTTTGTTCTAGTATAATATAGTAGCCGGTAAGAATACTCTATTTTTCTATGGCTGCTAATAATAAATAGGCATGTAAAATAGTTCTACTATATATATACAGTGCTAATAGTGCTAAACGCTCTTATACTACTAGCGCTGCTGTTTATACTATATTTACTTCTAGGTACTTTTACTAACTTTTTTATAGATAAGAGATTATTAGAGGAAGTAAGAATTTATATAGCCTCTATGGGCTTATTAGTAGTCTATATCTAATAAAAAGAAACAGACTAATTATATAGAAACTGTTGGCCTCTAAGTTATTACTATTTAGCACTAGATTTAAACGGGGGACTTATATATAATAAAACAGTTATAGTTATTATAATAGAAAACGCTATACTAGTGTTAAATATAAAATGTGCACTAAGTAAAGTAGCTATATAGGCTAAAATATATTATCTTAATTAAGTATAAAGAGTTTTTATTAAAGTGAGGAGCGGTTATACTAGACTAAATTTATATAGTAAAAGATATTCTCTTTAAGTATATATTACTTATTTTAGAACGTGACTTATATATTTAAAATAACAACGTAACTTTAAAATAATTAGTAATAAGGCTTCCTATTAAAATTATTATGTTGAGGTATAGTAGGGGTTTAGAATACTATAACCACTTATTAAATTGCTTATATTAGCTTCTAAGACGCAATAAGTCTAGATTAATACTATTACTTAATTCGAGCCATTTTTAGTCCCCTATACTATGTTTAGGGCCACAACCTAATAGCCATTTTATTTAGAAACAGTACCTACTAGTAAAAATATAATAGTAGAAATTTATTATAATTTTATTTATTAGTGCGTCTAGACTTATGCAGTATACCTTAGTAAAGCACTATACACTATTATTATCCTTATCTTTTAGTGTTAGTAGCTTCTAAGCATAGCAACTACTATTAAGGTAGCGAACTCTAATTGGCATGCGTTAGCTAAAATTTTATATTTAGATTGCTTACTATAACATAAGATACACCTTACTACTAGTGCACTTTATCTTCTCTTATAATTTTTTAGGGTTCTAGTACTTGCGAATAACTGTTAAATGCTAATTAAGCATCCTAAACAGCTAGTTTAGAGACATACTTAATAATAAATTAGTGTTTAAAAGTAAGAATTATACGCAAAGCTTTATTTCGAATTATAAATTATAAGGTTAACTTGTATAGACTCTAGATTAAAGTGACATCGCTATTATAGATTACAAAATCTTAAGGTCTTTAAATGCGGTTTTATAGTGTTCTTTATATTCTATCCGCATCCATCCGTTGTATATTCTAGAAGTCTTCCCTTGGATAGTCTAGAGCATAGTAAGAAATGCATTAAAAGCAGTGCTACCTTCCTTAACAAGCTAAATTAGAGTCTCCTTATAGTAACCTAGCTTATTAAAACCGTCGTCCTGGACATTATTAATCTGGTAGAGGGGTAGCAAGGTAGTTATTGTGCTAAAATTATGAGTTATTTTTATAACTATAGGCATAAGTACTAACGCACACAATGCATTCTACAAAGTAATTCTTACTAATGTTTCTACTTCTATTGGCGTCTACTAATTTAAGATAGGATGAGCGAAAGTACTTTGTTAATGTAGTAACTAAACAAGCAATTAAGCGGCAACTTCTTGCCCCTCTTGTAGACGTCCTGTCTTTAAGATTAATTGCTGGATATATAGATGAAAAGGTGCAAGCTATTGCTGCTAAGCCACCTAAAGTGCGACAGCTCAGAGCTCACCTTAAAAATAGAAGGAACATGTTGGAAGAGGGCGAAAAAGCTTTTTATATTGCCATTAGCGGATTATAGGTCGCTGCTTCTCTAGAACGCACAGAATTAATGCATACCGAAATTGGCTTAATGAATAATATCTAACATTAGTGACGTATCTAATAGAATGTAATAATCGTATTTATTTTCTTGTTAAGGACTTGTAAGGTCTAACTTCAAACGTTACATACCCTTAGAGGTCTTGATCTGTTGCGGTTATCGCTGGATCTAATTGAGTGCTTATGAGTAGGTCGCTGAGACATGGGTTTAGTCCTGAACCTGTTTGCTTACGGTATAAGCTAGGTTATGTGATCTGATGAGGATGCATAACTAAGATGGGGCGGTGAATGTATAAGGCTGCTTGCTCCTTTATTATCTACTAATTATTTCCTTAGACCACGTGGAGCAAACACATAACATGAAAATGACGAGTCGAACTATAGTACGGGCGGGAGCTGGACAGATCAGCTTTCCACGATGACGGATCCGACGACTATTGTTGAATGCAACCCTGATTAGTCGTACTTGATGTACCAAGCGGCACGAAAATGCAACATAAACTTCACGCTCTTTGGTTGTAGAGGCGTACATTGTCGTGAACTTGCATAAGCGAGGCTGCGATTTCCGACAATTGACTGATGAAACTCTGCGGTCCGACACTGCAGAAGTGCCCTAGATTCACTTATGTAGCCCCTATTATCGTACTATTGATCCAACCGTGCAACTCATTCTAGGCTCTGAAAGTTATCGCCTTCGGTGGAAGGGCGTGGCAGGAGCGGGTCGACCATCTTCGCCACCAGTAGAGGCAAACCAAATGCACTGGTACACAATCCACTTCACCAAACAATTTGTCTCCTTTGGCATGCGGATTCCCTTGTTCCTTAGGCCAGGTTTCTGGCCTCGCTTAACGTTACCAGGTGCTCTATGTTATGTGACATCAGCTAGTGCCTGCCCCGCCAACCTCACCCAATTCAGCCTTACTCCAGAAAGGCATGCCTACTTGTTGACAGATTCGTCCTTCTATGTTTCATCCTACTACTTAGGGGTTCTTTAAGAGATTTCACAGCATTCTTAACGAATTACCCGCCTGAACATCGCAAATGTGCATGTCCTCATGCGCCTTCTGCAGGTTGATGACAGCGGCAGGCTCCACCTTATCGAGCACGCAGGCAGAGATACGCCGCCATATGCGATCCTTTCGCACACCTAGGGAGCTGACGGTGATGAGGTCACTTACAAAGACATAGTTGGGGGCGAAGGCAAGAGCAAACCGGGCTATTGTAAGCTTTCCTTCTGCGCAAAGCAAGCAGCGAGCGACGGCCTGGGGCTGTTCTGGGTAGATACCTGCTGCATCGACAAAATAAGCAGCGCAGAGCTCTTAGAAGCAATCAACTCCATGTTCCGTTGGTACGCTAATGCCTCCAAATGCTACGTCTATCTGTCCGACGTTTCTGTCGACAGCGCCAAAGGAAAGGGCCAATTGCCTTGAGCAACAGGGGTATCAAGCTTTCGGCAAAGTAGATGGTTTACGCGAGGCTGGACACTACAAAGAGCTGCTAGCTCCAAAATCCGTCGGATTTTATTCTGCAGAGGGCGAGGACCTTGGCGATAGAAAGTCACTGGTCCAAGAGATCCAAACCATTACTGGAGTTAGTAGTAAGGCTCTTGAGGGGAGCCCACTTTCACACTTCAGTGTTGAAGAGAGGAAGTCATGGGCTGCAAATCGCGAGACGAAACGCGAAGAAGATGGCGCATACTGTCTATTGGGAATATTCGGCGTTTTTATGCCAGCTATTTATGGAGAAGGCAACAATGCTTTCAAAAGGCTGCAGAAAGAAATTGAAGAGTTACTAAAAAGGGATGAACCCAGCAATCGTGCCAATCAAGCTCCCTGTTCCAAGTGTACGTATCGGAATTCTCCTTCTGTCGATCTGTCATTGCTAACAACGGTAGGTGGCCGATATGTACATTTTTCTAATGATCTACATTGCTATAAATGTGAGGTTTCCATTACATTAAGGCCCACCTAGTCTGGCTAACGTATTAAGGCGGTGAATATGGTCACTATGCCAGTGAACCACATTGCTATGGATGTACGTAATCCACACTCAGAGTGAGCTCGTGTATAAGCATGCTAATGGAGGTAGCAGGCAATAGCCGCGACCACATCGTAAGCGAATGCACACGGTGGCTAGATCCAGCAACAATAACTTAGCTTGCCGAAAAAAAGCTGCTGCTCTCTTTGCGCCAGGAACGATTAGCATTGGAATACGCTACTGTGTTCGAGAAGCTCGCTTCTTAACTGGAATGGGGAGATAATGCACTTATGTCCTTCTTTTATAAAGGCTTGAAACATCGCGTTAAGGAAATACTCTATAGCCGACGTAGACCTAACACACTTTTAGAATATGCTAGGATGGCTGTTAGAATCGACGTCGAGCTGGATCTATTAGAGAAACGTAAGCCTTATAGGGGGAAAAGGAAGTGAAAGCGAGGCGTTTTTAACCATGCATCATCCATATGTAATCTACGGTTTGCCTTGAGGGGACTTTATCAGATGTGTGCGGTCTGATCGAGTGTGAGTTATAGCAAGGCATGCTCCATAGTCTAGCAGGATGTTTAAATGTTGCGTGTTGAAAAAATCTACAAAAACGCACATCCTATCGAACGAGTGGGCGGGTGGTGTTGAAACTTTAGTCTAAAGGAGTGAAGTACTGGTCTACAAACTATGACTGTTGCAGCTTGCCACCGTTCCCTTCGCCGTTTTTTCTGGGACGTAGACTTTTGGAAGCCGCAGCTTGATGCCGTGAACATCCTGGGCGTGTCTTTTAAAATGCAGAACACCCTCTAATGGCACCCCCTCTTTTCGGCATGTTGGATGGGGGCAGGGGATCGTCGCGGCCGGTGCGAAGCGGCGGAGGTGCTCGTCTTCGATATGGTCTATTATCTTCGCCACCCGACTGTAACAGAACATCCGCTGGGCGAGGGGCAGGCCCTTATCGCCTATGCAGAACAGGCACTGGCGAGGTTCGCACACCAAGGGAAACGAAGAGGCTGAGGGACTGTCCTCTTGCTTGGTCTGGGGCGCTACTGGGTCGAAAACCATGGGACGTCGCCGGAGTTCTCGACGGCGGCACAATTTCGTCATGGTTCGGATTAGCTCGCATCGCTGCTCCAAAGCGCCTGGCTTGTGAAGATTACGGGGGGTTCTGTAAAGCATGCTCGCGATGCAAGCCCGCTCTTTAAGCGCGTAGGTGGTGGCAGCGGGTTTAGCCTTATCCTTGTCTTCGAGAGACAGGTCGCCCTCGTATTCAAGCTCTCTCGTATTATTCTCTATGAAATACCTCTTCCTGGCCTTTTTTTGTTTGTGATCCTGCAACTGCTTCCTTTTCTGAAGCAATTTTGCCTGCGTATCCTTCCTTAACTGGCGAAGCAGTACCTCCTCTCCGTTCTCGCAAGGTCCAGCGTCTTGTTGGACCTGTTCTATTCTCTTTGTTAGAGCGTCTCTCGTTGCTGACGCAGCTTGACAACGGTAGCGTGCTGTTCAATCGCGAGAGCATCGTCCGGACTGAGCTTGGTCGGTGCGAGCGGGTCACGCGTCAGCGACATGTTCCCCATTGCCTTGATCACAGCCGTGTCGGAGGGTTCGTCTAGGTAGGCCGCATGGACGTCGAACGCCACGTCCTGGTTGATGTAGGATTGGAAGATCTGCGACTGGCTGTGTCCCATCACTTGATTCCGCGTAGCCACCGGGGCCTTGTCTGCTAAGTGTCAGTCAGCCTTCAGTCAAAGGACGCAGAGACCAGGAGCTCTTACGGTTGACGGCATTTCCGACGCCGCGTTGAATGCACGTATGCGTTAAGGTCGCCTCTATACCAGCATCTAGCCCTAGACGCTTTATGTACCTTGCTGCAGTGGCCGCGCGTAAAGGCTTGGATGACCTTGATGGTGAATTTCCGCACTTCGAGCGTTTAGGTTCTTGAAAGACGGGCTCCTCCCATTGATCCTCTTTTTATCTGAAGATGCGGCAGTTCTTTCGCTTAGGGATGCGTGCAAGCAAGATGTCTTTGGGTTCGCGGACAGTACTGGCGGCCCATGCGTTACGGGCAAAGCCCATGCTGATTATCTCTAAAATAGGGCAAAGCAAAGGATTTTCATCATGCTGGTAGATCCTGAACGTCTTCCTTAAACGGTCGTTAGCTCGGAAACAAGAGGAGCATCTCCAATACGTACGGTTGTGGCTTCCTGTCCCTCTCCCTTTGTATGTATAAGAGTAAGGTACATGACGAGCTCCTCACGGTTTTCTACTCTCGCCAACATGATCGTAACATGCTCGAAGAGAACCGACGACATGAGCTCCTCCTCAGGAGGCAGCTCACCTGCACCGAAGTCTGCTTTCTCACTACCGTCGTCATCATCGGTTGGATCCTCTTTGTCAGGGTCGTCGTAGAAACGAATCGCCTCGTCTCTTGTGGTGTTTCTTGCATCCCCTCTTCTGGTACCTTGACACTCACATCGAGAAATGATACAGGCCGTGCGCCTGTGCTGGCGGCAAACTTTAAGAGCAAAGAGAACCCTATCCTCTGTTCTTCGTCTGGGTACACTCTTTTACAGTGCACCCAATGGTGAACGTTTAGCACGTACATGTCGTCGCCGGACAATACCGGCTTTTTTTTGGTGGCCTCTTGATAAGCTTGTAAGTTATTGTAAGGTCACGGATGTACTGCAGCACAGCGTTAGAAGATTGGATCTTTAGGGCCTCCGCAGGTGCGGCTTACATTGTTCACATTGTCCTTGAGGTTCTTTGGCATCCAATCGTTCGCATGCTTTTGGTAGAGCATACGCAACTGCCGCTAGTACTCGTGTAGGGAGGAATGCGTATTCACGCCGGGACAGTTATTTAAAACCCATTGGCAAAACGCTTTATAGTCGGCCGCATTCTGACCCTTGATGAAGGGGATTGGTTCCTCCTCGACTTCCTCGTAGTATCTGACAAATGATAAGCTGGTGCTGCTGCTTAGTAGTTGCACCGGGAGTGCTTACCTTGTCCACTTCTTCCACGTCCCCCTTAAGTTCCGTAGAGTGGCAGCGGAGTATTGAGGTTGTGTGTAGCCTTGATTTGCTAGCTTTTGCCGCAGACCTTTATAGTACCCTTCTGGGCGGGACACCCGGTGACGACGCTGCGGTTTCTTGTGCGCTGCCATCGCGGAAAGCGACCGGCCTTTGAGAGGGAGGGAGGGCCCTGAGATGTTGGTGGGCGAGTAAACGGCGCGCGGCGAGGATGAAGAAGTCGGGCTAGAGCAGCGCGAACGGACAAAGGCAAGCGGTGCTGGTGAGGGAAGAACGCTACGAGTGCGGGACGGGCACACTTATACATGTCCACCTGGTACCCTCCGCGCTTCGAGCGTAAGCAGTCGAGTGAGGCGTAGCATGCACTTTTGATGGGGTCGAGGGAGACATGGGTCCCTCGCTTAGGCCCTTAAAGCGGCAAGGGATTGCAGGGCTCGTACTAGGTGTTCGAGCCTCCAAAAGCGGCGCCTAAAGCCGCTGGATTTGGACGCATCGACACTAGAACCTAAACTTCTACTGTAATTTACTATAAAAATGATATATAGGTAATAAAAAATATAATTAGTTAGACCTAATATAATCTAGTCTATGTAACGCTAATCTAACCTATAGCCTATACAACTATAATCTAACCTATACCTATTACTAGCGTAAAATCTATAAGTAGAGGTTAGGTTAGGGTTAGAGTCTTATGTAAGAGAACTTAACCCCAACCTAATCTATACCTATTTGCCAGCCTACTATTAGTAGTATATATACTTATTCTAGGTGTTTTATATTTTATTCTATATAACTATTAGTGTATAGCTATAATAAATAACTATAATTATAATATTTTATACGCTATAAGCTTTTATAAAAGATCTAACGCTCTTTTTATAATTACTAAGCAGAGGGCTCTACTTTTTTTATTATGTTATTTAAGATAAAAGCATTTGTTATTTTACCCCTGGGTAGTTAATTTAACAACAACACATAAAAGATCTAATATTATTATATAATTAAATAAAAACTCTTTTTTTCACCTATTATTAAGTAATACTTACATAACTTTTCTTATTCTACTTTAGCTATAGTCTGAATAGCTTTAAGCTATTTAATATTATTTAACTTTTTAATAAGCGTATTATTTTATTTTATTTAAGAAATTAAAGAGCTTATTATATATAAGCTATATTAAATAGGCTCTACAGCTAGCTATATAGATATTAATATCTAATACTCTATATTTGGCAAGTGTGGAGTGTGTATAGGATAATTATATAATGAAAGTAAATAATATAATAGAACTAACTTAGTGTTAATTACTTATTTCTAAAGAGAGTATAGATAAAAAGAAAAAAATCCTGCAGTTTATAGGCCGCAGCGTATAGGCATTACATAATCCTTTTATAATACTATTATATAGCAATATTAAAATCTAAATACCCTTAGGTGCCCTTGCCTATACAGTGTATAGACACTAGCAACTTTTTATTTTAAGGTTGCTATTAGTAGTTCTCTCTTTCTTTGCACAAACTATCTAGTTACTAATATTTACTCTATCTATTATTTATTACTCCCCTATCTGTACGTCTCCTACTCTAGCTAGTTTACTCTAGTTAATAGAAAGTTTCTATTAAGTAATTATTTATTATACTTTACTACTATTTATTTAAGGCGCAAATAGGCTTATTAGTAGTAGAGTAGTAGTCTAGCTAATAGTAATTAAAGGTAAGATTGCGTAGTTAATAATAAGATTATAGTAATAATATATTGTTTGTATAGAGTTCTTTTTGCTTAGTTTATTTTTATATAATAGGTAGACCTATTTATCTTATCTATTTAGGTAGTAATATTAGGCAATTATGCAACGTCAGATAAGGGGAAGACAAACACTAATAAAGGGGTAGAAATTAAGGCTCTAGATAGAAGGAAGAGACATATAAGGTAGGCTTTCCTTCCTCTATTCTTCTTTCTCTTATCCCCTACTTTAAATATCTCTCTATATATGTCCCTTCTCTCTAGCTCTTTTCTCTTTTTATTAAGCTAATACTCTATTTTATATAGTGCTAAACTGTGTCCCTTATTATATAATATCTTATCTCTATATAATACTAACTTAGTGTAGATAATAGCGCTTATACTAACAGGTCGTAACTAGCTAGGCCTTTCTAGCTTTAATACTACTATAGTGGCTCTACTAGGTAAAAGAATACGCATTACCTTCCTAACTAGTTCCTAGGCAAACTATATATTTATCTAAGGCATCTTTATTATTATAAGTTCCTCTATTCTTTACTTTTTATATAGATACTAACTATAAAAAAATAGGCTAAGGAGTTGCGTGACGTACATCTGCCTTTATATAATACTTATTATTATTCTTATAGCTAGTATAGACCTATATCTATAGGTTGCTAAGCTTATTTAGCATAAGGGCTACTTTTGCGCGCTCCTTATTTAGTTGCGTAGTGTTCTTAGGGGCACTATATACGCTTACTACTATAGTAGTAATTTTAGCCCTAGGCTATTTACTAAGTGTTACATAGTAGTAAACTAAATTGTATAGTTCTTGCGTGTGGCAAAGCTATAGTGCTAGGTGCGATTATTGCATAGAATAGGGCTAGATAATAGAATAGACACTTCTAGATATTATTTATAAGTACTAGAATAAACAACTCCTCTCTAAATAAATGTATACTATATCTCTTCTCTTTTTATGCAAATAATAGATTGGAAAATGCGCATTTTTAAGTAATATATATGTGTAAAAAGAATTAAATAAATATATCACATAAAAAAATAGATAAAAAATAAAGAAATAGTGCTGTCTAAAAGGCTAGGAAGAGCTTATATAGGCGGGCTTCTTCATGCGATCTACTAATGCTTTAATAGTAATTATTAAGGGTGTTACTAGAGATTAAGGACTCTAGAGTCTAGTTTAGGGTCTTCTTTATATAAATATTAGCAGGGTTGTCCTTCCTATTAATCTATCTAATTTTAGAGATCTCGCAGTGCTTATATAATTCGCAGAGTGACATAATATTAATTATAAGGCGCTTCTTATTTATAGTTCCTAGTTATATAAGATAGTTATAAAGAGACTTTATATCTATATAGACAACTATAGAAATTAGTAGTAGACTAAGCGTGTGTATAATTCTTTAAATGATTGTGCTAATAGTAATAGTATTATTAAAGCCTCCTACTATACTATACAGCTCGCTAGTATAAACACTTCTTATTACTCTCTTACACTTAGTTAAATTTTAGTATATAATATTTGCTAGGATATTAAAGTTATTGCTATTACCTATATAATGCTTATTACCTAAAGCAATTAGGAATTCGAGCTGTAAGCTTAGGTTCTTATTATTAGCAAATAAGCTATTAGTAAAGATAAATAGCTTTACACAATAGAGATCCAATAGTATAAGGATAAGACTACGCTTACTATTATTAACCTGCTATTAGATTTGTTCGTTTAATGCCTTAATGTCTTTATATAAGAGTAATATAGTCTAAGCAGCAATAGACAAATTAAATATAGCTTCTAGTTAGCATACAGATATAATGTAGGCGCCTTTTGCACGCTACTCTACATACCTCTATATAGTATTCTTATCTTTAGGGTTAATTATGCGTAGGCCCTTTGCTTAGCCTTTCTATATAAGAACTATAGTGTTATACATAAGCTAAATTCTTTTACTATTAAACTTAATAAGTTAGTTCTTAGTAAGAATAGTCTTATTCTTTATATAGAAGGCTACTTTCTTTAGCTCATCTTCTTCTCTTTGTGCAAAGTTCTTATTAATAATGCTAAGAGTATTATCTATCTAAAGACTAGTAATCCTAAAGGTGTGCTCTTCTTTATTAGTAATAAGTAAATATAGGTTATAAAATAAAGTCTTTATGCTAAGTCTCTCTTTATAGTAGTTGTAGTAGGTCTTAAACTAGTAAAGACCTAATTTAGCTGCACTATAGAGTAGTGTCAGATAGACAGTCACTGTGAAATCCAGTGGGTAGGTGTGTACGATCATATGGCCCCTTACAGTGGTAATCAGTGTAAATCACAGTGATTTCACTGTGAAATACACTGAGGCTGGCGCACTACTGTTTTACACTGCCCCTGTACTATTCTAAATAGTACTAGTGCGGCTTAGTACTAGATAGTTACTTCTCGCGGTAGCCGAGCTTCTCCGACAGAACACACACAATCAATCAATCAACCCACCACTTTTCCATCTCAACTCATCAAGAATACCCGTATATTTGACAATTAAGAGTCTCACTGCCTCGATCAAACCAATTATTATGCCTCTATTGATACTTAGGGTTTCCACAGTGATCCTGACCAACTATTCGAACTACACACCATGGCTGAGGCAAATCAAAGCCCGAGCCCAATCACTGGAGGTCTGGGATCTTACTTATCGACCCAGCCCTACCTATCGAACCTACGATCAAACTAATTATGCCAACGGCACCAGACGTTAGTTTCTATTAACCAAATAGCGTGTGTTTACCAACGCACACACCCGACCAACAACCCCGACGAACGTCCAACGCTGCCGTCGCAGCTATCGCAAATTGGTCTAAAGGGTTACAATAAGGATATGAACTACTACAAGAATTAACTCGAAACCCTTTAAGATACTCGACCGCGCATACCGCGATAAGAAGGCGAACCTAGACAAACTAGTTACCCTTATACAATCAACGACCTCGGTACACTTGCAGACCAATTGCTGCATACCAGGTTAATCAATTAGACAATGGATCAAGAACCTTACGATTACGGTTGGGGTCAACTAAGATAACGAAGAACAACAAGCAAGGGCCAGGTATTAAGATGCCCTCAAGCCAATGAGGACTACTAGATCATAGGCGACCTGGCTTGCTGAGTACGATCATGCAGCTACAGAAGCTGAGTTCAACAGAGTCCCAGAGCTCCAGAAGCCTGACTTAGTTAAGAAGGATTTTATAAAGGCAGTGTCTAACGTCGCACCTGTTTAGGTTACAACCTTCTATCAGAATAGGAGCAAGAATCATGCTGTTAGAAGAAAAGAAATGGTGAAACTCTTCCAAGAACACATAGTAATGCAGCAGCACCCGATCAAGGGCAAACAAAAGGGCGCTTTTGCTGTTGCAGGACTATCTCTCGCTAATAGTGGTGCAACCACCTAGACCACAGATAGGGACGCCTATCCTATAGATGAAGCAGCATCACTTAAGCGAGGCAGATCACGCGCTAAGAAAGCTGGCTCTAAAGCCAAATCCAAGCAGTCCGCGATTACAGACGATAAGCCAATGGCAGTTAGTGGCCGAGAAGGATTAAACCTTAAGTGCCCTGCTTGTGAACAACGCTATAATCTGAAAGACTGCTTTTACGCTTTCTCTAAGAAACGACCTGAATGGTTTTAACTAAAACTAGCAATAGTTGCCCTAATAAAATTTAGGATAGAGAATGACCTAGCGCTTATAGAAAGTATAAGATCTGTAAAGCGTCTAAGATCACAGACACTAAGAATTAAACAATTAAGCACCCCTACTCCAACTCGAATCACTGAAGTTGCTGACGATGAATGACTAGATAGCAGACAAATCACCGTCCTCTTAGCGAGCTTTAATGCCGCCTCCTACTACTTAGACCTGAACACATACCCACTACGTTACTCCGCAATCCTTAATTCTGGCACAACTTGCCACATTTTTAATAATATCGATTGTTTCGTCACGCTGCGACTACCGTCGCCAGGAGACTTTATATGGGCGGGCTTAACACAAGTATAGATTAGGGGATATAGGAGTGTCTATCTACACGTCAAGAGTGTACAAGGAAATAGGGTAATAAGGCTAGACAACGTCGCCTACTGCCCTAATCTGCTATGCAATCTAGTGTCTTTCTAATTACTCCGCAGGCAAGGCCTCTAGTAGGACACGCTAGCAGATCTAATAACAATTAAGAGAAGGGACAATACAATCCTCGCCAAACTTCAAGAAATACACAATTAATGGGTACTGGAGTTCAGAGCAACACCAACACCAAATCGTACTATACCCAATAGTACGTACGCACACCACACACTAGATCACTACGCGCACCGCACGACGAGCGCAGAAGGCGGACGCCAACACATGGCACAAACGACTAGGCCACCTAGGTCCTTAGGCGCTAGAACACACAGTGAATCACTGTGAGGGGGTGCGCCTTAAAGGACTGACTACGGTCTAATGCGATGCTTGCGGCAGATTAAAGCTTAAGCGACAAATTAGATAACAGGCCAAACAAATTAATGATGGTCCTGGTGAGAGAGTTGCTATAGACTTTCACGACTTTGAAGATAAGAGCTCTACTGGCGAGAAAAGCTAAATGCTTATCACCAAATTGATTCTTAGGCATGGCTTGGGATTTCTACTTTAAAGACAACCGACCAGCACGAACAATCATTAAACTGCTAAAGGAATTTGTACTATTCATAAAAGTACAGTTTAAGGTGACAGTTAAAGTTATTAAATTAGACAATAAGATCTTCTTAGTTAAGCAAGACGTTCACAGATAGTGTGTCAGTGAAGGTATTGTTATCGAGCCTTTAGCACCTGATACCTAAGCTTAAAATGGAGGAGCTGAACGCTTAGGGGGTGTAATTAAGGAGAAGAGTTGTGCAATGCGACTTGACGCCAACCTTCCCTAGACACTATGGCCAGAAATCACACGAGCGGCTGTATACCTATACAATTGAACTCCGAACTACGCCAATTGATGGCGATCACCACACGAAGTATTCTTTACGACAGTTGCTTTCTAAAACGGCATTGTCACTTAACTAAAGAAACCGAACCAGGCTTACCTTAGGGCCTATGGCTGTAAAGCCTTTGCTATGACCGACGATATAAAACGCAGCAAGAGCAAGCTCTAAAGGTTAGATCCGAAAGCATGGATTGGATACCTAGTGGGCTACTGATCAACAAACATCTGGAGGATATGGATACCTCTACTTGGGAAAGTCATTAGTACCCGAGACGTTATCTTTGACGAAAAATTAGTATTCTTAGGTAAAGAAGAAGACCTGTTGGACAACCTTATGCATAGCACTTATGAAGAGATTGCTGCATGGACCCGATTAGTGGAGCTACTGCCCTCACCACCGGAACACGAAAAACACCGAGTCTTTATACGAGGATGAGTCGATCACACTAACTCCCGCGAGGATGACGATAATGCTCCAGGGTACTATTAAGGGAGGAAGATCAATTACATACACCTACCCAACACCACTAGCGACACCTCCGCCTGTCGCACTGCTTGCCTAATCAATGGCGAGCCTCGAACACGATCAATATGAACAATTTCCCTTTGGATCACTACAGCCAGATTAACGCGCTGTGCTATGGGTAGCCGCTTTCCTAGCCGGAACACAGGCAGGTAGCAGAGGCAAATACAAGGGGAAGCCGCTTGATAAAGCGCAATTCAATCGCATGCTTGCAGTAGGAAAGAAACCCTACCAAAGTGAATTACTAGAGCCTCTATCTTGCGGAACACGGTTAGAAGACCACCCGCTATTCAATATGTGGAAGGATGCTGAGCGAGTACACCTACAAAGCCACAAGGAGATGAGGTCTTGGAGTGAGGTGCCCGTTTCCCCAGTGCGATCACGCGGCCACCAAATCCTCAACTGCATGTGGGTGTATACATACAAACTCGACAAACATTATCAATTTCAGAAGTGCAAGGCTAGTTGTTGGTAGTACGTAGAGATCAACAACGCCACCTTACTACTTAAGACACCTACGCCGCAACCCTCGCAGGACGATCATTTCGCCTACTCATGGCTATGGCAGCTCGGTATGACCTAGAGCTCAGCCAGTACGACGTCACCAACGCTTTCGTCCATGCGAAACTGGACAGAGAACTCTACATGAGAATGCCCCGAGGTTATACCCGACCCGGCACTATCCTACAGTTGCATAAGGCACTGTATGGTCTTCAAATCTCACCACTGCTGTGGCAGAGAGAATTTACCAGTGCTCTTAAGGATCTCGGTTTTGCCGCAGTCCCTCATAAGCCTTGCTGTATAATCAAAGACGGCATCATTATATTCTTCTATGTAGACGACCTCATCGTCGCCTACTTAAGGGATTAGAAACACGCTGCTGACGCAGTAATAAAAAAGATAAGTACAAAGTTCACCCTTACTAGAGGTAACAATCTTCAGTGGTTTCTAGGGATTGAAATCGTTAGAGACCGTGCAAGTAGGCAACTCTGGCTATTACAGGCGTCCTATGTGGACAAGATCAGTCGCCTTATTAACCGACGCGACCTTAAACACGATACCCCAATGTTAGCAGTCGAACTGCTACCTCAAGAAGGACTTGCCACGAAGGCTGAGATCAACTAATACTAGCGAAAGATAGGATCAATCCTGTACGCTGCAGTAACCACGCGCCCTGATATCGCTTTCGCAAGCTCCTGATTATCGCGCTTCCTATCAAATCCCAGCGACGACTATCACAAAGCCGCCGACCGTGTACTGCTATACTTATCCTCCACCTGATTACTAGGGCTACGCTTTAGAGATACAGACACCTATAAGGTTGCTAGCGACGCGTTGTTTGCAGACAATACCCTTAATAGAAAGAGCTTGCAAGGATACATTATTAAGCTGTTTAGTGGACTTGTCGCCTAGAAGGCAAACAAACAAAACACTGTCACTACTTTAATAACTAAAGCTAAGTTGCTGGCACTCTCACAGGTTGTAAAGGAGGCACTCTTTACAGCTTAGTTAATCGCTAAACTTAAGATTAAACTCTTATCTTTAACAATCACTATCAATTGCGACAATTAACAAACTATCCAACTTGTTACTAAAGAAATTGCTAAGTTACAAACAAAGCTTAGGCACGTCAACATACACAATTATTGGCTTCGACAAGAAGTAGTACGTGGAGCTATCAAAATCCAGTACTAACAATCAGAAGAAATAGCAGCAGATGGCCTTACAAAGGCTTTACTAGCTGGCAAATGGACTAAGTTCGTAAATTAACTCGGACTTGAAGACGTCAGGGGTAGGATCACCGACCAAGAGGTCGACCTTGACGAATTGGAAGACAGGATGGAAGCTTTTGGACTATGAGTTATAGTACGGCTGCGAAGAATTGGGTCCAGCTTGAGATGGTTCCAAGCTGAGGGGGTGTGTCAGATAGACAGTCACTGTGAAATCCAGTGGGTAGGTGTGTACGATCATATGGCCCCTTACAGTGGTAATCAGTGTAAATCACAGTGATTTCACTGTGAAATACACTGAGGCTGGCGCACTACTGTTTTACACTGCCCCTGTACTATTCTAAATAGTACTAGTGCGGCTTAGTACTAGATAGTTACTTCTCTTCGCGGTAGCCGAGCTTCTCCGACAGAACACACACAATCAATCAATCAACCCACCACTTTTCCATCTCAACTCATCAAGAATACCCGTATATTTGACAAGTAGTTATATAATATAGAAGATTATATTTTATAGAAAATATATATATAGTTTCTTAGGTAGTCTATTATAGAGCGTGCGGTTTAGTTTGTTAGTAGACTAAATATAGGCCTAGGTAATGTCTTGCAGTTTAAAATATACTTTGTATATTGCTTAAAGGCTTACTTCTAATATAAGCAGTAGACGCTAGCTTATTCTTTAAATAGTGGGTAATTAGATAAGGATTTTATCCTTCTTCTTATTAGAGTGGCTAGCAAACACAAGGTAGAATTTCTTATATAGTTAAGTAGTCTTGCCCTTAACTTCTTATATAAGGCAGAGGTTAAAGATTCTACCCTTATACTTAGATAGGCTAAAGAGAAGAATCTTAAATATACTATTAGTAATTAGAGCGTTTATCTCTGTGCAGTCTAACTCTTTAAATAGTCCTCTAGATGTTGTAATTATACCTTCTACATAGAGCTTTAGAGATAGTTCTTAATTGCTTATCTCCTTTTAGGAAAGGAATATAGCATTCTTTCTTAGGCGGCCTCTTCTCCTTTTGTTAAAGGATCTCTTTGTATAGAGGCAGTATATATTTACTTTATATAATAATAGAAAAGTGTAATCTTTTTTATAAAAGTATAGCTTAACTTGTGTATAGCAAAACTTTACTAAACTATTCTTTAGGTTAAGGATTATATCTCTATCCTTAAGCCCTTAATTTTATATAGGCCTATCTATTTACTTTTCTCTCTTTAGACTATAACCTTAGATCTAAGTAGGAGCTTAAGGACTTTATTCGCTACTAATAGACTATTATAGGTATTTAGTATATAATTAATATTAGTTTTATCCCTTTTCTTTTATAATATCTTTATTGCCTTTTATATAGCATTTGTATGTATAATAATATTAGGTAATAGATAATAATCTATATTAATTCTAGGATATACGCTAAAGACTAGTAGTGCAAGTATAAGGCTATCTAGGCCTATAGTGTTATTAATAGCTTTGACAGCTATTTAGAAGATGTTTTTCTTATGTATATAATTTTCTAGTTTAGCCTTAAGAATATTAAAGGCTTTGCGGAGAAGTGCGTGCAAATGCTTAACCTTCCCTATTGCCTAATATGCTTCTATAGGTATCTGCCTATAGGTTGTGCTAATAATCTTTATATAGTTCCTAAACTTATGTAATATAAAGTTTATACCTAGGTTATATATAATATAGTTAGGTAGACCTTAGAGGATATTAATCTAGTATTTATAGAGGGCTTCCTACGCATCTTATATAGATAATAATTTTAAGAAGATTGCAGCTTAAAATAATATGTCTATATTTATAATATATAGCGCGTCTCTAGTTCTAATATATATATAATATTAATAATAATCTTATAGTTAAAGTGGGTGTTATTTTTAATAGTAAACTTAAAGCGATGCGGGGCTTATTTGTGCAATTAATAATGGTAGTAAAACTTCTAAATTTCGTTTAGTATAGTAGCATCTACTTTATAGCTAGCATTAGTAAGCATCTTTAAAAGTGTTTTTATATAGGGATGTTTAAATTATTAATAAAGGCAATAGAGTTTTTATTTAGTAAAGAAAGATATAGTTTCTTCCTTACTATTATTAAAAAAACGTCCCTATTTACGTATAATAGGTATAGTTATACTATCCTTTTATATAATAATATCTAGAATATATATTAAAGTAGGCACATAGCTTGTTAGCATTTACTAGTAATAGTAGAAACAGTATTAGAGTGTCTAGAATATAGTAGGTAACTATCCTATTAGATTTGTAATTTATATAGTTCCTAGAGATTCTTATAGATTCTAACCTTTAAAGCTAATATTAGTATTACTAGATATTTAATTAATTTTATATAGTGGTTCTCTTATATGTATGCCTCTAGCTATGCTTTGCTAATAGTAAAAATCCTTACTATACTTATATTTTATAGTTCACCTTAGTATATTATATAGTATTAATCTTTAAGGATAAACTATTCCTCACACTTCTCTAGCTCTATTTTATAGATATGTTTACTAGTTATACGGTAAAGATAGGCAGTAGTAGTTAGATAGGACACTTAATTGTTACTATTTTTATTATCTTTACTCTGCTCCTCTTCTTTATACAAAGTACGTTCCTTATTATACCCTTCTCTATCCTATATATAGGACTAAACAGTTTTTGTATAAAGGCGTTTTATTATTATACTATTTATAGAAGGTAATATACTGCCTTATTACGCAGGTACGCTTATTGCGTAAATGGTTAGAAGACTAACAACCTTCCTTATAGCACATAAAACACTTCTTTAGTCTTATATAAATATTTTTTAATTAGGATCTAAATCGCAATAATAATAGTATAAATTATCCGCAAAATCTTTATCTATAAGGGGCTAGTAGTCTGCCTCTTTATATAGAAAAGTTATATTTGCAATTAGTATAGTATATTAACCTCTTATAGGTACTAATTAAATTAGCAATTAATTACAACTTAGATTATTGCATAGAAATTAGCAAATAGAGCTTTATAGATAGGCTTAAAGATAAATATAGCCTACTCTAGTTCTAGATATCTATAGTATACTTATATAATGGTAGTATAAAGAGGAATTTCCCTAGCAAAGTTCGCACCCATTACTCTCTCTATAAGGGTAAGGCTATTAATTATTATTTCTAGGACTTTGTGCAGACTCTTATTAGGGTTCTTATGCTAGCATTATATAAAAGTTATTATAGTCCAGTCTATCTAATACTAGTTATAGTTAATAGTAGTATTAAAGTAACTATTAAGTGCTTTGTATAAGCACTTCTATAATTATTTAGGGCAGATAGTATAGAGGTAATACTATACTATATAGCTAGTAAGGATATCTAAAAAGATATATAGGTATTAATCCTTAGTAATATCTAGACGTCTATATAAATCTATAAAGATCCTAGTCCTATCTACTATAATGTTATATAGAGCTCTAGTATAGTTATTATCCTTATTTTATACCTTTTAAAATTAGATTATCTTATTGGCTAGAATTCTCTAAGGAGGTAGGTTGTGCTTAGGCGGAAGTTTATAGAGGTTAGATTATAGTATAGGCTTAGTCTATATAGATTAGTATAGTGCCTATAATTTATATTTAACTAGTAGTGGTTCTATTCTATACGGCGTTTAATAATCACAAGTAGGTAGACAGAATAGTAGTTAGGTACTATATACAAAGAGTAGGAGGTTGTTTAGTTATTTATATAAATAAGATTGTTGTTTATACTTATATAAAGGTTCTCTTAAGATATCTATAGGGACCTACAGCTATATAGGTGCCTATAGTAGCAGCAGCCTACTCTATTTAGGTTTGTGCAACAGCCTAACTAGCTTAGGTATCTTTAAGATTAGCCTTAGTATTTATATACAAGGAGTTAAGCTGGCTAGTAAAGTCATTAATATATAAGTAGTATCTATATTACCTTAGGCTGCTTTATATAGTTTGCTAGCACTTATAGCTCTAGCGTCTATTCTTAGTATAATGTTCTTTTCTTCTAGAACTACAATAAGCTCACTCCTAAACACAGTTTAACTTTAAAAAATAGTATTCTTTCTATCCTTTAAAGTCTTTCTAGAATAATTCTAAAGCTGTCCCTTTTTTTAGTATAACACATACTAATTAGTAATAGTACATATTACATATAATTACATTTCTAATAGAGAGGGATTATCTATTAGGCTAATCTTATCCTTTTAGTACTTAGGTCTTATTTCCCTTGCGCAGTGTTGCCTCTAATATTTCTATCCCTTTAGTATACTTATTATATAGTCTAGTATATTTAGGCACATTAGTATTATCTTACAAGGTAAAGGCAGTAAATGTGGGGGCTTTATACAAAGTAGTAGTAGGGGTAGTTATTATATAACTAGTTTATTTAATAGGTTAGTTATATAAAGGATTGCGCTTTATTAGGGTTTGTTATTATCTAACTATATATTTATATAATTACTAGTAGTGTGCTTAGTGCACTATCTCTTCTTAAATCTTATATAGTAGTAATATCTACTCACTAACTTAATAAAAGAGTTAATCTACTATTCCTATAAATAAGAATAGGTTTTGTACATCTTATACAATCGCTTTCTTTATTTTATATAGAATTAATAGTTACTTACCAACTTTATAAAGATTTAATCTACTATTCTCTTGTATATGGAGAATAGAGAATAACATAATAAATTATATAGCTAATAACAACTTATATAATCTATCTTTCACTCTTACTAATTTGCAGTTAAGAGTTAGTTAACTACTACGTAGTGGTAAATAGGCTCTATAGCTAGCTATATAGATATTAATATCTAATACTCTATATTAGCAAGTGTAAAGAGTGTACAGGATAATAATATAAGAAAAGAAAATAATATAATAGAACTAACTTAGTAATAAATACTTGTCTCTAAAGAGGATGCAAATAGAAAAAAGAAGATCCTATAGCGCATAGGCCGCAGCGCACAGGTATTATATAATTCCTACATAATGCCATTATATGGCAATATTAAAACCTTAACACCCTTACGTGCCCTTGCCCGTACAGTGTACAGATAAGCTAAATATTTAAAATTTAGAGTTTCTAGTTCTTACTAAAGACGTTTATAGACTTTGTAAACTTTTAAAGTATAAAAATAGTTAACTTAAGATATAACTATTCTAAAGCTAATAGTTAAATTTTCTTAAAGTTTTTCCAGTCTATCTTTACAGCATTCCTATAAGTAAAAGTATTTAATCTCTTAGTTATCTTTATTATAATTTCCTTCTTTAGCTATATATTAATATTTGCCTAAAGCCTTAGTAGGCGCTTATATATATTATGTATAAAGTTTTATTTTATTTAAATATTTTAAATTATAAATAGTTATTTCGTTAGTAGTGTATTACTCTATATTTTAAGAAATCACTTAAACTGCTATAGTAACTAGTTAATAATAATACAAATAGTATAGAGCTATATACTAGTTAGTCTATAATAACCTTTTATATGTAACTACCTTATAAAAGAAATTTAGGATAGGTATTTAGATTTAGATTTTATTTATATATTACTACTATAATTTTCTTTGGAATTAAGATTAATAGGCGCTAATAACTTAAGGTAAGAGATAATATCTTAAACTATGAAGGTAATAATATAAGAGAAATATAAAATTATATTTTCTTTTTAGTTTTAGATAATAATCTCCTCTAATAGTTTATATTAAACGCTTTAAGCTAAAGTACTATTATTACTATAATTATTATATATAATACCTAGCAGCTTCTATATAGTTTATATATCCTTAAAACTATATGTAGCGTTATTATATCTACCTAGGGGTAGCACAACAAAGGCATTCATCTTTAATAATATAATAAAAAAGTAGAGCCTTCTACTTAGTAATTAAAAAAGACGGAAAAAAGTAATGACAAAAAAAAGTAAGAGTATATAGTACCTCTAATACTATTAATACTTTAATATAGCTACTCTATATTAGTAAAAGGTTAAGTAGCTTCTTTTTAAGCTACTAAGTGTTATTAATACAGTAACTATTAATAACTAGAAAACTAAAGTAGTTAGCTACACACTATAAGTTAAATAACATAAAAAGTTTAATTACTCTACTAATATTATTAAAAATAGCTACCTTAGTTGTATTAAATTTATTTAGAAACATCTATTAAAACCTATACTAGCTAGTTATTATAGTACTAGGCTTAAGAAAATAACGAAGTATTAAAAGAATAGTTACTCTACTATTTAAATTAACTAGTTGTTATTAATTACTACTTATATAAGTTTAGTTTTAAATACTTATAAAAAGTATTAGTTGGCGTCCAAACACCTTTTTAATCTTTTTTTAGTTTAGGTTAAAGTAGATCAAGATAAAAGATTATTATTAAAGATCTTTGTTGTGTGGAGATTCTAACTAAGGTTAAGTCCGCACTATACATAGAGAGGAGTAAAATAGAAGGCACTAAAACCTAATATCTAGCACATAGTAGTAGTAATAAAATATACACAAAATAATAATAATTTATTATTAACTTTCTTTATAGTAGCATTATTAATAGTAGTTAATAGATAGTCTACTATTTAGTATAATTAAGTTATATATAATCTCTTAACTAGTAAACTATTAAAAAGCTATAGTAGACTATAGAGTTATAACTATAGAAGTAGTGTAGGCAATAGAACGCTTTACTATAGTTTAGTTATTATATTTATAATCTAGTAGCTATAGTATAACTATAGTTCGCTATATATACAGAGTATAAAGTCTGCCTCTTATAATATTAGGAACGCCTAGGACACTAAATCTTTATCTCTTTATTTATTATATCTAGCAACGTAATAACTTTCTAGCGACCTAATATTATATCTAAATTTAATACCTATAGTAATACACAGCTATTATTAAATTTAGTTAGGGCATAGATAACTAGCTACGCAAAGTTAAGAATAATTTCTAGAGATTTAGCAACCTTATACGACTAGAAGAATTATTAGAGGGGCCTTTAGAGCTTATCTTAAAGTACCGTATTAGTAATATTTTTAGGCTACTGTGCTGCGCCTTATACCTCTAGATTCTAAAGTGTAAGACACTTCTTTAGTATTTAGATATTAGTAGAGATATAGTCTTTATAACGCAATAATAGTATAATATACTTTTACTTATCATGACCTTTTTCACGCTCTTTTTAATTACTAAGCAGAGGGCTCTGCTTTTTTTATTATACTATTTAAGATGAAAGCCTTTGTCGTGCTACCTCTAGGTAGTTACTTTAACGCCACATAGTATAATATAGAGATTATACTATAGAAGCTTAAAAATATAACTAAAAATAAAGGTAATAAGAACTATGTGTAGCATTAAATTAATTACCTAGAGGTAGCACGACAAAGGCTTTCATCTTAAATAGTATAATAAAAAAAGCAGAGCCCGCTGCTTAGTAATTACAAAGAGCGTAAAAAAGGTAATTATAAAAAAAAGCGTGTTTAAACTACTAAGCAAGCTTAGCGGTCTTAGTGTGAGGCTACTTCTATAAGCAAAATCTTTATAAAGAGGCTACTCAGAACTTTAGAGGAGATAAGACTTTAGCGTAGCCACACTATAAGCTATCTCTTCTCTACTATTCTAAGTTATAAACTGCTATTTAGATTATTAATAAATAATACAAGTTAATATATTAATAGGTATGTTTCTTATAAGTAGTAGGATAAGGAGAATATATACTAGATACACTATTCCTTTATTACTATATTAAGGTTATTCTTAATAAATTTTCTATTATTATATCTTTACGCCTACGTCCTACTATCTATCTAGGCATTAATATTATTCCTAAAGAAGAACTTACTATTGCTAAAAAGTACACGCTAAAGTTCTATTCTATTTAGATACTTATTTAGTATCAGAGAAAAGTATACTTAACTATTTATAAGATAGTCTTAGTGTACTAGTTAGGTTAGCAGCTTATCTAGTTTGTAAAGAACTATAAGGTTAAATTTCTACTCTAGTAGATATAATTACTTCTTTTTAGTAGCAGAATTATCTAGTAGGGAATATAAAAGAACGATAATAAGGTGTTTATTAATAGGCTATATAGTAGTAAAAGTATTATAAAAACCTATAAGATTCTTTTAACTATTATTACTATTATTACTATAAAGTTAGCTTATTTAGCGCGTAAGTATAGATAACTAATAATAGTAGTAGTAATAAGCTAGGTGTGCTATATACGCTATAAGTAAACTTTACGTAGGTTAGAAGCTTATAAAGTGTAGATAGGATATAAGTAAGTTTAAACTATTATTACGTTATTAGGTAGTATTCAGGGTTAGTCTTTAATTAGAATTAGGTACTATATATAGTATATATAATAACCTTCTATCTTAATCTACTTTAACCTTAAACTAAAACAAAAAGGTTAAAAAAGGTGTTTGGCAAGCCGAATTTATAAGAACTATAAGGGCAAGGACTAGAGTAAGGACTAGAGTAAAGGGAAGAAAGAGTTTATTATAATATATAAGATACTAAAGGCATAGTAGTAGTATAAAAAGCTTATTAAAATAGTAGTAATTATCTAGGCTACTATTAAAGTAGGGGACTATAAGTAATAAGGGTAAGGGTAAGTAGTAGCGACGAAAGTATAGGGAAGATAGACGGTAGTAGTAAGGTTCTAGGTGGCAGTATATAGCTTGCTAGTTATAAGGAAAGATTTACTATAGGAAAAGAGTTAGATAAAATAGTTAGATTAGTTACTATTATAATTGTTATTATTATTATTATAGTAAAAAATATTAGTAAAGAAATTATTAATTATAGAACATAGTAGTTAGTTAAATAGCTAGTCTAGAATTACGTAATATTACAAATTAACCCTAGGAGAAAATAGAAGGTTACTATATACTACTATATACAGTACCTAACTCTAATTAAAGACTAATCTTAAACACCTTAATAACGCAATAATAGTTTAAGCTTACTCGCACCTCCTAATAGGCTGCCAAATAGGTATAGATTAGGTTAGAGTTAGGTTCCCTTACGTAAGACCCTAACTTTAACCTAATTTCTACCTATATATTTTGCGCTAGTAATAAATATAGGTTAGGTTAGAGTTATATAGGCTATAGGTTAGGTTAGGGTTGTATAGACTAGATTATATTAGGTTTAACTAATTATATTTTTTATTAGCTATGTATAATTTTTATTATAAATTACTATAAAAGATACCCTTATTATTATAGTAGAAATTATTATATTTACTTATTATAGTGAAAGTATAGCTTTAGTATTAAATATATATATTAAACCTAACTAAGCGCCTTATTATTTACTTAGTATTTATATACTTCTTATAGTACCTATTTACTAGCTATATATCCTTAGTATATATACTAACCTATTTTATATAAATAGTATTAATATTAGTATTTAGAAGTATTAGTATTATTTTTATAGTAGAAGTATAGTGTTATAAAGAAATACCTTTAAATATTCTAATTAGAAAAGCCTCTATTACCTTCTAGAAAGTAGCTAGCATAGTATACTAGAAGCGCAGATCTTTCTTATTAATATTTTACGCTATTTTCTTAATAAGACGACAGAATAGCATTTCTCTACTAAGGGGCTTAATGCTTTTTTAGTACTTTTTTTTTTCCTAAGCGTAATAGCTATATATTATTAGAATATATATATAATAAATAGCTATAATAATAATATACTGCCTAGCTTCTAGTAGTGCTTCTTTTTTAGTGTAGTAGGTAGTATTTTACAAGGCGCCTTTTACGTAGCTTTAGTAGCTAGAAGCTTTTTATTTTTTTTACTTAAGTTTTGCTAGTAACTAGTTTAGTATATCTAAATAGTCTAGTAAGTGCTATTATATCTTAGAAATTAAGATTATATAGTAGTTAAGGCTATAGAGAATTAAAAAAGTAGCTAGGAGGATAGTAAAGTAGAGTAGCTAAGTAGGCGGCAAAGTAAGTAAAGAAAACACACTAGTGTTATTAGCGTCTTACTTATACGTATAGGCCCCTATAGCTACTTTTTATATAATAACAATAATATTATTATTATTATTTTTATTTGTTTTTATTAGGCTATTCTTACTAAGAGAAATATTAGCTAGCTATAGTAATTATATATTATATACGCTTAGTTATTAATTATATAATATTAGTTTAGTGTATTATGCCTATGCATATATTAGTAACTACTTTATACTTATATACTATAAGTATATATAACGCGTTAACTTACTTATAGGTAGTAACACTTATTACTACTATAGCTTCCTATAAGTCTACACTATAGGTTTAAATACCTAGTAACACTGTCTTACTTATCGCACCCTCTACTTCCCTTTTACTATATTAGAATTACTCTAGAAGTTAACGCGTCTTATTCTTACTCTAGCACCTTAGCTATAAAGTGTACGCGTTAATAAAGCAGCAATACTATAATATACTAAGACGCTAAGAGGTATATTTAAAGAGATAGATATATAGCACCTAAGAGGCCTACTAGATCTACGCTAGGTGTAGATAGATCTCTAGATTATCTAGCTTAAAAAGGTTAGCCTATAGCTACTATATAAGTAGTTATATAATAGTAATAGTCTAGCGTATACAGCGTACGCAGCAAAGCTCTATAACCTTTACCTACTAAAGGAGCACCTTTAGAATAACTATAACTATAATCTTACTATGTATTACTATGCGTAGTTAACTACTATTAAAGAGAATAATAATAAGAAATATACGCACTAGTACCTCTACCTTATTACTACTTACAACATTATATAGATATACTAGTAGCAATAATAATAATAATCAAACAATAATAATAAAATAATAAAAATAAAATAATAATAATAACGCAAACTAAGTCCTTTAAAAGAACAGGCGATAAAAGGGACAAAAGAAGCGTGCGTACAGCAACGCAACGCAGAGTAACCTAAGAACAATTGCTAGTATCTATAAGAGAGATATAAACAATAAACTATTACATTACTACATAATATCTATAGTCGAAAATTTCGTTAAAAATATTTCTATTATTCCTATAATATTAACTATAGTTATTACGTACTATTATTACACTCTATACTATAGTATCTATTAAGGAAAGGTTTTCTAATATTCTAAAGGGCCTCTTAAGTAGTAGCCTATAGATTCTAGCAAATTTTAAGCGCAATAAGTAGGAGGGTCTTACTAAGGTATATAGTAATTATAGCCTTTTATTATACTATATACTAATATAAATAGGGCTTTATATTTAAAAATAAAAAGGTTCGTACTATTCTTTTATATTATAAATAAGGTAGCTTTTAGAAAGGTTATCCTACTAACTATAAAGTGCTATTTAAAGGTGCACTTAGTAATAGCGTCTAAACTATTATATACAGGTTATATAATGCACTCTATGTGTGTATTATTAAATTATCTACCTAGGGGTAGAATAACAAAGGCTTTCATCTTAAAGAATATAACAAAAAAAGCAAAGCCTCCTGCTTAGTAACTAAAAAGAGCATAAAAAGGTAATTAAAAATACGCGTTTAAACTGCTAAGCAAACTTAGTAGTTTTAGTGCAAAGCTTCTATATATAAACTTTTTACAAAGAGGCTACTTAGAACTTTAGAGAAGAAATAAAACTTTAGCGCGGTAATACTATAGTTATCTATTCTTTCTTTACTATTTTAAGTTATAAACTACTACCTATATTATTATAAATAATACAAGTTAATATATTACTAGGTATGTTTCTTATAAGTAGTAGAATAAGAGTAATATATACTAAATACACTATTACTCTATTGCTATATTAAGATTGTTTTTAATAAATCTCCTACTATCTCTTTATATTCTACTATCTATCTAGGTATTAATATTATTCCTAACAAAGCACTTGCTGTCGCTAAAGAGTATATGCTACGGTTTTGCGCCACTACTACTAATATAGCTATACTAAAGTTCTATTCTATCTATAAAATACTTATCTAGTGCGAGAAATAGATATACTTAACTATTTATAAGGCTATCCTTATATACTAGATAGGCTAGCAGCTAGTCTAGTTTATAAAGAATAGTAGCACTATATTCCTACTATAGTAGACGCAATTACTTCTTATTAGTACTAGAATTCTCTAGTAGGGAATATAAAAGGAGGATAATAAAGTTTTTATTAATAGGCTCTAGTGTAGTAAAAGTGTTATATAGATCTATAAGATCATTCTAGCTATTAATGCTATTAAGTTAGAATAATTAATAATAGTAATAGTAATACGCTAGATGTGCTATATATGCTATAAGTAAACCTTATATAGATTAGGAGCTTATAGGGCATAGGTAAGGTATAAGTAAGTTTAAAGTTTAAAGTATTTATCACATTATTAGATATTTAAGGTTCTTTAATTAGAATTAGATGCTATACATAGTATATAATAACCTTCTATCTTAACCTACTTTAACCTTAAACTAAAAAAAAGGTTAAAATGGTATTGGGCAAGCAGACGATAATACACTCTATAGTAAAAAAAAAAGCACTAAACTTTGCTAAATTAGCTAATTAAGCTATATATTATTAGCTTAAAAAGAAGCTTCATAATAATAAGGACTACTAACTACTCTCTAAAGTGTAAAAGTAGTAATAGGTTATATAAAATAAAGAAGAGCTTATATAGTCCTACTTTAGGAACTAAAAGAGTAGTATATTATAATATCCTATTACTATATATTAGTTAATTAATAAGGCGTAGACAACTAGTTAAAGACAAAACTAATAGCTATATATAAGAAGTAGAATAAGATTAAAAATAAAGCTAATTTAAGGGCCTACTAAGCAGCCCTAGCTAAGTATAAAATTATTACTAGTAAGAGAAAAGGCCCTCTTATACTATAAAGTTAAATACGTAAATAAATCTTTAGTTATAGTAGTATATATATAAAAAGCTTTTACGCAATATATATAAGGTAGGCCTAAGAAAACTTAAGACTAATAGCTTTAAGAATAAGGCTAATAAGAAGAAGTAAAAGGACTTCTATAATAGTGTAAGTAATATAGGTCTAACTAGTAGAAAGCTAATAATAGTAACTAATAAGTAATAGTTATAAGTTTAATACACTTATTTATTATACATCTTTACTAATAATTACTAATTACTATAAGCCTAGTCCTTTTACTAACCTTATTAACTATAGTAAAGATAGTATACTTAATAGTAATAAGGCATATATTAAAGGGAATAATAGTAAAGAGTGTAAAGCGGAAATTAAGAATAATAGAGAGGAGCTTAAGGCTTATTTTTAAGAGCTACTAGATAGGTATAACTTTAATATTATAGATAAGAATATAGACTTTAAGGGTTTCTTAGACCTTAGAGGCTTAGGTACTAAGGGGAGTTTAAATAATAAGAGGGGCTTAGGTGCTTAGGGGGTTTTAGACAATAAGGGGGTTTTAAATAATAAAGGGGGCTTAGGTACTAAAGGGGTTTTAGATAATAATTAGCTTATAAAATAAGATAAGCTAGAGTTATAGTTTTACTATAGCTAATTATTATAGCTAATTATTACGCTTTTTTTTTGTTATCACCTTTTTTACGCTCTTTTTAATTACTAAGCAGGGGGCTCTGCCTTTTTTGTCATGTTATTTGAGATGAAAGCCTTTGTCGTGCTACCTCTAGGTAGTTAATTTAACGCCACATAGCTAATAATTACATACTACTAATTGCTAAAAATACCGCCTATAGTAATATAGTAATAAGCTAATTACTACCTAAAACTAACTCTATAATAAAGGGCTATATTCTAGTCTAAATCTAAAACTAATTTATTATTAGCACACTATACGCTGTATAATATTTCTAACTAACCTTAATATTAGTTAAACACTACTATAGTTAGTATTATAGAATTTAGTTTATTCTATTTTATTCTTAAACTACTATTCTTTTAAATAACTATTTAACTAGTTATTATATCTCTTTATTATACTAATATCTTTAAGTACTATATTAAGTACTACACTTACTCTAGAAATTATTATACAGCTCTATATTAATAAACTAGTTTACTTTACTTCTAGATGCTCTTCTTAAATATAGAATTCTAGCCCTATAGGCTAATAGATTAGGAAGTAGGACAATTTGTCTTATCTAATATCCCCCTTTAGACATTTAAGAGTTAAATAATAGAGAAAAAGATATTTGCTATACAAGACGCATAGTAGTCTAATACTTAATAGGCTAAAAATAAATAAACCTATAACCTATACTAGAACTCTTATCTTTATATAGGTATTATTTAAACTATATTCTAGAAGAGTATATAGAATACCCCTTTAGTTATTTATATATATTGTATTTTAACTATAGCTATACACTATAACACCTAAGTGTTAACTCTACTAGTACTTAGCTAATTAGTACTAGGCATCTTCTTAGCTATACAAGGTCCTAAGTATATATATAATAGAATGAGTCTTTTTATAAAAGAACTTTTACTTTTTAATATAAATAAAAGGAAATAACTATTTTATATTCTATGTACTTTTATAAGTATTTAAAACTAAACTTATATAAGTAATAATTAATACTACCTAGTCTTTCTAAAAAATAAAGTAACTATCCTTTTAATACTTTCTCTATTTTCTTAGGCTTAACGCTATAATAACTAGCTAATATAGGTTTTATTAAATATTCCTAAATAAATTTAACGCTACCAAGGCAGCTATGCTTAGTAATATTAGTAGGGCAACTAAACTTTCTATTTTACTTAACGCGTAGTCTGTAGCTAATATCTTAGCCTTGTAGCTATTAATAGTTACTATATTAATAATACTTAGCAGCTAAAAAAAGCAGCTTAACTTTATACTAATATATACAAGCCATATTAGAGTATTAATAGTATTAGAGGTACTATAGATTCTTAAGAATATAAAAACTGTACAGAAGCTTCTAGCTATTATATATAATAATACTAGTAATAATAGCACTTTAGCTTAGGGTATCTAGTATAAACTATTAGAGAAAAGAATATTACCTAAAACTAAAAAGAGAATTTTATCCTATATCTTGCTTATATTATTAATTTTATAGTTTAAGATATTATCTATTACCTTAAGTTATTAGGGTCTATTAATCCTAACTCTAAAATGATACTATAGCAGCAATACATAAATAAAATCTAAGCGTAGATACCTATTCTAAATTTCTTTTATAAGGTATATTAGCTATTATTATAAAAGGTTATTATAAAAAGTTATTATAAAAAGTTATTGTAAAAAGTTATTATAAAAAGTTATTATAAAACGTTATTATAAAACGTTATTATAAAAAGTTATTATAGAAAGTTATTATAAACTAACTAGCACGTAGCTTTATACTAGTTATATTATAATTAACTAGTTACTATAGCAATTTAAGCAATTTCTTATAATATAGAGTAACACACTACTAACGAAGTCAATATTTATAATTTAAAATATCTAAATACAATAAAACTCTATATATAATATATATAAGCGCGTACTAAATCTTTAGGTAAAAATTAATATATAGCTAAAGAGGAAAATTATAATAAAGATAACTAGAAGATTAAACACTTCTATTTATAGGAATACTATAAAAGCAGACTTTAAAAACCTTAAAAAGCTTTAACTACTAGCTCTAAAATAGTTGCATCGTAAGTTAATTACCTCTATACTCTAAAAGTTTAAGAAGGCTATAAATTTCCTAAGTAAGAACTAGAAATCCTAGATTCTATATATTTAGCTTATATATAACCAGCTTTTTAATTTTCTAATAAGATAAAAAAAGAATATTTTAAGAATAAGTTAATTAAATAATATTAGACTACAGCTAGAAGCTATATAGACTGCAGCTAAGATAGGATAAAAGAAGTTGCGTAAGTATTACTTAAGAATAGATAGAGAGAAAGGTTTTTTATTTAACTATATGATAGTATTAGATTTTTTACAAAAGCTTATAGCGTATAAAGTATTATAATTATACCTATTTATTATAGTTATATACTAATAGTTGCATAGGATAAGATATAGGAGACCTAGGATAAGTATATATATTACTAATAGTTTCTAAACTATCTTAATTGCTATAATAGCCTAATAGCTAGGAATCCTACTCTAGTTGTAAATACTAACTTAAGATAGTTATAAGGTAGTAAATAGCTTTAAAAGCCTTCTTCGCTACCTAGTTTATAGTCTAGTAGCCTCCTTACCTTTAGCTAAAGTTTAGCTACGCTAAATATTAATTATAACTTAGGCCTAACTTAAATAAAGAGAAGAAGTATATCTAAGTACTCCTATAGTTATAAAAGGTAATAGGTTTAATATGCTAGCATAGTAGAAAGTTTATTAAAACATCTTACTTCTAACTTATATAGGTTATAAAGGATATTCTAGTAGTATAGATTTTATCAATAGGTGTTAAGTACATTTTTAATACTAGTAGGGATGTAATTAGGAATTAAAGGTATAATCTTGCTACTTAAATAATTTAAAAGGTTATAATAGTTAAGTTTTTAATAGCTAATAAGCAATTTATAAAGTTATTAAGTTCTAATATAGAGGAGGATAATTTAGAAAATATAGCGCTATTAAATAAGAAGTATAATTTATATAATCTACTAGCTAATAAAGAGACTATTAAAACTATATAAGGTTCTAAGGTTTTAAATAGTGAGCTACTAACTTCTTTCTACTAGAAGTAGCTACTATAAAAGTAGTTAAGGCCTTAGCGCTACTATAATATTTATAATAATAAGATATAATACATATATATGTTAATAGTAAAATAGTGTTAATTTTACTCTTACTTAGATTTCTTTTCTTATACATCTTTAGATAGTAACTAAAGTTACTAATCTTGTTACTATTAATTTTATACAATATAAGTTACGCAATTCTAATAGGTACCTTATTTTAACCTACACCTAGAAGTCTATATAACCTAACCTAACCTATACCTAGGGGTCTATGCAACCCTAACCTAATTTTATACTTAAGCTGGGTACCCCAAACCTATTTACTAGCCTAACTAATAGTTTCTAAAGTACCTTAATTACTATAATAGCCTAATACCTAAGAATTCTACTTTAGTTTTAAATACTAATTAAAAATACTTATAAAGTAGTAAATAGTTTTAAAAGTCTCTCTTTTACTACCTAGTTTATAGTCTAGTAGTCTTTCTATTTTTAGCTAAAGTTTAGCTATACTAGATATTAATTATAACGAAAGCCTAATTTAAATAGAATGGAAAATATACCCAAGTACTTCTATAGTTAAAAACGATAATAGGTTTAATATATTAAAGTAGTAAAAGGTTTATTAAATATTTTACCTCTAACTTATACAAGTTATAAAAAATAAGTATTATAGATTTTATAAATAGGTATTAAGCGCATCTTTAATACTAGTAAAGATATTATTAGAAAATAAAAGTATAATTTTACAACTTAAATAATGTAAAAGTTTACAATAGTTAAAATTATAATAGCTAATAAGCAATCTATAAAAAAATTAATTTTTACTATAAGGAAGATTAATTTAGGGAGTATAGTACTATTAAATAAGAGGGATAGTTTACATAAACTACTAGCTATTAAAAATCTATTAAAACTATAAAAAGTTTTAAAGTTTTAAATAGTAAGCAACTAACTTGTTTTACTAGAGGCAGCTACTATAAAAGTAGTTAAGGTCTTAGCGCTACTATAATATTAGTAATAATAATATATAATAAATATATATATTAATAGTAAAATAGTTTTAGTTTTAGTTTTTTTTAAATTTCTTTTCTTATATACTTTTAAGGAGTAGCTAAACTTACTAATTTTATTACTATTAATTTTATATAATATAACTTATATAATTATAATAAGTACTCTACCCTAACTTATACCTAAAAGTTAATATAATCTAACTTAACCTATACCTAAAGTCTATATAATCTAACTTAATCTATACTTAGGGTCTATATATTTTTAACCTAACTTATACCTAGGGTCTATGCGACCCTAACCTAATCCTATACCTAAGCTAGATATTCTAAACCTATTTACTAGCCTAAGTAAAACCTATATTAGCTAGTTATTATAGCGTTAGATGTAAGAAAATAGAGAAAGTGCTAAAAGGATAAGTACTCTACTATCTAGAAGAACTAGTTATTATTAATTTCTACTTATATAAGTTTAGTTTTAAATATTATATAAAAAGTATATAAAATATATAATAGTTATTTAATTTATTTTAAACTAGAAAGTTAAAAATCTTTTATAAATAGGCTTATTATACTATGCATATACTTAGGACATTATATAGTTAAAAAGGTGCTTAGTACTAATTAGCTAGGTACTAGTAAAGTTAATACTTAAGTATTATAATATCTAGCTATAGTTAAAATAAAATAAATAGAGATAACTAGAGGGGTACTATACGCCCTTTTAAAATATAGTCTAAATAATATCTATACAAATAAGAGAGTTTTAGTATAGGTTATACGTTAATATATCTTTAGTTTATTAAGTATTAAACTACTATATATTTTATATGTGGCGTTAATTTATCTACCTAGGGATAGGACGACAAAGGCTTTCATCTTAAATAATATAATAAAAAAGCAGAGACCCCTACTTAGTAATTAAAAAGAGATATATTTTAAATAGTAAATATCTTTTTCTTTATTTCTAACTTTTAAAAGTCTAAAGGGGGATATTAGATAAGACAAATTATTTCACTTTCTAACCTATTAGCTTATAACGCTAGAATTCTATATTTAAGAAGAGTATTTAGTAGTAAGTAACTAGTTTATTAATATAGGACTATATACTATATAATTTCCAGAGTAGGTGTAGTACTTAATATAGCAGTTAAGAATATTAATATAATAATAAAAATATAATAACTAGTTAAATAGCTATTTAAGAAAATAGTAGTTTAAAAAGAGAATAGAATAAACTAAATTCTATAATATTAACTAGAATAGTGCTTATTTAGTATTAAAGTAAGCTAGAAATAGTATAAAATATATAGTGTGTGTAAGGGTGTCACTAGGGCACCTAATAGTTAATGAGACAGAATAGGATAATATTAGGAGGTGAGTGGTGATGAGACGAATCGCTACCCGCTCTTATTCGAAGTGAGGGGGTTTTTATCTAAACCCCCGCTAGGCCCAAAGGAGCCATAAGTCCCCATTCGGCCACCTAAGCGATAAAGAGGCCTTATAGTGTGCTAATAGAAGTTAGTTTTAAATTTTAAACTAGTATATAAAATTATTATCTATAATAATTAGCTTTAGTAAAACTATAACTTTATCTTATCTTATTTATACACTAATTATTATCTAAAACGTTCTTAGCACTTAAGCCCCCTTTATTATTCAAACTCCCCTTATTATTCAAAGCCCTTTTATTATTTAAATCCCTTCTATTATTTAAACCTCCTTTAATATCTAAGCTTCTAAAGTCTAAGAAACTTTTAAAGCCTATTTTCTTAATTATAATACTAAAGTTATACCTATCTAGCAGCCCTTAGAAAAAAGCCTTAAGCTTTTTTCTATTATCTTTGATTTTCTTTTTACACTTTTTATTGTTATTTCCCTTAGTATACACCTTATTATTATTAAGTATACTATTCTTACTATGCGTTATTAATTAACTACCTAGGAGTAGAACAATAAAGACTTGTATCTTAAATAATATAAAAAAAAGTAGAGCCCCCTACTTAGTAATTATAAAGAGCGTTAAAAGATAATTATAATAAAAGTATTTTTACTATAGTTAATAAGATTAGTAAGATAATTAGGCTTATAGTAACTAATAAATATTAGTAAGATATATAATAAATAAGTAAAATTAACTTATAACTATTTCTTATTAGTAACTATTACTAACTCTTTAGTAGGTAGATCTATATTACCTATGCTATTATAAAAGTTCTTTTACTTTTTATAAGTGTTATTAATTAACTATCTAGAAGTAGAACGACAAAGCCTTTTATCTCAAATAACATAATAAAAAAAGCAGAGCCCTCTGCTTAGTAATTAATAAGGGCGTCTTTTTATTATTAGCTTTACTTTTAAAGCTATTAGCCTTAAGCTCTTTTAGGCCTACCTTATATATATTACATAAAAACTTTGTATATATACTACTATAACTATAAAATCCCTTTTTATTAATATCTTAAAACGATTTTCTATAAATATAACAGTAGGACGGATAACTGCTATTATTGTAATATTTTTTATTAGAAACCCCTTAGTCGTAAAAAAACTATTCTACTATAACTAAAATGTTATTGACCTATGTAACTCTATAGTAAAAGAGGGCTTTTTTCTTTACTAGTAATAATCCTATACTTAGCTAGGGCTATTTAGTAGACCCTTAAATTAACTTTATACTTAATTTTATTCTAATTTATATATATAGCTATTAGTTTTATCTTTAACTAGTTGCCTAGTTCTTATTAATTAACTAATATATAATAATAAGATATAATAATGAGATATAATAATAGATATAAAATAATAAGATATAATAATAAGATATAATATAAGATATAATAATAAGATATATAATAGATATAATAATAAGATATAATAATAAGATATAATAATAAGATATAATAATAAGATATTATAATATAGTACTCTTTTAATTATTAAAGTAAGACTGTATTAGTTCTTTTTCTTTTTATATAAGCTATTAATACTTTTATACTTTATAAAGTACTTTGTTGTTTTTTTATTATATAGCCTTTTTTAAGCTAATATTACATAGTTTAATTAGCTAATTTAGTAGTATGTAATACTTTTTTTCTTTACTATAAAGTGTATTACAAAATCTTTATATAATAGTATACCCTTTTTATTAACACTATCTTAAAACGCTTTTCTATATATATAATAGTAGGAGGGATATCTACTATTATTATAATATTTTTATTAGCAACCCCTTAGTCGCAATAAAAACCAAACCACTACCACCATATAATAGTATAGAGACTATTACTAAGTATGCTTTTAGATATTATTTTATAGTTAGTAGAACATCCTTTTTAAAAGCTATTTTATTTATAATATATAAAAAGAGAGTGCTAACTACCGTGTACTAAGAGTGCGCGAAGTCTTCTTTTAGAAAAAGTACTAACTTCTTTGTTTCTAAATATAAAGCTTTATTTATATTAGTATATAGTATAATAAAAGCCTATAATTACTATCTTAGTAAAGCTCTTCTCCTTATTATGCTTAAAATTTACTAGAATCTATAGGCTAGTACTTAAAAGGTTTTTTTAGAATACTAAAAGACCTTTTTAGGCCCTCTTTATATAGGCGATAAGCATTCTAATCTTATTACCACCCTATATAGGCAAGATAAGTTACTACTTAATAATAGTTCTAAACTATAGTTAAGTTAACCCTAAGCTAGTGTACGTAATAGCCTTATAGTGTGCTAAATAATAAGCGCGTTATTATCTCTAAGTTATATGTATTTATATGTAGCGTTAATTTATCTACCTAGGGATAGGATGACAAAGGCTTTTATCTTAAATAATAATATAATAAAAAACAAAGCCCCCTGCTTAGTAATTAAAAAGAGTGTAAAAAAAGTAATTACAAAAAAAAGCGTATTTAAACTACTAAGCAAGCTTAGCGGTCTTAGTACAAAGCTTCTATATATAAAGTTTTTATAAAGAGACTATAGTTAGAACTTTAGGGAAGGGATAAAACTTTAGCGCGGTAACGCTATAAGGTATCCTTTCTCTACTATCCTAGTTATTATAAACTTACTATCTAGATTATCGCAGATAATATAAGTTAATATTTACTATATTAATAGGTATATACTATTTTTTATAAGTAGAATACAAGTAATATATACTAAATACACTATCGCACTATTACTATATTAAGGTTGTTTTTAACAAATCTTCTACTATCTCTCTACGCCCTACTATCTATTTAAATATTAGCATTATTCCTAAAGAAGTACTTACTATTACTAAAAAGTACACGCCGTAGTTTTGCGCTGCTACTACTAATATAGCTATACTAGAGTTCTATTTTATTTATATATAGCGTTAATTTGTCTATCTAGGGGTAGAATAATAAAGGCTTTTATCTTAAATAATATAATAAAAAACAGAGCCCCCTGCTTAGTAGTTAAAAAGAGCGTAAAAAAGGAACATAAATTATATAAAACACTACTTACTACACTAAGAAAATGCACTACTAGAAGCTAGATAGTATATGATTATTATGGCTATTTATTATACTAAAAATCTTTGTTATATAAAGATTCTAACTAAGGTTAAGTTCGCACTATATATAGAGAGGAGTAAAATAGAAGGCACTATAACCTAGTATCTAGCACATAGTAGTAGTAAAATAATATACACAAAATAATAATAATTTTATTATTAATATTCTACACAATAGTATTAATAATAGTAGTTAATAAATAGTCTACTATCTAGTATAACTAAGTTATATATTATCTCTTAAATAGTAGACTATTAGAAAGCTATAGTAGTAGACCTATATAGAGTTATAACTATAGAAGCAGTGTAGGCAATAGGACACTTAACTATAGTTTAGTTAGTACACTTGCGACCTAGTAGCTATAGCGTAACTATAGTTTGCTATATTTATAGCGTATAAAGTCTGTCTACTTTTATAATATTAGTAACACCTAGTATACTAAATCTTTATTTTTAATATATAACTACTACTACTACTACTATCTTTTAAATCTATCTCTTTATTTATTATATATAGTAATGTAAAAATTTTTAGTTTTAATCTAATATTTACGTCTAACTCTAACTCTAATACTATAATCTATCGCAATATAGCTATTATTAAACTTAACTAGGATATAAATAACTAGCTAGGCAATATTAAATATAATCTCTAAAGATTTATAAATTTTATAAGACTAAAAGAATTATTAATAGGACTTTCAGATCTTATTTTTAAGTATATATATCTCTCTAGTAATGCCTTAAGACTACTTTGCTACGCTTTATACCTCTAAATTCTAAAGTATAAAATATAAGGGCGGTACACGGCCTTATAGGGTAAACCTCTCTAGAATAGCTAGAATAGTTAAAAGAGCTAGTTAAATTAAGACTATTCTAAGATAGTAGATAAAAAAGGAACGTAGGGGGCCCTTTCTTATATAGAGGGCAGTATAGGGCATAGGCCCAAGCTAACTACTACGCTAACACTAACTAGAAAAGGCGCCTTTAGAAAGGTAAAAGGCGCAAATAGAGAAAATAGAGTACAAAAAAGAGATAATAGGGCGTGCTTAGTAAGAAGACTAGTAAGTACTATTATATAACCCCCTTTTTAAAGTCTAAAAAGAGAAAGGAAAGTATGTAAAAATAGAGTGTTTTAGCAGATTTTTAATATAACTAGCACTATTTTAGGGCTAAAGAGGGTTATAATAGGGGCAATAGGCCTCTATAGTTCTAATAGTAGCCTTAGTATTTAATTTAGTTGCTATTTAGTAGAGATAATGAGGAAAGTAGTTAGAGATAAATTAGTGCTAGGTTAGAAACCACATCTTAACGTTTAGTGTTTTGCTAATAGAGCGCATTCTTAGCTTTAATACTATATAAAAATACAATTAGCTAAAAAAAATTTATTTAGTTTATTGCGCACGGGCGCAATTATATTATATAATATTTTCTAGTGCTATAAAAGAGTGTTAAGAAACGTGTTAACCTAACTATATAGTTTTTAATTAGAGTAGGGCACCTCCTAAAGCTATAGGGACTGTTAGGGGTAGAAGTGCTAAAAGCTATAGGTGCCCTACGCGCGCGCGATAGCTAGGTAGCTACTAAATTAGTAGTAAGCTAGCTAGAAAAGAGATAGCTAGGGGTAAGAGTATTAAAAGTAATAGGTGCCTATGCGTAGTAGACTAGCTAGGAAGCTACGTAACTAGTAGTAAACTAGGCTACCTATTTTAATAACTTAGGGTGCTTTTAAGGGGGGAACACAATAGATAACTTGTAGATTCGAGTAAGGGCTAATAGTTAGGGGGCAGCTTCTAATTGTTAGCATTCTAGAAGACTTTATTAAGTAGTTTACTATCTAATTTATTGCCTAAGCATCCTTTTTATAAAGAGTTAGACTTAGGCTTAATTAGATTAGTAAATTTAGGGTTGCTGTTAGAAAGGTTATTGTAATAGGTAGTCTCTTTATCTGCTAATCTATTACTATAATAGGCGGCGTCATTATCTTCTAGGCTATTACTATAGTAAGTAATACTAAGTTTATAAAGATTATTTTTATTAAGCGCCTCTTCTCTAGTGTAATTACTATAGTTCTTACTATAGTTCTTACTAGGTTAGGCGTCTTCTAGACTAAAGTAATTAGGCTTAGGCTCTATTCTAGAGTTTCTATTATTAAAAAAAGTAGTTAGGGTTGCCTAATATGCGTTAATTTTAGCACCCTTAGGGGATACTAATATAGAGCTATTAGATTTAGAGGCTTTAAAGGCTAGCTGCTAGTAAGTTTAGGGTAGAAGTAGAATTATAATAGGGAAGTTTAACTATAATTTATTAATAAGCTATATAAGAAGGTAGCTAGGCAATATTAATAGTCTAGTAATTAGTTACCTAGCTAAATATTTAATAAGTAGTAGATAAGAGCTAGGGTAGTTATAGTAAAGAAAGTAGGTTTCTATAACTAGTGCTACTCTAGTTTAAATATAAGCTTAACTAAGATCTAAAATAGTAAAAAATTAAGGTAGAGTATATAAGGCTACTTAGTAAGGTAAAGTAGTAAAAGATTAGAGTAGACTAGATAAAGTTACTTAGTAAGGTTAGCGCTAAGGTAACCTAGTGTTAAGGTTTTCTAAGTGTTAGAACAGTTTATTAAGAGCGTCTATTATAAAGGTAGTAAAGAATAATAAGAAAAAATACCTAAGAAATTAATAGTTAGGCGTAGTAAGGTACTTAGATTTAGTAAGTCTAGATATTTTACAAGTGTAAGCTAGCGTACTTAGTAAGTAAGGTAGAGCGCCTTATAAAAAAGGTAAAAGTATTCTTTATATAAAATCTTTATAGGTAGCGCTATAGCGTCTCTAGAGCCTAATTCTAATTTTTCTTACTTAGTGCTTTTGGCCCTTATAGTGTAACGCTAGCTTTATATTATAGGCAAATTACTCTTTAGAGGTAATATAGTTATTATTTAGTATTATTTAGAAATGTTTAGGGCGGCCTCTTAATAAACTAAAAGGATCTCTTTTAGTAGATCTAGGTGCAACCTATTAAACTAGAGTATAAAGTCTTATAGAGATAACTAATAGAAATTTCTATTACTACGCACTATAACTAGTAGCTAGTAGACTTAAAGTTCTAGTCTCTCTAAATAGGCCTTAGTAGTGTCTTAATTCTACTAGCGTAAAGTAGTACTACTACTTTTATAACTTATAGTAATCTCTTTTAATAGACTATAGTAGCGTAATCTATTAAACTAGTCTTTTATAAAAATAACTAATAAAGTTTCTACCCTTATATATTAAGTAGAGGAGGAACTTAAAAGCAGCCTCTTTTAATAGACCTTAGGGCAGTAAAACATAAACTCTCTACTGCTAGAAATCTTTTCTAGTAACTAATAAAGTTTCTACCCATATATATATTAAGCAGAGAAGAGACTTAGAAGCAGCCTCTTTTAATAGACCTTAGCGCAGTATAGTAGCTACCTAGCACTAGGGATCCTTTCTAGTAACTAATAAAGTTCCTACTCTTATATAATAAGTAGAGGAGGGACTTAGAAGTAGTCTCTCTTAATAGATCTTAGCGCAGTATAACAGCTACCTAGTATAACTAGTAACTAATAAAGTTTCTACCCTTATATAATAAGTAGAGAAGGGACTTAGAAGTAGTCTCTTTTAATAGACCTTAACGTGTTTATAAGCGAGCGGCGAATATAAGCGAGCTGTAAACCCCACTAAGTCTCTAAGCCTTTTATAGCATATAAATTCACAACGCATTAATATTCTATTAATATAATAGCTATCCTAAATTAAGTAGTATCTATAGAAGCCTTCTTACACGTGCGCGAGTTGTGCCTAGACTCCCTACAGCGTCTGCAGCGCGCAGAAGCCTGCTGGCTCGCACCTAACTACGCCTTGCCTTGCCGTATTTCTCCCTCTAATTGCTACTCAACAGCCTTTTAAGCAATAATATTCTCTCCCTTTGCCTTTAATAAAGTGCCTCGCTTTTAGATCCGCTTCTTTTTACGCTGTTTACGCGTTATAGCTGCCTTATTTGCCCTTTATAGAGTAGCTATCTCCTCGCGCATAAGCACTATTAAATTTAGCGCCTCTTGTAAGCTAATTAAGCAACTAGATAACTAAGGTAGGAGAGAATCTCTAATGCCTTTAAATCCGCTTACGAACTAGAGTTAACTAACTAAGTGTTGCAGCTGCTTGCTAGTAGAGCTACTAGCTAGCGCTGGCGACAGTGTACGAAGCTTAATATTAAGCTTTAAGAGCACTGCGTCTAGATTGTGTAGGACTAGCCTAGAGCCTCGAAAGCTTGCGCAGATATTCTCCTTTATAATTAACTAGTTGTAGGCGGCACAAAAGGCTAGTAGAAACTTAAGCTTAGTAATATAGTTAATATAGTTGCGTATTAGGCCCTTAACCTAGCGCCTATACGCCCGCTTCAACGGCGAGAAGCAGCCCACATTAAGTGGCTATAGGAGGTGTGACGAATATAGTGGCATGCATAGGGTATAGATCTTGTTCTCCCTACAGATCTTCTAGAATTCAAGTAAGTTGTGGCTCTTATAGCCGTCGAGTATTAGGAGCTGACGCGCACCTACTCTACGCTCTCTACTGTATGCTTAATAAAGTGCCGTAGCCAAGCAACACTAAGCTTGTTCGTAGTCCACCTATTGTCGCTAAGACCAATAGTCCAGTCACTTGGTATATTGTCGCCCTCGTACCAGGCCGAGAGGTGGTACTTGCCAGCGAAGATGACGAAGGGCGGGATTGCCCACCCAGCAGCGTTGATTCCGTGGATCGTTGTTGTCACCCACTCACGATTGCCTGGCTGGATCGCTTTTGGCCAACCACGTCTCTCTAAGCCTGTAAACGACTAGCTGGGAGGATATCTTGCCTATTAGAAAGCCAGTCTCGTCGAAGTTGAAGGTGTCCTTATCGCAGATACCGTAAGTGGCCTTTGTACGTGCTACTAGCTTAAACTAGGCCTGTATAGCTGTTAGGTCCTCGCAGCGGGCTCGCTGTAAATCGCGTTGTAAGGCTGTCTGTTCGCTTAACAAAGTTTCTAGGCCACTGCTAGCCAACGTGGCCTGCGCTACGCTCAGCGAGCAGCTTATTCGCTATATCTCGTACAGCACATAGAGTAGGCGCAAAGCCTCGCGAATCTAGGTTAAGTATATGCTCAATAATAACCTCCTCTTCTAGCTTAGTAAGCTTCTTTAATTTAGGCTTATAATTGCGTCGCGTAGTAGTTCTAGCGCGTTAGCTGCGAAGCGTGCTTTTAGGAACGTTAAATGTCGCTGCAGCGCGATTAACGCTCTAGATCTAATTCTAATTAATAGCTAAGATAGCTAGGGAGACATCTGCTTTGTTATAGGGCAATTAAATAAGTGTTAGTTAAGCCATTATAGTTAATAGGTAACGCGTTATAGAAAGTTAGTAGGGTTCGCAGCTCGCTTATATTCGCAGCTCGCTTATAAACACGTTAGCGTAGTGTAATAACTACCTAGCATAACTAGTAACTAATAAGATAAAACTTTTACTAATTTAACTACCTATAGGCAGCGTCTTAAGAAAGGAGTAGATATTATATTACTGCTTATAGCTAAATAAAAATAGTTAGTCTTAGAATAATATAAGGGCGGTACACAGCCTTATAGGACAAACCTCTCTAGAATAGCTAGAATAGTTAAAAAAGCTAGTTAAACTAAGACTATTCTAAAATAGTAGATAAGAAAGGGATATAAGGGGCCCTTTCTTATATAGAAAGCGGCGTAGGGCATAGGCCTACACTAACTACTACACTAATATTAACTAGAAAAGGCGCCTTTAGAAAGGTAAAAGGCGCAAATAGAAGAAATAGAGTGTAAAAAAAAGGTAATAGGGCGTGCTTAGTAGAGAGACTAGCAAGTACCATTATATAAAATACTTCTTTAGTATTTAAATATTAGTAAAAAAGATATAGCTTTTATAATATAATAATAGTATAATACTAAGACTATATTATAAAAGCTTTAAGATAAAAATAATAAGTAAAGAAAAGAAAAGAAATATTTTTTTAAAATATATAGAGCTAGAGGCGTAGTAGGCGTAGTAATAGCATAAGAAGCTTATTAAGGTAGTAGTAATTATTTAGAATGCTATTAAGGTAGGGGACTATAAGTAATAAGGGTAAGAGTAAGAATAAGTAGTAGTAGTAGAAGTATAGAAAAGATAGATAGTTATAGTAAGGTCCTAGGGGGTGGTATATAGCTCGCTAGTTATAAGAAAAAATTTACTATAAAAAAGAGAGTTAATATTAGAAAGAGAAATATTATAGACATTTTAGTATATAATATAACCCTATAAGAGAAAACTATAAATATACTAAAAATATATTAAAAAAAGATAAAGTAGTAAAATTAATTAGGCTAAATAGAAACTATTTATTAGTATATATAAATTAGCCCCTTATACTAATAATAAAGTAGTTAATTATAAGATATACTAGATACTAAAGTTAATAATAATATAATATATAGCTACTACGTACGTAGTATAAAATACGCAACTAGACAAAGATTACCTATTTAGACTACCTTTCTATCTTTGTAAATATTTAATTACTAGTTAAGACCTTAAGGTTAGTAAGACTAGTAAAGTGTTAGGGTGCCATTTAGTGTTAGGAGTACTAGGAAGTGCGCGCGTAATTTATTATTAAAGATCTTTATTATATAGAGATTCTAACTAAGGTTAAGTCTACACTATATATAGAGAGAAATATAATAGAAGGTACTATAATCTAGTACCTAGAATGAAGTAGTAGTAGTAGTAATAAAATATATATAAAATAATAATAATTTTATTATTAGCATTCTGCACAATAGTATTATTAGTAGCAGTTAATAAATAGTCTACTATTTGGCATAACTAAGTCACATATTATCTCTTAACTAGTAGACTATTAGAGAGTCGTAGTGGAGCGCGAAGTCGCAACTATAGTTTACCGTATATATATTATATATGTCTCTTATAATATCTATAATATCCGCGTAATTTATCATATATTATAGTAGCAGTAGTAGTAAAGTATACGTACGTGCATATAGTAGATTATTTATTATCTAGTAATAGAGTAGTAGATAAGTAAGTTAGAGTGTTATTATTATAGTGTTAGTTGTCTTAGAAGCTAGGGGAGATGTTAGAAAAACTTTAACACGCTCTAGTCCTAGAGCTTAGCACATATATAATATTACGTAATATTATATAGGCGCTAGTAATACAATAAAAAGACATAGTAATTAAACATAGTAGGACTACTTAAAAGCTAATAAGTAGAGGTAGTTTATACTCCTATCTAGAAGAGAAAGAGAGTTAATAAAATAGTTAGGTTAGTTACTATTATTATTATTATAGCAAAAAAAATTATTAAAGAAATTATTAACTATATAATATGGTGGTCGGTTAAACAACTAGTCTAGAATTACGTAACATTATAAACTAATCCTAGGAAAGAGGCTATTTATTATATATATATTCTAATAATATAGAGCTATTATACTTAAGGAAATTAAAAAGTACTAAAGAGAGTATTAAGCCCTTTATTAAAAATTTTCTATTCTACTACTTTAATAAAAAATAGTATAAAGTAAAGATAAGAAATATATACACTTTTAGTCTATCGCGCTAGCTACTTGCTAAAAGGTAATAAAAACTTTTCTAATTAGAATATTTAAAGGTATTTCTTTATAACACTTTACTTTTACTATAAATTATTAATATACTAATAGCTTTAAATACTAATATTAACACTATTTATATAAAATAAGTTATAATATAGGCTAAGAATATTATAAAGAATACTTTGCACACGTTCTATACACAGTATAACACTATAAGAAAAAGCTATAGATGTGCTAAAAAACGCTATAAATTAGGATCAAGTAATAAGACTAGTAGTTTAGCGACTATTTAGAAACACTATTTGTAAGCATATGCAAATTAGCTAGCCCCTTATAATAGAGTTAATTACAAGCTATACTATAGTCTATAGATACTAAAGTTAATAATAATAATATAACGCAGCTACCTGCGCACAAAGTATAAGAATCCACTACTAGATTAAGTGTTTATCTACACTTATATATAGAGTATATTATCGCGTAAAACCTTAAAGTTATAATTTAGTATAGCTATTCCTTGCCCTAATAATACTATTACTACTAGGCGGGTAGTTACACGTCTATACGTGTATAATATAAATGATAATAATAATAATAAAGCTAGCTAGAATTAGTATTATAAAAGTTAAACGCCTAGTATTGCTATCTATATAGTAATAGAATATAAGTAGTGCAGCAAATAGATTGCCTTAGCTAGTTTGTTAGAGTTCTACTACCTTAATAAGTATATAGAAACTATATATATAGAATTTAACTTATAGCTTACTTTCTACTAGTTTTGCTACCTTATACTTAGCTATATTAATAAGGATTACTAGATATATTGTTAAAGATAATAGGAGAGAATAGGTAAAAATTATAAAAGGCTCTAAAATAACTAAACAAGACTATATAATTTAGAAAAGCTATAGTGTAATTATAAGAGTAAAATCTATATAAAATAGCTATAAGAGGTGTTAGGCATATAGGTATACGCCTATTCTATAGAATTTCTATAAAAGATAGGTAGAGTAATACTAGGTGTTTAGAGGTTAATAGGTTATTAGTAGAGAATAGTAGAATACTATTTAGTATTAGAAGTAAGAAGCGCGCGCGCGCGTAATTTTATTATATATTATAATAGTAGTAGTAGTAGTAGTAATAGTAGTAGTAGTAGTAGTAGTAGTAGTAGTAGTAGTAGTAGTAGTAGTAGTAGTAGTATAGTAGTAGTAGTAGTAGTAGTAGTAGTAGTAGTAGTAGTAGTAGTCGTAGTAGTAGTAGTCGTAGTAGTAGTAGTAGTAGTAGTAGAGTGTATATAGTAGTAGGTTGTGAATTATCTAGTAATATAGTAAAAAGTTAAAAAGTAAAAGTTAATTATCTAGTAAAGTAGCAAGTAGATAAGCAAGTTAGAGTGTTATTATTATAAGTTGTTATCTTAAAAGCTAGGGGGAGAAATACTAGTAAAACTTTAACGCGCTCTAGATCCTAGGGCTTAGCGCGTATATAATATAATATTATATAATATTACTTAACATTATATAGGCGCTAGTAATGTAATAAAAAACGCAGTAATTAAACGTAGTGGGCCACTTTAAAAACTAATAAGTAGAGGTAGTTTATACTTCTGCCTAGAAGAAAGGCTAAGAATATATAGCTAGTAAATAAGTATTATAAAAAGTATATAGATAGGTAAGTAGTTAGGCGCTTAGTTAGGTTAAATATATATATTTAATACTAAAGCTATGCTTTTACTATAATAAGTAAATAAAGTAATTATTACTATAATAATAAAGATATTTTATATAGTAATTTACTATGTGTTATTAAATTAACTACCTAGAAGTAGAAAAACAAAGGCTTGTATCTTAAATAACATAATAAAAAAAGTAGAGCCTTTTACTAAGTAATTAAAAAGAGTATAAAAGGTAATGTAATTATAAAAAATAAGTAGTTTACTCTAAAAATTATATATAGCTAATAAAAAATATAATTAGTTAAACCTAATATAATCTAGTCTATATAATTTTAACGTAACCTATAGCCTATATAACTCTAACTTAACCTATACTTATTACTAGTATAAAATCTATAGGTAAAGGTTAAGTTAGGGTTAGAGTCTTATATAAGGGAACCTAACTCTAACCTAACTTATACCTATTTACTAGTCTAGTAAAGTAGTCTTCTTAGTTATATACTATTTTAATAGCTTAAATATAACTTAGTTTTTTCTTTTTACACTTTATTCTTAGCTATTTCTATACTTTTTTAATAAGTGTAAACCTATTAGCTAGAGTAGATATAAGAGTAGACTATTATAAAATATTAGACTTTAGTTATAATAAACTAATAATAGTAGACACTACTTACTTTAATATATTACTAATTAGTAATAATAAATAGCTTTCTAACTATTTATATATAAACTATTTAAAGTTTTTTATAAAAACCTCTCCCTTAATAAATGTATAAAATAAATGTCGACTTACTACATATCTTTTTTAACCTGTTTTTTTAGTTTAAGGTTAAAGTAAATTAAGATAAAAGGTTATTATATACTATATATAGCACCTAATTCTAATTAAAGACTAACCTTAAACACTACCTAATAACGTAATAATAGTTTAAACTTACTTACACTCTATCTATACCTTATAAGATTTTAACCTATATAAGGTTTACTTACGCTATACATAGCACACACCTAGCTTATTACTACTACTATTATTAGTTATTCTTACTCGCGCTGCTACGCGGCGTACTTACTTAGATAAGTTAATATAGTTATAATAGCTAGGAGAATCTTATAGATCTATATAACGCTTTTATTACACTAGAGATTATTAATACACACTTATTCTCTACTTTTTATCTCCATTTTTAGATTCTATTACTAATAAAGAGTAATTTTATTTACTAGAGTAGGAATATAGTCTTTTTAGTTTTTATAACTAGATAAGCTATTAATCTAACTAGTATATAAGGATTGCCTTACAAATAGTTAGGTATACTAAACTTTTATAGATAATTATTTTATAAATAAAATAGAACTCTAGTATTATTACCTTAGCGGCAGTAGCGCGAATTTTTAGCGTGTACTTTTTAGCAACAGCGAGTACTTTAGGAATAATATTAATGCCCTAGATAGATAGTAGGGCGTAGAGGTATATATAGAGAAATAGTAGGAAAATTTATTTAGGATAACCTTAATATAGTAATAGAGTAACAAACGTGTATCTAGTATATATTACCCTTGTTCTACTACTATAAGCATAGTAGTAGTATAACGTATTCTATTAGTAAGCCGGCCATATTAGTAAGCCAGCCACTTTTTCTTAGCATAACTAACTTATGTTATAACTCTTTAATTTATCGCTATTAAACAAGGAGTCTACGTACATTGTACTTATATTTAATTTAGAAGATATCTCTGTATCTTTTTTATACGTTTGCGCGTTGTGTATAGTCCCCTTATAGTTTTTATAGCGCTATAGAGCTAGTTAGTCTCTTTCTTAATTACTACTACTACGAGCCTTCTTTAATTGCTAAGGCGCCTACAACGCCTTAGCAGCTACCTGCGCTGCTATAGTCCTATACTCTATAGTCCCACCCTATTAGATCTGCTTTTTTTTTGCGTGATTTCTGCTTAGTTATTACTATTAATTGCTCCTTAAGCTTATGAACGCGGGTAGTTAAAAGAGCGTTTTTTAATATAGTATAAGTTCACTAACTTTTATAAGCTAAGAGAAGCTAGCCTAAGCTATAATAGGCGATTAAGTAAAGAAGTCGCTTACTAGCTTTAACTAGAATCTAAACTTATATATATTACTTAGTATTTTTAATTGCTATAGCGTCTCCTATAGTAGGGGTGCTAGTAGAGTACGCAGCTATACTTTAAGGCGATCTAACACTATCTACGCGTTAATAGGGATAAGGCCTAATGCCTTTAAGGCCTTATAACAGTTCTTCTCTATAAACACATTAAAGAACGCGTCTTTAAAGGCTAGAAGAAAGCCTTTCTTATTAATATAGAAGACGCGCCTACGTGCTAAGTCGCTAACACACTAAGAGTACTTGCGCTTTAATAGCGAGAAGTAAACTATACTAAGTGGCTAGAGGACGTGCGATAAGTGAGGTAGTATGCAGAGAGTAAGGATCTTATTTTTAAGGTAGTAGTCCTTAAAATCCTAGTTAAGGTGGCTCTTATAGCTATTTAAAATAAGCAGCCTATACCCTCTTACCTAGCGCGCCTTTGTATGCGCGTTAAAATGCTTTAACCACTCTAGACTAAGCATATTATTAGTCTAGCTATTCTTAGAGACTAAGAGCTTTTAATTGCGTAGTATATTTGCCTCCTTATACTATATAGAGATATAGACGCGTCTTTTATAGATAATAAAAGGTGGGGTTATATACTTAGCAGCGCAGATACTCTAAATAATAATAACCTACTTGTAATTACTTAGCTAAATAAGCTTACGTTAAGCACATCTCTCTGCGCCTATAATAACCTTTATTAAGTTAATAACGCCTATCTAGAAGCTAGTCTTGTTAAAGTTGTGCACGTCGTTATTATAGATGCTATACTTAGCTTTAGTATCCTCTACCAGCTTAAACTACGCGCTAATTATCTCTAGATCCTTTTAGAGCATTCTCTAGCGGTCTTTAGCTTAATTAAAGGCTATTTTATGCTTAGCTAAGCGCGTTATAAAGCGCTTAGCCCAGCGCTTACTAATAGGCTGGCCACTGCGTATACTTAGTAGTTTGTTAGCTATATCTTTTACCTTATATAGCTAGGGCGCGAATCCTCGCAAATTACGGTTAAGGATATATTAGACAATTGTCTACTCTTTAGTTACAGTAAGTTTCTAAATCCCTAGTTAAGTTTAGGCGCGTAGAGTAATTCTATAAAGCTAATTAGAAAGGCGCTAGTGTTTAACGTTAAAGGTAGTAGCTACGCGTTATAGGCTTTAAATTTAGCTAGAAGTATAGGCCTTAAGAGTAAGATTAATTCTGCCTTCTTAGTTAACTAATATTGCATTGTGTTGTAGAGACATATTAGAGTTACTAAAGTGTTAGTTATGCTAAGGAAAAGTAGTCGGCTCACTTATATAGTCGGCTTACTAATAGAATACATTATACCTATTAATATATTAACTTATATTATTTGTAATACTTAGAATAGTAGTTTATAACTTAGAATAGTAAAGAAGAGATAGCTTATAGTATAGCTACGCTAAAGTTATATCTCCCCTAAAGTTCTAAGTAGCCTCTTTATAAAAATTTTACTTATAGAAGTAGCTTTACACTAAGACTACTAAGCTTACTAAGTAGTTTAAACGCGCATTTTTATAACTACCTTTTTATGCTTTTGTTTTTAATTACTAAGTAGGAGGCTCTGCTTTTTTTATTATATTATTTAAGATAAAAGCCTTTGTTGTGCTATCTCTAGGTAGTTTAATTTAATGCCACACATAAAATAAACGCGTTAAAGGGCCTATAATAACGCTTTTACTAAAAGCTATATAAGTAAATACTAACTTAAAATCTATCTTACTTTAAATTACTTTTCTATATTAGTAGTAATTTAAATATTAAAAAAATAAGCAGTAAAGTAATATAAAGTATAATAAAAAATAACTAAGTATAATAGGTAGTAGTAATAATAGAATAGAATAAATTACTATAGGGTAAAGGTTTCCTATAAATAAAATTATATACTAGGGGTTACCTAACTTAGTTAACCTTAGTATATATTTAGGTTTTATAATAATAAAGTAGTTACTAATATATATATATATATATTCTTTTTAATTACTAAGTAGGGGGCTCTGCTTTTTTTATTATGTTATTTAAGATAAAAGCCTTTATTATCCTACCCCTAGGTAGATAAATTAACGCTATATATATATAGAGTGCACTAAACTAGTATTATATAATTAATAACTAAGTAGATATAATCTATTATTATTATTATTAACGTTTTTATTGCTTCTAAATTCTCTGTAAAGTAAATACAGCCATAGGAAAATCGTAAGATATAATCTATAATTACTATAGCTAGCTAATATTTTTCTTAGTAAGAAGAGCCTAATAAAAATAAATAAATAAATACCTTAGACTACCCTTTTATATAAAAGGCCTCTTACATTTCTTTCTTATTATTTATTTTAGAGTAGTATTAATTTAACTAGCTTATTTAACAATTCTAGCTATTTCTAATAGGTTAGCTTTATAAAAATTAATACTATCTTTATATTACTATAAGACTAATCCTTTTTTTAGCTATAGATAGTAATATAATAGTTACTTCTTTTTTAAAATACTACTTATAGGTAGTTAAATTAGTAGAAGTTTTTATTTTACTTACTTAGTTAAAGTAGAAAGTTTATTAGTTACTAGTTATAATAAATAATTATTATTCTATACTAAGGTCTATAGTAGTACTAGTATTTAGTTACTTAGTTACTTAGTTATTATAAAGTAAATTATAGAATTAGAGCTTTTTTTATATAAAAGAGCGCGCTAAGACTCGCTTAGTAAGTTCGAACACGCTTTTTTTATAAGCACCTTTTTACGCTCTTTTTAATTACTAAGTAGGAGGCTTTACTTTTTTTTATTATATTATTAAGAATAAAAGCCTTATTATTCTATTTCTAGGTAGATAATTTAATAATATATATAAAGAGAAGACTAAATAATAGTTAGTAGTAGTAAAGAGTTTTTTTTAATTATAGTTTCTATTATAAAGAATACTTCACGCACGTTTCGTATATAGTATAATACTATAAGAAAAAGCTATAGGTGTGCTAAAAAAACGCTGTAAATTAGGGTAAAGCAATGAGACTAGTTTGGCGATTATTCGGAGACTTAATTATAGTTTATACTAATATAACTAAGTTACTATTATAAAAAGTAAATAGAATTATAAAACACACTAAATAAATAAGCGCTTATAAACTATTTTTTACGATCTTTTTAATTACTTAGTAGAGGATTCTACTTTTTCTATTATGTTATTTAAGATTAAAGTCTTTATTATTCTATCTCTACGTAGATTTAATTAACGCTATATATAAACTATTTAGTTTTATATATATTTATTTATATAGTATCTTATAAAGCTAGTATATAGAAAAAAAAGTTATAGTCAGATTTCTCTTTTACTATAGTATACTTATGGGATATAGCTTTGTTTACAAAAAAAATAGTAGTCTATTTATTAAAAAGAGCGCAACAATGTGTCCATTACTTCCTCCACAGGTACAACACGCCGCTGTGGAATTGGTCCGTGATACTTGGGATCGATGGCTCTTGCGATGATGGCATTGTCGAGCGCCATAAAAAAGACGACTAGACATAGAGCGAGCACGATAATGGCTAGCAGCGCTTTTCCTGGGTAGTCGGTGATAGAACCGTCGTCGTCTCCTGGTGTGTGAGATCATCGTCTTTGGGGTGCTGTATTGTCATGTAGAGGTGCACTATCACCATTTCATGTAACAGTTTCTTCGTCGTGTTTCTCGTGCTCGTCGAAAGTCGATATCCACTTCTTCTAGTATTACATTCAGATTCGCTGGTCTGGGCGATATAGAACCTGATACAGGTTTGGAGCTCGAAGCACCTCATCTTAAAGCAGGCGTATTATGAGCACTACAAAACGCCATTCTTGAGAGCGGGCACCAGTTTGCTTTTTTTGACTCGCGTCACCGCTTGAAACCGGTACCGATGGCATGCCTGAGCTGTTGGCGAGTGCCTGTCTTGGGCTACCTAGGTATTCAAAGGATGGAGTTGCATGTTGAGTTTTTGTGGTTTGGTCTATTACAGCACCGTGACCTTTTTTAGCACTCGCTGGAGTCAAATCAGCGATCATACCGCTATCTCTTCTACCTAGGTACCATCCAACATATCCATATCCATGTTCACCCAAAGAGAATAACCCCCTTAATACGGCGCACGCCTTCTTGAGATACGTTATATGCCCCTGCCTTGTCTCTCTCGTGTTTGTCTTGCTAACTCTTTCATTGTTATTTCTTGATTGCGGAGCAAACATAGCATGAATTCGGGAGGTGAAAGGCGTGTAGAACTTGCTGCGGTTAGGGTCTCTTCAAGTGAAACGTTAGTTATTTATAGGCTTTTTAATGCTAGATATTGGATGCGTGCAGACCCCCGCCTGATTTGATCAATGAGGTACAGGTTGGGAACTTCTCGAGTGTGCTACGTACCGAGACATAGTATTATACTAAGTTGTGCAAAGTAGTTCTAGAGTGTGACCAAACGCGTGAAAGACATGCGTTATTAGACACGATGATTTTGCTTTTAAAAATGAATGACAACAACATTAATATGATGATTCTATGCCTTCTTCGGTTTGGAGTTTTCACGGCCGCTGACGCTGCCTAGGTACTATGGAAAGTCCATTGGTGAAACGATATGTTTTCCTCCCTTTCCAAAGTGATCATGTGGAAAGAAGCTCTAAGTGCATTACGTACTACTAAATCAGTTGTGGCAGATTGCACTATATATAAATACCCTTCCATACACCCCCACTGCTTCTCAACGCAGATTATCAACCCTCAGCTCCATCACTCGCTGGGCTAGACCAATAAGCCAAACAACGCAGACAATGTCAGACAACGGGCGACCTTACAAAGACTTCCCTTATGACGGCATTCTCAACTACTGGGGTGCTGAAAAACTTTCGACGACTGTCTTGTATCATAACGCCTCTACATTTGAGATGGCAAGGTTCCTAAAAGACAAATTCCCAGGCGTTTATAAGATCCACGAGGGTCACCGATACACTGTACGGGAGCTCTCTCGTATTGTCAAAACGGTGCAGCGCTTGCAACGGTCGATAGTACGCTATCGTGAGGCTTATGGCCATTACTTATCGCTCGTTTTTTGGTGTTGTTATCGATCGATCGCTCAAAATAAGCAGGATTACGTATGATAAGCCGCACTACGGCAGTAAATTACTATAAGTAGTTTAGCGTACAAATCAGAGTGAATTGAACTCTGGGAAGGCTGCTTCCGCTGCTGTCTGCTCCCTGTCCTTTCGCTTAATTTGATTACTGCGTTTAATAAGAGGACACTTAACTACGCGGTTCTTAAGCTAGTTCTTCTGTAGTTAGATAGCCTTAATAGTTAATGCTAATAGGCTGTTTCGATTGTTAGTGATAGTGCGTCTAGCTGTACTGAAGCAGCGCTCACACTCACAGCTGGTACTTGGGATAGAAAGGAAATTAACAGCTATTTTGAAAAGTATAGGGTACTTACTGCGGCTAACTTTCAGCTACTAAAGCTACAGGTTAGCTATTAACCCCTGATAGGCTTTGTCTTTGTTTAGGTCCTTGTTGAGATTGTTAATGTACTTGTCTAATTAAGAGCTGCGTTTGTGCTATTTATAGCCGTAGTTGCTGTAAAGGTACTTTTAATTAACCTCTATAATAGCTGCAAGCGGATTGTTAGTATAGCTAGCGGGTAGCTTGCGTCTTTAGGGTTGCTCCTTGTTTTGCGTTTCATTTAATAATGCTTTAGTAGCGAGATACTCCTTAAACGTGTTGCGGAGAGAATTGTTAGCCTTCCGCTGCCAATCTCGGTAATTACGCTAGTGAGATTTAAACTAGTTAAGGCGCAGCCTAGGGTAGAGAGCTATAGCGATAGTATAGAAGCTTGGAGTTGGTTCTATAACAAGCTTCTCCTAGTAGGTGTTGAGCTTCTCTAGGCTATAATTGATAGCTAATTTAAAGTAGCTCTTATCGTTGTTGTCAAACTTACTAGCCGCAGTGTTGTAGTGCTGCCACAAGACTTGAAGGTTGATAATAGTTTGCCATAATGAGCCGAAGCCTGACACGCTGTTGCTGCCTTCAAGTGCTTTGCAGAGGTCGTACGGCACCTTTAAAAAGATGATAAGATCGTCAACCTCTAGCCAATTGTCGTCGGAGAGAGCGTTAAGTATAGGGTTGTAGTGAGAACTATCACTATCATCGTCGGCATCAAACTCCTTGTCGTTCTTAACAGTTTGTCGATATTTGCGTTAGAAGGCTTTGATTAGCTTACGCAGCTCACTGTAATAGAGAAGCATGAGATAGACTAAGTGCTAGCGTACCTTGCTGTCCTGGAGTAACTGAAGCTTAACAAGCTTCTATATAGGGTCCTTATTACTAAGATCGCTAAAGACTAAATAAAACAACTTATGACGTTTATGTGAGGCACAAACAGCTCTTACAAAGTTATAAAGCTTGCCAACAACGCTATAGTTGTGGTAAAGTCTGAATTGATTAATAGGAGCTGCCTGAGCAAGCTCTTCTTCAAACTTCGAGACTCCTTCACTATACAACGTTGCTTTAACAATAAGGTTGATAATGTAACCTGCGCAGCGGATGCGGTGCTAAGTACTAAGGCAGAGAGTTGTAGACTCCCTGTTAAGGTGTTTAATAAGTTTCTTGTTGTTATTTGTAGCGTTGTTGCCTATAAAATAGTTAAAGTTTAACTTAAAGTTGTACTTTTGCATAACGTTAAGTATTACTAAGGCCTGCGCACTAGCTGTGTGATCACTAAGGAGGTTGCGGAAACCTATTAGGAGGTCTTGTTGATTGTAATCAGCGTTAACAAAGTGAGCAACTACACTTAGGAAGCTAAGATAGTTAGCGGATGTCTAAACGTCAACGCTTATAGCAACCTTTCTAGCAGCTGATTAGATGAGCTGACGTACCTTAGCCTTCCAATCCTCGCACTGCTTCCTGATGTATAACAAGAGTGTGTTTAACGAATTAGGTAAGGCGTGTAATAGCTCCGCACAATTCTAGGTTAACAGGCCTTAGGTTAAAGGGTTTGTAACGTCTTAGAAGCTCAAATCTCTTATAATTGTCTAGTTAACAACTAAGGCTTAGAAGCTATCCTCCTCCTAGGGCATATGTGACGGCTAAGTTGAAGAACTAGGGACGTGCGCAGCAGCTGTGAAGGGGGACTCTAGTAGAGGTATAGGCGTACTGGGGATACGCTAGCCAGTAGATGGATCAATAGAGTGTACTTTCCGCACGTGATCTTGGATGTGTGTGTAGTGCCGTTGATAGCTATAGCGTTATTAGTTTAACAACTTTAGTGACAAATCTTACACAGCTAAAGCTTAGTAATGCTGTTATCGTCCTTAGTGTACTGTAGTTAAAGCCCGAAACGCCATATATTAGAGAGCGCACGGCGACCGGATATATAGGCCTTATACCTGACGGCATAGCCTAATCGGGAAGGCTGGAGCCGCTTACCCTTCCGATACACATGGTGGAAATCGACGTCAAACCTCACGCCGCATATACAGCTGTCTTACCTGTTGGCAGCGGGTAATCGTGGGTGGGAGGGCCTTCGGGTAACGGTGAAGGTGATGACGATGGAGAGCCAAGACAGATAGTAGATGAGGTTTGAGAGCCAGGTTGGGAGGACGACGATAAGGCTTAAGAGGCTTAAGAGTACTTAGAAGCTCTTATCTTGCCAAGCCTCCAAGAGCTAGGCCTATAGTGGGTTAGTGAAGGTGTTGCTGGCGGCAAGGCATTGTGTGAAGTGTGGTTATTAGCCAAGTATCGACGCATTATTAAGAGATGCGGATGTGTATAGAAGCGTAGACAGCTTTAATCAATTGCGTGGGTATTCTTTTAGGTGGGTTAATAATTGACGATTGACGACTGACGATTGCCAATTGATTATGGCGCGTACGGGCGTTATGGTGTTTGGGGGATGATGCCGGAGACGTCAACGTCGGCTAGCTGGCTGCTAAGACTCGTAGGCGAGGCCTCGCCTCTATTGGCCAATAAGCGATAGAGGATTAGGCAGCCCTGAGCTATCCTGGGGCTGCTCCTAGGGGAGCAAAGTTGGTGGTTGAGCCGCCTAGGTATAGGTCTATTGCACGCGTCAGCGTTTAAGCACATAGGACACTAAGCTAGTATAAGTTTCTTACGCATACAAATATCGTCTGTGCGCGCTAAAAGAGTAAAAAAACGCGACAATCGCGTTGTGGCGTGGACATGCAAGAGGTGGTAATACTGTTGATCTTGTACTTGTACGCGAGGTTGGTGTTGAGGCCCGCGGAGTTTAACTACCGGTACCGTGTCCGTGCGCGTAACAGGCCACGTCGCGTAACGGGCCACGAACAACATGCTCACCACCACAAAGATGAGGTTATTGTAACAGCTATAATAGCTCTTTTAACGAGATTTTTTGGTGGAGAGACCCGTAACATGCTCGCGATTGATTTGTATTATCTATATTTGCGTGGAACGTTGATGGTGCGGCCACGAGAGTTGATTTTGGGTGGAGCAGCTGGTGCAGCTTCTGGCGACTCCCTGACCTGCAGCTGCAGTACCGCGCGCGCGCGTCTCTTGGGCTCACGCTTTGCTGAGGGCGCTCTTGAGGCTTTGCGCTTACCCGTTTGGGCAGTTTTTAGATGATGCTCTCTTAGTGTTTTGGGCCTCGATTCTGGCCGCGCGAGCAGCTGCCTGTTTCGGCCTTCAGCTGATCTCTCACCACTTTGGCTCTCTCTCTCGCCACGCGTCTCTCCTCAGCCTCTTGCTCTCGGAGGAGCTTAGCAGCAGCTTGAAGCTCCTTCCTGTTCGCCTTTGCAAGCTGCTCCTCATGCTCTTAGTGTTGTACTACTGCCTCACGTGTGCACGTGCCTCTCTCAGCTTGCGCGGTGACCAAAAGACAGCACCACCATGGTACTCCTCGCGCTGCTACAAGTCAAGAGGTTTGCCGCGCTTTTTGTGCCTCCTCTTAACAGTAAGAGCTCTCTCTTAGGCCGTTATTCTTATAGTGTAGCAGCTCGTTTTGAGCTGCGAGTGAGTGGAGCGTTTGAGAGAGCGTCTTAGAGTCCTCCGCGGCAGTATCCCTCACTGCAGAGCGTACGAGACGCTCCATGTGACGCCAGTCGCTCTCTTTGGGTGCTGGGGGACATGCTTCACCTCCTCTATACTCGCTGGAGCTCTCTCTCTCGAAGCGTTTGAGTATAGCCTCTGGCTCCATAGGCCATATGCCAGTGGCTTCAAAGGAATTGAGGATCGTCTCTGTCGTGAAGGCAGACTGCCAGGCACCCCAGAACAATGGGAAGAAGTCTCCCTTCGTGACTGGGATGAGCCCTTGGCTCCTTTGGAGGTGGCTGGAGAGCTCCTTAGAGTAGCTACTTAAGAGAGGCTTGAAGCAAACAACATCGAGTGGCTGAAGCGTGTGAGTAGAGTGAGGGGGAAACACGGCCAGGAGTATACGATGGGAGTCGCAGTAGTCGATAAAGTCCTTTGTGAGGTGACTGCCATGGCCGTCAAGTATGAGGAGACGCCAGTCCCTTCCGCGACGCGCTTTCTGCTTCGTACAGCGATCGAATACCTGCTCTAGCCACGCCAATCCGATGTCGTTGTTCGTCCATCCTGACGGAGATGAAGCCACAAAGACGTCGTGTTGCCCGGCTTCAATGGCGGCCACCCATGAGGCCTGCAGTGAGCTGTTCGCCGACTGGTAGATGAGGCCGGGCGAGAGAGCACTCCTATCTGCGCAGACGGCTGCTAGGAGGGTGATCCACTTACGAGAGCTATCTTGGAGAGCTGCAGTGACCTCCCTACGCTCCCACATCCGACGGCTGAACACTCGTTTGGAGCGGCTGAGTACACTAATTATAAAGCCCTTCTTATCTATATTGTATATATGGCGAGGCTCCAAGCCGTACTGAGTGAGCTTGGAGTGTAGCAGCTTGAAGTACGCCTCGTACTTGTCCTTAGAGTTGGCTCTGTGGCGTGTGGCGTCTATCCCGAGGGTGTATTTAGAGGTGAGATGCTTATGGTTTTGGCTCAAGAAGCGCGTAACCCAGGCATTAGAGGCGCTCTTGGAGGAGATCTTAGAGGCGAAATTTCGTATCATCTCTCTTGTGTAGGTGGTAGCCCTTGCTTTGTTAAGCCTCTAATATACTCTACAAGCTCGTACTCTTGTTGCGGGCTGAGGAGTAGTTGATCGCGATGTTTGGCTTCCCGTGGGCGCTGACGACCTTGGTGTCTTTGAGTCAACGTAGTCTTTGGTACACCGAACTGACGAGCAATTGCGCGGTACGAAAAGTGTTCTCCTGGTTCTAGCGAATCAATTGCTGCAATCGCGTCATCAATCGGAGCCATAGTGGTGGAGTTACGACGCGTTAAAGTTGGTGGCTTGTCTGGTGTTTTGGTGTTCGTGACCCGTTACGCGACGTGGCCCGTTACGCGCACGGACACGGTACCCCACAAAAGCCGCAGAGCCGCACTATACCTAATTAGGCCACAACACCACTAAAGTATCGCGATTATTACAGTACTACGGTAGGCCTCACTACTATCGATCGACTACGGTATCGCCTGCCTTGTCTACTATCGATCGATTGAACACGTGACGATAGATGATAGATAGTACCGACGATAGTACGGACCGTTGCAAGCGTTTAACGGTGGCCATGGCAAGAGAGAACCAGGAAGCTATGAGCGAGTTGTGGATGGTGCAGTGTGTGCGCCGAAGAAAGGACAAACCGTGGTAGATCCCAGGATTACACCGGCTGTTTCGCCGTTCCCCGCGGAAGTAGCGTTGGCTAAGCCCCAAGGCATACCATCCAGTCACCCAGTTAGAGGAATGGAAGCGAACCATTTCAGTTCTCCCAATCCAGCCTCTGGGAACGTAGGCTGGAACAATTCTATTACCCAGCCCAGCGCCTTCCCACGCGGCTACACCGGATACCCATTCTTCTCTCTCCCGGTTACAGACGTCACAAAGGCAGACTTGGCAACAATCAAACAGTCAGTCCAGAGAGCGTAGGGACTATTTAACTGCGTTTTCGAGGCCGCTGGACTGTTTGTTTGACTGCCAAGCTTTTCAGCGTGAATTGAGACTGTTTGACTGTTTAACAGAGTACGTGGCTTTTAGACTAATTGATTGACTAATTAATTGCTTGTTTGCGTTACCTATACTTAAACTACTCTAGTTAAGCTTCGATTTTATTTAAGTTGTTAAGAGAGGTCTCTAAAGTAGTAGAAGCGTTAGTAGTTGCTAAACGTTTAATGCCTGCTCTCCTCCAGGACTTAACTAACTGTAGGGCGGAGATGAGATCGGGCTTCATACGCAGGCGTCAAGGGCCTAAGAGGTCTCTAAGCTCACTAAACATCCTCTCACAGTTAGCAGAGGAGGCTAGTATTAAGTAAATATTAAGCGCAAGCCTAGATAGCGTAGGAAACTGCTTCTCCTAAAGAAGCTAGTACTTGATAGGATTAAGCGAAAGCGGATCGTCCTCTATAAGTAGTGTTTGGCGCTTCTAGACTTCGTATTCATCCTTAAGGGCCTCCTCTACTTAACAGAGAGCTGCCTTCATAGAGTTTTCAAGAAAGGCTAAGCGGCTAGCAGATGCTGATATACGTGGCTTTTTAGCTAGGCGTGGATCGCTAGGAGAGCTCCTGCCCAACTTAGCTGCCAACTTCTCCCAATAAGATCTGTATAGCTTCATAAAGCCCTTGTGGTTATTCGGCAACCAGTCTCTCTTATAATAAGGGCTATTTTTTTCTTCTCGTTGTAGTTATCTAGTACACTCCACAAAGCTTCTAGATAGAGCTTATAGTGTAGATAGAGGATCGTTGTGTGGTGTAGTATATCAGCGAGTTGTTAAACTTCTAGTAGTACTCGGCCAACTTCGCATGGGCTAGATTGATATTAACTGCCAGGTGATCCTCTAGGGCATTAGGATCGCTAAAGTCCACCTTTTTAAGTCGTGATTTTTGCTCTTCAAGCTTGTTAAGAAGCCACTCGAAAGTAATAACTACTTCCCAGATATAGCTCCATAGCGGCCGACGTGGCCTCTGCCCTCTAGTAGCTTTATAGCTTCTTTAAATGGACTTAGCAGCTTAATATATTCGCTAATTGTTGCCCAGTCCTTAGCCGTCAATCCTCCTTCTTATATAAATAACCTAGGCTCAGCGCGCTGCAATTATGTATTGCGACGCTGCGAGGCCTCCTCTACTCTAGCCTCGTTAATCTTTATATAGGTGTAGTCGTCGATAGGACCGTGAAGCTAGGCAGCTCGCTCCATGGCCCTATAATAGGAGTTCCACCAAGTCTTAACAGGGCGTATAAGCTTATAAGTCTCTAATAATAACTTGCCTAGCTGCTTGGCCTCCTGAACTTGTAGCTTCTCAAATAACTCTCGGGTTTGCGAAGTACAGATAGACGCGATAATATCGAACAGTACACCAATCGGGCCGTACTTTCGCCACTTATTGAGAAACGCTTCTTCTTCCTAGCAAGTAGTTAGTAGGCGGCAGGAAAGTAAGGAGGCTAGACGCTTAGTTTTACCTATAAATTTGAGTCCTCGTTCTCAAAGGCTTCCTTATCTTTGCCCCATATCACTAATTGAGCGCTTAGGTTGAGGATATGACATGTACAGCGGAGTCGTCGATAGGGCGCCCAGAAGTTGTACTGTGTAGCCAGCGCGTTGACAGCTGCGTCGTTATTCGTCGCGTTATCAAGCACGAAGTAGCTAAGTCGCGATTCGTCGATATCAAAGATCTGGAGAGTCTCACTCACAATGTGGGCAATGTTCTCACCAGAGTGGCGGCCGTAGAGCTGCGGTAGCCTAAGCACATAGTCCTGAATGTCGCCCTGCTTGTCTAGATAATGTACATATATCCTAGTGAGAGCGCGCTTGCCGCCATACGTAGTCCAATTGTCAAAGGATATATGGATAAGGGATCGGGCCTTTTTTTAGGTGTTGCGTAACGGCCGGGATCATCGCGTGGTATTCGCTTAGGATATGGCGGCTAAGAGAATTATGACTCCGCCAAACTGACTGCTTTGCAATAGGATTAGCAGCTTTAATTAGCTAGCGGAAGGCAGCAGTTTCTACGACTTAGAGCGACTGGTTATCGGCGACTATCTAGTCAATAAGCGCGTCCCGGAATCGCTTCTGTGAGAAGCTTGATGCCATCTCATTTGCCACCTTCTGTGATACTTTAACACTATTCTATTGTAACTAATAGACAATCGAGCTTGTACTTGGCGGCAGGTTAAAGCTTATCAGCCTATCCTTATTAAATCTGTGGCCTAGAGTGTTAGCAGAGAGGTGTGTACCAGCAGAGGAAGTTGATGTGTGTACGTCATATTCGCCACGCGGCATTTTGTGGATATGACAATATTTACAGAGCTACTACCTCTTTTGCTTCCTGCTATGCTATAGAGGCCACCCGTATTTGTATATCTAGCTTGTAAAGCCTCTCTTGCTGTCCTCTTCTTATTGCTGTAGGTGTAGGATATGTCTCTACTTAATGCCGTCGAATTGCTTGTCGCGATTATTGTTATCTATTAGTTGGACTTTATTAGGCTTGTTATTAAGTTTAGGAGCAAGGGAGGGCGATATTGGGGCCGTATTTTTGCGGTTTGCGCGTGTAACACGCTCGCTAAAGACTCTTTTCGCGTTTCTGTTCATACTATAGAGCAGCGTAGATGTGGGAGGGCGCGTAGAGTGGAGAGTATAGGTGGAAGTAGCTAGGTGTTGATAGCGGAAGCTGTGTCGTTAAAAGTTTAGGTAGAGCTGCCTATTTAGGTAAGGCGTTAGATTTTTCGCTCTCCAAAACCTCAACACTAAAAAAGTATCGCGACTTTGGGCTATATATCAACATCGATTTATCCACCAAATCCATAAGAAAAAAGGCTATATTTAGCCAATTAATTAATCAGTCTGGCAACTTTCAGACTGTTTGATTGGATAATTAGAGCCCTTCAGACTGTTTGACTGATTGCTTACAAAGCAATCAAACAATCAGTCTGACTTTTTCAGACTGTTTGTTGCCAAGTCTACACAAAGGTATCCATCGGAGATCACAACCCGTACCACATCAATCTCCAGCAAAGACTCCTTGAACAGCCAACGCAAGTTGTTGTTCGACATGAGAGAAAACCATCTCCGCCCATAGATCCCCTCTTGTTTTAAAGATAGACGCGGAAACCCGGATGGCGCGCGTAGCGGAATCCTCTCGATCCCAAATAGAGGCAACACAGCCAGCACAACCGCCAGCACAAAGCTGAAGATGACGGCCACGAGCCATTATGTATTGCAGAAGCCCGAAACCTTTTCCAGCAAGTCATATATTCCTGTAACCCGTTAATGCTAGATGAAGAGACCGGAGACGCATTTGATAAACAGAAAATCAACGAAGATATTAACGAAGCGGCTCTAGATATAGGCCTTTCCTTAGATATTGTCAACACCGTTCGCAAGCTGGAAGATCTTCGCCAAACTAAGGAAGATGGTTCGGCGGCTATTTGGGAGATGGAGGAATTCGACAGGCTGAAGAACCAGTTGCAGGAGGAATTGATGAAGATGGCGGAGTGGAATAGCCCGATGGAAGAACACGAAACTGCTCACTGGGCAAAGTGGCTAGTAGACGGGAGATTCCCGCTCTAACCTAGGTGTGTCAGTGGGTATGGTGGTTGTGGATGAGCGAATGCAGCTGTTGGAGACATGCCAGCGTGCCTTTTAATATTGCTACGGCTCCCCTCACCGGCAAAGTATAACATAGAGTCGCATGTGATGGAAGTATAGTTGTGGTATTTGAACTTTGGTTCGGCTCCTTGTGAGTCACTTATCGCCCGAAAAAAAAAATTCGGCCCCTTCTACCGACAAAATTGTGTCGGTTGCAACAATTGTGTCAGTGGGTGGGCTGAGGACATCGAGGTGAAGAATTGGACCATTGGTGAATAGCAAGATGGTTAAAGTTTCGAAGTGCCTGGATGAGGGGTTTCATTTCCGGTAGCCAACTTCTCCATTATACCCTGTCGCTGCGGGAGCCACTGGCACTTAAGGTAGAAACTCGCTTCTACTACTTCTCCTACGATCTAAATTGCCGCATGATAAGTAAGTCCTTCGTATAGAATCTGCAGAAAAGCTATGGAGTGATTAATCATGATTGCAAACATCCTAATGGAATTGTGCCGGAAGCTCACGGGATCGAGCAGCGGGGGGGACGTAGCAATGCGCTCCATGGTTTCTCGCGTCGTCTACTGTGAGCGCAGAGGCATAATGACCGCGCAGAGTTAGCGTAGACATAGGCGTGGCAACCTTTGATGAGTACGCCGGCGAGGACACTCGAGGGTGTAGTGGGCGGAAACCGTAAACCTTGGAAGTGATGAATGAAGCACAACGGCGAAGGATTTCCAATGGAACAAGTGTATTACTGATAGACAGCGGAAGTCGCAAGAGTCCGTGGATGCTCTTGTTGAGGTTAACAACTGTAGCCAGACGCAATAAGCCGCGGTCCTCGTGTCTGCCCTGCTGCATCAGATGCGGGGTCGCATTCCTGGATGGCCAACGCAACCATCACCCCGCTGCCACTTTGTGAGCCACCATTCGACCTTGGTGTTTTGTGTCCTATTTCGCATAAAACTGAAGCTAGCCCAACCTTCCTAAGATCTCCCGAGTTGCGGAGTCGCCTACTTTTACCCCATCCGCGCAGTGCATGACACCGTCCCGGAGACGGATGGGGTACCACATTGCTCATCTACTAGCCAATTGGACAAGTTCCTAAACGCCCTCTATTTCTCACGTGATCGTATGTCAATGTATAATCCCTGCGCTATCCAATGTTCGCAGTCGTTCCAGTCATCGACGGAGAAGTGAGATTACCTGATGAGGAAAGTTGCGCACAGGGCGTGAACATGAGGGGGTGAAGCAATGCGGCCGAACATGAAGCCGTCCAGAACTCAGCAACCACAGCAAAATATTCCGGAATTCAGAAGGACCTTACGCAGTGGAGCACGGTCGAGGGTAAGATGAGAAAGATGCTCGGCTGCAGTCGTCCGAGGTAGTAAGTGAAGATCTGTAGTGAGCTCTGCGCGTACCGAGGCAGTGTCGCTACCTACCAATCTAGTCTCGCACAATTCGTGACAATATGATCGGCCGTTACGGCACCGGCACAGGCCGACCGACTATCGGTAGTACCGCTCATGACTCGTATGGAGTAGGAAAAGCGACACGTCAAGTCATCGTGCGCGTATCACCCCAAGCGCTTCGAAACCGCAAGTCAGTCGCCATCAACTCGAAAAACCACCTGACATACCATCGCGATGACCGCCACACCTAGCAAGCCCGTCCCATATACGCTGCCGCCCTCGAATCTGTTCAAACCGATCATCTGCGGCATCGTCATGGCGCTTTCGGCTTCAAACAGCTTGGTAGCTCCTGGTTCGCTCCTCCACGACCAGGTCCTGTCGCGTTCGCCGAATGCCCTCAAGGCCGCACTTTGGATTCAGACCGGCGTCTTCTGGTTCTTCTACGGCGCGCATACAGTCGAAAGCGCCATTTTCGCGAAGAAGTTGAGCGATCATGGAGTCAGTGTGCTAAGCGCCGCGTGGTGGAAGTGGATGGTGGAGTGTTTCATCGGCGGGCAGTTTTGCTTCAAGCATTTTGAGGGCATTGTCAAAGGGAAGTCGGCGTAAGCGCCATTTTTATGCGGCAAGAGGAATGCATCATTGATGGAGTCATCAAAAGGTACAATGGATTTGGAGCTCATGGATTCGGACACTGATGAGAGACTGTGACGCGTCGTGTTCGCGATTTCCTTCGCCGCGCACAGACTGCAGGTGCGAGCGGGGAAGTCTCTACACTCCACCACCACCGACCCAACTCATTCACAGCACAATTAAAACTCCATACGGAGTCTGTAATGCATTAAGAAGAGTGAATACATTGGTTGATCTAGAATAACAACGTGCCGTCATGTAAAGAGCTTTTTCAAACACGGACGAGATCCCATGGCAAAAGCCCTGCCAGCTCAAATGCGGGAAGATACTTGAGGAATACAACGAAAGATAGCCTCGCCAACTGGGATAGTACTTGGATATTACATCCATTGCTCTCGCACTCAGCCGGCTTTGCCGACAAATCCATCGCAGTTCCGTTTCGCGTCTATTGAGTCACATATCGCCCGAAAAAAAAAATTCGGCCCCTCCACCATATTTTACCACCAAATGCACGGACCCACCAAATGCACGTTTTTGCCGCCACCAAGGGCAACACTCTAAAACCTATACAACGCCAAATATATAGTAAAATCACTAGATTTTTTGTAGTAGCACTTGTAGGAGCATGTAAAACCATTACGCAATAATAAATTACTTGCGATATAACGCTGTGGGAGCTGTACAGTACGGGTGCGCGTGGCTCTAGCGGGTGAGGGCACCCTCTCTCCAGTGGGCTCTTGATCAACAATAGTAGCCTCAGGTCTCTCAAGAGCTTGTTTTTTTGGTGTACGAGGGTTGAGGCTCTGTCAATTACCCTTTTTAGACAATTGTATATCACCTTTAAGTTGCTTTTCGAGCTGCTTTTGGAGTAGCTTTTCAGCTCGCTTAGCAGCCTTGGCCTCTTTTGCTTGCGCCTTCAGTTCTTGCGCCGCCAAACGTACGCGAGCTCTCTCCTCTTTAAGAGCTTGTTTCTCCTGCTTTTTAAGAAGCCTTTAGTGTTAAGCCTCTAAGAGTTATTGTTATTAAAGCTTTTTATTAGTCTTAATTTAGTCCTGCCTCTCGTAGGCCCTCTAAACTTTGCTAGGTGAGTAAAATACAGCGCCGCTATGCCAATTATTAGGTTTATTAAGTAGGAGAGGCTTGCCACATTAACAGCGCCTCTTCTCATTAATAAAAGCTTACTTAAGCCTATTTTATTAGTGTTAAAGAATCCTATATTTAATCTTAAGCTTGTAATAACTTTGCAACAGCTATTTACGCTCCTTAGCGTAGTTCTCTATAATAATGTCCTTTAGTATTTGCCGTACTTTACGCCAATTAGAATTAGAGAGGTTTAATAAGCTACTCTAACTTAAGAGAGAACTCTTATACTCTATAATAAACTTCTTAAGTATAGTGTTTAGGTTATAAGGTAACAACCTAGTACACTTAAAAGCTTTAAGTATTATTATTTCTTAAAAGGCCCTTTGCCAGAAGGTATTAAAGAGTTAATAAAAGTCGCGTTTAGTAATTACTAAGAGGCCCTGGCAGTTATATATAAACTCTAAGAGCTCTCTTATATACGCTATACTTAGAGGCTTAAATATCGCCATATTAAGAGGCTAAAGAGTGTAAGTAGCGTGTGGCAAAAAGGTTTATAAGAAGTATTTTATTATTATCATAGTACATAATAAATTGTATAGTAATATAAAATCTATACCTATTAAGTATAAGTAGTTAGTACTCCCTATAAGCTTTCTTCTTAGTCTCGCAATTAAATACTTATTTAAACCACGCTAAACTAATTTTATTATTAGTCTACCCACTTAATAAGCTTGTAAAAAAGGCCTTATAGTATTATAAATTAAAATCTTAAAGCTATAAGTTTTATATATTGCCCGTAGTAGCTTAATAAATTAAGACTAGCGTTAGCAAGATGCTATTAGCGCAAATACAGGCAATTGTTATTACCCACTCTCTATTACCGTTCTAGAGTATTTGCTTATAAGGGCCCTACTTATATAGCTACTATAAGAATACTCTTTTTATCTTAGTAAGCACTCTAATAAAGAATCCTTTTTTTATCTATATTATACATATAGCGACTATTAATATCGTACTAGATTTTTATCGCCTAAAAGCTTAAAGTATAAGGCGTATTTAGTAGCAGAATTAGCGCAGTAGCGACAGGCGTTTAATACTAGTAGTCCATCGCAATCTAAGCTTAATATTATTGCGGGCAATAAAGCACTTAACCTAGTTTTTGCCTAGCTCTTTTCTAGCTATTTCTATTGCGAAATTTCAAATTATTTACTTTATAGAAGGTAGGCCTCTCTTATTAAGCTTATATATATAGTTTATAAGCTCTCTTTTTCTTATATAGTGTTAAGAAACTTCTGCTTATTTGCCCTCTCTATATAGCTTTTATTAATTTCGCGCACGCGCCGCAATAAAGTTAATCGCTTAACACTAAATAATTTAGCAATTTTAGTGTAATTAGGGCTTTTTACCTGCTAGCAAGTTTTCGATTACTGCTAGCGCAGCCTCTATAGCATTAATATTAGTGGAGTTATAAGCGTTAATAAACTACGTAGATTTTTTTAAAACCGTGTATTTGGTAGAGTCGTATATTTAGTAATTAGTCATAGTATTAATAAAAACATATCGGTTGCAATAATTATTAAGGGTTAACATACACATTTATTTATTTATACCTATTTATAGTTAACCTAATCTTTTATAAATTATAATAACCTTTTTATACTCTTTTTAAGTAGAAGGCTCTACTTTTTTATATTATATTATTTAAGATAAAAGCTGTCACTAATCTAAGATGCAGCCCCCTCGCTTACGTTATCCTTAGCTATTTTTCTTTTAGGACTAGCGCAATTCTAAGTAAGGTTCTAAGTAGAACTATATATATAGCCTACTTATATATTTACTTTATATAGGTATTATTACTATTTATTTAAATTTTAATTATTACTATTATTTTATATATAGGATAATAATCTTTATAGTGCCCTTACACTATAATAGTAATTATTAAGCTATAGCTTAACTATTTATAGCCTATTTCTAGGGTATTATTAATAATAACACTTATTAACTAATATAGTAGATAGTACCCTTATATTTTTAAATACTTTATATATTAAGAGCATAAATATCTTTTTAGAAGTATTATTAATATAACTAATAGTAATAATAATACTTACTTATAAGTTACTTACTTACGCTCTTTTTAATTACTAAGCAGAGCGCTCTGCTTTTTTTATTATGTTTTTTAGAATAAAAGCCTTTGTTATTCTACTCCTAGGTAGATAATTTAATAACACATATAAGTTACTTATATATAAGTATAATAAAAGATAAAAAATAGCTACTATCTTATTTATAGTAGTATATAGATTATATCTTATAAGATATTAGCCCCCTAGCACTACTATAATAGTTTCTAAAAGAATAACTTACTTATAAGTAATATAGCTCTTTACTATAATAACTTATAAGCTTACTAAGTTTTATATATTAGAAAGAAAAATATCGTAGACCTTTTAGTATATATAGTATAATGCTATAAGGGAAGTTTTATATATAATAACTACTATAGTAAATATAAAAGTAGATTACTAATAAGTAAAATTAGTTATTATAATAACTATAAGTATAGCTTACTTAGATAAGCTACTTATAATTATAACTATTTATTAAACTTATTATAAGTTTCTATAAATTATTAACGTACTTTGCACTCGAGTTGGACACTTTATCGAGTCGGACACTTTGCCAAGACCCTACTAAGTTTTGTACTATTCACGATAGTATAGAGTTAATATAAACTATTTTCAATAGTCTAAATAGGCTAAACTATTCAGAATTTACTTCTATAAGCTGTCTACAGGTTTTTTTATTGTGCCTAGGCTTGCCGCAGCGTCTACAGCGCTGTGTTAAGCGGATTCGCCTCTATTAGTGCGCACCCTCTTCTTTGCCTTCTTGCCATTACTACGCACCCTAAAGTCCTTTAGAGTAGCTAGTCGCTAGCCCTCTTTAACTATAAGGACTCCTTCTTGCTGCAATCGCTTTCTTTTATATAATTTATGTTGTGTGGCGGCCTTATTAGTAGCTTAAAGTTTGGCGTTGCGTTTAGTTATTAATACTAAAGAATGCCCTATATTATCTCAGCGCCTTTAATAAGCTTTTCTATCGCCTTAACTATATAAGTTAGGGAACTATCTATATGCCTTTAAATCCTCTGCTTAACTAGCGTTAATTGCAACCTAAGTTCTATACTATTTCGCGGAGTTTGCGACTCCTATGTACTATCGCGAATAGTACAAAGTGGAGGCGTACGTAGGCGGACGTCAAGCTGCGATATCACAGCTTCTAGGTTGTGGGGCACTAGGCCAGCACCTTAAAAGCCTCCTTTAATATTACTTTTAGTAAACGAAGCCTTAAAAGCAGTAATAAAGTAAGGCAGGAACTTAATTTTAGTAATGTGCGTAATATAGTTGCGCATTAAATCCTTAGCTTAGCGCCTATACGCCTTTTTTAAAGGCGCGAAACAGCCCACATTAAGTGGCTGCAATAGGTGCAACAAATGCGAGGGCATACAAAGAGTAATAATATTGCTCTTTTTATAATACTATTTAAATTTAAACAAGTTATAACTCTTATAGCTGTTAAGAATAAGCAAACGTGTTGTGCTAACAACACGCCTCTTTGTATGCTTATTAAAGTGCTTTAGCTACTATAGACTAAGCTTATTTGTTATCTAGCCGTTCTTAGAGACTGCAATAACCTAATTATAAGGTAGATCCTTCTCCTTATACTAGGCGGGAGAGGTGGTGCTTGCCCCCAAAGATAATGAAGGGTGGGATCCACCACCCCGTCGCATTAATGCCTTGGATGACTGTTGTCCACTCCCTATTGCCCTGCTGCACCTGCTTTAGCCGTCCTTAACGCTTAGAGCCTATAACTACTACTCTAGTTAATATTATGCCTATTATAAAGTCTGCTTTATTAAAATTGTAGGTGTCCTTGTCTAGAATACTATATTTAGCCTTTATGTTCTCTACAAGCCGGAACCAGTCTTGTATCACCTTAGGATCCTCCTAGAGAGCTCTCTTGTAGTCGTACTTTTGATTGAACTTAACTTTAAGCTCTAGCTGGCGCTTAACAAAGTTATAAGGCCACCTCTAGCTAACTAGCTTATAGTGGCGTGCAGCTAGTAAAGAATTAGCTATATCTTTTATAGTATTAAGCCAAGGCAGAGAAATTCTTACGCGTCTAGATCGAGTATATGCTCTACAATCGCCTGCTCCTCTCTTATAGTAAGTCTTATTTTGTTAGGTGCGCAGTCGCGTCTAAACGTCTTTTTAGCGCGTTAGTTGCTAAGTGTACTTCGAGAGACGTTATAGATAGCTATAGCGCGTTGCTAAGAGAGTGTCGCGTCTTATTTAATAGCCTAGATCGCCAGCTGTATACGCGCTTCTTTTAACGCTAGTAGTTTATTATGTGGTTAAGGCATCGCGTTATACTATTGCTGATAGTACGTTTTAGTAGAGTCTTAGCAAAGTGTCTAACTTAATAAAGTGTCCGACTCTCGAGTGCAAAGTACGTTATAATTCTATTTAACTTACTAATAAGAAATAAGATAATATTTTCTTTATTACTTAAGATATATAGAACCTATAATAACTTTAAAAGGTTATAATATATAGAACCTTTATATTAATAATAAATAAAAATATAAAATCTCTATAATAATAGTAGATAATAATAACCTAAATAACTTATAGCCTAAAGTATAGTAATAAGTTAAGTTAGTAAAACTTATACTTTTAATAAATTACTTTAGTATAGTATAGTTTTTTTTTTGCGACTAAGAGGTTTTCTAATAAAAATAATATAATAATAGCAGATATTTCTACTACTTTTATATACACAGAAAAGCATTTTAAGATATTAATAAAAAGGGTTGCGTTATAAGCGAGCTTGGCAGACTTAGCGCGCCTACTCTAACTAAAAAAAAATCTATATACAAAACTATACGTAAGGCCACATCGCTATACTATAGTTTAGAGTAAGGAAAAAGAGGTATAAGATAGTGCTAGCGTCGCAACTAGTATAACACTATAACTATTATCTTCCTCTACTATTATCTCTAAAGATTACTAAAAGTAATAGCTAGATTAGTAGATTTGTGTACTACTTATTAGTATAGTATAATAGTAAACTCTTTATAGGCCTATTTATTTTATATAGTTAAAAGTCTTAAAATTTTATAGTAATTTTAATAAGTCTTACCTATTTTAGTAAAAGTCTAGAAAGTTTAGTATTACTATAAAAAGTCTTAAAGTAATATTTTTTTTATTTGTTTTTATTAGGCTATTCTTACTAAGAGAAACGTTAGCTAGCTATAGTAATTATATATTATATACGCTTAGTTATTAATTATATAATATTAGTTTAGTGTATTATGCCTATGCATATATTAGTAACTACTTTATACTTATATACTATAAGTATATATAACGCGTTAACTTACTTATAGGTAGTAACACTTATTACTACTATAGCTTCCTATAAGTCTACACTATAGGTTTAAATACCTAGTAACACTGTCTTACTTATCGCATCCTCCTCTACTTCCCTTTACTATATTAGAATTACTCTAGAAGTTAACGCGTCTTATTCTTACTCTAGCACCTTAGCTATAAAGTGTACGCGTTAATAAAGCAGCAATACTATAATATACTAAGACGCTAAGAGGTATATTTAAAGAGATAGATATATAGCACCTAAGAGGCCTACTAGATCTACGCTAGGTGTAGATAGATCTCTAGATTATCTAGCTTAAAAAGGTTAGCCTATAGCTACTATATAAGTAGTTATATAATAGTAATAGTCTAGCGTATACAGCGTACGCAGCAAAGCTCTATAACCTTTACCTACTAAAGGAGCACCTTTAGAATAACTATAACTATAATCTTACTATGTATTACTATACGTAGTTAACTACTATTAAAGAGAATAATAAGAAGAGGTATACGCACTAGTACCTCTACCTTATTACTACTTACAACACTATATAAATATACTAGTAGTAATAATAATAATAACAAAATAATAATAACACAATAATATAAATAAAATAATAACGCGAACTAAGTTCTTTAAAAGAATAGATAATAAAAGAGACAAAATAAGCATGCGTATAGTAATGCGACGCAGAGTAACCTAAGAGCAATTGCTGCTAGTATCTATAAAGAGATATAAACAATAAACTATTACATTACTATATAATATCTATAGTCGAAATTTCTATTAAAGCTTAAAGTTTTATATATTAGACTTATTTAGTTTTTTATAATTACACTTAGACTATAGTTATAATACCTTATATAAAATTTTCCTACTATAACTTACTATAGCACCTTCTATATTTATAGCTTATAACTTTAACTCTTAACTTCTAGTTTAAATTATATACTTACTAAAAGACAAACCTATTATATATAGTAAATAAGATAGTAACACTAATCTATAAAAATAATAATAATAATACTATCTTTTCTATAAAGCCCTATAACTTTACTATAATATCTTAGCTAAAGGCTTTAACTTAGTAGAGTACTACTTAGAGTACTCTGCCTATAGACTAAAATAAATTAGATAATAACTTATTAGAGATAGAGTAATACTATAATAAGTGTAAAGTTACTTTTATAAAGGGACTTCCTTAGCCAAAAGATTATAATAGAACTTTTATAGATAATAATAATAATAATAATAATAATAAAAGTAGACCTTTTAATAATAAAGGCAACAACCTTTTTATAGATATAATTAATTATCTAACTATAATATAAAACTAATAAGACTATACTAGCTTACTACTTACTAATCTTTTTAAGTATATATACTTTACTAATTACTAATACTAATTGTAATATATTAAATTATAAACTCTATATTAGCGTAATTAGTAAAGAGAATAGTTTAAAGCTAAATAAAGTTAAAGTTTAAAAATATATATGTGGCGTTAAATTAACTACCTAGGGGTAGCACAACAAAGGCTTTCATCTCAAATAACATAATAAAGAAGCAGAGCCCCCTACTTAGTAATTAAATAAGCGTAAAAAGGTGATTATAAAAATGCGTGTTTAAACTACCAAGCAAGCTTAGTAGTCTTAGCGCGCATAGCTCCTATATGTAAAGTTTTTATAAAGAGGCTACTTAGAACTTTAAAGGAGATATAACTTTAGCGCAGCTACGCTATAAGCTATTTCTCTTCTACTATACTAAGTTATAAACTACTATTCTAATTATTATAAACAATATAAGTTAATTTATTAATAGGTATATATACTACTACTATACTTATAAGTAGAATAAGAGTAATATATACTAGATATACTATTACTCTATTACTATATTAAAGTTATCCTTAATAAAATTCCTACTATCTCTCTATGCCCACGCCCTGCTATCTATCTAGGTATTAATATTATTTTTAAAAAAGTACTCGCGCTATCGCTAAAAAGTATATACTAAAGATTCGCGCTACTACTATTAAAGAGGCTATTAAAGTAACTATACTAGAGTTCTATTCTATCTAGATACTTATTTAGCGCAAGGGGCAAGTATACTTAAACTATCTATAAGGTAGTCCTAGTATACTAGTTAGGTTAGTAGCTTATCTAGTTTGCAAAAGACTATAAAGTTAAATTTCCACTCTAGTAGATATAATTGCTCCTTATTAGTAGTAGAATTATCTAGTAGGGGATATAAGAAGAGGATAATAAGGTGTTTATTAATAAGCTATATAGTAGCAAAAGCGTTATATAAATTTGTAAAACCCTTCTAACTATTATTACTATTATTACTATTAAGTCAGCTTATCTAGAGCGTAAGCGTAGATAACTAATAATAGTAGTAGTAATAAGCTAGGTATATTATATACGCTATTAGTAAACTTTATATAGGTTAGAAGTTTATAAGGTATAGATAGGGTGCAAGTAAGTTTAAACTATTATCGCGTTATTAGGTAGTAGTTAAGATTAGTCTTTAATTAGAATTAGGTGCTAAACATAGTACATAATAACCTTCTATCTTAATCTACTTTAACCTTAAACTAAAAAAAAAGGTTAAAAAAGGTGTTTGGCAAACCGACGTTAAAAACATATATAGTTTATTAATATAGTAAATTAAAAACCTAAATTCTAGTAGAATATTATTATATTATTAGTAATAACTATATAGAAAATTACTAATAAATTAGAGGATAATTAGACTAAGCTTTAAGAGCTTAAGTATCTTTAGGCTACTTACTAAGAATAAAAATAATAGTTTATAATAAAGTTAAAATTAGTTATAATATTAAAAGACTATATTATATTATATAAGCACTTTTCTAAAATTATAAAGTAGAAGAAAATTAAGTTTTAAACATACTAAAATTTAATAAACAAGGATTTTATTACCTTTAGAAAGCCTATAATCTTAGCTGCCAATTATATAGCCCTATAATAATAACTTAAGAAGCTTAAAAATTACCTCTTTAATAACTATATCCTATATATTAAGTACTAGGACTTAGAAAACTAAGTTATGTAATCTTTAAAGTTGAAGCTAATAACTAGTTAAATTATTTATTAATTATTATAGAAAATATTCTCTATATACCCTAAATTAAGCTTAAGTTCCTTAAAGAACTACTTTAGTGCTATTATTACTTCTTTACTTATATGCGTATGTGTAAATAGCTTAGCCTTAGTAGTAGAAGTTATAACTATACTCTAATAAGCATCCTTTTAAAGTATTGCTCTACTATAAAGTATAACTATATAGCTATAAAATAATTTTTAAGTTTCTAAATTATCCGCAAATAATATATCGCCGCAAAATATAAAATTAGGTTTATTATATTAGCTATACTAAATAGACTACTAGTGAGTTTTCTAAAGATATATAATTACTTAATTAACTATAAGAAAGTACTTTTTACTTAAATTAATTAGAAAGTGTAAGAGCTTTAAAATAGCAAACGTAATATTAGGCCTAAGTATATTTACTATATATAGTATTAAGCTAACGCGTTCCTAGTAGCTCTTAATATTCTACTTAGTTTGTTTCTCTAGTATTTTATATAAGCTTTTCTAATAGAAAAGGCGTTATAGTAAAGCCTCTACTACTATTTTTAAAATTAAACTTCTTTATAATGTTATTATTATATATATTATAAATAAGTGTAATTATTTTACTCTTATAATTTTAAATTACTTAGACACCTAGAAACTATTTAACTAGCCTATAGTTTTTAACTTTATATTTTATTTTAACCTAACTCTAGAGCTTTTATACCTCTACTTTATAAGCTTTATTAAAGATTAAAAGTATATTATTTATATAGAAAAGTACTAAGGTTCTATAATCTTTGCTTATAAACAAGTAAGGTTCTTCTTTTACTATAGTAAGTTCTATAGATCTTAGCAATTTTAAAAATAACTTATACTAGAGTAGTAGTAAGTCTCTTAATTTATACAGAGCTTAATTAAGAGATACACACTTGCTATATCACTTAAACCTATTAAAAAACTTATAGATTACTAGGTTTTTAACTATTATACAAGTGTTTAAAAATACTCTTACTATTATATTAAATAATCTCTAAATTATTCTCCACTATAATTACTATTATAGCTCTAAATAACTATACTATAAGTATTACTATATAGATTAACTATAGTAAGTCCTTATTCTAGAGATTACCTCTTATAATAATTTAAGCCTTATACTTTAGAAAGTACCTTTTCTAATTAAACTTATAGGTCTAAACTTACTTTAGCAAAAGTAATTATTTAGTAGCTTATACTAAATAAATTACTATTTATATCCGTACACCGTACGGGCAAGACTCCTTATAGTGTTGAGGTTTTCGCACGATAGGCATCACGTAAGCGTCACGTGATGCCCGTGCGCTGCAGAGTCTTCTCCTTTCTATCCGCACCTTAATAGAATAACAAGAAAGTAACAACCAGAGATCTATTTGCCTTACTCTACCTACCTCTCCGTACGCTGTGTACATCGTACAACCCTCCTCTCTCTTGCTAATTAAATGTGTAACCATTCTGTTTAATTAGCTAGCTATAGAGCCCATTTAATAATAATAAAATATAATAAATATATATATTAATAGCAAAATAGTGTTAATTTTACTTTTACTTGGATTTCTTTTCTTATACACCTTTAGAAAGTAACTAAAGTTATTAATTTTATTATTATTAATTTTATATAATATAAATTACGCAACCCTTAATAGGTACCCTAATTTAACCTACGCCTAAAAGTCTATATAATCTAACTTAACCTATACCTAAGGTTTATATAAATCTATAATCTAATCTAATCTATACCTAAAGTCTATATAACCTTAACTTAACCTATACCTAGGGGTTTATACAACCCTAACCTAACCCTATACCTAAGCTAGATACCCTAAACCTATTTACTAGCCTAACTCTAAGTAAAAGAAATCTATATAATTTAGTTTATAATAAAATAATATTTATATAGTTTATTATTTTTATAACTAAGAGGCTTCTAATAAAAATATTATAATAATAGTAGTTATTCCTTTTACTATTATTAATATAGAAAAGCGTTTTAAGGTAGTCTTAATAAAAAGAGATTTATAATATTTATATATATTATTAAACTAACTATCTAAAAGTAAAATAACAAAATTGTTATCTTAAATAACGTAATAAAAAAAGTAAAGCCCTTTACTTAGTAATAAACAATAGTGTAAGAAAGAAATTATAAAAAAACTATACTTAAGTTACTAAGGAAGCTTAGTAGTCTTAGCGCGTATAATATTTATTTATGTGTTGTTAATTAACTACCTAAATGTAGAATAATAAAGGCTTTTATCTTTAATAGTATAATATAAAAAGTAAAGCCTTTTAGTTAGTAATTATAAAGAGTATACAAAAGGAAATTATAATAAAAGCGTATTTAAACTACTAAATAAGCTTTATAATCTTAGTATACGACTTTTATATATAAAACTTTTATAAAAAGGCTATAGTTAGAACTTTAGAGGAGAAATAAAAGGCTTTAGTATAGTAACACTATAGATTTCTATTTCTATTTTTTACTATTCTAATTATTATAAATAATATAAAGTTAATATATTAATAAATATATACTATTTCTTATAAGTAGTATGTAGCGTTAAATTAACTACCTAGGGGTAGCACGACAAAGGCTTTTATCTTAAATAATATGATAAAACAGCAGAGCCCCCTACTTAGTAATTAAAAAGAGCGTGAAAAAGATAATTACAAAAAAAAGATAAGTAGTATAAGAGTAATATATACTATTTAATACTATTAGTTTATTACTATATTAAGGTTATTTTTGATAAAACCCCTATTATTACATTACTCTCTACTATCTACTTAAGTATTAATAACAAATTATTAAATACTAATATACTTGCTACTACTAAAGAGTATATATTAAATATTCTAAGTAGAGGGCTTTGCTGTTTTTGCTATGTTATTTTAAGATAAAAGACTTTGTTATTCTACCCCTAGGTAGATAAATTAACGCTACATACTAAATATTTATAATACTACTCTTTAGATAACTATATTAAAGTTCTATTCTATTTATTAGATACGTATTTAGTATAAAAAATAGGTATACTTAACTATTTATAAGGTAGTTTTAGTATACTAGTTAGATTAGTAGCTTATTTAGTTTATAAAGGACTATGTATAGCGTTAATTTTTCTACCTAGGGGTAGGACGACAAAGGCTTTTATCTTAAATAATATAACAAAAAAAGTAGAGCCTTTTACTTAGTAATTAAAAGAGCGTAAGAAGGTAATTATAAAAATGCGTATTTAAACTAAACTACTAAGCGAGCTTAGTAGTCTTAGCGTAAAGTTTCTATATGCAAAGTTTTTATTAAAAGGCCACTTAGAACTTTAGGAAAGGGATAAAACTTTAGCGCAGTAATGCTATAGTTATCTATTCTTTTTTTACTATCCTAAGTTGCAAACTACTATCTAGATTATTGTAAATAACACAAGTTAATATATTAATAGGTACGTACTATTTCTTTATAAGTGAATATAAGAGTAACACGTACTAGATATATATAAAGGACTATAAGGTTAAATTTCTACTTTAGTAGGCATAATTGCTCTTTATTAGTAATAGAATCCTCTAGTAGAAAATATAAAAAAAGAAAAATAATATAGCGTTAATTAATCTACCTAGCGATAGAATAACAAAGACTTTTATCTTAAATAACATAATAAAAAAGTAGAGCCCCCTACTTAGTAATTAAAAAAAGCGTGAAAAAGGTAATTATAAAAAAAAGCGAAGAAAAATAATAAAGTTTTTATTAATAAGCTCTAGTATGGTTTTTTATAACTAAGGTATTTCTAATAAAATATTATAATAATATTAGTTATTCCTTCTACTATTATTAATATAGAAAAGCGTTTTAAGGTGTTTAATAAGCTCTAGTATAGTAAAAGTATTATATAGATCTATAAGATTCTTTTAACTATTATAGCTATATTAGCTTATTAAAGTAAGTATACTATATATGTGTGGCGTTAATTTATCTACCTAGGGGTAGGACGATAAAGGCTTTTATTTTAAATAATATAATAAAAAAAAAGCAGAGCCCTCTACTTAGGAATTAAAATGAGTAATATACTATATAAGTAGTATATAAGTATAAATAGTTAATAATACTAATAGTAATAATCTAGGTAGGCTATATATAGCGTAAGTAAATTTTATATTAGGGCTAAGAGCTTATAGAGTATAGAATATAAATAAGTTTAAAGTTTAAAGTATTATTATATTAGTGTATTTACGGTTAGTCTTTAATTGAAATTAGGTCTTGTGTGTAGTATATAATAACTTTCTATCTTAATTTATTTTAATCTTAAACTAAAAAAAGATTAAAAATCGTATTTAGTAAGCTAACTATTTATTTATTTAATAAAATATAAAATACTACTTTATTTAGTAGTAGTAGTTAGCTTACTAAACGTCTTTTTTAATATTAGTTTAGTTTAAGGTTAAAGTAAATTAAGATAAATAGTTATATATACTATATATAGCATCTAATTCTAATTAAAAACTAAATTTAAATATTTAATAATGTATTCATAGTTTAAACCTTAGTAGTTTAAACGCGCTTTTTTTATTATTACATTTTTTACGCTCTTTTTAATTACTAAGTAAAGTGCTTTACTTTTTTATTATATTATTTAAGATAAAAGCCTTATTATTCTACTTCTAGGTAGTTAATTAACAACATATTTAGTAATAACAAAAACTAAAACTTTTTATATAAATATATATAAAAAATTATATAAGTAAAAATATCTAATATAATATTATAAAAATCGCGTAAGTACTTACTTTTTACCATAGTTATAAGCCCTTTTTTTTTCCGCTTGTACTAGCCTAAGCAGCGTCCTAGCGGATTGCTAGAAAGGTGGGGTCCTATTATAGGCATAGACTTAAGAGCGCTCTATATACTAAGAAGAAAACAGCGCTATAGAGTTGTGCCCTTTTTTAGTGCTAGTAGACTAGGTATAGAGTATAAAGAATTTAGTAAAATAGTAAGGCTTACTCTTCTTTAGTTTCTTTAGTTTTAGTCTTAAGAAACTAGGAGGTATATTATATAAAAATTGCGTAAGTGCTTACTTTTTACTAGTTAAAATCTTAAAGTTAGTTACTATATTTATTTCTTACCCTAAAGACGCTATTACTACTAGACGTGTAGTATTATGCCCCTATTTAGAAGATATAAATAATAATAACGCGGCTAGGTAAAATAGCTAAAAAACACTACTTAGTATTAAAAACTATATAGTTTATACTAAGAACTTATAAATAGCTACTATAGAATTAGATTATTATATTAAGAAGAATATAAATCTTAGTAAGCAAAAGCCTAAAATTAGTAGAATAAGCTTTATAATATAAATTACCTTATACTAGTTTAGTTATAAAGTGCTTATAATTATTAAGAATAAAAATTAGAAAAGTTTAAAAATTTTTATATAGTAAAATTCTAGATTAGTAGCTATATACTAATACGTAGCTTATAGTAGTTACTATCTAAAGCTAAATTTTTAATTAATAGCTACTTACTTTAAGGATAGTAATTATACTAAGTAGGTACTAGAGGTGTAAAGAATATATAAATATATAATTATACTAAAATGTCTATAGGTAATAAGTAGAGTAAGGCTAGTAAAGTATTAGAGTACTATTTAGTATTAGAAATAGAAAACGCGCACGTAATTTATTATATATTATAGTAGTAGTAGTAGTAGTAGTAGTAGTAGTAGTAGTAGTAGTAGTAGTAGTAGTAGTAGTAGTAGTAGTAGTAGTAGTAGTAGTAGTATAATATATATATAATAGATTATTTAATATTTAGTAATATAGTAAAAAGTGCTAATTTCTTTTTATTAATACTACCTTAAAACGCTTTTCTATGTTAATAATAGCAAAAAGAATAACGACTATTATTATAATAATTTTATTAGAAACCCCTTAGTCGCAAAAAAAAATCATAATAAAAAGTTAATAGAGTTAATTATTAGTAAAATAGTAAGTAGATAAGTAAGTTAAGATATTATTATTATAAATTTATTATTTTAAAAGCTATAAAGAGAAATATTAGTAAAACTTTAACACGCTCTAGATTCTAGAGCTCTTAGTATATATAATTATATAGGCGCTAGTAATATAATAAAAAAAATAAGTATTTTAAATATAGTAGGCTACTTAAAAACTAATAAGTAGAGACAGTATATATACTTCTGCCTAGAAGAAAAATAATATAATATAGAAAGTAGAGCATCTTACTTAGTAATTAAAAAGAGTATAAAAAGGTAATTATAAGAATATTATATGAATATTAACTAGTAAAATAAAGAGTTTTCTAGTAATTACTAACTAACTAATTAAATAATTAAAAATAATAATTTTTAAATTAAAAATTACAAACTAGTATTTTCTCTATACATCTATTAAAAATTAAATTTATATAGCGTTACTAGTATAAAAGTTACAAAGCTTTAAAAAAATCTTATTTAAACTATTTATATATATCTATATCTTCTTTCTACACTCTTTTTAATTACTAAGTAGGAGACTCTGCTTTTTTTATTATATTTATTTAAGATAAAAGCCTTTATTATTTTACCCCTAGGTAGTTAATTAACAACACATATCTATATAAGTATATATATATTTATGTATTTTAAGCATTTTTATGCTAATAAATTACCTATATAGAAATACATATATATACGCATATCTGCGCATAGTTAAGCAGCGTCTCTAGAAAAAACTTTCCTAATGTAACTGTAACAATAACACGTCTGCCTCCACCACAATTCAATCAATTATCGTTTCTAGCTCCTCTTCAGCATAACGAATAATGACCATCGAAATCGCGTCCAACACCGACCTTCCCCCATCCCTAAACACCCCTTCAAAGCAATCCACCAAAGCCCACCACCTAGCCCACCTCCACTCACACAATCTCCCCCAAGACAACCCGCGCCCCCCACCCCCAAGGCTTCTTCAGCAGAACCGTAATCGTAACGCTACAAAACGACGAAGACATCGTGATACAATTCCGTCCTGAACCGCTCAATCTCGAGCCCTTTCAAACTGCAAGAAAAGTACTCGGCGCAGTAGTCCCTGATATTAAATTAATTCCGCATGAGGAGCTGGAACGCGATAGCATATGGGGTTTACTGGATAACCTGCGTGCCTGGGACGACATGGCTGGACGGCGCAGGAGGAAGGAGTACACAAACACGCGTCACCACCGTACGATCTCTAGGCCGAATATTGCCTAAAGGATATCTCAACAATAACAGCGAGGACATCATCAACCGCCACCTCCGGCCCCACTTAGCACTTCTCCTCTCCTCCCAGGACGTCCAAATCCGCCCAATTCCACGCCATAGCAAGCTCCTTGCTAAACCAACTAGACCGCCTAAAAATCCTCCCACTTTTCATCTCGCACTTCGATTTAAACGACGTTAACATCATGGTCAACGACAAATGCGAAGTCTCCGGCATCGTAGACTGGGAACTATCCACTCCACTTCCCTTTAGCATGGGATTCTGCCGCATACGCACTCTCGCTGGCGAGTTTTCGGAGAGAAAGTTCTACATGCCGCCTGAGTTTGAGGATGCAGAGAGGGGATTTTGGGAGGAAGTGGAGGAGGGTATTCCTCAGAGTGTATGGGAAGTGGTTCGTGTGGATAAGGATGTGGTGCAGATCGCTGTTACGCTGGGGACGCTTTTGGATGCCTTTCAGTTGGAAGAGGGAAGGATTGGTCCATACAATCCAGTGGTTGTTGAGGCGCTGCCGAAGTTGCTTACTTATCGTCTTCCTTTGTTGAGAGGCGCGGATCCACCATATTCGGCGTGAACAATATGAGTTACAGTTGCAGATTTACTGAGACATTGGGGTAGCATGGGGATGGAATAGTATAGTAGTAGAAACAACAATATGGAAACAAGTACCACTGATCATACATTACGCCGAAAATCAAACACGGAAAACTCAAAATATAAACGCCGCCGTCAACTCAATCCTGCCAGATGTAGGAAGAGAACAAGGTCTAAGTAGCCTGCGAGACCCTCGTTGCGATGAAGCGAAGGTTCAACAGCGCGTCTACCACCAATCGTGCGCAACAGTCGGCTTCCTCTTCGCCATCCTCACGAAGGTGGTATTAGCCGTATTATAAAACCCACCGCTACCCGTACCCGTCGCCAACGGCGGCCCAGTCGTGATAGTCATTGTAGGGATACGCGTAGCCGGGGTGCTTAAGCTCTCCGCATCAGTGCTGACAGGCATCTCGGTAGGTTCATTAGTGGGCGTGGGCTCCTCGGTGGGCGTGGGCTCTGGGGTAGGCGTCGGTGTCTGCACATCAGGACCAAAGCCCATGCAGGTACTGAAGAGGGGCCACCTCGTATCGAATAGGTCTTTCCGGAAGTCGGGACTCTTGTCGACTTGGCCGACGTCAAGGTGTACGTTGATGCCGACGCCGGCGTCGACGTCGACACCTAGCGTCTTTTGGGTACCGCAGACGCCTTGCGTATCGGCCATGGCGGCTAGCTTTGCTTCTAGGTATGGAAGTTCCGCGTCAACGGAGGCTTGGTAGCCAAACACTGTGGGTGCAGTTAGACTTCGTGTTGTAGTTGGGATGAATACGCTATGCACTTACAACCCAAAACTTCAGCCTTAAACATGACACCTAGCTCGCCCCACACGCGGACATCACCGTTGATCTCGGCACTGAAGGTGGGATCGATTTTTTCAAAGATAGGGTCCCAGTCCTTGATGCTGTTGTCGTCCGAGAACAACGAAGCCTTAACTTCAGCCGTGTCTTTCAGCGAAGCCTTGGCGCCGACGGAGAATGATGCAGTACCAGTGAGGGCAGAAGATCCAAGATGAACACCCATGGTGATGTACGGGCCGAGCTCGAGTATACCTTTGATGCTGAGAGCGCCGACAGGAATCTCGATCTCAGGGGTCATCGCCCAATCCAGAGGCTTGCCAAGAGTGCCATCGGCGTTAAGCTCGAGCATGACCTGGCCGTAGACACCCTGTGGGTGAATACTCATGCTGACTCCCTTAGGTAACCCCCAAGAATACTCGATGTCGAAGTCAGCAACCATGGAACCACCCGTTGTGATCTGAGCCTTAGCACTCAGGCCGATACCCGAGGTCTCGCCGGAGTCTTTGCCAAAATTGAAGAGATCCTGGTTGTGGTTCATGCTCAAGTCGAACTTGACATCGTCTTTCTTGACCAGATGCGGGTGCGTGATGTTGGCGGTGTTCGGATCAATGTACTCGTGTCCCACATGAAGGTGGAAGTTCTGCACTACGTCCTTCCACTGTACCTCTTCGGCATTGAGGCAAGCTGTGAGCTTTGACTTATCGAAGTTGATGGTCTTGACGAGATACGGGGAGCGGTCGTCGCCTTGGTAGCACTGATCGGGTTCGGCGACAAGGATGAAATGGTTGATGTCCTCGTCGTCAACCCATTTCCACTGCTTCTGCGCGTAATCGAAAGATGTCTGGTCCTGGAATGTCAGGGTCATACCCTCGCCAGGTTTGCCACACTTGATCGATTTGAGCTCCTTGGCAAAGTTCTCGATGGGCAGGATGAACTCTTCATCCTGAGGTGCTCGCAGGGTAAAATTTGCCAGATAAAGGTTGTCGCCGGCTATTGGCTGCTTAGCAAGTCCAAGTTCAGATGAGGTTTCAAGACTCACCGTAGGCACCCCACAAGAACTCATTCTCGCTGGAAGGATCGTAGCAACTGCTCCCCTTCTTTTCACGCTTTACGAATTTTCCAGTTACCTCACCAGGGTCCTTGATTGGAACGAACTGGACGCCGGGTGGCCTATCCGCGCGCTTTGCTGGCGCGCTTGCTGGGCTTGTCGGCACAGTAGTGATCGGCTTGAGCACAACGGCTCCGGTCTCGAATGCAAAGAGGGAAAACACGGCAGCCTTGAGCAGGCTTCGAGAATTAAAAAACATAGCGACGAACAAGCGAGGGGGTAAATGAATGCGGGAGCCAACTAAGGCCGGGTAAAGAGCGACTGAAAGAGAAACGAAAGGAAGAGGAGCACAAGGGAGGGATGTGCGCCTTGAATGCTGGATCTGGTGGCTATCCTGAAGGTGACAACTACTGTCTTTTGTAGTGCCCTCACAGGACGATGCTGTAAGGTGGCACACTTCTTAAGATTAGCATGAGCAGGTTAGTCCGACATGCCTCGAGCTGATCATTCAGCCACAGACCGGGAGAAGCACGCGCTCGTCCTCATGGCGAGTAAGAATACGGCAAAGTCAACGATATACAATCAGAGCACTTTACCCAGTGCATAGGCCAAGGTCCGCTTCAGGAGCAGGGCTTGATAAGGTGGAAAATGGAGTCTGCAAACGGATCAGTGCATTGCTAAGTGACGAGCGCAAGGGTCTAAGAGCCCCAAAATAAAGGGCCGAGTACACGGCTTGAGATAACATGAGCGGATAGTGGGGAGCATGTAGCGTGTGGGATGCCCCGATGTCCGATTTCTCGTGTGCAAAGTCCCGCATTATGCACAGCACAATACAGATACGGACTTCCATTGTACGCTAGTCCGTGGCACCATATATTCTGAGTAAAGCGCATCGGAATGAGACAGTAGCGCCCGTTGCCGATGACGGCGCGGCTGTTCGTAGAGCGGAGATTGAGCAATCAGTTTCAGGTACCGTGTTGAAGAAAGAATGCAGCTGGCGGCGGGTGATACAGTGCTTATGAAATACGAGGAACTGATGAGCGCTTCGTATCGTGAGAGTTGACAGTGCGAGTGTGCCGAGAAGGTGGAAAGCAAAAGGGTCCACGGGTGTTGGTGTCGCGAGAAGAGGTATTGGCCCCACATCTTGGCAGGGACAGGGGCTTGGTGCCGGTGCTGACGTCCACCCGCCAGCCCCAGCGTTCCCCCACTCTTGCGACCGCATGTGGCGTGGGAGGTCGGACGCCGCTCCACATAGGTAAGGTACGCCGCTTGTCCTGGAACACTCGACCGAGTCAACACTGCATCTCCCTGCCCCTGGGTATGCGCTGTCGCCCGCGTTCTCCTATAACGGACCCCAATATGGCTCTTCTGGTATTCTCAGCCCGTGATCTGTTCCGGGAGACTTGGTATTGCCGTGGTCGGATTCCCATGTCTCACAGCGCGACTCCGTACGAAGCTACGCCCGCGCATCTTTCAGCCGTCAGCAGAGCAGCCGTTGCGAACGTGAGTAGATGTTTGTCCAACATCGGTGGGATCATCCAGCCGCTACATCAGTAGATTCGGATTGTGAGTAATCGATGAGTAACCTTGCCGTGCCATATTCAGCTAGTCGGACACCGCACACGGTCATTCTTATAAGCGCCCGATGAATGCACGGACAGCGCTGACAACCTCTCATAACCTGGCCGTGCAGCTCCCTTACGCTAGCGTCACTACGCCGCATAACATCTCCTTTTCAAGGGGACAGTTCATACCCACAATGTCGTGCGCACTGTCTCCGCTGTAAATTGTCTTTTCTGTCTTTCTCTTATTAGTGTACTCGCACCTCGTTTCTCTACTCGACCTACGGCCTCGAGATATTCAGTACAGTCTACACCTGCATCGACATACTGTGGCCGGCGCGGTAGTTTATCTCAAGATAAATATGTATTCTCCAAAACTAGTCTTGTTGCTTGCTGGAGCAGTCGCGGCACAGTCGACCGTTGAAGTCTTCCAAGTGTACCCAGAGTCAACACTCACGTACAAGTCCTCGGATTCCACAGCGACTACGTACGAGCATGCATGCAATCCGAAATCGGGCGCTACAGCTTCTTCGTCGCAAGGTAATCAACCCAGCCATGACGGCCGCAAACTGCTTATATACCACTAGCATCGCGCTCAAAGTCTGCTTCGCTAGCGAATCCGACGGATCCTGTATCGAGCAGCGTTGAGGACCTCGAGCTTGTGCCTATTTCAGCACTACCTTTGGCGACGGCGAAGGCACGGCTACGTCGCCAACAAACTGACGAGGACGAATCTTTTTGCGGGTCATATACGCTTATTCAAGGTGGATCAACTTGGGGTATGCACATGACTACAGAGGGTCTCCTGACTGTTGATGTGAACTGCAACTGGGACGGCGAATCCAGATCCGCCGATTGGACTTGTACAGGATCGAGCGATGGACCATTATATTCCACGAACGCCGGCACGACATCCTCCATATTCAAGAATGGGGATCTTACCTCAGTCGGTGAATTTCGTACTGCGACGGTCCTCAACGCACCCTCTAGTTCTACTCCAACCGACTCGACCAAGACGACTGAAGCAGCCCCAACTGGCTCAACACCAACCAATGCGTCATCTTCTGACATGCCGACTGGGGAGCCCGATCCAACAAACGACAATGTTGCTGCCTCTCTGCCTTTGCCGACTGGTGCTATGGCTTTGGTGGGTGGTGCTGCTGGTCTTCTCGTAGCCGCGCTGGCATTGTAATGACCAGGTATCTCAGGACCAGACGGGAACACCCGTTTACTATTGTGCATTGTTTACTAGGTTGTCACTTCACTTCGTTTGGGCCATTCAATTGAATTTCGTCTACAATACTGTTTCCACATATTTTTCCGTGCTCTTTCCACCTCTTTCCATTGTTCAGTCCAAGCACGCGTACTCGCACTTCCAATTCACTTGAACCACGCGACGGAGCCTCGCCTAGTCTAGATCATCAAGAAACTATTCTACCTGTGGTGCGCAACTGTAAACAATTAAACTCAACCCTCAACCTCTAGCTCGAGGTTCAACTTCGACCCTCGATATGCCAGCCCGCACAGCCGACATCGCCTTCCAAGCGCAGCAACATGTACCATTCAGACGACCCCGAGAAGATTCGCGCTAGATCTGCCTCAAACACAACACACGATCTAGATTTACTACGTACGTCATCGAGCCACAGTCCTCTCGGGTCGCAAGTCCAGACCGTCCTTCATCCCAACACAACCGTCGCAGAGCTATGGGCCGACCTCCAGAAAGAGCGGCACAAATCAACTTCCGCCCGTTCTCAAACCGAATTCTGGAAGAAGCGTGCCCTCGAACGAGAAGCCTACTGGAACGAGGCCATGCACTCCTCCGCCAGCCATCCGTCGATACCGCCCGACTACCGCCCCCCCGACTCCGCAACTGGACGCCCCACCTGCATCGTCCGACCGTGATAGCCTCCTCATCGCAAAACTCCGGCTCCAAAACCAGAATCTATACATGAATGCCACTAAATTTCAACGCCTCGCTGCGCGGCTTAAGAAGAGCGACAACGCGAAGGGTAAGTTTCAGAAGCGGAATCTCCAACACAAGGCGTTTATCGGGGCGCATGTTTGTGGCGATGGGGCGAAAGATGGGGAGAACGCGCTATTGGAGGCTCTTGCTTTGGCGGTTCAGCAGGGTCGAAGAACTGGAAGATGCGGGTGAGAAGCTGCTGGATGAGCTTGATAGGCGGGACGACGAGGATGATGAGGAGGAGGAGCTTGATGAGGAGGATGAGCAGATGCGAGGCTGTGGGGTGCTGGGTGCGGAGGTTATTTTTAGGGGAGTGTTGGAGGATGAGACATTCAAGGAGCAGAAGGAACTTTGGGATGATTTGTTGGAGGAGTAGAGGGGTGGACGGTCACGGAGTTCTTTGGCGCTTGGTTCGAGCATGAATCTAACTATGATCAAGAAGACTTCGCGCACTCTCGGTACAGCATGAATCTAACAGGTAAGGGTGGAAATTTTGCCATCGCATCGACGAAGGAATGCCGGAGTTTGAAACACGATACCCCTCGATATGGAAGCGTACCAGGCAGCATTCCACGCCACCTTCACAACGTCTTGCTTTGCAGGATAGCAAGTCGCAACTTTCCCCGCATTGGAACGCTTTGGAAGATGTAAGCATAGTTTGTAAGCCAACGAGCCGCATCTCCTGTCATACTACGTGAGTGTATATCCCCATTTCTTAGTCGGCACTTGGATAGATGTGGTTGCTATCCCCCTGGTCATCTCACTAAATGTCAGTCTTAGCACATTCATATCTGAAATAAACAATGGTCATCACAATTTTGCCTCACTTCCATTCTACAGTCGCTTACAATGTGCTTACTAGTAATTCAACATGATAAGAAAGGTGTGCGAGTAGATCGAGCTTCAGCCATGGGTGCTTTGACTACGTGGCACAAGCCTCGATTCATTCTTTTAGTCGTTCATTTGTGTACCTATTACATATCATGTGACTTAACATCACAACCAAAGTAGGTAGAAAAAAAAGGCGCAATTGGGATCAACCACAGTGGGGAGCCGAAGAATGACGCGATGAACTACGGCGTAGAGCTAATCCATAACGCGACGAATCTGAAGCCCGCGTCGCGATACAGCAAACGGTGGAACAGCATGATTACATGCGGAACATAGTGTTTGCACATAGTGTGGGGCTCCGCGGATGTATCTATATGTCCCGAGGTCGTACAACCAGACCAACAAGACTGCATGCATTAGTCACCAGTCCCGACAACGGAGGAAAGCACGGAAGGTGGGAAATTCCGGCGCTTTCGCAGTACCTACTTCAACACCACCTCGCCTTATTCAAGCTACCTACGGCACTCCCACCCAGCGCGCCCGTAGACGCCTTAAGAGGCAACCGATAGTTCACCGTCGCCACGACTACAAAAGCCCCCACCCACCCCAGACATACCTCAACCTCAACATATCATCCCTATCAACGCGTACCGGAAGAACTAAAATATGACGGCGCAACCCTCACCCCGCCGCGGCCACGCCGGCATCCGCAGAATCACCGAGGACATGGTTGATGTGCTCCCCCCCGAAAACACCTCCAACCCCGCGTACATGCGCATCCACACGACCTTCGGCCTCCTAAAAGGGTGTCTCAACAACGCCGAAGATGCAGAAGGCGACCCCGAAAAACAATACAAGGAGCTACACAGAAGCTGGAGCAAACGCTTCGCAAGCGCCTTCTCGACCTCAAAGCGAAGAAGGGCATCCCGCCCAAGATGCAGAACTGCCTGGATGAACTGCGCGACGCTGTGTTGATGAGGCGTTGAAGCAGGGTTTGGATACGGACTTTGTGATTGAGGCGTTTGAGGAGATGATTGGTATGGCTGAGGCGACGCTCGCCGAGAAAGAGGCGAGGAAGCCGCCGAAGATGGTGATGGAGAAGCGGTTGAAGGAAGTGTGTGGGAGGAGCTCAAGCAGGAGAAAGCCAAGGTCAAGAAGCTGAACGAGGAGAATAATGAGTTGGCTATGAAGCTCAAGAGGGCGGAGGCGGAGATTGAGATCTTGAAGAAGGGTCCTGGCGAGGATGTTGTGGGGCAGGGCGAGCGTCATCATCATGCTGCGGCGGTATTCGAGCGGTAGAAACAGCTTGTTTCGGAGAGGTATGCGCTGGATTGTTTCCAGCTGGGCGAGTCGTGCGTCCGGTTCATACAGTTTCTAATCTTTTGCTTTAGCCGTCTTTCTTTGGTGGTCAAGCAGCCCAGTGGGGCATGATCGTGTTCATCCTCAAGAACTACGAGTCAACATAGCGTAGACACACTACCATCCATATCGCTTCCCTTCAGAACTATTGTTACCGAGAACCCCAAAAATCCCAAACATCGTTCATGCACATTACATCCATGCCCACAATCTAACATTGTTCACCCACCCCGCAAAAACTCTACATATCCCACTTATCCATTCCACAGCCTCTTCTCTCCCATATTTCAACCCGTAAATTAAACCTCACAACTTAACTCACTCTCCCACTCGCCCCACACTAACCATGCTACCCCGCCTCCTCACCTTTCTAAAAGAGTGGCTCGCTCCGTGTATATAGCACACCCACATAGATGAGGATGTAAACGCGGTGAACAACGAGACTAACACTGAACAGATCCACATGGACGCTCTACATCCGTCTGGGAAAAGGAAATGTCGGACGCGACTTTCGAACGAAGTTTTCAAGGAGCCTGTGTGGTTGTACGATGGGTTTAGTGCTGAGCGGATTAATGAGGAATTTGAGTTACAGGAGTTGGACTCGGTGTGTGTGTGCTGGATACGGAAGAGGGGGTAAGGAGGTTGGTGGGGAAGTTGAATGCTGGGGAGGGATATGCATTTACGGGGGAGGAGATTGAGATGAAGGTTTTAGAGCCGTTGTAGATACTGTAGCCTGGTGCTCTTTGATCTTAAATTTGGTAGCGCTAATTTTAAAAGCACTCTGAAGTTATCGGGACCTATTATTTAAGGTTCCGTCGTTTTTAGGAATGGTCTGGGGACTATTGGTGAGGAGTGGATTGGTTAATGGAGGAGAAAGGTGAGAGATTTTACTTTGATGGCGTGGCAATGTTTTGTACACGTTCTCGGGATATGTGTTCCTTTGTTCGACGCACGCGACCACAGCGTTACATCTACGTAGTAGGGTACACGTAGCATGCGAGGTGAGCTATTCAGGACAGCCGCGGGACACCGGTTCCACAGTTCGACGTCCGACGTTATTCATTTATTCATATCCGTTTATAGTCAACTTGACGTTTTATAAATTCACACGCGGACCCCAATACAGCAAATCGAGATTGTAGCGCGCAGCTATTTGTATCACAGGTTTTTTTTTAATATAAACAAAGCTGCATCCCGCAACTATACTTTAGTAAAGGAAATAACTATCTATAACCTATTATTCCATGTACTAGCTCTATGCAAGATATCTATCTGTAAGCAGTTGGGTAGTATGTGTAGAAAGTGTATATCGTAGAAGTATCTGTGTTCAGATGTGTATATGCCTGTGTATCGTACATGGAGTGATTAGAGGCTTGTATATAGTAGGCGAGCTGACTTATAAGACTAATGTTGTTATGTGACATAGCTCTAGGCTGCTTACACACCCCCTTTAGGTTCGAACGCATGTTTAAAGCTAATATTAGCTATAGGTCCCCCCTTTGCCTTTGTGTGGCAGCTGTATTTAGGTTAAGAACTAGTCTCTGTATTGGTGCAGTCCTAGGTAGGTAGCCGTCTGCTGTTGCAGTGTTGGTGGACATCGCTCTATACTACAGGCGTCCCTAATAGTAGGACGTCTCCTAGAGCTAGTATTAAGATCCTTATTGCTTTGCGTTCTGTGCTGAGGTTAATGAGCCTTGTAGGTGGAGCTTAATATGTTGCGAGCATGTTTGCTCTATGTATAAAGGTAAAATACAGCGTAAAGCTGAGTATATGATAGAGCTAAGTAAAGTGTAGGGGTACAGCGTAGAGCTGTGTACAGGATAGAGCTTAGTAAATATATAGCCTTGTTAAACCTGTAAAAACTACATAGGAGAAACTAGGAAGAGTACTATACTGTAGGGAAGCTTATTTAGAAGGAAATAGTTGAAAATGAAGAAGAGAAACCTAGTTTTTGTGCTTCTGCCTAGGTAGTAGCTTGGTGAGGCTGTTAGCTAGTTAACAGCTTGTCTGGATGTATAAGAGGTTGATGTTGTTAGATTGAGCTTCTTAGCGTAGCTAGTGATGATAGATATTAACGTGCTGTATAGTAGTCTTAAGACGAGGCGTAGTAGAGGTGAGAAGCTAGATAGTTTGCTAATTGTTACAGTATAGAAGGCGTTTATAATCTGGATTAAAGCTAATTTGTTTAAAGACTCTCTACTACTAGATTAGTTCGGTGCCTGCAGACGATGCGGCGACCAGCTCTGCTTCTGTAGTGGACTTGGTGATACAGCGTTGGAGTGTTGCTTTCCAGTCTATAGGTCCGCCAAATAGGAAGAAGATGTAGCCTTGTGAGCTCTTGCGTGTGATCTTATTATCGGCGTACGACGCATCTGTTGCTCTAAAGAACTCAGGCTGAGTCTAGTTAGCTATATAGACTAATTCGTTTGAGATAGAGGCTGTGTAGTAGAGAGAGCTTGATCTTTAGTGCCTAGCAGGTAGGCGATTGTCTAGTAGGCTGCGTTGAGATGACGTGAAGATGGATTTGTGAGAAACTCAGCTAGTTTAGAATAAGCTTTTGAGACATTAGGTTGGGTAGCTCTAGCCGCGTAGCCTATAGAGCCTACAAGCTAGGCATATCTGTGCTTAGTGAAGTCATTTGCCTAATCCTTGGATAGTAATAGCTCTTCTAGAGGTAGTGGGGTAGCTAGTAACTTTGTGTATGGCTTTAGTAAAGGATACTTCTGTGCTAGCTTCTTGATATATAAAGCTTGTGATAGCTAGATAGAGCTATTCTTATAGTCTCTATGCGTTTAAATGCTATAGAACGTTTAAAGCTCTCCTAAAGATTAAATCTTATATTAGCGCAGGAGCTTCTGCTCAAATTTATATAGTGCAGCCTTATAGGCTGGTAAGCAGAGTATAATAATGTTATCTATATAGAAGAAGACTAGAAGCTTGTTTATTCTTCTATAGACAAGGAACGTCTTTAACTTTGCGTAGGCCTAGCTTAGTGAGCGTCTTAATAAGCTTTTAATACTAGAGTAGTGGTGAGGTCTTTAGGCTGTATAGAGCTCGACGTAGTCTCTATAGATAGTTAGGGTTAGAGAATCCTTCTAGTGAGTGACAATAGACTAGTGTTACGAGCTAAGCGTTTGTAAATGCGTTAATAGCATTATATTAATAGATTTCTATGTTAAAGTAGGCAGCTATAGCGACTAGAGCTCAGAATATTCGAACCGCTAGAGTGGCTGCGTAGGTATCCTCGGTAGTCGCCTGTAGATCGCCTCGTACGCAGATACGGGCCTTATATTTCGTAAGTAGCTTTAATCATCAAGCTTGTACTTAAAGACCCACATTAATAGGAGGACCTCTTGGTCTTGCGGGTTGAACTCCTGCCAGGTAATCCTCTTATACGTGCCTTTTTTGCTTCACGTTGCTAATTTCTTGTTTTATAGCCTAGAGGAAGCCTTCCCTATATAGAGATGGCATTTTCATCACATCTCTATAGAGACGCGGCTCAGAAGGTAGCTCGGTGTAGTAAAATCGTGTTTTTTAATGCTATAGCTAAGGCTGCTACGTATGCTGACTAGTATGTGCTAATAAAGAAGCTGCTACTCTTCTAAGATGGCTTTCTAGATCTTATTGACCCTTTAGGTAGTATGTGAGACTAACAAAGGTTGCTATTAATCAGTTCTTAATTCTCTGCTTAGTTCAAGTCCGTTTGTAAGACAGAATCTAATGTTTCACGTTTGCGCTTCTTTGAAGATGTGGATAGCGGCAGTAAGCTAGTTGGTGTAGCTGATAGTGAGCATGGTGAGTTGTTATGAGGTGAGCCCTGTGAGCTGCTGTGAACCTTAGTAGTCTCTGTTCGACTCGGTGTTGGAAGCTGCTAATAGTGACTTCTTGTCTAGTGTTAGGGTTGTTGTTACTCTTTGCGTTAATTGGCTTTGCTCTATAATAGCAGCAGTCTAGCTAGACTAGTCTAGATCTAATGTGAGCTCGTCTTTAGATAAATCTTCTGTAGAGCTGTCTTAGCTGCGTATTAAAGGTAGTTGATACTTGTAGGCGAATTGCTCTAGCTCAGAGCCTTGTAGGAGCGGATCTGCTTCATCGTGTGGTTAATAGAAGAGGTCTTCTTGGAAGGTAATGTCTCTCACACGAATGACTTTGCCTCTATAAGCTTAGCTTCTCGCCTTAGGCATCCAGATTTGGTAGATATTTAACGAGTTATAGCTAACTAGGTATCCTACTAAAGCTTAAGGACTGAGCTTGTCTATTTGTGGTATCTGCTTGCGTAGTGCGTATGCTTGGCAGCTATAGACGCGTAGGTGAGCAATTAACGGTTTCTTGCCGTAGGCAATTTCGAATGGTGTTTTCTAGCCTAGTAATTGCGTGGGTGTGCGATTGAGCAGGTATGCTGCTGTGGGGTAGATCTTAGAGCTAAGTGCTAGAGGTAGGTTTAAGGTAATCCTTATTGAACGACTTCTCTTAATAAGACTCCTGCCTAAGCGCTCTACTAAGCCGTTCTGCTCTTTAGTGTGTGGAGCTCTGATCTGTAGCTTAATGCCTTCTCTCTAACAGTAGTCTCTAGCAAAGTCGTCTGCTAGGCTATATATCCTCGCTTATTGTTAGTAATAAGAAAGGTGACAGTTGTGTTAAATTCTCGTTTAATCGTTCAATCTAGTCGTGTAATAATAGATAGTAGTGTAGGCTTGTCTCGTCTAGGTATTGTGTAGACGAAATAGAACTTCAAGAATAGGTCAAACCCGTAGAAAATATATCGATCACCGTTGTAGGCTCTTATGTCAAGCTCAATTAGGTCGATAGCGATAGTTTCAAAGGCTTGGGTTGCCCCTATCTTATAGCCTATTTGACGCGAGATAATCTAATGTGCTTTGCTTTGTAGGCATTCTTCGCAGTTAACTGTTTAAGGAGCAGTTCTAGTAGCTGGCTGTATGCCTGTTACGTGACTTGACAGTTGGTCAATCGCATTATTACTTAGATGTCCTATAAGGACATGGAGCTGGGCCTTGCTCAGCGATCTTGATTTAGGCGGTAGGGCTGAGTACTGTGGCCAACGTTGATAGGTAGCGAATGTTTGAAGCTGAGTAGATTAGGTAGATAGAGGATCAGTTTGATGGACTACTAGCCAGTGACCACCTAGCCTAGTGAGGCTAGCGATGTCTTCAACTCGTGACCCTGATAAGTTGGACCGATATAGAGTGTTTCTGCCTAAGTCAAAATAGACATTTAACAATAATAGTTAGGCTAGAGAGACTAGGCTTGTAAAGAAGCTTAGTATTAAGGCGACGCGCTTAAGCTTTGTCTTTCTCTGTCCTTAAGGCGTTAATAGGAGTATCTTAACTTCTCCCCATGCCTAAATAGCTATCTCTATGCCTCCTGCGAGGACAACATCGTCTGGCGATGCAGGAGCCTTCTATTAGAACTTAGTAGGATTGTTGCAGATGTGGATATTAGTGGCTAGATCTAGCGTCTATAAGTGGAGGAGCGGGAAGTGTTATAGCGTTGGCCCGTTATTAAATGCCAATGAGTAGACAGCGTAGGCTTTATAGGGAAGGTCGGCTGCAGGTGCATCGCCTACGTCGATTTCTATCGAATCAGGTTCTGACCCGTGGCTCCCTTGAACCCTACGCTTCTTATAGCGCTAATTCTTTTCCAGAATCTTGTTTAGTATGCCTTTTGTATCCTTGGCTTTGTATTCAACTATCTTCTTAGCTTTTTTAGGGTTTTTAACGAATCCTCCTCTGCGCTGTGAGGTGTCGATGTACGGACACTGTCCCCAATAGTGTAGATCCCCACAGAGACATGGCTTTGATGGCTTGTCCTGATGAGGTCTCTTTCTGTTGTTTTGTCTATATGGAGACTCCTCTTGATTCAATGTAGCTGCAAATGATTCGCCTTGGATAGTTGATTTTGTTGCGGTCGTACGATAGTAGCGCAGGTATCCTGCTAGTAGTTCAGGTAGTGTTGGCTGGATAGAGTCGCTATCTGAGGCAGTTGAGATAGTTTCCGCGTTGAATACTGTGATGGCGATAGTAGCAGCGTAGCTAGGGTCGATCTGCCTAATAGCTTGAATAAGGTCTTTGTAAGGTTGGTAGCTATGCGTCTCTAGTAGCTTGAGTTGTTTAGCCCTATTATAGGCAGTAAGAAAGGTGCTATACTACTCCTCTAGATTCTCTCTACAAGTATGTAGTACTTTAGCAGTATTGTAGGCTTTCTAGACCTAATATTCTTAATTAGCTGTTATAGGGCTGTAGAGCTCCTATAGCATCTTGAGCTGATTGTGGAGGGACTTTTAGTCCTTAATTTAATAGACTAGGTCCTAAGTAATAGTGTTAGCTACGTGCGCTTTAATTTGGCTAATCTTATCTTTAGTTCGTCTGTATTCCTTAAGCTCCCTATAGTAGAGACTTATTTCCTGATTGTACTGCGCTCGAGCTTTAGTAGTAGGTTCTGTCGCTAGCGATCCGTCTTCGTTAACAGTTTGAAGCTGGGCAGGTTGCTAAGGCTTGCTGAGCGTTGATGGGGGTAATAGATCTGGATTAATATATCCCTATACGTCTCTAGCCTCTGCGAGCCTTTTAACAGTATAGATCCATAGTTCCCAGTTGTGTGGACCGTGAAGGATGATCGAAGAGCTGGCCTTTAACATGGCAAGATAGAGTAGGCTCGATCAACAGATAGGTAGGTAGGGAGTCAATGTATGTATATGAGTGCGGATTAGGCCGGGCTCATAACTGTAAGCAGTTGGGTAGTATGTGTAGAAAGTGTATATCATAGAAGTATCTATGTTCAGATGTGTATATGCCTGTGTATCGTACATGGAGTGATCAGAGGCTCGTATATAGTAGGCGAGCTGACTCATGAGACTAATGTCGTCATGTGACATAGCTCTAGGCTGCTTACACAATCACATGAATGAATACATTCCTAGTGTAATCCAGAAGAAATAAAAGTTATTATATAGCTCGACCAACTGTACGAGGAGATACTGGCGGTGAGCCTGCTACCGCTACGCTGGAGGGCCGGGTCGCATACGGAAACTCGTCCACCATGGTCTCGACAGTCCTTGTGACTGTAATGCCCCGTCCTGGCGGTTTGGCCGCCGCCACCTCTGTTTCCGGTTCTTCGTCCATCGTATTGCGCCCGGAACTGAGCTTTGTGAAGCCGCCACTGCTTTTCGTGCCCAGGGTCTCGAGCTGGATCGACTTTAGGGCTGGCATTTGCATGGTGGATTTTGTTGCAGAGCTCTTGATATGGCTGCACAGTACATCGAGGCCGATTGATTTAATGAGCATTCGCCAAAGGGGCTTGAAAGAGAGAGCGCAGGCGGCTAGAGAAGATAGCTGCCAGGCTCGATTATTGTCCAATTGACTAAACCGACGTAATTGACTGTCGGATGGTCAAAGAAGAATTGCGCGCGAGTTGTCTTGGTGACTCACATGTTATGTCAACAAGGGCGTCAGTGCGGGCAAAGATTATCGTACGGATAACGGATGCTACGATGCCCCTTTACAACATCAGTTCTAGCTCATGGATATGGGAGGGCTATTCGTCACTCACACACTACCGGTTAAGAAGATGAGTATAACACCGATTTTTTGAGACGTGGAAACCTTGAGGCCTATGATGGTTCGGATTGGAAGCACAAGTACAATGACATCTGTCAGGATATTTGGTATGGAGCTGCTGTTGGCGAGGAGGTCGAAATCGAAGCATGTGCCGGGTGACGATTGATCCCAGTTGTACGATATCGGCCGACACTGGAACATGGAAGCAACATCGTAAGAGATCAATGTCGCAAGGATGAACCAGAGCGTTGCCCAAGCTGCCCTTCTCTCCCACTTCTGGATAAAGATACGGAGGAATACACACACGATGGCGAGCTTTGGTAAGGCGACTGCAGCGGGGTGGACGAGCTGGTTCGCAAATAGGCCTTTGTAATGCGAAATGACGCCTTCCGGGTGAGTTTTGAGCACATATTCCACATGTCGTCCAGTTCCAGCTCTCTTGGCCATTACTATCCTTTGCTGTTAGAATCGGTCGAAACCAGTCGTAGGGTAGCCAGATGTACGCACCGATTCCAATTATGCACAGACTAAGTTCCGCTAGCCAAGCGAACGGTATAATAACATCTTCTGCTCCAAATCGAGTCTTGGTCAAGTGTCTTGCGTAGTAACGAAGAGCGACAAAGACTGTCGTGAACGCAATCGTCAACGACGCGGTGACAATTATGCTAGGGCCAAGGTCTTCGGCCAGATACTCCGGCGTGACGGTGATGCTAGACATCCTATGAAAAGGTGGCGACTGTCAGAACCTCAGGAAAGAACTAGTTGCTGGCGCTGGAGCCATATAGAGCGAAATGGCACAAAAATTCGCCTCGGTGTGAATGCGGACGAATGTTTTCCAGAATACATGCGATCGCAGAGGAGGACAGGATGTTCAAGCTAGGGTACATACATCCATGCTTTAATCTCAATGCGTAGCCATGGTTTCTAGAAAATAAATGACAGGGTTCTCCGCAACTTTATTGTACGCAGCCTCACGCCGGCCCTCCCGGTGAACATCGGTCCGTATGCTGAAACACTATGAACGAGGATGATCATACACGGGCAAGGAAGCGAAAGGACTGTGCACGGCACCCTAACTCATCGTGTATCACACAGTGTCTTTCTTCGAAGTAAATCCTAGCAATTAATGGCTCTTGTCGGCTTTCCTAAACTCATGCCCTGTGCCACAGATCGTGAGCATGGGGCGTCTATATGGAGATCATGAGAACTTCTCGATCGAAATAATACCTTCCAAGGTAGGAACATGTTGACCAGTTTGTGAATCTCGTTCGTCGAATCCGACGGAAGTAGGACCGGTAGCAGATACCAGGACCACAGATTCATGTAGACTACTTTGCTCTCTTGCTCGCAAAGGTTGGTTTTACGGCTAGGATGGCGTATCCCGGAAGTACCGTGGATTTCGTCATCACTGCCAAAAAATTAAAAAGTATCGCGAGCCAAATTATACCTATACAGTATACCTACCTTAGGGTCGGTGCCACCAAGGCTGAATCCGACAAATCCGTCGGGAGCCCTTTCGCGGTAGGATCCCACGCACGGAAGTTCTACAGCCAAGGGTACACATGGTGCATGACATATTCGAAGACCTTAGCTATTGCGCATTCGTTCATGTAGCCAGTAGTGCTTACACATGACACCATATTGAGCCGCAACGGTTTGTTTTTTTTGGGCGCCATGGGGGTCTCGGCCCGAGCCGAATGCCAATCCTACGGGGTATTCTGTCCATGGTTACGAGTTTCTTGATTTGAGAATACGGTTGCATCTTACTTGAAGATGGAAAGGGGGAAGAAACACGAACAAGAGAAGAGACGGGGAATGCAACGTAGAGACCTGCAATTGGGTCTTGATGACTAATTTGACACTCTCTTTTTCACAACGAGAATTCCACACGGCGAAGACGAGACCAGAGGAGAGTGTGGGGCGAAAACAGGCTGTTCAAAAGTGTTAACGCGAGATGCTTGAAATCCTTATACACGGGTATTAACGCCGGCTCTGGGAGGGAGGTTGAGACGGCAGAGGTCTGAGGTCGTAGGTATCATGTCGCAGCCAGCGGAATGCCGGAATAACTGCAACTATGAGACGCCCTACCTATCCCTATAAGGAAGCGTTCGCGTGTCTCATGGGCCACAATTCGGCTGTTGCACCTACATAAAACATGTCGTGTAATAGCAATCGGCCCTTTGTGGGGCAAATTCCCATCACCTCATAAAAGGCCAACTATACCCCGCCCATCCTTGCACACCACCTCCCCAACCCCAATCTAGACCAACCCGCATATCAAATTAGGTAAACATCGCACTACAAGTAAGCAAGACTTAGTTGAGAATTTCAAAAGTACCATGAGTATTAGAAAGCTAGCATTAGGTGGGGAGCGGTATCGGGATATTTTTTTGTGAACAAAGCTGCATCCCGCAACTATACTATAGCAAAAGAAAATCTAGCTATAACCTTTTTTTCTCTGTACCAGCTCTGTGAGAAATCCGGATATACCAACTGCCATTCCGTCCACGGGCCACCTTCTCCCCGCTCACCCGCCCACCCAGCCGGTATTACCTATGCAAGCAGTCCGTTACAATTTGGTTACGTATCCTAATTCTGAGAGGGATCAGCTGGCAGCCCGGCAAGCGGGCTCATACGCTACGCGCTTCAGTCCACCCCGACGCACGCGCGATCCGCGACATTGCTCCAGCATCCACATCAAGTGCGACAAAGCTCTTCTCAAACTGAAATTGCCGCCGCGTTCCAGAAAGCCAATCTCTACCAAACGGCGCTCTCGCTCACTTGCCACTACCGGTACCAGCGACACCGTCGTACTTGGCGAAAAGCTTCTTCCCCTGCTCCTCGAGCTCATCCTTCTTCTCCCACCACTGCGTAGCTTTCTCATGGACGCCGATAAACTCCATCTTGATCTCTCGGCCCTCTACCTCCTTAGCAGGTTTGCCCGTCAACAGCAGCCTCAAGTCGACACGAAGCTGCATATACCCATTGCCCATGAAGATAATGTCCATATCGTAGCCCTCTGCAGCCGTCTTGACAGTCGTAGCGCGGAACGACGCATGCGGCGGCGTCTGGAACGCGAGGATGGTGTACGACATGGTGCGCGGGGGCAGCTGGAGACGCGCCGTGTAGGAGTTCTGATGCTTGAAGCCTGCAACCGAGGAGATGACTAGGGTGCGCTTGCCGTAGCCGTACTTGTCGAAATGCACCTCTGCATACCGGGGGCAGTACAACGTCCAGGTGCCTTCGAGACGGCCGACGGGAACTGGAACGTGGGCTATGGTGGTTAGGAGGAGCAAGTCTTCTGCGCGACGTGCTTGCTCGCCGGCTTCGGCGAGCGCCTCGGGATCGCCTCCTTCGGTCTCGAGATGGCTCAAGATGGACATATTTTCCTCCTTGCTGAGACAGAGAATCTGCTCTTTCCTGGGGGTGCAGCCGGTCACATCCTTCAAGCAGGATACGAGGCCAATGTTGTTTCGCATGTCCCACTCCAGGTACTCCTCCAGGTACGATTTCTCCTCAGTGAAATTGACAGTCTTCCTCAGCTCGTGGAATCTCTCGTTGAATACATCCGCAGGAGCTTCTTTGTGGCTTTCGCGCGTCTTCTTGACATTGGCGCCGCGTGTGACGAAAGGGTCGTTCTCGGCTCCCGAACGCACATACGGTTTGCCTACGCGAGCAAATGCTTCTTGGATGTTCATTGAAGCGGCCGAGGACTCGGGAACTGAAGTAGTGGTGGACGCGCCACGCTTGGTACCAGGACGCGGCTTCGACTCATCGTTCAACGGTTCCTTGAAGCTTCGCAGATTGGCGTCTGTGAGCGCATTCGGCACAGTAGGCAGTTTGGCCGTGGCGTGTGGTTTGGCTAGGACTGCAGGGGCAGTTGCGGAAGTATAGAAGTCGGCGTTCAGTGATGGTGTTGTGAGGCATATTACATTACGCTGCTTCTTCAATGGCCTGTGGTCTGATGTTGCTATACCGGATTTTGCAATCTGCGGGAGAGGCACGGGTGTCCTAGAGATTACCGCAGCTTGCTTCGTGGCCTTGGAAGGAGGCGTTTCCGGCACAAGCACGGCAGAATCTTGAACTTTATCGGGGGAAGTTCCTCGCTGCAGATTGCGCCTCGCGTTCCAAGCGGACATTTGGGGCGTCTGAGGAAACGGAACGGGCGTCTTCTGAGGAAACGGGACAGGCGTCTTCTGAGGAAACGGAACGGGCGTCTTCTGAGGCATGCGCACGGGACTTGGGACCATTGTAGTATCGGCCTGACTGACGACGTCCACCTTCTTGTTCCTAGGCTTCTTTGCCTTCGGCTTTGCAGAGTCCTCGAGTTGGCCATGTGAATCGGGCTCAGCTACGTGATGTTGGGCGCTCGAGAGGTCGGCCTGGCTCTTTTTCTTCATCTTCTTCTTAGAGCGTTGCTCAGTTCCTTGCGCCTTCACTTTGTCGGATAAGTCTTCACTGATAAGAAAGCCTCCATTCGCCGCGTGGCTGCTCTTCGCAGACTCCACACGTGCTTCGCTCTCTCTCTTGCGCTTCTTTACCGAAGTGCGCTCTGGAGCCACATTATTCTGCTCTACCTTCGTCTTCTTTTCGTCTCCCTGTTTGGAGTAGCTTCCCTGGACAGCACTGTTCGCCCCTTCGTTCTTCTTTTTCTTGTCTCTCTTCGTCTTCTTGGTCTTACTCTCCAATGTGTCGGGTGTCGCGTCAGCATCAACCATAACGCTCTCAAGCCTATCCTTCTTCTTCTTCTTCTTCTTCTTCTTCTTGCCATCGGATGTGTCGGTCGTCGCGTTAGCATCAACCTTCGCGTCCTCGGCTCCATCTTTCTCCTTCTTCTTTTTCTTGATCTTAACCTCCGACACGTTGGGCATTGCATCAGCATCGGCGCTCACAGCCTCGTCTTTCTTCTCATTGCTCAGCGAGTGCCTCTTCTTATCTTTCTTCTTCTTGCGTGCATCTCCATTGGTCTGAATGTCCGAAGCGCCATCCGCTCCCCCAAGCTGAGCAGGGTCTGAATTGGCGGGGTGCTCTTGCTCGTCCTTGAAGTCGTTGGTGTTGTAGATGGGGCGTTTCATCCTCCCGCCGTAGAGGTGGTTGCGCGCCATCGTGTACAACCCATACGGCGGCATGGCGACTGGCTGCTGTTAGCGGAGAACACGGTCTGCGGGTCCAGGTTTCTACTTCTTGTTGTAGCGAAGTCAGGCGCGGTCTCGTCGCAATTGTGCTATGCCACTAGGTACTGTCAGTCAAGAACACGCCTTGCAAGTCGAGCTTTCTACCTCTCGCAGCACCGAAGACAAGCGCAGACGCGTCGCACCTCGCTTTCGCAATCAACCCACAAGCGTACGCTATCGCACATGCATTAGCCAACTTCATCAGCGCATTGGAAGGCTGGATTCGACGTACCTGGCGATATATACCTCAGGTTGCGCGGCGTTCGATGGCGGCGTCACAAAGCGGGTACGCGACGAGAAGAGTGGTGGAGAAGAAGTGTACGAGGAGGGGCGCAGCTTGAGAATAAATAAAGTTGAGTGGTGTGAAAACTTCGGCATGGGCAGGTCACTTTGTCGTATCAATGCGGGCGGCGGGGGCGTACATTCACTGCCACGCGTGGTTGTCTTCACTTTCACCAGCGCCATCGACGGACGGAGTGGATACATGGTAGTTAGTGGGGTAATTTCGACGAGCAAAATTTGAGTCAATGTCCACGTCGATGTCGATGTGAGGATGAAAGTGAGAGCTCACCGCGACGAGGAGGAAGTAATAGTAGACTATATGTGCACGGACGCTAGCCTTTCCTTCAGCATAGTAGGAACAAATCCCCAACATCCATCTTAACATCCTATAATACACACGACCCACCCCCACTCCTACAAATGCGCCTTCAGCCTCTCATCCTCCCTAAACCGCTTCGGCCAAATGCCCTGCTTCCCCGGCGACAAAATGCCCTTCGGATCGAGTGCGTCCTTGATAGTCTCTACGAAGCGACGGTACGCATGGTCGTTGAAGTCGTACAGCGAGGCGACGAGATCTACATTCGTGAGTCTCTGGGTGTACCTTACGGGGGGCCTCGCAATATACGACGACGTACCCATGGTATTAATATGACTCCTGTACTTGCTGAACCCCCTCTTCTTCCCCTCCTCGAAAAGATTCGTAAAAATGGTTTCTACCGCGCGTCGATGCGCGACATTCGTCTTGTCGAAGGTCATCATATTAACGAAAATGACATGTCGCTCATGCATGAAGAAGTCGCAGAAGAGGTCGAAGCCTTCGGCCTCGCACACCCTTCAACACGTCAGCCCGCCCATCTCCACAAGAAGAAAACGTGAGGACTCACCTTTTCGCCGTCCGCACCCACTCCAACACCGTCTTCCCACTCGACGGGATAATCGGACTATAATCGTAATGCGCTCCGATCCCTCCACCGCTCTTCGGCAACCGGAACTTCACCATGGGCAGACTCCACAGACTGGGCACACCGACGAAAAATCCCCCATGCGGCTCCGCAATACTCGCAGGGTCTAGCGTCTCTCCCTCTTCGGCAGCGAACATCTCGCCGCTCAACCGGCCCTTTGGCGCCTTCTTCGCCACAATCTTCTTCAGCTCGTGGAAATGCGCCTGCACCACGTCCTTCGCGCCGTAGAGTCCGAATTTCGCATTCCAGTACCCAATATCAAGCTGCTTCTGCAACTCCTTCAAGCGCCATTCAGGAATAGCCCCAGCTTCAGGCCACAAGTCTTCCCGCTTGCCCATCATGCCCAGCCATTCCACGAGGTTAGACACATAAACCGTATTAGGCAGTAGACCATCCCTCCTCAGCGGACCAAAAACATCCACGATCGTCTCCACGTCTTCAAAATCAGGCATGTCGAACGAGCAAGACATGAAAGCCTGCGGCGCCGGCGTAAGCCAAATCCCCAACTTAGTCACAACCCCCAAGTTCGACTGCAGAAACAAGCCCTCTATACTCGGCCCAAACGTAAACTTGGACAGATGCGATGACGGAGACCCAGCCACGGCGAATTGCCCCGTCCGCACGACGTCGCCGTCCGCAAGCATAGCTTCCACGCCGCAGATGTGCTGGTGATGCGTTGCCGTGGGCGTGAAGCCCGTCCCGCGGTCGAGCGTATTTCCGACAATGGAACCCCATCCTAGCGATGGGACCGAAGGCCACACTTTGAGCTTATGCGCGACGCAGTAGTCATATAGCTCGGTGAAGGTCACGCCGGGCTCTACGACGGCGTAGGCGTAGTCGGCGCTGACGTCGAGGATCTTGTTCATGCGGTGGAGATCGAGTGCTATGGAGCCGTTTACGCGCGGCGCGGGACCCCCGTATCTGTGCAGTGTCAGCAAGACTTGCAAGTTGGATCGAATAGCCTCTCCGCCTTGGGATAGTATAGTCGAAACATACATGCTACTTACCCCAAATTCTTCCCCCTCGAAAACGTCCACACCGGGATCGCATACTCGTTCGAAATCGCAAGCACCCTCTTCAATTCCTCCACGCTCTTCGGTCGGACAGCCGCGCTGGGCATTTTCCGCTTCCCCTCTGCCTCGTACAGTTCGTACGGGTCAATGTATTCCGTCAGCGCGTCGCCTTGGAGCACCTGCTCGTGCCCGACGGCAGCCATGTACTGGATGAGCGCTGCGTCGAAGGCATACTGCGAGACGCCGGGGGGGAGAACGCGCTGGAGCGGTGTGGTGATGGAGTCTTTGAACAGGTTGTAGTGCGTGGTTTGGTATTCTGCGTTGAGGTATGTAGGGGGTAACATTGTGGTTGGGGAGGATTCACGAGCGGCAATGGTAGAGGGAGATGTGTGGGATGGAGGGTTGTTCTATTTTGGAATGGAATTGGGGATTGATGCGCGGACGTGGATGTTTTTCGGAGTTGCGTCGAGCTACTGCTGGAGGAGCATGGAGGCTTCCCCACAATGCGGAGAAGGTGACCCCACATCCCCAATCTGAACCATTTCAAGTCAACTTTTTTGACCACCATTTTTTTATTCATTCATATTCATTTATAGTCATCTTGACCTTCTACAAATTATAAGAGTTAACAGCGCAAGTAAGGTTTAACAACCAAAGTATGTAGAAAAAAGCGCGCGATTAGGAAGCAGGGAGCCGAAGCATGACGCCATGGTTCATTGATCACCACGTTAGGTGGGACAGTTAAATCCCTCTTTATTATAACATATAACTACCTTAACCACTCTAAACCTTCCCTCTAACCGAGTACTCTATTCTCAGCCCAAAATTCCCAAGGTCAACAGCATACCTAGGTACAAGCCTCAAGCTCTATCATCGAGCGGAGAAAACCACCTCGATTCATTTACTTGCCCAATCCACTCACAATCCCCTCAACCTTCTATACCTTATTAGCCTTCCAAGATTTACACCATCTCCATACACCCACACTCCACCCTCAAAACAGATTCATACCTTCCAACCCCTCGAAGCCCTCGCTCATCCCGCACAAAATCCGCATGCCCTACCTACCTCTTAGTACGAATACATACACAACGCTCTAAAACCCGCACAGCATACCTATATCTTATGTAACCTATAGTAAAAAAGCGGTGGCCTGGTCGATTCTTAGGTATAGCTAGCTATACACGTAAACATCATTTATATATATATACAGTAAATAAAACATACTTATACGCCCTACAGTGATTGTTAGTATCGCAGGGGATAGATAGTAGCGCGAGTGCCAGTGTTTTATACACTCAGACCAGCGGCAGGCGAAGTGTACGTATACATCACGAGGTAGAACAGTAGAAGACGGTGCTCGTAACCGCACGGCATGCCATGAGGAAAGTGTTGTACTACGACACGCCTTCTACAAGTCAGTGTAATGAAGACGTCGAAACTACACTACGCAGGATGAAGGCCTAAGCTAAACCTAGCAAGATATCTACCACACGCACACACAGCACAGCCACAGACTATAAACCTTTCTCAAACATCATGTCTCCTCCCGTTTCGTACTCCATCCCATCCCACCCCGACTGTATCCATCTAATCACACTCCATCCCCTCACCCTGACCCACAGCATTAGCACCATCCAAACCTTGCAAACTCCCCGTCCTCCTCCCACCCGTCACGACAAACCGATCCCTAACCTCCCTCTTCACCGCCCCCAACGCCTCCCTCGACGGCTCCTGCATATACGCCTGATACGAAGGTAGACTCTGGTAGTCGATTGTACTTCTACCCATAGCCGTACTCGTATCCGCAGGGAGGGAACTCGCACGCTTACGCTCACGCGCACGCTCACGCTGGCGGTGCTGCCGGCGCTGACGCTTGCGGTACTGGGCTGGGGTGGGGGTAGCGGAAGCGGGTTGGTTCAGCTGCTGGTTTTGCAGCTCAGCGAGTCCGAGGCGTTGTAGTTTGCTCTCTTTCTGTTTTTGAAGCAGCTCAGCGTGCCGTTGTTGCTTTATCTCCTTCTCTTTCTCGTTCTGCTGCTCTTCGACGTGGCCTTGTTGCTTTATTTCCGTCTCTTTCTGCCTCTGCGCTGTGCGCTCCGCCGTGTACGCTCGATTCGCTTCTTTCCTGAGCTGTACCTGCGCGCGGTGGCGCTCTTTATGCGCGAGGCGGAGCTGTTGTTGTTGTTTGCGGGGGAGGTCCCGCCACCGAGTGCCAGTCGGAGGCGTGTTTGCATCCTCGGTCTGTGGGCAAGCATGTTAGTACCTTAACTCATACGAAACCATGATTGATGTGCCCTCGACCTCTCGCATATCTTAACATACCTTCTCCCTCTCCCTCCCCAAGACCGAGACCGAGACCCCCCAACGCCCCAACCATCTCCTCCATCTGCATATACTCAGTCACAAAGCGCTGCTTCGCTGGACGGCCCTCCCGCTTGCGCTTTTTGCGCTCCGCGAGCTTGATCTGGTTCTCTGCCTGCTGCTTCTGTGCTAGGTTTTGTACGTGTGCCTGCATTTGTTGCATGTCCGCCTGCGTCTTTTTCTGGCCTGCGGTCTGCGTCTTCGTCTTCTTCTGGCCGGGCGTCTGCGTCTGCGTCTTCTTCTTTTTCTGGCCGGCAGTCTGCGTCTGCGTCTGCGTCTCCATCTCCATCTCCATCTCCGTCCGAGAAGAACGTTGAACTTCTCCTTCTTCCTCCTTCTCCTCCACAACCCGGAACCGGACCCGTGTCTCGCCTTCGACGACGCCGGGCGAAGTTTCCGTGACCGTGACCATTCGCGCCTGCCTCTCCTCCCCCTTCTTCATCCTCGGCTTCTTCTTCTTCTTCTTCTCCTTCTTCATGCCCGTCTCCTGACCACCACGTGTAGCCAGCGCCCCCGGCCCTCCACCGCCTAGCCCCATCCCCGTGCTAGCGTCAACCGTATCCTTAGCAGGCAGCGTAGACGCAAATGCAAACGCAAACCTCCCACTCGCACCCTCGGTCTCAGTCGTTGGGAATGGTGGGAGTGTGGGCAGCACATGGGCGGCAGCGGCAGACGGCATGATATGCGGTCGACATGAGCTCGCCGCCGCCGCTACCGCCGTAGTAGCAGCAAGAGCAGGACCTGCATTCCTAGCCGCGACATGGAGCGACATGCCCATCAATCTCCCCGTCAGGGAATCCGAATCCGCGTCTGGGTCTGGCATAGCGTCCACGTCTGCCGCTCGAGGTAGGTGAGTTTGCTCTTGCTCTTGCTCGTGGCCGTGGCCGTAGTGGCCGTACCCGTGACGCAACGGACTCGCCATAGCTAGACTAGCTGGCTAGCTGGTGTGGTATGCTGTGGTTGATAAGTGTGGTGTGCGCGTCAGGTGGAGGTGGAGGTGGAGGTTGACGGTGCGGCAAGTAAAAGTACCCAAGTCAAAAACAGACACGGAAAAATATACACGGCGTCAGTCGGCGACGTGGGCCGGTGCGTAAACTGCACCGCACCGCACCGGGCTGCACGAGACAGTGAAAAGGAAGCTGAACAAACAGACAAAAGTGAATCCTACCTACCCAACCTAGCGTCTCACACCACACCCCACACCACAAACACAAAAGGTGAAAAGAAGCCACGACCAAAAAATCTATGCATCTCTTATCTGCTTTTCATCTACCGCATCATCTCTCTCCATCTCATCTCATCCGTCCGTCCGTCCGTCTGTCTGTCTACGTCTCCGCCTACTCCTCCCTACCGTACGCATATATCCCCTCTACATCTCTCTCTCCCCGCCTTTTTCACCAGAACAAAACAACCAACCAACTGAAATAACCAGCGGATAGAGACGAAACGAAACGATGCTAAAAAAGAGGACCAAGTCCGCAGCCGAAGCCAAGCCCAAACTTCCAGTCCGGTTTACATATAAAAAAAATCCAGCTCCGAAGAGACCAAACCCATAACGCAAACTCCAACAAGGTACTAGAAGAGAGAAAAAGGTTCCAAGAAGAAGAGAAAAGAAAAAGAAAGCAACGAGATTCGTCAAAGTCGTAAACGTGCGTCTTGTCCCCGCACTCGTTTGGTCCGGCCCCCAAAGCAGGTCTGGGCATCCAGAACCCTCCCAGCCTGCACGGGCCCGTTATGGATTGCGCCAAACTCCAAAAGTTCAAGCCCCACCGTTCTACCCGCAAAGCGCAAATGTCAAAGCAACGACGTGTACGGAATGATGGTGGGCGGCTCGCTACGGTGCGTCGTCGTCGACAAAAACACCCCAGAAATGTATTTCTTCGTTTTCTCGCCCCCGCAAGGGCCCGCCGTAGATGTCGGCGCACATTTCAATGGGCACCTCGAGCTTCAGGCAGCCGTTGCCCAGGAAGGTGAAGAGCAGCCACGAGTCGTAGTCGGGGAAGGCGCCGTTGTCCTCGGGTTTCCGGCTGAGGATGCCGCGGTTCTGCAGGGATGGCGTCTGCGGGACTTTGAACGAGTGGTAGGGCAGCGTCTCCATGGCGTCGGCGACGAAGAAGGCGTCGGCCAGGGCCAGCTCGACCGACATGGAGCGCAGCTCGTGCGGGCGATGGTGGTCGGGCGACAAGGGGTCGGCGCGGTGGAAGCGCAGGGTGCCGAGGCGCAGGTCGGTGGGCTGGCCCAGCAGGTCGAAGAGCTCGGTCGAGTAGAGGCGGAAGTAGCCCTGGTGGATGGCGCACAGGTCCTCGTCGTTGGGCGGCCCGCCAGCGTCTGCCTGGGCGTGCAATTGCTGCTCGACGCGGCGGGCGTGGGCCTCGGCGGCATGCAGCGAGCGGCGCATCTGCTTGCGCGTGTAGGTGGCGGCCAGCTCGGCGAGGGCCAGACGGCAGGCCTCGTGGCGCACGTCGGCGCGCCGGCGGCGCTTGTGGTGGTCTGCTTCTGGCAGGACGGCGGGCGCGTCGTCGAGCGAGCGCAGCAGGCCCGTCTCGTAGCTGTGCACGGCGTCGTCGAAGTCGCGCAGCACGCGGGCCAGGGGGCCGTCGTCGGGCTCGGTCTTTGGGCGGGCGCGGTCGGGGTCGCTCTTGAGCGCAGCCATGGGGGCGGCCGGGGCCTGGGCGGCGTAGTCGCGGGTCGCGTAGGCGCGTCGTCGGGGGCGGGCGACCAAGGAGGGGAGCGCTGGGGAAATGGGAAATGGGGAATGGGGAATGGGGAATGGGGGAGAGGCGGGCGAAGGCGAGCGTGCGGTGAGGGGGCTCGGCTCGCCGGACGGCGGAGGGACGTGGAGATTTTGCACGTTTGAATCGCGGGCGCCGCCAAGCCGACCAGCGTGCTTGCGGTGCTTGCGGTGCGGTGCTTGCGGTGCTTGCGGTGTTGCGGTGCTGGCGGTCGGCTGCACGCACGCTGGGCCGCGCACCAATGAGGGCGAGACGCGCAGAGAGGCCCCGGAATGTCTCTCCGTGGGCGTCGGCCCATCTCTGTCCATCGCTCAGAGGACATTTGTCCATCGCTCAGAGGACATTTGTCCATCTCGCAGAGGACATTCACCGCAGCCCACACGGCCGCGCGGCACCCTCGCTGCAGTGCCCCCCCGAGCGCTCTCCTCCGCGCCCGTCGATGCGCCTGCCACATGAACACGGCCCGGCGCCCGCCTCACGCATCTCGGCAGAGCAGCAGCCGAACGACAACGTGGATGAAGAGGGCAGGGGTGGATGAACACCTCAGCTTACGCTGCATACGGGTATCCACTCGCCTGCATGGTCTTGCGTCTCTCGATGCCGATCCGTTCGGCATGCATCCACATCACACGGCCCGAATCGGCCGTCCACTCGCCGGCCGATGGAACGCAACAAGACAATACGCTAGAAAATGACTCTTATTCTTCATCTTTGAACGTGAGCGCACCTGCACTAGGTAGTCCCCTCGTATACCACAACCATCTGTGCACCCTGCGACTGACATCGCACTCGCTGCGTCGCTATCTTCACCGACCGTCTGTATCTACTCTTCTACCGTGTGACTCTGCTCGGCGAAGGAAAACAGCGCGGGTCGAACAGGTTGTTACGTGATAGAAAGAGAAAAACAATCAAGGAAAGTGCGGGTGAGGGTTTGTTTACCTCAACTCCACCCCCACCTTCTCACCATGATGCCAAGTGCACATCACCCTCACGAGATCCATGACAACACACACTCCATCCCAGCGACACCAACGCACATCCATCGCCCATTCGTTGCATATTCTTACCAACCAACAAACATAACAGTCTTCTTTGCACATCCTTCCCCATCCCATCGAAAAGCTCAGCACTATGAACAAGTTCCATTTCAGCCTCTGTGCCCGCTGCGGCAAAACAGGCGCCCACCTCTGCGGCCGCTGCAAAAAGATCAAATACTGTTCCGAAGCCTGCCAAAAGTCACACTGGCCCACCCACAAGCCAACCTGCTGGATAAACGAGCAGGACCGCACCGTCCACCGCGCAGCACAGCTCTAGCAGGATGTGTACTACCTGATGCGCGAAAAGTTGTTCGACTACACCATTACAAGCATCGACCGTGCCCATGGAACGCTCATTCTACGCGACTGTCCCAAAGTGCCGGGGACCTTCATCCCGTTTCCGCGCCACCTCGTGAAGAATGACAAGGAGAAGAAGATCTTGTTGTCGGCGTACAAGCACTTTGAGCACCTGGGTTTCGCGGCTGGATACCTCCATGACTTCCTTATGGAAATGCTGCAAGGCAAGTTTACGAGACTCGGCCAGATTGAGGACGTACTAATACGGGAGTAGGCGCTGGTGTTGACTGCGAAGAGCTCCTAGTCCACGTCAAGGACACAAGAAAGACAAGACGCATCTGGATACCTCGACGAATCAGAGAAGATATGTTTTCCGTCCACGTTGTCGTCCACGCCAAGGCGGTCGATGGCCTGCATTGGATCCTGGACGCGGAAGGGGCACAGTTCGGCAATTTCCAACCGTGTTTAAACGGCACCGTGTACTACAAACGGTACGTCGAGTCGGAACGACTGGCCTCCACGCCGGGAAGGAACAAGAAGGAGCTCAAGCAACTCGCCGACATGAAAAGCAGTTATTCTCTCGCGCCTCGCATCGCCTGGGCTGCTGTTACCGAGATAGAGTTTGCAGTCTCCAAGTGGAAGCGTTCGGCAGGGTACACGCTACCGGAATTGCTTCGCCAGGCCGATGTCATCTTCTCTAGCAACCGGATGCAGCTCCTGCAGGACATTGAGACGGCTCTGGTCAGGTTTGTCAGAGATGCCGACTTCTCGTGGGCAATTGAGATGGCCAAGTTGGAGGATTTGAGCATAAATGATCCGCTTTATTCCTTGACGGAGGAAGCAAACACCTTGCCTTCTGGGCCGAAAGACTGATGGCTTGCGTAGGAGGAGTCCATCGGTTGTACAGTTGAGACTTGACAATCACTTGAAAGTGGTAGGCACTTTTACGGTGGGACGTTACAGCTACCCATAAAAGGGATAATGGGCTAGAATTAGGGCTATGATATCGGCATTGGCCTATTTTGGCGTAACTCTGAATTCCAGCACCAAAAACTAGCCAGGCAGTTTTTTTTTTCAATGCCTATACATCGTCATGAAGCCTGTGTACTATTTTGCGCATGTATCAACCATCTTTGTACTCACAACTTTTTATCCGTCTTGGTGTAGCGAAGTGCTTATTTTTCATTCATTCGTTCGTATCCGTTTATAGTCAACTCAATATTTTACATATTTATGAGACTACGTCCTTGGCTTTTCCCATGTTCGTTTTGAGAAAGCACTTGCTTTGTGGCGTGACCGTGTGAGTGCAGCGGCATTTACGTGCCTGATACTGTTCTCTTTGCTACCTAAGGTAATTAAGATGAATAGCGCACGACCCGGAGTTAGTCCTCGCGCATTTATCTTTGCTGAGCCCCGGGTCCTCAAGCGCGCCTCGCGTTTCTCAATGCACCCACTCTCTCGTGTGATTAGAATCTTCACGGCCTGAGACGATCCACCCGGGAATTCGGACAAAGCTCCAGTTCACTCATCCGCCTATATTATATTATCGTCATGGATATTTATTCGATATGCGGTCGATCATGACATCGATATCCGGTTTCATAGTGACCGTCTAATCCTGGGCGGCATTGTCCTCGGGCAACATGCGCTTGAGGCCATAGGTATGTTGTAAAGCGGTGAGAAGAATTTCCGGTTTTAAGACACCTCTTTATGGTTTGAGGCTTTGAGCTCAACGCTTTCGGCCCATTTGCAGCACTACCTATGTTTTACACGGGCTCGACCTAAAGATTGCACCAAAGGGCGCTGTAAGAAAATCTGAGTACAATCGAATTGATTCTGACCATAAATGCCGTGATAGCGCTGGTGTGATGTCACAACGTCCATGTCCCCTTGCGTGACAAGTGGCATCTCTTGATGATTCTCGTCCAATTGCATCACCCGAAGGCTTTATTATTAGCCCGGGCACCTCGGAATGTGGAGCTTAGTGCTCCTCAGATCAACCATGATGCGACGTTCCAGCGCCGGCAATCTTCACCCGCGCCATGTTTCTCAAACCTGCAGTGTTTCGCAAGCTCGCCAGCCACATCGCCACAATTGATCAAAAGCCATTGATCAAAAGCAAGCCACGTCCAGAACATGACATGACTCCTGCAGCATGATTTGAGAAGAATTTATGCGATCAAACATCTCGATGAGGCATACGTTCCTCAGGCTTGCACCCTTCCCTCGTTCACCACTGTCGTTACCACGAGATGGTCTCCCTGTATGAGCCATCGATCCGAAGCCGAAGCAGCGCTTTGTCAGTAATCTCGCGACGAATATCCAAACGATTCACGACGTTGGAAGGATGGAGGGAAATCGGCTTGGGCGTGTATGCCATGGGGAGCTCGAACATTCGCATGTTTTCGCCCCGGCACCAACTCGATCTCGAGCACGACCAAGACAAAGGCTTTGATTTTACGCAGACGGTGGGATGCACGGAAGAGATGGGGGTGAAGGCGGGGAGCTTGGTCGAATATCGCAGGTCATCCGAGGGAACTATAGGAAAGGCAATCGGTTCGGTGCGAGGTGTAAAAGCGTCCTCGATACAGAAGAAGGAGGAGATTGAGCAACCGTACCATGTGTACACGCTGCAAGAGAAATGGACGTTGGTGGCGATTGTTGGTGCTGCAGGCATTTTCCCCATGTTGACGTTCAACATCTACCTTCCGGTACTGAGACGAATTGCCACAGTATGGGTCCTGTATTGCGACAATCATTCGTCTGCTGACAATAACTAGGATCTTGAAACTAGCACAGAAGCTATGAATCTCACCATTACAGCATATCTGGTAATCCAGGGCATTGCGCCGCTTTTCTGGGGCCCTTTGGCTGATCACCTTGGTCGAAGATCTGTATATATTCTTACCTTCGGCCTCTACGTCATCTCATCACTGGTTCTCAGCTTCTCGCCCAGCTTCCCAGTTCTTCTTGTATTCCGCGGCTTGCAAGCAGCCAGCGTCGCATCCACGGCGTCCATCGGGCATGCCGTTATGCAGGACATCGCTTTACCGAACGAGCGCGACGACTTCTACAACTTCTACCACTTAGTCAGAAATGGAGCGCTTCTGCTAGCGCCAATCTCAGGAGGGTTAACATTGAATTGGGCGGACTTTAGGTCTCTGTTCGTCACTCTTTTCGCGCTATCGCTGGCAGTGCTTGTCGCGATTGCGGGCTTTCTTTCTTCCAGAAACACTGCGCACCATCGCAGGAAATGGCAGCACACCTCTGACGGGAATGAACAAGCCCTTGGCGTGGAAATGTAAAATGTTCGAGAAGCAAGCCCATATCGGTCCGAATTCGACGCCCACGGAAAGACCCGCTCTAGCCGCTAAAAAGTTTCTTGGACCGTTCCGCGTGTTGAAAGAGAAGGACATGCTGTTAAGCCTGGTTTACAGTAGTATATCATCTTCGCCATCTGGATGAAGGTCACCGTCAGCACCACAAGCCTCTTCCAATCGGCCTTCAATCTAAACGAGGCCTTCCTCGGCCTCGCCTTTGTCCCCAACTTTCTCGGCTCCATCTCGCCGGCTCCACCCTCATTGGCAACTTTCTGGATCAGGATTTCAAGAATGCATGCTTGTTGTACAAACGCAAGCATTTCATGCCTTCGTGTGCGATTATCCCGCGACACCCGCTTCCGGCCGATTTTGCCATCGAGCATATCCGCCTCAAACGCATCCCAGCCCTAGCCATTGTTTTCATCCTCGTCCTCTCTCCCTACGGCTACACGCTCGCTTACCCCGAGGTGACCTCGTTGGGCGGCTGGATCTGCATCCCGCTGCTCCTTCAGTTCTTGATCGCGGCGACGGCCCACGCCATCTGCGGCGTGCATCAGACGCTCATCTCGGACCTGTGGTCCAACGACGGCTCGGGTGCAACATGCATGGCGAGTAACCTGATGCGCTGCCTGTTTTCTGCTATTGGCGTTGCTATTGTGGAAATAATCTTAGCATGGATGGGAAGTGGGCCGGCATTTCTTTCTTGCGGCGGGGATTGTGGTCATGACTTTGGTGCCGTTGCCGATTGTGCAGTGGTACTGGGGCCAGTCGTGGAGAGCGGCAAGGGAGGAAAAGCTGGAGAATGCAGGTTCAGATGCTGCGACTACAAAAGTCTGATACATAGTTAATCCAGAATGTCCTTGGAAAGGACGAAAGACGAAATCTTGCCCTGCTTTGATCCACATGCTCAGCACGCTAACTGAGGTACACAAGAGTGAAGCTTGACGTGGTGATTTTTCCTGCTCAACAACTAGGGCCAACCATTCCCCTCGTATGTAACCTGCCTGCAAGACTCACTCGATGTGTAGCAGCCACAAAACTTATACGTTTCAGCGTCTTTTTTCGTGCATACATACATGTACATACCTGCGCAACCCGCGGCGTTCGCACGAAACCATCCCACCATCTCCCTTCCACCACGCTTCGAGTGTCATCAAAACGAGACGCCTAACGTCCCCCGGCATACACTAGTGTAGTCTGCTCATCTATCTCGTACTCTAGCCTCGAACCAGCTAGCCATCGCTAGCGCAGCAACCCACACTTCCCCAAAGCCGCAAGTCTCAGGTAGACTACGCCGCAATCCTGCCCTCCCTCGTACTGGACTGACTAGACTACCTTCGAAGGCAGCAGAGGAAGTTGCTCGATCTTTCCTTCTCGCCCAAAGAAATGCCCGCGAAGGTAGGCCTGTTGGCTGAGATATACGGAGTAGGCTCAATGCAGACGTCGCATATGACATCTGGAAATGGATAATGGGAAGTTGAGCTGGCGTGTTGAGTTGGATGGCTCATCCGCAGGGGCTGGATACGGACTACCTATGAAATCTTACATTATTTCCTTTTTTTGGGTGGGCTGCGCCATGTACGCGCGGGGCTTGTGCGACGGTGAGAATCCACCAAGTTGCATCAACAATAGAGGTTCGCATCGCAGGTCCAGAGAGTTTTGCGTGCGGTTCTCCGCGATGTGGTTTACATATTCGGACGACGTTTGGATGAATGGTCCGCGCCCTATCGGCGAAGAAGTAATTTAGTAGGAATACGCAGTGCCCACGTCCAATATATTTATCTCGTGTTTCTATGCGAGTAGTCACCTACATCCATCCCTACTTTGTATATTTCAACGTTGTTTCATGGCAGCGATCAATCTGCGGGACTGGTAAACGTCCACGTCGCCCCGGAGCAGTCATAGTTGTGCACCTGCCTTTTTCTAAGTTCGACCATGCACATCGGCGATTGCGATACACTTCCAATAGCAACAGCCGTTATTATGACGATGATGATATGCACGGACTATTACACCCCCAGAATGAATTCCAGCGTCCGAGACATTATGCCCCACCAAGCCCGATGTGGCATCTATCCACAACAGACATGGTCCGGCTAATCAAATGACGCCACGGAGGAATGCCGCATTCAACATGTCGACGGCATGGTTTCATCAAATGTACTCACATATTTTAGAACGACATCTATCCAAAACGCGTAACGTATACCTGAGATCAAAATATGACAGGAGCCAAAGCGTGGGATCGTGGCTTCGTCATCGTGTGTCATAACGCCTGCCTTATAGCCTCCATGCAGAAGGATTGCCTTCCCAGCTCTTCGTAGGATTTCGTCAGCCCAACCATGGCCCAGCAAGACCTTTGCAACGAGTCACACGCACGCTCGTGCTGCCCGAGAAGGACGTTTTTGGTTTCCTAAGGGCGCACCATACACGCAAGACGCTGCCTTTAGGCACGTCTTGACATGTTATCAGGATGCTATCCTTTGCCCGCGGAGGTAGACGCAGCTCGATATAGTGGTGCGAAGGACTAGCATGGCTTGGTGTGCCGGGTTGAATTCGAAAGTGCGACCCTGCCAACACAGCCTCGCATCCTCGGGTATTGTTGTATCCCATCCTGTCGTCGTCGACTGGTCTTGCGGTACTTGTCGGATGATCCTTCTTAAACTGTCCGTGGATCGGTAGATGGAGGGCAACTCCACAACTGCGTTTTCGAATCTGCATTTGTTGCGTGATAACTGCACAAGTAAGGGATCGGAAGTGACCGTAGGTTTCGCTAAATGCGACTTCAAAAAGAGACCACCCAATGTCACTGAAAGGGATATCATCCTTGGCCATCCTTATTTGCCAGATTTTGTCCATCGCTACCAAATTCTTGTGTGCTATTGTTTTGGCGAGTGTCCGTCACTGGCATCATCGCCCGCACGATGCGCCCGTTCGCATCCTCGACAAATTCGTCATCGGACAAGATATTGTGAGAGCTCTCTCGCCGTCTAAAGTCATCTTGGTTGTGTATATTGTCGGAAGATCGTAGCTAGGATGGGAATCGAGCGCCGATGCGTCTGAGGAAGCTTCAGGGTAGCACCCTCTTCAATATGTTGTCGAATGTACGTCGGAGGGGTGGAAGACAGGCAACGATGATGCACATGGAGTTTTCGCTAACGCTGAGAGCGGTGGTCGTGACGGTATGGTCAGAGTTGCCATCAATCAATCAGGAGATCAGTTTTTGATCGATTTTCGCCGGATTGATCCTATCAATCAGGTCAATCCTCCGCCCATACAAATTTCGCATCAATCAGGATGAGGGCCATTATACTGATTGATCTTCCTGATCATATTGATCCGTTTTGACGTTGTTTTTAACGCTAAGATGGCTTTTTGAAGCTAAAAAACGACGATTTTTACGCGTTTTTGGAGTTTTGAGCGCGATTTCCTAATTGGGTAACGTGTCTGTGCGCGTGCCGAGCCACTTCGCGTGCCGAGCCACCCAACACCAAAACGCTAATTAATCGCCTGAATTTGACGCGTCATAACTCCACCAATATGGGGGCAATTGAGGATGCGATTGCAGCTATTAAATCTTTAAATCTAAAGGAATTATTTTCGTACAGAATATTGCTGCCACCTATAGTGTAGATTAAACTACGTTATCCTAAAGACACAAGCGCGTTTAGGCACCAAATGAAGCTAAGAACATTAACTAGCAGAAACTTAACCTATAGCAAGAGCAGGAGCTTATAAAATATATTAAAGGACTTATAGAGAGACATATACCACCTACTAGGGAGATAGTACGAAATTTCGCCTCTATAGTAGCTAAGGAGGCAGTCAGCGAGAGCTGGGTTACCCGCTTTATCAACCGACACAGCATTTATCTTATCTTGCAATAGATAGTTGGTGTGGACAGCAATCGCCACAAAGCTAATTTAGGGGATAAATATCGCCTCTACTTTCAGCTCCTACATAATAAGATCAATTATTAATATTAAATAGATCCTTGTTATACCTATAATATGGATGAGAAAGGCTTTATAATTGGTGTTTGTTGGCAGATTAAAGAGAATATTTAGCCAACAAATGTGGGAGAAGAAGGAGGTTAGGGCATCACTCCAGGATGGAAACCGCGCGTGAATTACGCTCCTAGCATGTATATGCGCCAATAGATCTGCTCTGCCTCCTAGCCTGATCTATAAGGCTGCCAACAAAGGCATCTAATTAGCCTAGGGTAAAAGACATCAAGGTAGGTAGAGAACATGAAGTCTTTATCACCTTATCACCCTCTAGCTGGGCAAACAACAATATTAGTCTTGCCTAGCTTAAACAGGTATTCGATCGCTGTACAAAAGAGAAGACTCAACGAGTATATCAGCTCCTAATCCTAGACGGCTATAGATCCCACATTATAATAGATTTCATTAACTACTGTAATAAGCATAGGATCCTGCTTGCTATCCTGCCTCCTTATTTAACTTATACGCTTTAGCCACTTAACATTGCAATGTTTAGGCCTCTATTAACTGCCTACTTAGCCAAGCTCTCGAAATACCTTAACGCAGGCCAAGGCCTAGTTTCTATTAAGAAGGGCAATTTCTTCCCACTATTCTAGAAGGCATGGCAGGCCTCCTTTAAGGAATTAACAATCCTTAGCTCTTTTAGAGCAACAGGCATATTACCACCTAATCCTGATCTAATCCTCAATAGATTCACTAGATCTCAAGAATCAAGAGAAAGCTCCTCATCCCTACTAAGCGATCATGATTGGAGAAAGGTGGATAGGCTCGTACGCTCTGCAGTTAAGGATCAGAGTAGTAAGGATACGCAGAAGCTTCGTTAATCGCTCCACTATCTATCTGTTTAAAATAAGCTACTCCACTACAATATTAATAGGCTTAGGGAGGCACTGTCTACAAAGCAGAAGCGTAAGAAGAAGGGCAAAGCTCTAGATCTCTAATAGCGCAAGGAGTATTACAGTGGGTCAGTGTTCTAGTCACCTAGGAAGGTGAGAGAGGCACGTGTCCGTCAATCTATTAAGGAGCAGAAGGATAAGGAGCAGTAGCTTCAAAAAAGCAGAGACAGTAGAGCTAAAGAAGGCAGCTAGACTATACAAGGAGAAAATCCAGCAGGAAAAGCGTGCTGCGCGAGAGGCAGCGAAGGAGGCAAGAGAGAAGGAGAGAGCTAAAAAGGCAGCTTAGCGCGCTGCCTAGAAGTCTGCCCGCAACGCAAAAAAGCTCTACAGTTATCTAAAAAGGGTAAGAGGAAGGCCTCTTAGCCATCTCTACAGAGCAGAAAACGTTAGAAACATATTATTAATGCTTTAGATGTTAAGGAGTCCTTAGAGGGCGCATCTGCTGCCCCAACCGTCTCTACACGTCGCGGCCGCAACGTTAAGCTTCTAGACAGATATAAATAGTGCAAATTAATCGCAAGGATCTATTTAGTGCCCCTCTAGAAAATCCTGTAATAATATTAATTGTGGGTGGCTCTATAGCTTCATTTTTGCATAAGCTGTTATGGGTGTTAGGTGGCTCGTCACGCGAAGTGGCTCGGCACGCGCACAGACACGTTAATCAGCTAAGTTAGCCAAGCACCTCGAATTATCTGCGTCTGCCCTCTCCATTAACGCTCTCTCTCTCGCGCCCTCGCCCTCTCCTCCACACTCGTACAATGGCCCCGGCCTTACGAAATAAGGGTAAAAAGAGCTCTCTGAGTACAGCGGCAAGGCCAGCGGCACCTCCAGTCATCGCGCTCGACTCACAGAGCACCCAGGAGCTGCCGGAGTCTCAGGGCAGCCAGAGCTTCGAGACTGAGCTCCGGGACCGCAACGCCGCGTCCTTCGACGCAGAGGCTCTGCCCTTAATTGACGCGACGCTCTCAGGGCCCTCGAATGCGTCGACGCCCTCCCGTGGATTATCAGAAACTCCAACGCCAAGAGCTCGAGCTGCGTTAACTCAAGCTGCCACTGCTCCCTCAGCTGCCTCCTCACCTGGCTCCGACAGCCCTGGGCTCGAATTCGACGCTCGTTTTGCAGATAACTTCGACGGGATCGACTGGGCAAGGTTTGCCGCTGTATACAAAGCCTCTGCGTACGCAGAAGTTCAAGAAATCAGTGCTCTACGCTCATGGATATCGCGTCGCGCTCCGGGCGGACATGAGGCGTATTTTTCTTCGTCTGTCACCACTGCCACATACACAGGGTGCCCGGCACCAGAGGGATACTAGAGACAACAAGCAGCCCACACAAAGCTCTCAAAGTATTACACGCTGCTTAAAGAGACGCCAGTTTATTACGCCTCCACAGTCAGTCCCACCCGTATTACAAGTATTACTTTATAAACTCATGGACTGGAAAGTACAAAGTATGGCTTAAAAAAGCTAATAGGCAGTTCCAAGAGCTGTGGGCTAAGTACAAATTAGAAGATGCCCGCCCTATCAACTCTCCTCCGCGTAAACGATTAAAACGCGTCAATAATATTAACGACTACGCTGAGTTACACGTTAAGCCTCTAAGAGCTGAAACTGCAGCTCCTCTCATTAACAGTACCGACGAATTCGATCGCTGGTGGCACAATGAATTAAGCGTTCCTAAGGATCACACATACCGTACAGATCCTATTGGGTATTGGCTATCTCTCCGCGATACGTATCCCCGCCTTTCTCAGTTGGCTATTGATCTCCTGTCAATCCCGGCATCCTCCTGTTACTGTGAGAGAGTGTTCTCTGAGGTTGGCGATATGATGGAGCCAAAACGTCGAAAAATGAGCCCTCAATTGCTTTCCACAATCACCTGCGTACGGAGCTGGCTGAGAGCTAGATATTCTCCGTCCCAGGAGACGCCCGACGGAGAGCTCCCGGTAGAGCTCTCAGAGCTCGAGATACAAGAGATCTATCAGGTATCGCAGTGGGATGAGCCTCTGTAGCTCCCTGCACACAAATATCATCTCTGGGCGACTTTTCCGTCAATCAATCAATCAATCTTCAATCAATACGCCTCCAAAATCACCTTCAATCAATCAAACCAGTTTCTGAGGTCTCTGAGTATCAATCAAATCAATCACAGCTTCAAAATTGATCCTGATTGATTGATGGCAATTCTGGGTATGGTACACTGTATTGGTTTTAACAACAAGTAGCAAATGTCCAAACTCGATGATTTTGGCGATGGATAAGGCGGTGCCACTGGAACTTATCAGAAAACGTAAAAACCATACCGATAGAGAAGGAGCTTACAGTAAAGCCAGCAGAAACACTGCTCTCACAGTCCACTGAGTATAAGGGCTGAGATTGACCCGTCGCAAGTAGATAACGGGGGCGGCAGCGTAGAGCAAGTCAGTAACAACGTTAGCCCCGCCTTGTATATATGTAGAAGTAGTCTTGTAAGCGACATTCCAACAATCCGGATCTTTAATTCTGATGTCCCAGACAGCCTGTATGGGCTTACAAGCTGCCCAGTGTGTCAACGCCGGGAGCGTGAAGTTGCAGACTAGAATGATGAGGATAGAGACGAAGACCATCCAGCGGTAAGATCGCGAAAAGTCCAATGCGAGGAGATAGGCGCAAATGGAGAGTTTGGCGAAACCAAGAGAGTACATGTTCAAAGCACCACCGATGAATGTAAGGTAACGGACTCTCTGACTTTTATGTCGATGGTGATGTCGATGTCCATACGTACTTCTCCACTGTAGAGGGAGGCGAGTGCCCAACCGTGGCCTACCTCGGCGAGGATCTAAATCTGAGCGAGAGCATCGTGGTCCCACATAAGCTCTGGCGTACCAAGGCAAGTATGATCCAATAATCACACTCCAACCTGTGGTTGTCAGTGTCACACACAGCTCGAACAAGACTCCATCACCCTGACCTAATCGCGGATTGATCCTAAATCGAACAATCAACCTCCAAACCACAACGATGGTCATCAAAATAGTGGCAGTGATGTTGACGGCTTTACCTATCCCTGACCGGTCTGAGTGGTCCTCCTCTGCCATATTGCATCCGGCATCTAAGGCGGGAGGACGTAAAGAGTGGGATAGATGGTGTGGATCAACAGGAAAACATACGGGCCAGAGACTCCCAGTCCACGGGCGCGGGACCCGTCTTAAGCGGAGCCAAGGGGGAACGGGGCAATTTGCGAACACAGTCAGAGGCGTATGATTTGGAACGTTGGAGTCAGGAAAAGGTCGCATGAGACGAGTGAGATGCGACGCAACGACGGCAGTGACCAACCATGAATAAGGGTCGAGATATGCTCCAAGCTACCTCGCAATCAGGATTCAATTCGCCGTTTCAATCTCTGGGGCCCGCCAGGGCTTGCATGTTAGTGCCATGGCCACAACTTGGCACCAGATATGTGCGTGCGAACTTCAAGCGAAGCGCAGCAGCACAGGCAACAGCGGTTGGAGGGTTGCTAACGGGTAAGTGGCGGGCCGGCCGTGTATGTACATTTCACCCAAGGTTCAGCGTTAGGAAGATTAGCGAAAGGGCGGCAGGAGAGTCGTGGCTGATCATTGATGCTGGCAGGATCTGCGGACCCCTGACATCCACTCGGGCGAGTAGCGCAGAGTCGTATTCGCATGGACAAATTCCCTCCCCGCCGCAGCAAGTTGGTTGAATCAAGCTGAAGTGGACAGCTGAAGCGGAAACGTAGAAGAATTTGTTTACGGGGGTATAGTTGTGATGTGAGTGGACGTCAACTTTGGGAGGCAAAAAATACAGTCCAGGTATACGCGTCAAAACCCCGCTTATAGCTCTCTAGCCTTGTGAGTATTGATCACCGAACTACGACTTGATGAAAGCCCTTGACGTACCCAAACGTCACGTACCGCAGGGGGATGTTACTGCCGAGACCCGCTCAGCCTAGATATGTCCATTACTTCAGGATTAACTACCGGCCACAGAACCGCGGAGTGTTTGCGATGAAAAGCTCGATGAAAAATCCCATGATTCTCATCAAGGCCATGGTCGGCTAGTCATGTGGAAACGGGCGCGGGCGGTCACTCACCCGTAGAGACTGTTCAAACTTCAAAGACGGTGGAACGCGTAAGACTGGCATCCTCGGTCAGACTGGGGCGACTTGACACCCACATAAGGAAACTTATGCGAAAACGCAATCTGCGGACTGATGGTTGGGGGTTGTGGGAACTTTGGATGACGGGTGGTCGACTCGGATTTCCAATGACGTTCGTGTGATCCTCTAAAAATATTCAAATGTTTACGGCCTGGCTCCGCTCCGCTTCCTGTCCCTGTCCTCCACCAACAACGCCGTCAATAATATTTGTATCATCTGTTCACCAATGCCTCTCTCCGAACGCCGAGCGGCTTTCTTTAGCTGCTCCGAGGCACCTGGATAACATACTATGGCCCCAACCGCGCTGTTACAATATCTACCAAAAGATGACTGTAATACTCTAATTATTACGGCGATGATAGTATCAACCTTAGCAGTAGTAGGTCTGTGCTTTACTAGAAGCTGGTAGCTATCGCGCAGAGCAAAGCATTGTTAGAAGCGGCGATAAACCTTAGAAGACAACAGATTAGCTAATCTCCAGCATTATGCTCTAGGCACTTAAAACCAACTACTATTATGGCTATCATAAGGGTCATCCAAGTGTGTTAGCTATAGTCAAAGCCACGCTTTCTATTATAATTCTGTGCTATAACGGCCTAGCTTTAGTATAACTACGCTTATACGCTTCTAAATTACGCCCTAAGGCGACTGGCTTGACTATAGAATACGCAATGGGGAAAGAAAACCAGCTCACTGCGCCTTTTTTAAATACAAATATTTGTAAGAGCTCTATTATTGTGGGTACTGGAGAATCCAGAGACATATGAATTATGCTTATGGCTATCTAATTAGAGATGGCGGGTTGAGCGGCCTCGCAGTGCCCAACAATCTGTTTATTAAGAAAGAGAAAGGTCGCCCCACTCTCCATAACGAACACCTCTCTAGCTCTCAAGCAAATACAGTACTAGCAGTTAAGAGATACCACTTTTAACGCCACCCCACCAGCTATGTGTAGATTCTATATATCTGGATATACTAAATAACGGGCCGGGGGTGGCAGCAAAGAGCCCTGGAGGTCTAGCGCCTGATCCGGAGCTGGATGTTCGCATCTCCGCCATAATTGTTAAAACGTGCTTAGAAAATGGTCGATAGTTAATAGAATGATGCTCCAAAATCGCGATTTAACTACATAATACAGTGGTTAGGAAGAGCTTGGCAACAAAGGGTGCTTCAGTCTAGCTTAAAGAAACCTTAAGCCTCCACCCCTTCCTAGATCTAAGGAAAGAACTTGGTATTACGTACGATCTTGGTGGTTCCGGAGAAGGGCCTGTTCAAGCTAGCTAAAAGCGTCTAATTCTCCAAATATGCACGATACTTCGACGCGTCGAGGAATGAAAGCGGAAATACCTGTTCCTACAGAAGGCTTCGCCAGTTCAATTAAACATTACCCAGCTTTCCATAACAGCGTTTACCGTGTACCACAAGGTCTGCGATGTTTCTCTTCCTAATGTAAACATTACGTTGACAGAGAATATTGTCGACTACGTAACAGTAACGCGCCTAGTGCTAAACCTGGTTATTCAGATTTCATCAACTTACCTGTGGTGGGTACTCATGCCGATGAGACGCTTTTCAATGCAACGGATGAACTTCTTCCAACAGCGACACGCGTGGAAAAGTCTTCTTGACATCCCATGGCAATGCAACTCGCATTCGGTTCACTGAGATCAAATGAGCAGCAGATGGCATGTTTACACTTCATGCATTGATGGTATCCAGCGTCTTAAGCGCTGTAAACACCACGCTAGAGTCGATCGTTCGATGGGATCTCTGACTCACAGGAACATGTACCCACATAGGCGGCTGTCAGGGCTTCCAACGTAGCGTAGTACGGTACGGTGGACCCCCATCGCTCTACGCTACGGCCCGTATGAGAGCCCAGTACGTACGGGAGCCCCCGGAGATGTCAAAATACGGTCCGTAACCGTAGTACGCTCCGTAAAATCCCCCTACGCCCCGTAGTAGGGCGGGATTTCCTAATTGGGTAATCCGTCGTCGTTTTTTGGTGTTGAGGTCGTCAATAAGGCTTCCCTTTTAGAGATCACCTTTGTAAGGCTTGTAAGATCGCTTTTAAACAACCCCTCTACCCAGCCAATTTTTCTATAACTGTAAGGCCTTAATTGTACAGCCTATAAGACTATTGCGATTGCACGTAATTGTACGTTTGGTGGAGCTAAAACACCTCTCACAATCGCAGGACGTGTAGGGCATGGAGAGGTGATCCATAACCATTTTATAGAGGATTGGGTAACGTTTTTGGCCTACTTTTAACCCACTAACAGTGTGGGTTGTCCATAAGTTGTATTAACTTTTTATTGTCACTACTAAGGTCCCTTTGCAGATTGTCTAAGTACTTATTAAGCTGCGTTATACGCTTATAACGTTTAACGTGTCCGTGCGCGTGATGCGCGGATTCGCGTAATGCGCCGCTTTTTACTAAGAAAATTAAAAAAAATAAGAAAGTTTAAAGTAGTATAATTCTTTAACTACCTTTCCTTTTTAAAATCTTCCTTTATTTAAAGTATTAAGAAAGACCATCTCTATAACTTTAGAATTTTAGTTTTCTAATAATAATTAGTTTTAAGAAAAAAGTATAAAAGTGCTAAAATTTAAGTCCCTAAAATTTAAAAATAATACTTTTTTAGGTGTAAAGTATACTATTTAGAATATATTTTATATTAGGTTCTTTTTAATAAAACTCTTAACTAAAAAGTTAGATTATCTTTTTATTTTTTTAAGACAAATAAATTAGGAAAGATAATCTATCTTCTTAAGTAGCTCTTTATAAGAAAAAGTTCTAATATAAAATATATTCTAAATAGTATACTTTACACCTAAAAAAGTATTATTTTTAAATTGTAGGAACTTAAATTTTAGTACTTTTATACTTTTTTCTTAAAACTAATTATTATTAGAAAACTAAAATTCTAAAGTTATAGAGATGGTCTTTCTTAATAACTTTAATAAAGGAAGATTTTAAAAAGGAAAGGTAGTTAAAGAATTATACTACTTTAAACTTTCTTATTTTTTTTAATTTTCTTAGTAAAAAGCGGCGCATTACGCGAATCCGCGCATCACGCGCACGGACACGTTATAAGACTTATTACTAGTAAGAAGTATAGAATCTACGCTTATTATTTAAGAGCCCTTCGCATATTACCCTTATAAGCCCCAGGTACCTTACGCGACGTTAGGGGGAACCTAGGTAGCTTAATATTATTCTTTTTAGTATTAATATACGCCTTAAATATATAGCGCAGTAAGCGATTAGCTTTTTTAATACTACTTAGGGTGCCTTTTCTAGTAGTCCTTAAACTAGGCAATATAGAGCTGTGGGTGTAATATAGTGGCTACATAGTAAAGAGATAGGTTTAAATCTATAATAATTTTAACAAAGTATATATTAAGCTTCTACTACGTAAGCGCAACACCTTTAACAAGATAAAATAACTATATATAGCTATTAATTTTATATACGCGCTTAGTAAGCGACTTGTAAAGTTGTTATAAGTTAATAATTATCTGCTAGAGGGACTTAAATTCGCTAACACTAGTAGCATTCTCTAGAGCCTTTATACATCTTATAAAACTTTTATAAGACCTATATAATTACGTAGACCTTCTTCTAATTATTATCTATTAATTAGTCATATATAGGGTTATATTTATAGGGCCTATTAACATTATTATTATCGCCGCCAAAGACCTCTAGAAGGCTATTAATATCGCGGGCGTATTGTATAAACTTTTAAATCGAATTCTTAAGCTTATAGCAGCGTAACAGTATAAGATAAACGCTATGCCACCTAATTCCACTATTCTAGATTAAATTAAGAGTGCTAAAGGTTTATAACGCGTTGTTATTATTAAGTAATTATTATATTATATAGAAAAGCTCACAACGTTTATATGAGATGCATACTGCGTTTATAAATTATAGAGTTTGTTAATAACTCTATGCCTCTAGTATAATTAATATTGCTTTCTAAGATAATACGTGGGCAAGCTTAGTTTTAAAATTGCTTTACTCTATCGCTATAAATAAGAGCTTTAACAATTAGGTTAATTATATAACTCGCGCAGCGTATATACTATTAATTTCTAATATTAAGGCTAGTTTTATTATGCAGGTACTTAATAAATCTAATGCTATTATTGCTAGCATTATTACCCACAAAATAGTAAAGTTTTAACTTAAATTTTATACTCTCTAATTATCTAGAGTATAAGCTAGATTTGCGTAGCTACTATATAGTTCCTAAAAAGGTTACAAAAGCAAATAAGTAGGTTAAGTTATTAGTGTTTTATATCTAAATTACGATAAGTTACTATAAAAAATACGCTTATTAATAGGAATCTAGAGCAAAAAAATAATCTTACTAATAAAGTAAGTAATAACTCTAAGAAAACTTATATTATTTAGAGACATTTATATATCGTAACTTATACTAATTTTATTCTATAAAAAGTGTAAAAGCTCTATAACCTCCTTCTTTTTTACTTTGCTATACTACTTTGTATATATTTTACTAGTGTTATAGGACTGCTTAGTAGTGCGCGCGTAAAAGGTTAGTTAATTTAATTCTACGTTATAAGGCTCTAGATAGCCGCTAAAGTCGCCATTTTAAAGCTAAGATTCCCCACAATAACCTAGTTAACAAAGGCGCTCTATAACTCCTCTTCTTACTATAGCAAATAAGATATAGCAGATCTTGCCCCAGCGATAGTTGTAAAAGGACTCTTAGGCCGTATAGTCGTCGCTATAGCGAGTAGCAACCTAGTGTTAGAATTAATTAGGTGCACCTTTTTAAAGTGTTGTTTAATATAAGTTGTATCGTTAACCTTTTAATAATTAGAAGACTTTTTATTAAGGTAATAGTCTAGTCTCTGCAAAGCCAGTACGAGTTCTTACTAACTATGTTATCCTCTAGGTACTCTAGCTTAGCTCTATACCGCCAAATTATAGCCAGATTGCGCTTACCTTTAAGCTAGCCTTTGTGGCAGACCTAGTACCTAACACACAGCCAGGCTTAAGGCAATAGCTGCTGTGCTAAATATAGCGCCAATTAACGTTAAAGAGCTTCTTAGAATAGAGCTCTAGATGCCACACGTGGCTCCTTTATATAGGCGTTAGAGTATCTAGGGTGCCCTTATACAACTAGAACTAAGACGACTCACCTAATAAAGGCAGCGCGTTAATAGTAGTAGTAGCAGTAGCGAGCCTTTTTAACATAGCAGTATAGTATGGGTGATAATTAAGAGTACTTTAAGATAATTGCGAGGCTTAGGACTATGTATTATGCGGTATATTATAGGTAAAAGTTAATAGGTTATTATAAAAGAAGTATAAAGAAGCACTATAAAATTTGCTATAATAAATGCCTATTAGATGTCCTTACAATCTAAGCGCGTACTACACTAAAAAGGGCGTAAAAATAGCCCAAAATAGCTCTCTAAAATACCAAAATCGCGACTTAAAAACACCTAAATTACGCGTTAAAATCTCTAAAAAATACTACTATATAATTATACTATAGCGTAAAACGTATATAAACTACACTACGCTATAGTCTAGAGTAGAGGGTATTATATACGACTTATATAATTACTATAGGCTATAGTTATACGTCGTACTACGCTATATTAAAAGCTCTAGCGAATATTTAGCTTGCTAACGTGGCATTTTTAGACTTAGTACGTTTATATTAAATGCAGCTTCGCGATTCTATAAAAGAAGAGGGTTTAGGGTATTTGCGAGTACTCTTATAAAACGTACCATAAAGTATAAAGCTTTTAGCGATTAAGTAGAGGTCTAAAACTAACTAATTCCCTATTATTTTAGTATACTAAATCGACTGCCCTTAATACCTATATTAATTATAAATTCTAAGAAAGTAGTTTTGCAGCTAGCAAAGCTATGTGCTATTTAACTAAGCGGACACGCAACTATAGTGCTATAAAGCCAAACACTCTAAAAGTAAACATATATAACATAATTGATTATATAATGCACGCTATCGCGTAATGCACGCGCCCTACTAAAATCGCGAAATATTTAACCTACTATAACTCTACTAATATGGCTCTAATTAACAAGACTCTTGCGGCAATCAAATTACTAAAATAAGAAGAATATTTTACGTATATAAAAATTTCCAAAAGATTTAAGGTTAGCTAGTTAACTCTAGTTATTATAGCGCGCACGTAATAAAACCTAATTAATAGCGCGTAAGCTCGAAAATTAAATAAATACTTAACACTACGTAGAAAGCAACGCTTGTATAGTATATTTAAGACCTCTTAGCGCGAGGGCTACCTTCTATAAGCTATATAATACAAAACTTTGCGTTAGAAATAGCTAGAAATATATTAAGACTTACTAGCTATTACGCTTTATTAAGCGCCACAAACTTAACTTAATATCGCAATAGATATCTAGTATTAACGCCTTACGCCGCAGAGCTAATTTAGCCTTTAAGTACGCGCTGTACTTTAAGCTATTAGCTAAAATAATCGAGTAATATAATGTTAACGCGCGCTATAATTTTAATATAGATAAAACGAGATTTCTTATTAGAATTTTCTCTAAATTAAAAGCGCGTCTTTTCTTGCGAGCAATATAAGCGTGAAAAGTTTAAATTAATACTCTAGAATAGTAATTACGAGTAGATAACTTTAATAGCCTATATTTGCGCTAATGGCTCTACCCCTTATATCTACCCTTATTTATTAGGCAGCCTCTGGCAATGTATAAGACATCTGGCTCTAGAATTTTAACTCTAAAATCTATAAGGCTTTTTTTACCTCCTCGCCCTTAGAATAGACTAATAATAATATTAGACTTAGCTAGCTTAAATAGGTGTTTAACTATAAGACAAAGGCAAAGGCAAGAATATTATACTGCCTCTTAATTGTTAATAGGCATGGATCTTATATAACAAAGGATTTTATTAATTTCTACAACACTAATAAGATTCTACTAGTAATATTTCTACCTTATAGCACTCATACGCTTTAGCTACTAGATATAGGCGTCTTTAGGCCTCTTATAAGCGTGTATAGTAATAGCCTTATAAGCTTTATAAACGCCTACTAGGGCCTCTCTTTAGTATTATAAAGAGGGACTTTTTTAGGATATTCTAGGCTGTCTAGAAGCGCGCGCTAACGTTAGCAACAGTCCTTAAGACCTTTAAGGCTACTAGGATTATGCCCCTAGATCCTAATAGGATCCTTAAGCGATTTAAAACTCGCGAGCCTAAGTATTCTAGCTTAAGTAAGAGCAGTATATTAGTTCTTAGCGCTAGCAACTAGCATAAAATTAAGCGCTTATTATGTTAAGTTATTAAAGATATTTATAAGTCTTAGGCTGCCAAACTCTCGCGTACGCTCTACTTAATTTTAGCGAAAAATTAAATCCTTAAGCATAAAAATACTTAGCTTAAAGAGGCCCTTATTAATAAGCGTAAGCGCCGCTAGCGAAGTAAGGCCCTAGTGCTTAAAACACTAGAGGATTATAATAGTAGCGCGATTTTCTAGTTGCTAGCTAAGGTCTAGAGGGCTCGCAACTAGCAGGCACAAAAGGACGTAGAGGAGAAGAAGATAAAGCTTTAAAAGGACATTTAGGCCTAGCTTAGAGAGTAAAGCAAGCTTAAAAAGTAAGCCCTCTTATAATAGTAACATTTTAAAAAGGCTTAGGCTTAAGCAAAGCGCGCTCGTAAGCGCGAGCTAAAGGCTATTAAAGCTTAAGAAAAGCAAGAGGCCTACACAATTAAAAAACAACTCTGTAATAAGCTTAAAGCTTCCTAAAAGGGTAATTAATATAGCCTTAAGCCTCTAGTAAAAAATTTAAAAGATATTAAGCTTATACAGCCTAAGTTACAGCCTATTAAAATTAACAAGCCTGAGATGCCTAAGATCGCGCCCACGACGCGCACACGTCAAATACGCCTCCCAGAGCGCTACAGGTAGCTAATAGAAGGGCTGTATTTGTTAAATAAGCTCTTCCAATTATTACTCTAGAAAATCCGACAATTTTACATATATATAAGCTGTACAGCTTTAAGTTGTGGATGGGCGGAAATTGCCAAAAACGTGCATTACGCAATAGCGTGCATTACGTGATCAAACACGTTACCCGTACGAAACGTCCGGCAGCAACATACAGCCCACTCCAGAATCTTGTTGACAAGACTGTCCTGCCTGATTTCGTGCCGTGGAACCCGAAGCATCGGGTCTCGGCCTGCACCCTACCTTCGTATCCCCCCACTACAACCGTACAAATGGAAGATGTACCAGGGCCGAGTTCGGGTTTCCATTACGAGATGATCGGGGCGCTGAATGCAGGAGCACCGATTAGTGCAGGGTTCGCCCACCCCTCCGGCGCAAGTGCTGTAATGCCTCGTAGGTAGGGAGTTGGGCGGCTGCGTTAGCACCCACTTGCTTATTTCCGATATGAGCAGCAGCAACATTGGACTCAAACAACATGCCCAAGGAGCTCATTACACACCTACCATCGATGACGGGAAAGAGCGGTGGGTATCGTCAAGTCGCCCAGATATGCGACACTCGAGACCGTCAAGGATTTCAAGGAACAGAAAAGTCTCGCCAGCTGACCGAGGCCGTGCCCGTCCGCCCCACTCTTGGCTTGTTCATCCTAGAGGACCATCCACTCTAGCGGTACGAAGCCCCACCCATTTTGGCACCTTGATTGGATCTGATAGCGGAGATGGTTCTTATCTGATCATCAATTCCCACAAGTCTCTCGGCGCGCATCTTATCAGATCATCGCTCAATGCACCGTCGCTGGGCACCCCGTCAAGCGATCAGTCTCTCCCAGTCTCAGGCCACAGATGGCAGGAATGGCGCTTTCTCGCCCATCCCTCTTCTGTCCCCGCTATCGGCGCAAATTTTCTTCCTGCCCATGTGCTGCACGTACGGCTGAAAGGTACATATAGACCCTGCCGGTCCACACTGTCATTCATCCCTGCCGTTGTTTTTCATCTTGCCTTGCAGTAGCTTCCTGCGCTTCAACCAGCTTCGTTGATCATGAGTCTCGATCCCGATGGACCGGTTTCAGCAGCTTCAGTTGGAAAAACTCCACCGTTGGTTGATGTGGAAAAGAGCAACCACCATGATACCACCACGCCTTCCGAGAGTAGTGATGTGAGGGATGATGACCGGTCTGAGGACTTCCAACAGGGCGTGGAGCGCGTGAGGGCCATCACGGCCATATGGAGCAAGCCCACGCTGATCAGCATGTTTTGCCTGTAAGCAGATGGTTTCTTGGCCTGGATTTGAACGGTAATGCTGATATTCACTAGACTGTATCTCATCCACTTCGTCGACATGTTTCAGAACTATATCGACACACCGCCCTCAATCCTTACATCACTTCGACTTTCGACGACAGGCACGGACTGCTCACTGTCGGTAGCGTCATGGCTACAGCAGCTCTGGGCGGTTGCATCCCGCTTGCGACAGCAAAAGCCATCGATGTCTGGGGGCGTGTCGAAGGGTTCATATTCATGCTTTTCCTCTCTCTCATCGGCATGGCCATGAAGGCTGCTTGCAAAAACATGGAGACGTACATCGCGGCCCACATCCTATACTGGACTGGGCACGTTGGCCTGATATACGTCATCGACGTTATGTGCGCCGACATGACGACCCTGAAGAACCGCATGATCATCTTCGGCATCAACGGTACTCCTCGCATTGTTGCGACCTTTGCTGCTCCCAAGGTGGCGGCCGCGTTCTACAACAACCTCAACTTCCGCTGGGCCTTTGGTGCTTTCGCCATCATTCTTTTCGCTTGCAGCATGCCGGCTATGGGAGTTATGATCTACATGTACCGGAAAGCTCGCCAGGCTGGTCTTGCTCAGAAGCAAAGGTCAGGCCGTAACACGACCCAATCTTTGGCTTACTACTTTGTGCAATTCGACAGTGAGTACCAACCCCTTCCCTACTCGACGTTCACTAATAGTCGACAGTCTTTGGCATCTTGCTGCTCATGTTCGCCTTCTGTCTCTTCATGCTCCCGTTTACACTGGTCAACTACGCGCCCAACGGCTGGAAGACAGGCTACACATCATCGCGATGATAGTCCTCGGTATACTTCTATTCCCCTGCTTCGTCCTGTACGAACGCTTCCTAGCGCCCGTCCAATTCCTCCCCTGGAAGTACCTCAAAGAGCCCACCATCATCGGCTCCTGCGTCCTCTACGGCGTCATGTTCCTCTCCGTCTTCTGCTGGAACGCCTACTTCGGCTCCTACCTCCAAGTCGTGCACCGCCTCTCCATCGAAAACGCAAAACTACATCCTCAACTCCTTCGCGCTGACCTCGTCCGTCTTCGGCCCCCCAATCGGCTGGCTCATCAGCCGCACCGGAAACTTCAAATGGATCGCCATGACCGGCGTCCCCCCATTACGCTTCTCGGCACCGCCCTCCTCATCCCATTCCGCGCCCCCAGCACGAACCCAGGCGTCCTCGCTCTCACCCAGATCCTCGTCGGCCTCGGCACAGGCATCTTCTCCACCTGCGGCCAACTCGCCGTCTGGGCCCCCGTCACGCACCAGCAAATCGCCGCCGTAAACGCCATCTATGGTCTCTTCGGCGGCTTCGGCTCCTCAATCGGTTACTCCATCTCCGGCGCAATGTGGACCAGCATTCTCCCCGCGCAGCTGTACCAGCGGCTGCCGGAGGCGTCGAAGAGCCGCGCTATGGAGATCTTCGGCGACATTGAGGTGCAGAAGAGTTTTGCGGATGGGACGCCCGAGCGCGAGGCTGTGGTTGCGGCGTTTGCGCATGTGCAGAGGCTCATGGTTATTGCGGGCGCGTGTTTTGTGCCGCTTTGTGTTGCGAGTATTTGGGTTTGGAAGAATATCAATGTGAGGAGGTTGGAGGAGACGAGGGGGAAGCAGACGAAGGGTATGGTGTTTTAGGGGGAGGTTTTGTGTTGGTGATGGGGGCTGGGGGTGGGTTGAGGTGGGTTGGGGTTGGGTGGTTGCAATGTTAGGTAATGTGTGAAATGGTAGACGTACGGGATGAGTGCTTCGCAATGATGGTATATTATTTGTGGGATGCGCCGGGCGTGTATGCTCCATTGCTAGTTTGTTTGTGAGGGTACGCGGCCCGGCCCCTGTATATGTAAAATATTCGCTGTGTGTACATGCTCCCCTATTACATACCACCGTGAGAGATCCGTGGGTGCGGAATTTCCTTGACGAAAGACCTGCCCGGCATATGATCTCCGAAGCGGTGACCGTCCTTTTCGAAGCGAGAATACGTAAAACGCGATTTGGCTCTGCCATGATGCTAGATGCCCAAAGCTCACTGCGCACGACAGCCTAGCCCAGCACCGGGATCGCACACCTTCCTGTGGACCTTCCGGTGCTTCTTCTGGTACTCAACACACCGCAGTACATCCTACCCTTGCACCTGCCGCACCGCATCATCTTCTTGCCACCCCCTTGGCACCGCCGCAGCCGCCACAGGCATTTCGGATTGCGATGCTTCGCACGGAGCTCTTTGATGACTATCGAAGTCGTAGAGTCGCCCATACCCGGTATTGAACAAGCCACCAGGACACCAATGACGTTCATACCAACAAAGCCAAACGGGGTTCAGCTTGCACTCCTCATCGGCCATAGAATTCGCCGTCTCGATGAGACTCTTGGACTCAAAGTCGTACGGCACACCCATTCGTATATCCGTCAGGGCCGAAGAGCGCCTTGTGCATTTGCTTCTGTGCGTCAGGCATCAGGCCGCCCTCCGTGTACACTTTCTTCAACATGGCTGTGTACGGGGCGGGGAGATGGCATCCGAGTCCCATCGCACAGGCCCCGAGGAGAACGTACATGTAGCAGGAGTCTCGCATAAAGTCCATCGGGGTCCGGACGACCGAGCATCTTCGCTTCGTCTCTCTTCTTCTGAGCTCTGGGTGAGTGATCGGTGAGTGAGGATGCCGGAGTCGAGGTGTTGGCGGACGAGTGAGGGGTCTGACGGGGAGTAGAGGGAGTAGTAGATTTGCTTCTCGGCGTCTTTGTCGCCTTCTGCTTTGGCTTTCTCGATTGCCTGTTTTTCTAGCTTGTGAAGGCCTGCTTCGCCGGTTAGCTCGCTGATTGATATCGAAGTCGTGGTCGGACTGGAAGAGGCCTGGCGGGTTGTCAGCATAGGATGATGCGTGTCGACGGACACTCGATGCACTCACCGTGTCCCCAAGCGCCCATGTTTGCAGTGGGTAGATGTTGTGTGGAGCGGTGGTGTCTGCACAATATTAACACATGAGACAAGCAGAGTGTTTTATGCGTAGCCTACTGTTTGCGGACCGTGTGGCAGGTTACGAGGATTTTGGCTCGCAAGGTTGAGGAGGAGAGTATTGAGTGACAGGTGCGCGAGGTGAGGAGGCAAGCCTTGCAGGTTACGAGGGGCTGCCTGCTCAAAGGGAAGCATGAGGAAGTCACGATGACGCGCAAGCACTTGACTGACGCGTAGTCTCGTGTGGACACATGCATCTCGTGCCTCGAACCAAAGCATTCGACTTTGAAGAGTGTTGTGATGTGAACGAACTTGATCACCATTTCCTACCTGTTTTTAGGGTAGCAAGAGATTATAGTATATGCTTTTCACCCAGTCTGTCCTGCAACGCTAGCTCTGTCCGCTTCGAATATCGCAAAGCGCAAACCACAAACTCTCCCGCCTAGTTTACAACAACCTCTCGGATTGGCCGTTTTCCTCCCATCATCAATTTCAATGCTAAATGCATTTTGAAAACCTCTGGTCCGGATCAAAGGTTTTAAGAACAATTGTAAGCAGGATCGGGGTGGATGGAATGAAGTCGCCTAATGCAGCAGACATTTAGTGCAAGTGGTTAAGCCCTAGAGCCAGTTCCCTAGCTTATTGTAAGAAAAGCCACTACAATGCATGTAGCGCTTGCGGATATAATTCAATGATCCTGTGATGTATAGAAAATAATTATATTTCTTTGACAAGAAACGAATCGTCGACAAGGCTCGAAAGTGAGCGAGAAACCCTGTCTCTTCAGTGCGGTCCTTACTATGCATTTATAAAGTCGTTTGAGCGTACCTAGCTCAATGACCAAGTCCATCACTGAAGCCCTGGATCCGAACGAAACGCTCGCAGTAAATTTTGACCGTACCTAGACCGCCCGTCCAGGGAAGTACTGCCGACCGATGCGAAGTTTGGCCAAGTACTGAATCTTTCCTGGAGAAAATGTTGAGTATCGGAACAAGCCACCACAGACGTCTTAACTGGAGTCGGTCACACTCTCAGACTTGGCAACAATCAGTCTCTGAAAAAGTCAGACTGATTGTTTGATTGCTTTGTAAGCAATCAGTCAAACCAGTCTGAAGGGCTCTAATTATCTAATTAAACAGTCTAAAAGTTGCTAGACTAATTAATTAATTGGCTAATATAGCCTTTTTTCTTATAGATTTAGTGGATAAATTGATGTCGATATATAGCCTAAAGTTTGCGATACTTTTTTAGTGTTAAGGTTTTGGAGAGCAAAAAATCTAACGCCTTACCTAAAATAGGCAGCTCTACCTAAACTTTTAACAACATAGCTTCCGCTATTACACCACCTAGCTACTTCCACTTATACTCTCCACTCTACGCGCCCTCCCACATCTACTACGCTGCTCTATAGTATAAATAGAAACGCGAAAAGAGTCTTTAGCGAGCGTGTTACACGCGCAAACCGCAAAAATACAGCCCTAATATTGCCCTCCCTTGCTCCCAAACTCGATGACGAGCCTAATAAAGTCTAACTAATAGATAACAATAATTGCGACAAGCAATTCAACAGCATTAAGTAGAGACGTGTCCTACACCTACAGCAATAAGAAGAGGACAGCAAGAGAGGCTTTACAAGCTAGATATATAAATATAGGTAGCCTCTATAGCATAATAAGAAGCAAAAGAGGTAGTAGCTCTGCAAATATATTGTTATATCCACAAAATGCCGCGTGGCGAATATAACATACACACATTAACTTCCTCTGCTAGTACACACCTCTCTACTAACACTCTAGGCTATAGATTTAATAAGGATAGGCTAATAAGCTTTAACCTGCCGCTAAGTACAAGCTTAATTATTTATTAGTTACAATAGAATAGTGTTGAAGTATTACAGAAGATAGCAAATAAGATAGCATCAAGCTTCTCACAGAAGCGATTCCGGGACGCGCTTATTAACTAGATAGTCGCCGATAACCAGTCGCTCTAAGTCGTAGAAACTACTACCTTCCGCCAGCTAATTAAAGCTGCTAATCCTATTGCAGAGCAGTCAGTTTAGAGCGGAGTTATAATTCTTTTAGCCGCTATATCCTAAGCGAATACCACGCGATGATCCTGGCCGTTACGCAACACCTGAAGAAGGCCTGATCCCTTATCCATATATCCTTTGACAATTGGACTACGTATGGCGGCAAGCGCGCTCTCACTAGGATATGTGTACATTATCTGGACGAGCAGGGCGACATTTAGGACTATGTGCTCGGGCTACCGCAGCTCTCTACGGCCGCCACTCTAGTGAGAACATTGCCCACATTGTGAGTGAGACTCTCCAGATCTTTGATATCGACGAATCGCGACTTAGCTACTTCGTGCTTGATAACGCAACGAATAACGACGCAGCTGTCAACGCGCTGGCTATATAGTACAACTTCTGGGCGCCCTATTAACGACTCTGCTGTACATGTTATATCCTTAACCTAAGCGCTTAATTAGTGATATAGGGCAAAGATAAGGAAGCCTTTAAGAACAAGGACTCGAATTTACAGGTAAAACTAAGCGTCTAGCCTCCTTAACTTACCTGCTAAGCGTCTAGCCTCCTTACTTTCCTGCTGCCTACTAACTACTTGCTAGGAAAAAGAAGCGTTTCTTGATAAGTGGCGAAAGTACGGCCTGATTGGTGTACTGTTCGATATTATCGCGTCTATCTGTACCTCGCAAACCTGAGAGTTATTTAAGAAGCTACAAGTTTAGGAGGCTAAGCAGCTAGGCAAGTTATTATTAGAGACTTGTAAGCTTATACGCCCTGTTAAAGACTTGGTGGAACTCTTATATAGGGCTATAGAGAGCGAGCTGCCCAGCTTCACAGTCCTATCAACAACTACACCTATATAAAGATTGACGAGGCTAGAGTAGAGGCGGCCTCGCAGCGTCGCAATATATAATTGTAGCGCGCTAAGCCTAGGTTATTTATATAAGAAGGAGGATTGACAGCTAAGGACTAGGCGACGATTAGCGAATATATTAAGCTGCTAAGTCTATTTAAAGAAGCTACAAAGCTACTAGAGGGCAGAGGCTACGTTGGCTGCTATAGAGCTATCTAGGAAGTAGTTATTACTTTTAAGTGGCTTCTTAACAAGCTTGAAGAGCAGAAATTATAACTTAAAAAGGTGGACTTTAGCGATCCTAATGCCCTAGAGGATCACCTGGCAGTCAACATCAATCTAGCCCATGCGAAGTTGGCCAAGTACTACTAGAAGTTTAACGACTTGCCAATATACTACACCGCAACGATCCTCTATCCACACTATAAGCTCTATCTAGAAGCTTTGTGGAGTGTACTAGATAACTACAACGAGGAGAAAAATAGCCCTTATTATAAGAGAGACTAGTTGCCGAATAACCACAAGGGCTTCATAAAGCTATACAGATCTTATCAGGAGAAGCTGGCAGCTAAGTCGGGCAGGAGCTCTCCTAGCAATCCACGCCTAGCTAAAAAAGCCACGTAAATTAGCATCTGCTAGCCGCTCAGCCTTTCTTAAAAACTCTATAAAGCAAGCTCTCTGTTTAAGTAGAGGAGGCCCTTAAGGATAAATACGAAGTCTAGAAGCGCTAAACACCACTTACAGAGGACAATCCGCTTTTGCTTAATCCTATATTAAGTACTAGCTTTTTTTAGGAGAAGCAGTTTCCTACGCTGTCTAGGCTTGCGCTCGATATTTACTTGATACCAGCCTCCTCTGCTGACTGTAAGAGGGAGGATGTTCAGTGAGCTTAGAGACCTCTTAGGCCCTTAACGCCTGCGTATGAAGCCCGATCTCATCTCCGCCCTATAGTCGGTTAAGTCCTGGAGGAGAGCAGGCATTAAACGTTTAGCAACTACTAACGCTTCTACTACTTTAGAGACCTCTCTTAACAACTTAAACAAATTATTAAAGCTTAACTAGAGCAGTTTAAGTATAGGTAACGCAAACAAGCAATTAATTAGTTAATTAATTAGTCTAAAGCCACGTAACTCTGTTAAACAGTTAAACAGTCTCAATTCACGCTGAAAAGCTTGGCAGTTAAAAAAACAGTCCAGCGGCCCTCGAAAACGCAGTCTCAAATAGTCCCTACGCTCTCTGGACTGACTGTTTGATTGTTGCCAAGTCTGGTCACTCACTCTCCTATTCGGGGATCGCCCTTCTTTGATCTGCGCAATCAAAGGCCTCGCGAGTGTCGTGTCGTACAGATTTCTCTTTGGCCTGGATGTTGAGTCGGATGCCGTTGCGACCAAAAGCTTCTATATATCGCCGGGTAATAAAAAGATCAATTTTTTCGAGCAAGTGAAGTTCAACATCGATTGTTGCCAGCGCTGGAAGTCCCGCGAACGACTTGCTGTACCAGGGGCTCCCAATCCGAATGCACGGGGGGATTCGCGTTGTTCAAGTCAGACGTATCCTTCATCTCAACGTAGCGGAGGTGGAGGTGTGGTGACGGAGGGAGGCCGGTAGAGTTCCAGCAAAAAGTATCTCAGTGAGATCCATTGGAGGAATAGTAGGGTATATAATATGCAAGTCGATGTTGAGGACCTCGATGTTTGATGTCTTGAGGTGTGCCAGCATAGACAATCCACTATCTGAATGACCACAGCTATATTTCAATGATCAGTGTCAGTCTGCGTAAAGAGCTGCGCAACTGGGCTGCGAAGAATGCCAGAAGATGAGCGGTGTTGTAAGGAAATAGTTTGAGACCATTGTGGCAAATTCGTAAGTGCTCTAGGTCGGGCATGCAACGGGCAAGTGCCTGGAGAGAATTTGACATCAAACTGATGTTTGCATCGTGCTCATTGGATCCTTGGTGCAGTACTAATTCTTTTATGGAGTGCGATGTCCAGCCCCAGTCGTTAGATAAAGTTGCATCAACAAGGTCATTGTCGATCATTGTCGTCTCGTGCAGAACAACTCGTTCGAGACGAGGAAGGCGAAGAATGTAATTAAACTTGTATACCAAGTCGCGGGCCCAGAGCTCAAGAATCCTCAGATTTCCTAGATCTGTAGGAACGCTCATCGGGTAGCCAGTCTTGTACAAAGTGTTCCGAAGTAGTTTGCCCCTGTGATAACGTAGAAGCGGCTTCGGAAAGTCGTGAGGTTTATCAACAGAGGAAGGGCTTCTTCGAGGAAGTCGCGAAACAGGTTTACTTGTTGGTGAGTTGGTGTTGAGATTCTCCTTCTAGATCCCGATTCGATGGATAACTCTTTCACAGCGCCAGCAAGCTGCGGTCTTGATTTCAGTGCGTTCAACAAGTGCGTTAGACCATCTCTGCCTGAACCCCGAGATGGATGTCCCTGTAGAGGAGAGGCTGGGCAGCCTTGTAAAACCGTTGCGATACCAAACAGCAACTCGCGAGAGTGATCGTAGACCCGAGTGAATCGTCCGAATGCGGGACCTGAGCAAGGACGTGTGGTCCAACAACTCGTTGGGGAGCGATTCCATTGTATAAAGGCCAACTACTGGGTCGTATTATCAAGGTGGACTGCAGAGGGCAACTGCAGAGGGCATGGATGCGATCATCTCAGGATGCGACGTAAATGAGGGGGCTGGGCAAAGCCTAACCGCAGGCAGCGTAGCGCTTCCCATAGGTGCCGTCAACGCTCGCACGCATTCTACTAGGTAGGAAATTCATCGACAAATAAGCGCTGGATGATAACGCGGACGGCCAAAAAGGGGACCCAGGTTTATTAACCCGATTGGAGCACCTCGGGTTGCGCAACAGCAGCCAGTCATTTCCCAACGTCATTCCAAAACGTTCCGTACGTCTGAACACCACCATCAAGCCACCAGCATGGCATGGTGAACTCTTTTGCGGCGTCAATATCGCCTTAGATGCTCTCGTATGAACTCCTGCCCTGTCAATGCCAAGGTCTCCGCAATATCGGTTGCCCCGCTTCCAGAACCTTGAAGGTTACATGGACTAGTCGTCGCGCGGGACAATCTCGAGATGGCACGCTTGGGAGCTCTAGGCGACACTCCAGATAGTATATATACACAGGTATGCCTGGGACCTGGTAATGGGACGAGTTTTTCTGCTATCCTGCGAAATGCACGGCTTCCTCCGTGTGAGCTCTTTGCTGTTCGCTTCAGTACATGGTACGCTATTACCCGCACATATGAACATCGCGGAGACTCATGCACATAGCTGCTCAATCTCGGGGGGAATTCCAACCGTTTCCTTCTCGGCCGGATATGGCCAACTGCACCTGGGCGATGTAGACTCCATCATCGTTGACAGCAAATATGCTGACTCGGGTAATGAGCGCGGCGAAACCCTCATACCTCCTTCGTTGTTAGACTTTGCGAATACTTTTGCTCAAGATCTCAGTGGCTCCCACAGAAACATCACCTGCCACACTGGAGAGGCTGCAAAGAGCGGCTCTATCTTCCTCACTCTTGGCGACAGGTACGACGTCGTCTCTATTAATTACAATCCCTTAGGCGAAGTTACTGATCTGCGTCCCGATTCCTAGGAGTGACTATCTCGATGTTGCCGGACGAGAATCTGCTGAGGGCTACTCTCTCTCGGTTTCGGGTACAGGAATAACCATCACGGGTGCGAGTTCTCTTGGTGCATGGTGGGGGACCCGCACGATACTCCAGCAAGCCATTCTCGGCAATGGCACCATTCCGTACGGTTCAATCACAGATACTCCAGGGTGGGGAACGAGAGGCATGATGCTCGACGCTTCCCGACACTACTATCCACCAGACTTTCTGGTCGAGATGTGCGCTTACATGTCTTTCTTCAAGCAAAATACGTTCCACGTCCATTTGAGCGACAACCTGTACAACAATATCGACGTTTATAGCCGAGAACGGTCATTAGACCTCTATGCTCGCTTCCGCCTATGGTCTGATGATGAAGCCGTTGCCGGCTTGAACAAACACAAAAACGAATCTTACACTAGGGAACAATTCGACGACATTCAGTCCGCCTGTGCAGCCCGAGGCGTTACGATCGTCCCGGAAATTGAAGCCCCCGGCCATTCCTTGGTATTTGTGCAATGGAAGCCAGAGCTTGGTCTAGAGGATGACCTAAGTCTTTTGAACATATCCAATCCGGAGACGATACCTACTATGAAGACAATATGGAGCACCTTCACCTTCTTGCCTTGGTTTCATTCCAAGACAGTCCACATCGGCGCAGATGAATATACAGCAGAGGTCAACGACTACAACATTTTTGTGAATGCCATGGCAGACCACATTCGCGCCGAGGCAGATAAATCTATTCGGATCTGGGGTACATTTCCACCCAACTACACGGATCCTGACTACATCAATATCTACAAGAACGTAACCATTCAGCACTGGCAGTTCTTCGAGGATAACCCGCTCTACGATTACATTTTGAATAACTATACGGTTCTGAATTCCGACGATACTTACTACGTTGTAAACAAGTGGTCCGGTAGTTATCCTCCCCAAATGAACGTCTCCGCAACCTTCATCGGCAATCCGAATACTGGAGGTGGCCTGTGGTATCCCAACGTGTTCGATGCTCGCAACAGTTCAAATAACCCTGCTCGGCATGAACCTCTTGTACCTGGAGAAGTTGCAGCGCTTTGGAACGATTACGGACCTAATGCTACTGTTTACTCGGAGGCCTTCTACGCGTGGCAAAAGGGCATCCCAGCATTGGCCGATAAGCAGTGGGGCGGGAATCTCTCAGCAGCTGAGTTTGACGTTATACTTCCGGTTCTGCTTGCGTCTATCCCTGGACAAAACCTAGAGCGTAGGATACCTTCCAAAACATCAACCATATTAGATTACTCGTTGGATGGATATGAAGCCGGGTCACCGAGCGTTCCAGATTCCTCAGGCAATGGATACGACGGCAGCACCGACTGTTCGAACGCCGGTAACAACTCTCTTCTCATCGACTCATGTTCGCTTACCACGCCGCTGTCCTCTAAGGGAAGAGACTACACGCTCACTCTTTCCCTACGTCTTTCCACGCTCGACACCCCAACCAACGCAACTCTTATCTCCGGCCGCGACTCCACGTTGATGCTCACGCCCAACATCACCTTCTTCCAAGGCGGCAACTACTATCGACTAAACTCGTCCTTGCCTCTGAATAAGAAACTCGACCTCAATATCATCGCGCGCGGCAGCCAGACGTTTGCGAAAGTTGACAATGGCACGGAAGAAGAATTTCTGACGAAAATGGGTATTAATGGTGCGCGTTTCGAGTGGGGTCCCATGGCGTTTGAAGCGCCTATCCATCAGATAGGAGGCGCAGATGCGGGGTGGAGTGGCGAGGTCTTCGCTTTGAAATTGATGGATATAGCGTGATGGCCTGCAAGATTCACATCACGTGTGTTATGTATCGCCCGGACGGGGCCAAAGGCAACAGTCTGTACGTAAGCCACTGATCTACCGCGATGAATTAATATTTTTCCCCGGTACGACGTTTTGTTTGCCAGCGCAAAAGAAAATAGCGTCTTTGTCCCACCAATACACATTCCTAGTCTAGCGAGAAACCTAACAAGCAAGCACTACACGGTATCCATCGTGACTGCACATTACCCCCAAACAACCCACTTCATCCCATACCCTTATAACAATTCCATTCCCTTTCCAACCCTCCCTAATCGAAATTCCTCCAGACGCTAACCAAGTTCCCTAAACAACCCCCGCCTCCCCACAAAGAAAAAAATGTCACGTCACCCCACCCCGCGCCCCCCCACTGCGCATTCCGCATGCCCCGAAACCCCAAATACCAATGCGCCCGCGCAGGCAAAATGTACCAAGCGCATTCCCACATCTGGTACTGCGCTTTCCACGACCGGTACGCAAAGTCGCGGTGTCAGGCGTATCTGGAGTTCCAGGGGAGTGGGATGCAGTGTGTGGAGTTGGGGAGTTTGGTGCAGGAGGGGACGGGGAGGAGGGTTTTGCAAGGGGCATTATGCTGGGGTTAGGATGCGGGATTTGGATGAAGAGGGTGGGTTTGGGGAGGCTGGGAGTTCGGAGGGGGTGAGTGGGGAGGTCTTGGTTGAGGGGGGGATTGTTGAGGTTGGTGAGGAGGGTCAGGAGGAGAGCGACAGCGACAGCGACATGGAAAGCACAGCGACAGATCTTCCCATCGATGATGTCGCCACAACTCAAACTATCGGCCCTCATTTCAACCGCGACCTACCAACTAAGCCATCAGAATCAGAATCTCAGGAAAGCCCAGCGAGAGATCCTCCCATCAAGGATATCGCCACAGTGCAAATTATTCGCCCTCATTCCAACCGCGACATACCAACAAAGCCATCAGAATCAGAATCTCAGGAAAGCCCAGCGACAGATCCTCCCATCAAGGATATCGCCACAGTGCAAATTATTCGCCCTCATTCCAACCGCAACCTCCCAACAGAGCCACCAGAATCAGAATCAGAATCCCAGCGCATCGCAGCCATGTACGTCCCAGTGCAACATCTGTCTCGAGAAGCACACCGTTTCGAGCATGGAGAAAGTCACACCTTGCGGGCATCAGTACACAGCGACTCGTGTTTACAAGAGTTGCGCAGGAGAGGCAGCGTGCGGCGGTATAATTGCTCGAGCTGTCGGGCTTGGGTAACGAGATGTTGGGGGGAGGGGAGCCCAGAGTAGCGTTGTCTAGATTTTCTACGATATAATATATGTTTGATTGACTTCTTCAGAGGAAGATGGACCTGTTAGCTTATATAAGATGTTTGGAAGGAAGGCGGGGCTTTTTCTGGTCATGATCCATGTGAGTGGTGCTATTATCTTGCACAGGAATGATCTAACATTCAGGTTCCAACTTCGCCATCGTTATTTCAAAAGCCTTCACGTCTGCGCCGAAAAACGACCATTGCCGCTTTACATCCATGTCCTCCTTTCCAATATTGAGCGGGACAACAAGTATTTCACATCCGTTCTCTTCTTTCGTATACAGCACAAGATGAGTCTGCAAAATCATGAGTTATCAACTGTATGCCTCACAAATGCGTCAAAGATTTGGTACTACTCACCTTCCCCAACGTCAACTTAATCGAGCCCTCGAGACCGAAATTAGGCTTATAAGTTTCACTGCATGGCTTCCCGAGTATAGACGCAAGAACGTTCTGCGCAACGACTTCAGCTTGGAAGTACGCTGCGCGCCCCATTTTCGGGCCACCTGTCGCTGCGACGTCGCCCAATGCGAAGATATGCGGAAAGGCAATATCAGATACTTGCAGCGTAGGTTTGACTTGAATGTGCTGCGTCTCTTTGGAAATTGACGTCGGAGTCAGCGTTGAAAGGATGGAAGAGTTCGGACGTTGGCCGGTACATGGGATCTGTGGAGTCTGTCAGTCGTAGACCTTGGGTTAGTAGATGCGTGCTTACAATGAGATCGAACTCTTTTTCCTCGCCGGTTGATAAGCGGAGTACATTCCCTTTGGCAGGTACGTCCGGCCTTTCGTCCAAGCGCACTGTGACATCGATGTCTGCTAACCTCTGCATGACATACGCATGTAGTCTCTTTCCAAAACTGGGCAGGAGCTGGCCGCGCGAATGGACGAGCAAGACCTGCTTCCCCGGGTAGAAATCTTTAATATCGCTCGCGAGTTCCACGCCGACTGCGCCGCCGCCGACGACGGCTATCCTCTCCGCTTGCGCGATCTGATCCTGCATGCGTTGCAACTCTTTTTCTGCGCGCCCTCGCTTTCCGTTGAAAGAGTTTTGCTAGGCAGACCAGACGACGTCCCCGTCGCAACAACCAAATACGCATATTCCACCCTCTCCCCACTCTCCAGCTCAACAAAGCGCCCCTCAACCCGCACAGCCCTGTCCCGCACATGGGAAAACACACCCTCACACGCGCGCCGCGCAAGCCCGCTATACGGGATAAACGCATACGGCTCGTACCCGGCGCCCTTTACCACGCTAAACCGCGGAAACGCAAACACGTAGTTGAGATGCGAATTCTTCTCCAAGAGCACGACTCTGTATCCCGTGGGTAGCATCTCCGTCAATCGTTTTACTACCTGGTGGCCGCCGAAGGAGCCGCCGATGACGACTACATTTTTTAATTGCGCGGCTGGGAGGGGGTTATAGGTGCGTTTGTGGAGGTGGGCGGAGATGCGTTGGCGGAGGGTTGTGAGGGTGTAGGAGGGGAGGAAGGTGAGGATTAGGCGGGTGAGGTGGAAAATATCGGAGATCATGGTGAGGGCTTTTTGGGGGAGTTTTGATGCGTGGGGATAATGGGTGGTGGTGAGCATGGGTATATGCGGGAGGCAAGGTCCGCGGGAAGTCCGTGGGGGGAAGGGCTTTTTCCCGCACCCGAAGCTCGGATCGGGGCGGATGTGGTGATTGGTGAGATGTACAATTGGCTTTCAATTTTCACGTGCTGGGGCCTGGAGTTTTGGAATAGGGTGCTTTTCCGCAGTTGGTGGAAGACACAAAGTCTATTCATGCTCGTGAGTGAGTCACTGGGAACAAAACTACAAAGACATAATCAAACCTCTCGCACATCTAAACTCAAACCAATTCAACACAAATGTGCAGCACGAAATGACATATATCCCTCACTCCTCCCAAAAACTCCAATCGTCCAATCTTCCAGCATACTAGCAGAATCACCCATACACTGTACCCCATCCTACCTTAGGGCTCTCTAACAATTCCGTACCTACAACCGCAGCCCGTCTAACCACCCCAGCCCTCCTCAAAAAACGAAGAACAAACAAGCCATATGCCTAATAACACTTAAAAATCTTACTTGCCATATAAATAGCAATACCAACGCCAACAACGACGCCAAAACCAATGGTGTAGGCTTCCCACAGCGGCTGGTAGGGTTAGCGCGGGAGTAAAATGAATGGGGAATGAGAAGGCATGGTTTACCATTCTTGTAGCAAGGGGGTGGATTTTGTCGATGGCAGGTTTGGTAGGTGGTATGGGTAGGGATGAGGGATTGAATGGAGTGGGTGTTTGGAGGGAACGGTCTTTGAGCAGTTGATAGTTGGGGTTTTTTCGTGACGTTCAAATTTTGGGAACAGGTCTAATGGATGTTTGAAGTTGTGGTCGTGGTTGTGCTTGTGCCGTTTAGGGACTGGTTTTATGAACATGCGGAAGGGTTTGAGGATATTTATATGTGTATTGGAGGGCGCTGTTTGTCAGTCACAGCCCTGTGTGGATCTGGTCTTCTCGATCACGGAGAGCGCTGAGATGCAAGTGTATGTGAATTCGAAAACCGTTTGGTGAAGAGTCGAGATGAGTGTTTGCAGAGTTCTCGTTGAGTTTCAAAGTGCGTCGCGGTCACACCGACGAAGCTCAAACGCATGCATATGAGGCAAGCATATCACGCTTGTAGATTGGAGATTTAGACAAAGGGCGAGTGGTCGCTTTAATTTAATAGTAAAAGGTGCATTCGCTCGAGATATATCACAAATTCCATGAGGACCCATCTCATTCCCCACTTTACATAGACCTTCATCCACCGCAACAACAAGCAAGCCCAACCCCTCCCACCAAACACAGCCCATATCCACATTTTCCTCTGCATATCCCCAAACTACCCCTCACTTCGCTCCACCCTCGCCCTCCAATCCCTTAGCCCTCAACTCATAACTCTCCTTCCCCCTCAAAAACCCCGTCGCCTCCCCCTCCTCCACATTAAAAACGCAACCACCCCTATCAGCGCAAGACCCCCAACCACAGCCCCCACCGCCGCACCCGCTTTCGCGCCCGCAGAGAGCCCTCCCGAGCCCTGACTACCCGCCCCTTCCGCGTGCTGACTGACGAAGACTCCGACCCCGACGACGGCTCCGGCGCCTCAAACTCTTCAGACGTGACGTTGAAGCACGGCGCACTAGCCGAAAAGTCTTTCGCTTCGACGAACGTCTACAAGGTGATGGATGCGTTAGTACATCAGTCAGTCAACCTTTTGACCCCTCACCCGCGGAGGCGTACATGTATATGTAGAGAGATAGATGAGGAAGGTAAAGGAGGTACATACGATATCCGCACACGCAAAAAAGGACTGATTCTTGCCGTTGTTCTCGCCCTCAAACTCGCTCCAGTAGTACTCCATCTGGATTGTTGCGTTGGTCCCCGCTGCGACGCCGTCGAGGTGATTCAGCTTGTAGCACTGGTGTCCTGGATCGACGGCCGTGACGTTGTCTACGACTTGGTTGTAGAGGAAGTCTTCTTGCGTTTGGGGGTCTGTTGCGTATTCGCGGCATGATTAGTCCAACTCAGTTCAGTCAGTCAGTTAGTGCAGTCTGAGTCACTCCTTTGGCACCGCAAATCAAATGTAAGATGGATGATGGATTAAAGAGATGTATGTGAGCTCACCGTCCAGCGTCGAAAGCCGAATCGCAACATGCCAGGCCTCTCGTCGGCAACGGTCAAGGCGACGGCGCCCTGCGAAAGCGGGAATTGCGTCCGGTTCGTGGGCCCGTCGGGACTGCCGCACGGCGCGATGTTGTCGTCTGAAGCCGTCCAGTTGCGGTCGGCGGGCCAGAGGAAGGCGACGGGCCCCATTTCTGTGCCTTCGGCTGAGGAGCCGTGCTGAGCTCTTGCGCCCATACACAAGACGGTGAGTACTGAAAAGAGGGGGAGATGCATCGTGAAAGAGAGGTAATAGAGGCGATGTTTGGCAGTGTGTGGTTGTGAAAGGCGGGCTTGGGTAGCACGCTTTGCAGTGCAGTGCGGTGCGGTGCAGCTTACCTGTCCCTCATATGCCGGTACTGAACCGATCAGACACATGCATGCCACGGTTCCATACGACGCTAGCGTATGCCACGGATGAATGGCTCACGTCGTCCTCCTTTCACATAGCAGCACCCCGCCAAGCACCCCATTCACCACCCTCCTTCCTACCCACCAAATACCCCCGTCCTCGACCCCTCACATCATCCTACGCCGGCACACCCGGATCCAACCAACCACGCCCCCAATTAGGAGGTGTTGAACGCAACCCTCGCACACGTCGGCCGCCATTCCGCGTTATCAGATGGCGCTAACGCTGCACACGAGCGCCCCCCGCCCAGCGCCGAGCGCTCGCCAGCCAATCATTGCGGCGCTGCCCCGCTGTATAGGACCCACGCTCTAGTGAATGCGGCCATCTAATCTAATCCATCTGATAAAAAATCTGCATCTCCGATGTTCGGCCGGAGGGTGCGCTTCCGTTGTCAGCCCATGGGCATTGTCTCTGCGCAGCGTGATTTCTGAGTGAGCCGTGGCTGCATATGCAGGACAAGCTAGCAAAGGGGACGTGGACGTTGGACGCGGCTTGTGTTGGTTTGCACCTACCTAGGTAAGGTACTGGTACTGCCCAAGGTATATATGTGAACCAATGCGTCTCACGCACAGCTACCTTCCTCAACTCCGTGCCTTGTACCCACTCGTTTTTCATCCCTACACATTCGACAACCTACACACATACCCTACCCACCCACCCACCATGCTCAACCCCTTCACCCCCTCACAAATCCTCCTCCTAGCCTCTGTCCTCGCCACAAGCACCGCCTCGCTCCTCGTCGACCACGAACCACCCATCTTCGCCGACCTCCTCAAGCGTCAACAACCAGGCACCCCAGCATACAATTGCCACGATAACTGCGGTACGCCTCCCCTCACTCTCCCTTCGCCTGCCACCCCCTCTTTCCCTCCCACTAACGCCCCCTCTCCTTAGGAACCGCCATAACCCCTCACCAAATCCAGCCCCGCCCCCTCCCCTCCCTCTGCACAAACGACATCTTCCTCCACGACTACGCAAACTGTCTCCAATGCGCAGGCCCCGACAACGCCGACATCTGGAAATATTACAGCGGGAGTTTAATTCCTGTGGCGCAGGGGTTGCGGGCTGGAGACTGAGCCGAAGGAGGGTGAGCAGGAGGGTGTGGGGGCGGCGAGACATCCTGGGGATGAGGGGGGGAGTGGGACGATGACGGCGACGGCGACGGCGACGGCGACAGCGGGTGCGGGGGAAAGTACGGGTGAGTTGATGTTTGATATTTACTATTTGCTATTGTATTTTGCATGTGTACATTCTGTATACGACTTCACCCCTCGACAGCACATGAAGAAAACAGAAGAGAACATCACATAGAAACATGGCACTAACGGACCCACAGGATCGTCGTATATATATCCGACTAGCAACGGGACTGCGCGTGCGACTGCGACCGCATCTGGGCCGGTGAGTTGAGTCGGTTTCGTTCTCACCATGCGCGAGATTCAATGAGACGTTTGTGCTAATAATGAGATAGACTTCTACGGCTCCTGTGGAGCAGCCTATAGATGGTGAGGCTGGGGGTGTGCGAGTGTCGATGGTCGGGGTGGTGATGGTGGTGGGGGGGCGGTTGCGTTGGGAGGTGGGTTATTAGGGTAAATGGATGGATGGGCTGTGCTTGTGTGTTTGGTGACGAGGTTTAGCTGTGTTATGCGTGTAAGGCATGATAGTAGATTGGAAGCACGCCTAGGCCTAGGTCAATCGTAATAGCATCCATCTAGCCCATGTTGAAGCCTTCCGCCACCTCCAACCACTCTTTACCCCCCCCACCCCCCACAAACTCACCCCACGCCACCATAAATATCCTACGCATCAGTAGTACCCCCCGTCCCTGCGGTCCCCTTCTCTCCTCCCTCCCCAACCCCGTCCCAATCTCCACATGCTCCCTCCCCAAAATCGCACTCCTAACCCCCACCGAACAAACAACCGCCACCGCGGCAAAAACCGCATAAACAACCCACATATTCCGCATCGAATACGCAAACGCCTCCTTAACCGCAGCCTCCCACTGCGCATTCTCCAGCGTACTCCCCACCATGACATTAGCCATGGCGCTCTCCCCGCGCAACTTCTCCCTCAACTCCCCCGGCAAGCCCGCCGCCTCGAGCGCCCCCGCCCGCCCATCCATCGAGTTCTGGAATATCGTCCCACCAATGACAACGGATATGGTGACGGCCATATTGCGGATGAACGACAGCGTGGATGTAGCCGTCGCGACGTCTTTCTGCTCGACCTGCGACTGGACCGCTATGAGGGGTGCTTCGAAGAGGATGCCCGAGCCCAGACCGCCGACGACAAGGAACGCTATCAACCGCCCTACGCTCGTGGATACGTCGAGGGTAATGAAGAGGCTGATGAAGCCCAGACACAAAAGGATGGTTCCGACCCACATGATGGGGCGGAACCGGCCCGTCCGATGGATCAGAATCCCGCAACATACACCGGCTATTGCGCCGGGGACAATAAACGGGAGCAACAGGAGACCTGAGCGGAGCGGGGTCGAGTTCCAGCACGGACTGCAGGTACAGCGGCATGTAGTACTCGGCCGCGATGAAGACGAAGCCATGGAAGAAGACGACGGCGAGGGCGGCGAGGGCGGACCGGTTTTTGAACAGCGCCAGGGGGATGAGCGGGTATTTTGCTACTTTGGCTTCGCTGTAGATGAAGGCGAGGATCATGAGGGTGCCGACGACGAGGAGGGCGATGACTTTGGCCGAGTCCCAGGGGAAGAGGGCGCCGCCGAACGTGAGGCCCAGGAGCACCATGAGGGTGAAAGCCGAGGAAAGGTGATGAGGGCGGTCCAGTCGAGGGCGCGGATGCCCGTCAGGAAGGACGTGTGTTCGTGGCGGATGTCGAGGAAGAGGAGGATGAGGACGGAGGCTAGCCCGCTGATGGGGAGGTTGATGTAGACTGCGACCCTGTCAGACACAGATCAGTCTTTCGAAGTTTAGGTAGTAGACTCACAGCACCACCGCCACGAGACGAGCGACGCAAAAACTCCACCCATTATGGGTCCAATCCCGCCAGCTAGAGCCCAAATTCCCTCTGTCAAGCCCATAATCAGGCCGCGTACTCTATCACCGCACGTCAGTGACCACTCCGACCAACAACCAACCAATCAACCGCGCAACAAACATACCTCAAACTGAACATATCACTAATACACACATGCACCAACAGAATCAACCCCCCACCCGCCGTCCCCTGAAAAGCCCTCCCAACAATCAGCACCATTATCGTCTCCGCCGTCGCACACACAACCGAGCTCGCAAAAAAGGCCCCCAACGCAATCAAAAGAATAATCTTCCTGCCCCATATATCAGACAGTTTCGCCCATATAGGGCCCGACGCCGCATTGGCGAGCAAGTACGCTGCGCCGACCCACGTGTAGCCTGCTGCGGAGTTGAGGTCGGCGGAGATGGTAGGCGCGGCTGTTGCTATGATGGGTGGCGTCTAGGGCTCCGACGAAGAGCGAGAGCTGTAGGGTTGTTAGTGGTTTGATGGGAGTGGGAATGAAGAAGATGAAGAAGAAGAACGGACAAAAAGCGCGCGACCATAATGGCAACAAGCTGCCACCTCCCCCTCTCCTTTGGCTTCCCCCCGCTCTCCCCACCCTCCACATCCACATTCCCCTCCAGTTCCCCCTTCTGACCTTCCTTTGCCCCCTCACTCCGCGGCATCTCGCCCCCACTTTCCCCCATTTCAATACCATCCAGCTCGGGCCCATGTATATGTACTTCCCTCTCACGCTCCATGTCCATATCCATCGCGTTGGTTAGTTAATGAGAGCCTCTACCAACAATGGTAGGTCTCTCACAACCTTAAGAGAGAAATTCGTCTCTCACAAGAGAAAAGATAAAAAATAAATCACACAAGCGTTAAATACGCAGCCCCAACAACAATTCCACACAGAAAGCCAGTCCAAGCCTTTATACAGCAAACCTTGGAACCCCAACAAACCTATGGCTGAACTAAAATTCCTACAAGCCAAGACTCCACGAGTAAACGGCATCCAATCGTCATCGCAGCTACCCGCTGACTCAATAATCAGGACGAATTAGGAAAGTAACAACGCCCTTCCCCACGCCCGCCTTCACAGTGTTTTCTCTTACTGCATGCATGAGACACAACAACACAACAGGCCGTCAATAGTACTATTGCATTGCATCCTACACAACATTTGACTAGTCATGGCCCGTTACAGCCACCCACCCCGATACCCCCTCCTATGCCCGCAACGAAACACAAATAACAATACAAGCATCCACATCAGTCTAAGTCTATGAACACCGCAATGAGCCATCCAAACCAGCGAGCCGCCTCCAAAAAGAATGCAATCACTCGATGATCTTCAACTCCTCAGTACGCTCCTTGGCGAACTGGTCCTTGTGGTCGTTCCATAGGCGCACAAGCTCGTTGATGTACTCCTCATGCACCTTCTCGACATACTCCTTGTCGGGATGTTGCGCCTTCTCAACGCGGATCGGGCGACCGACGACGATGTTCAAAGGCCGTCGGTAAGGCATCATGCCGACGTCGTAGTTGAAGATGCCTCGAGCGTGGAATAGTGGCACTGTCCAACCCATAGCTTTCTTCACCCACAGCTGAAACTTGTTGATATAAGGGTGCGCATGTGGATCCAATTGCTCGTAGATTTCGTTCTCGCCAAAGCCGATGACAGGGACGAGGTCGGCGCCCATTCTAATCGCTAGTTTCACAAAGCCTTGACGACGGCGAATGACGAGACGCAAGGAGCCGGGCTTCGACTCGAGGGACTCGCGCGCACCCCCGATGACAATGGTAATGGCGCGGCCCATGCCTTCTCCGTCTCGTCCGCCCTTGCTGAGTATGTTCTCGCATGACTCACGAGACACAGATGCCAAGCCCAGGCGCAGCGCATATTCGCGGTAGAGAGGCAGCTTGAAGTTGCCGTCCAGGGTCAACAGAGTGTTTGTGATGCCGGGAAACAGCTGCGAGAAGCCGAGCGCTTCCGTAGCGAAAGCGGCAAAGGCACCGTGCGAGATGATGCCGTGTGGGTGGTATCCAAAGACGTACTTGCGCGTCGGCTCTAGCTCCTGGGAGCGATGGAGTCGGGCGGGGAAGTAGGAGGCGAAGAGCGACCACAGTTTGGAACGACGAGCCCACTCGCTGCGGAACGAGAGTTCGCCGGACTGGCTGGCATTGGAGAAGAGGACGTAGAGGAGATATGGGAGAAGTACGGGCCACAGAATGGGGATGGCGCAGAGGAAGAAGAAGATGGAGACGAGGCCGGCGATGCTAAGCGTGTGCGTGAGGACGGCGAGCGTCTGCAGGCGGCGCTGCAGCGGCACATTAAAGCGGTGCGAAGCGGATCCTGTGCGCCTGTTAGCCGTGTTCAAGTAGGCGTGCGTGTCGCGACGGGACGTGGTATACAACGTACTTGCTCCTATGCCATCCCTCGCCCGCCTGCCGCCCGGACTTGAGCCCTGCGTTCTTGGCCATCGGCTGCAGGGTGTGTCCGCGTCTTGCGCTCGAACCGGTCCGCGGGCTTGACGCTGGTCAAGAGCTCGCCTTGCCCATCCCGGTGCTTCTCGTACAGGTCGTGCTGCAGCTGTTCGCCATGCTTGCGGCCGATGGACCCGTTGGATTTCAATGAAGCCTTGCGGCGGGGGCGATCTCGTGGGGCTCTTTGGGCTGCTGTCCTGGCCCTCGCCCTCGAGCTCATACTGGTCCTTGGGCGCCTTGGGCTCCGCCGGCACGATGCGCATCGATTTTGTGCCACTGGGTCTGGCGTCGTGTTTCTTGGGCAAAACGACGTCTTTTGCGTCGTCGACTGCGCCGTCCGTCTGGCCTTGGTGCGATTGCGCCTCGTTCGGCTCATTCTCCAGCGCCTCTTCGGCGGCGGCGGCGTACGACTTGGGCGGGAGGTCGTGGGCGGCGCGCTCGTCGGGCTGCGATGGCTCGGCATTTGGCGACATGGCGAGCGATGGAGGTGCTAATAAGTCTGTTGAGAGGGAGCTGTGAGAGGAAGAGGCGTGGGCAGGGTCATGGCGTGACAGGCGTGTTTTGTTGACATTTGGCCAGGGCACAGCTTCCGTCGGTCGCACCTGCGTGGTATGGGCCTGTAAACAGCAGGTGCCACAGCGGCGAGTGGGCCGCGGCTTCTGCAACGAGCCGCACTCGTACGCTGCAACACCACCATCCTTTCGCTCCTTGGTTTGCCACTTCCAGAGCATCTTTCACGCCCATTGAAATGACTGCCCTCACTTCGCTTACCTTGCCGCACTTCGAGTCCCTATTGCCGCCGGACTGAGTCGCACTGTTGTTGCCTTTACGCATTTGCTTACATGGTGCTGTTTGCCACTTCCGTCTGGCTCCTTCAACCATCAGCAAAGGGAGAGCACAGAGGGCGAGGAAATTCGAAAAGGACATGTCGTTCCAAACCACTCCCGCACGTTCATCACGCATCACGAAAACAAGAAAACCCAGCGTCGCGGCAGCCTTAGGCCTTCGACGCTCCGCATCATCCCCACTATCCTCCTTTCTTCGCCGGAAGTCTTCACAGTCCGCCAAAACAGAGCCAGCCGAGGAGGACGAGAGGCTCGACGACACAGGCGTGATTGCCTCGCTTGCAGCCCATCTCAATTTTCGTCATGTGCCGCAGTACATGGAGTGCATCCGTAACAGCATGTTCAGCGACATTCCGGAGAAGAACGCGGGTATGAATTCGACGCGGATTTGCTGAGGTTTTGAACTTTCACAGAGCGTTGCCGCCCATCGTCACGATAGCTCATATCGATGCTTTGGGAACGTCACCCACGAAGACAGAGCGCGAGATCGTGGAACTCGCACAGGCTGGTGTCCTGAGAAGAGTGACGATACCGAACCGAGGTGTGGGTGCAGCCGCCGTGGGAGATGGAATTGTTTCTATGCGCGAGTGGGAGCGCCTAGTACGGTCAGATTCGAATCTTTCGGCCGACCTACAATGTAAGCCGTCCTTGTTCTAGTCTCCTCTGAATATCCATACACATACTCACCCCAACCCAGCAAAATATCTCTCCATCATTACCGCCAACCCAACCTCCTCAACCATCCCAAGCACCGCCTTCACACCACCCGAGATCTCCGCCCTAACAGCCGCCGGCTTCCTCACCATAACCACCACCCCACCCACCCACTCCCCCTCCTTCGCATCCCCCACCAAAGGCAGTCTCTCCTTCCTCTCAGCCGCCGGATCCCGTCACGCAGCCGGATCCCCCGGCGCAGTAGGCGACCCCTCAGCAGCCCAACGCATCTTCGGCGGCATCCCCGGCCAACACACCCCCTCAACAACCTCGTATACTTTCTCCCTCCCCAACACAGGCCCCCACATCAAGCTCCTCGTCGACCCCCGCGCACACCTCCTCAGTCTCCTCAAGAAAACAAAGTACAAAGAAGCGCCGCTCAGCGTACTACGAGAGCGGTGGGACGGCGGCATCGCGAGCACGGAAGACGTAGCCGAGAAAAAGCGAGCGAGAGGCGAGTTTGCGGGTATACTGCCGGGGCGGACGAAGAAGTGGAAGGCGTTTTTGGGGTGCGGTTTGAGTGGGTTTTGGAGGAGTGTGTGGGGGCGGGGTTGGTGGAGGTGTTTGAGACGGGGTGTGTGGGGATGGGGGTGAGGGTTGTGTGATGTTTGTGTTTTAGTCATGTCTGTTTAGCTGATGGGGGGTTTGGAGTTGAATTGTGCTGGTTTGGGGTTTGTATCGTCTTGTGTTGCTTGTTTGAGGTTTAGATTATTGGATCTGCGCAGTCTAGTTAATTCTGCATCTACTCCACTTCTCGGACGTACTGTCCTTTCTTCATCTGCGTGGCTGTTTGCAGCGATATTTGCGCGCTTCTTTGACTTTCTTAGGGACATATAGCAGTGTCGAGGATTAAGGCGCCGTGTGTCGTGTTTTTTGGCCTAGTTAGGTTAGGTTGGAGAGGTTAGTGAGGTTGAGGGTGGGCGAGGGTTTAGCTCATAATCTGTACAAGGTTAAGTCTGACTATAAATGGATATGAATGAATGAATAAGAGGAATTAATTAGGTGTAAGTGATGAGTGTAGGGGTGGGGACGTAGGGCTGTTGTCGCTAGATAGTTGGTGTAGGTTGTTTATATATAAAAGAGTTCATGGAGGTGGAAGAAACGGGTCTAGATATAACCAAGTGGTTTATTAGTAGGGTCTAAGTGTATTGTACCGCTTAGTACAGTGGCAGTCCAAGTGTTTTATATTCGTAGGCTTTTTCATATTTCTTTGGATGGTTGGCCTATGCTATCGAGCTGGTTGGGCATACCTACTGTAGGCCCTCTGGAGAAAGCTAACGCGACTATGAGGAACCAAGCATTGAAATCGTTCCAGCATCCAGCACCCACAAAAGCCTCTCAAGAGTCTCCAGCCCATAAGACTGACTTCTCATACTCTGCAACGCAAAATGTGTCTTCCAAAATAAGAGTCAGAGTCCGCCTAGTAATAAGGCAATCTCTTCAAGGCGGGACTCTTCAACTCATCGAGAATTTTCTGATTCTTCCTGCTTATCCCATCAAAAGAGCCAGCTTGCATGGCTGATTTCATCTTCGAGAACAGCTTTTCGTTTTTCTCGTAGATGCTCTTGTATTTTGCGTACATTGCTTTAGCACGTCTGTGCCAGTTGTCCTTGGCGACTGTAGCTTCGCTCGTAATTCTTTCTTGAGCTGCGAGCCGAGCTTTAAGATCCTGTGAAACTACCAGTGTAAGGCGCTCCGTGTCGTAGTACTTGGCCCAATACTTCCAGTCGTCTCTCGATAGCGTTATTAGATCTGCTGTTTTCAGTGCTGTCGTGAGCTGATCCGTGAGAGACTTTGATTCCGCCTCGAGCTTCGCAATCTGGCTGTTTGCTGCGTGTAGCTGATCCGCGAGGGACTTTGATCCAGCCTCCAGCTTTGCAATCCGTTTGTTTGCTTTCTGTAGCTGATCTATGGGAGACTTTGATTTAGCCTCTAGCTTTGAAATTTGATTGTTTGCTGCGTGTAGCTGATTGAGTACGTTCAGAAAACGTTTTGATTGTGACTTTAGCCGCTTGTGTAACTTCTTCTCCTGCCTATGTATCCGAGCAGGACGTTTGGGAATGCCCCTCATGATCTCCCGACTTGCTGCCTCGTACTTGGCACGGATACTTGAATGTTTCTTGTTAAGATTGGCAATCTTGAATGTATGCGATGCGTGAATCTCTTTCTGTGTTTCTTCCATGTCTTTTCGCAGGTTCTCTCTCTCTTGTCTATGCGTCTGTTCTTATTTCATATAAAGCTTGCGGAGAGTCTAGACACTCTTTTCCGTGCCTCTGGCCAAAATCTCATACTCACTCCGAAGTTTCTTCTGCTCTACAGCGATAGAACTAAGCCTGTCTTCGCATTTGCGAAGCTCATCGTCTTTCAAACGAGCAGTTGCTTCGAGGACGGTTTTTTCAGTTATAAGCGCTGCGACCTGAGACCTGAGGTGGTCCGTTTTCGACGACTATGGTATTGATGTAAGTTTGATTAGCGTCGATATGTGAACCAAGTCCCAGTCCGCGTGCCGATGGCCCACTGTTTCTCTTCTCTAGCTGTGCTCGTAGGTTGTCGACCTCTTCATGTCCAGGGTGTTGGTGCTTTGCACCAGTTGTAGCCTGAAGCAAAAAGTCGTTTCTGGGTGTTGGAAGCTGTTCAGGCTCAGGTGAGAGCAGACTAATGATCTCGATTGCTTCACCTTCCCCGCCCTCGTGGTTGACATTAGAGAGCGCATTCGGAGAGGTCATGGCATAAGGTTTCAGACGTTGCGCTGCACTTAGAAGCAGATGGCGACCGGCTAGCAAGAAAGTGGGTTAGTTGGTACTCATTGGCGTGAGATAGACTTACGCATGGTGAGAGGATTGTCGCGGGCGTCAATAGACAGACGCGGCTCTCGAAAAGTAATTGTTGTGGACAACCAGTCGTGAGGAAGGGGATAAATATCAGGCCAAGACTCGCTTAAAAAACGCACTGGTGTGGCAGTGAGTGGTGAGCGGTGAGCGGTGAGCGGTGAGAGTGAAGGTGGTGCTGAGTAATTTCCGGTCGAGAAAGGAAAGAGCGCCTCAGCGTAGTTACCTGCACAACAAATGCCAGAAAAGTGCACGAATGCGTTTGGAGCATCAAACGCCGAGGTGCCTTTGACATCTTCACTAGAGTTTTCGGTCGTGCCAGCGAATCACCAAGGTGCAATGCAAGACGTGGTAGATGTAACGTCAGATCTAGAGTTCGGTCCCTATCGTGTCACACACCGAAGGTAAATCGTTGGCTTGTATATTTTAGATAACTAACCTCTATTTCTCAGCAGCGAGTTCAGGTAGTTGACCACCTTAGGATGGAAACTAGATCACTCTATTGCAGAGCCCTTCCACTGTCGTTGTATTTTCCGTACATTCTACAGCTGCGCCACATATTGCAGTACCGACTGCCTTGATCCTAGGGTCCAGAGAGTTGGTCAACAGTTATATGTGCATGAGTACAATTATGGGGGGGGGGGGGCAGCCAGGAGACCCCCTGCTGTATTGAAGAGCCTGCGAATGTCGAGCATAGGCGATAAATACAGCGCTCGCCGAAACGGCGACACGGGAGCGTCTCCAGATTTGCGTGGATTATGACGGTAGCAACTCGCATTGCAACATACTTACTTCCAGGGAATCTACATACGGAGTACCTGTCGTACTACATCCACCACCCTCGGATCAATGCAATGACAATGGTTTAGTGTCTCCGTGTCACCTGCTGGCATTGGTTCGATCTAGTCATGTCACGAGTGCTCCACTCGATGACCATCACGAGACATTCTTTCGAAAGGGTGAAAACTGCCCATGTGTTCCCACGGACAGGCTAACAGTCATGTATCCACTGATCTCAGCATGTAAGAATCTTGCACGGTCTGTGCTCTAGGTATCAATTGATGGGTATCCTTTTCACTTCAAAAGTAATTTTTATTTCTCACAAGTGACTCCATACTCTGCTTCGAACGTTTTCTTCACAACGGCACCTGGGAATCGTAGCACTAATCTTAGCAACTTCACAGAACATGACTATCTTCAGCAAGGCCCGCTACCATTCCCTCCTTCCTCATTTATCCCCGTGCGTCGCAAAATGGAAAAAAAAGGAAAAACCTATATACTCACCCACGGACATGACATGTTCAAACCAATAAATCTGCAACCACTCCCCGCTCTGACAGTCACAATATCACCATCGAGTCCGTATCACATCCGTCCACGGACGCCCGGCATCACCTATTCGAGCAACTCACTGGCCGAGTTAGGCTAGCGGGTGGGACGGACGAGGCTGCGTCCATCCATGGACTTGACAGCACGTTGAAGAGTCTGTTCCGCATCTGTGCTTCAGCGCTACGGGTGTATGACCGTGGGAATGGGTCCGGGTGATGTGTATATGATTCTGCGCCCTGCAAGATTGTATAGATATATAGAGTTTGAGGACTTCTGCTTTTTCAGAGTTTCCTCGCAGTATTATTATACTGGGTACCACATGGAGCGCGCCGGAGCGATTACTTGAAAGGAGTTTGGAAGTTCGAAGTGGTATGTATAATGTACTCGATAATCAGCATCGATCAACAGAGAAACAACATCGACGCAGCCGCAACATGTCCACGACTCCATTCATCTAGAATCCAACCAGGCCACAAGAAATTCCTCCCATCACCACGAAACGCCACACAATTCCATCCGAGCATGCCTATCCGTTCTCTCATCGCCCACCGACACCATAAGACAAAAACTCTTCAACCAAAACACTCAACGCAACATCCAAAAAGTAAGAAAAGAGTGGTGCAGCGTCACCTGACTTCCAAACTGCCACAGCACACCGCGCGCACCACTTCGGCCCGACGCCGCTCTCCGGACATCACCTCACCTCCAAAAGCACCGACACCACACACAGCCGCGCAGGCCCTCCAACTCAGCACCATAAGCGGCCGAGCTGCAAAAAGACCCGGTACTATGCGGCGTTCACCGTGGTGTGAATACGCAGTGCCTGCGGGCGTGAGGACGTGTTCCCCGAATATCCAGTCATGGTGTCGTCCACGGGTGTCAGCGTGTCAGGCGGAATATGACGTCATAAGCACTAGCTGGTGAAACAGCAGTCAGATGCAGCTGGGCCGTCCATGGCGAAGCGGGCAATTTGGTGAGGTGAGCAAAGTTCAAATCGAATCGTCATCTATGAATACTATGGCGCTTGACTGATTTGTGTACATCTAGCTAGTAAGACGATAGATGCCCTTTTTTCGCCGAGAGTACAGCGCGATGCTTTATCCGCGTCCAAATCTGTAACAACTCATGCCTTGCGTTTCGTCAACGGTGACCAAGAGGGATACACGTACACGAATATATATACATATTCCATAAAGTCATCAGTCTTGTCAACGCAAGAATGGTAAAAAAAAAAGAGTTCCATTACACCAACGCAACAGTTTCTAACGCAGCGACCCAAAACCCAGCAAAACCTGCACCGCGGAAAGCACCACCTTGGACGAATACGGCTGCTCCAGCCCCGACGTAGCCACAATCTGCGTCAAAAGCGACCACAGATCCGGAAGAAGCTCTTGGAAAAACGCAGCCTGTGCCTGCGGGCTGTTCTCCATCTCCTTCATGCCTTCTACGTTGCCGTTGCGCATGGCCTCGAGGAGGCGCTGGACTTCGTTGGTGAGAAATTCCTCGGCTGCGGCGACGATTTCTTCGGTCCAGCCGCGGCGTTCTCGCGCTCCCCAGGATTGGGCGTCTGACTTGATGGATGAGAGGAATGTCCGGAGGTGCCGAAGTCGGCTTTGGCGTTGCATGTCGTATGCGGCTGATGATCGAGCGAAGTCCGTTGTGTAGTACGCTGCTGCCATTTCGTCGAAGTTCTGAAACCCTGCGGCCGTCATGGCTTTGAATATGTGGTTGAATCGTACACCGTCCGTTTGTGAGCCAGTGGCTTGGATGGGAGGTCCCGCTAAGTTTTCTCGTAATCGTGAGATCCGTTGGTGGACGTCATGGAGTCCTTCGGCCGAAGGGAACCCTTGTCGGGTACTGCTGGTTTGTGAAATAGAATCTGGCGTGATGTAGCCTTCGGCTATTGATCTTGCTTGGTGGTGTGAGGCGGGTGATGGATTCGACGATGCCATAAAGTTGTTGAAGTCTGAGAGAGGAAAAGGGTATGATTCCGGTGAACCATTATGGAAGAGTGATGGGTCGACCAGAGCGTCTAAGTCCAGCTCTGGCGACATGAAAAATCGGTCGCCATCCTGTATGCTCCATTGTTCGTGTGCGGCTTGCTCTGCCTTGAGCTGTGATGGGGATTGAGGGCTGGCCCACATGGTGAGCTTTGGGACAGAAACGAGTGTAGAAGAAGGGACGACTGACCTCCTACTTGACTCGCTCATTGTAAGACTGGGTGGTTGGGTAGATGTACGCTCCTCCATACCTTCAGTCATCTTTAAACGTTGCCCTACAATGATCAGATTTGCGCTGACAGGTGGGGGCCACTATGACTTTGACTTACGGCGTCTTCGCTGTGCTAATCGGTTCTGGATCTTCTTTCTATCCTGTGAATCGCTCACATCTCGCCAGGCGTCTGCGTCTATGGCATGCATCTCGACGGTGAGTGCAATGTGTGTTTCTGATCGGGAATGTGGTGGTGGTTGGCTGTGCAGTACGTTGTGATACTAGCGCGAATCTCTCGTGGTCTTTAAGTTATAACGGCCTGCATCAGCTCGCCAGGGGAAGGAACAAAGCAGCGGGTGAGGGCGATGGATATGTCACTTTGTTCAAGCTAGCTTGTCAGAACCGAAGCCGTAGTCGGCCCATGAGCTCAGATCATGATCTGTGCACAGCGTTGTCGTCTTCGGATTCCGGGCTCCTCGGCGCTCCCCGAAACTGGCGCAAGAAGTCGCGGTATGCATCCCATTCGTGCATCAACGGAGGGAACAAATTATCGCCGGTGGAGAGATGCGTCAGTCGTGACCCTTTACGACGGGGCTCAAGGTGATGTGGCCGTCCTACCGCCTTTCACGCCCTGGAATAAGGTCGCCGGATCCAAAGTCACACGTGGTGGCGGTCCGCGCCGATGCCACATCCGTCCTAGCGTCCTGTCGAGCTCAAGGATGACCACGTGTGACACTGTGGAGCAGACGTTGCCAATGCGAGATCTCGAGGATACTGGGAATGCAACCGGAGCGCCAGCTACGGTCTTAGCGAGACGTCGTACTACCCGGGGCGATACGGCGATCAATCTATCAACACTACCTAAGGTAGGCTCAACTGCATCGCAAGATGAGACAAACACTTCACTTTCAGAGCCTCTCAACGATGAACCGATCGAGAACGGATTCAAGGCGCGACTAGCGCCAGCACACTCCACCTCCCCAGGATTGAGGCTCAACTCTAGCACATTTGCATACGCCTTTGCATGCGGCGTAGCCTTGAAGCTGCATGGCACGAAGCCCTTTACGGCCTCGCGTCTTCGTGATGATCGAGTTGTGTATGATAAAGGACTGGGGGAGGAGTTGGACCCGGAAGGATCCTTCTAGAATATTCGGTGCATAAGTGCTTCGGGAACTGGCAAGCGTAGATGTCTAATCATCAGCCACGTACTTAGCCCCTTGCGGTCATTAATTTTACTGCGTAAAAGGCCGTGCGTAGCATAGCCTCCCTAGTTTAATAATAATTTATACTTAGTTATAATGCTTTTATAAAAAACTATCTAATAATATTAAAATTATATCTTTTTCACTTATAAATATATATAAATATATTAGGTATTTTTTTATATTTATAAATACTTATTTATAAGTAATTATATTACCTATAGAGTTAAATTACCTACCTAAGGGCAGAATAATAAAAGCTTTTATCTTAAATAGTATAATAAAAAAAGCAAAGCCTCCTACTTAGTAAAAAAAACATAATTATAATAGAAAATACTATATAATTTATATATTTTATTATTAAGCTAGTTAGGCTATACTACGCACGGCCTTTTACGTAGTAAAATTAACAACCTCAAGGGGCCGAGTAGAGGACATACGATCACCAAGAGCCAAAGCCGACGACCGAGATGGTTGGAACCTTTAGGTGGATTCGCTAAACATCCTCTTTAGGTATCTACCACTGCCAGGGTCTGCCTCCCGTGCCACCAATCCCGAACTCTTATGTCGTCAATTTACTCAGTGATGTCCATACAAATGTACGACGTAAAGCGATTATGAGATCATCGATTGTGGCGCAGATTGATTCGGCAGCCGTATGAGCTCTATGCAGACTCCTGGCCGATAAAGGACCTGCTTTCTCTCACCGCAGTCGAGTCGGGAGGCGCAATAATCCAACAGTCGCGCACAGTGACGTGTTGTATGTGTCCAGCTGTGTTTGCGGCGCCACTGCCGCGCCAGTGCAGAGCCTCATCCCCGCATGCCTAGAAGATCGAGCGCTCGCTTGGGGCTGACGATACCGGTTCCCGAGGGGATCCTTCCGAACGTAGCACACATACCTTTGTACTAAAACCATCTGGTGTACAATGTACTTAATGTGCGGTGTGGTGATCATGGTTTGGCTAGTCTCGGGTGAAGGTATTAGAATTGGTGCTGACCCCGTATCTCTAGTCGACATCGGAAGGCACTACGCCGTGGAACAGGAAAGCGCGATTCTTCCTCAAGTCCGCGAAAATACCCGTACGCTGTAAGGCGAGCTGGGACAGACCGAACTCGAAATGCGGCATCATTCGTGATGTATTGACCGACTTCTGAGGTCGCCGTGTGCGGTGTTGGTGTGGTGAATCTAATCCCTCGTAACCTCGGTACGCGAGTGTTCCCTAGTCGCATGGCTGTTCTGGGAGCCTGCAAGGGCAAATCGACAACTGTTCTGCGTTGCGTCATCTGATTCGGCAGGAGGAAGGGAAACTGCATCATGACATCCGTCTGCAGAGCAAATCAATCAAGCCCACTCGCTACGAGGGGAGATTTTGCAATCGTGTTTTGGATGCGGTACCGAGATGGCGACCATTCCCAATATTTTCGTGATGTTGATATGTATGATCTTTGATAGAGTGGCTGATGTTTGCGCTGAGATTGAGCACGTGAGGTTTTCAAGACGGGTCCACGGGTGGTTCCCCAAAGTCGCCGTACTGGCAATGAACGCAAATCCCACGCGAGGGATGTTAGTCGCCGCGGAAATCAAGACGAGGGCCGTATTGTAAGTCCAAATTTACATAAAGGTAGTTGTCCATGCAAATAGGAGGCAGGGTGAGATTGTAGCAGCGCCGTTAGCAGAGGTAAAATCTAGAGCAGCCTCAATTGCGGCTGAAAGAAGCGGGAGGAGTCGTTGTCTTGGCTACTGCCTGTCGGCGGCAGTGTTGCGATCCTTTCGGCATGACGGTCAGCGTCGTCGTTGGCGGGTAATAAGGACGTCAGTAATTGTCATTCTACGGTGCCGCTCGTCGCGGCTGAGCTCTGCTCTCCTAGCAACAGTTATGTACAGTAACGCCGTAAGGTGCGCCAATTGCCTTTAATTGCTTATTGTAGTTGCTTGAGCGCTATCCTTGTAGCTAGATCTAGAGTGGCAGCAAGCGCTAAGTTGCTAGCTTTTATTATACTATCTGCTATACGTCCCTTTATTGTTGCTCCCTTAAGGTAAGGTTTATAATAGTGTTAAGCTTATTAATACTATAGTTAAAGTAGGCGTAGCACTACTCTATTTAGTAGTAGTAGTAGCTATAGATATTCTTTGTAGGGCAGCGTTAGTAGTTATCGTTGTAGTTAGTATTAGCGTTGTAGGCGGCGCAAAGTAGAGTCTATAGACTAGTTAGTATTATAGTAGCTATAAGTAATAGTGTATATGTATAAGATTTAGTAGGGCTACTATTTCTGTTAGCAATAGGGGTGCGTAGCAGGCATTTTATACTAGCAGGGTTAGCCGTGTGGGGAGCCGTCGAATCAGCTGTTAAAGTCAATTTTGGTTGAGTTTCGGCGGGGTGAGCAGAGCCGAGCGATTGTGGGGAAGCGTATTGTACGTCATGATGCGCGTAGCTTATAGCACGGACCCTTTGGCGTACACAGGTCTGATAGAGACGACAGTGACGGAAATGCATGGAGTCTTCTGCTCTTAGACAGTTTCCAAATGAGTATATCTTTAAATTGATGCTGTTATACTATCTTAAAGCCAGATGCAGTACCCGTGAATGTTCTCACATCACACAGCTCGTCACTGCTTTTACAGTAGACCTTGCCCACCGTCACGAGAATTCTAGATACTCTTCATATGTGCCGGATCTACTTGTAACGTCTTGAAAATATTGTGTTGGATAGCTTTACTGATTTGAAAAACTCACCATCGCCCCATGCTAATGCTTATTCTTCGCATGGCAGACAGCATCGGGCATCCCAAGCGCTTCCGTTGCGAACAACATAGAATAAGAGAATGAATCAGGCGAAGAAAAGATATGGTGTCTTTCTAGGGAAATAGTGTTGCAACAGCCACGTGGACAAGTAGGTAAAACGTACAGTCACAAGTCCGCCATTTTGGAAGGGCACGAAACAACGCACCTGCATCAGCGGAGTCGTCTAAATACCTTACCTGGTAATTCAACTATAATAGTACATACCGTGACATACTCTCTTAATTATTACCGAGGATGTATATGTAGTAGATACCCAACACGGAAAGTGTTCAAAACGCACGCGTAGACCCTAGTTTAAGCTTAATCCCCGTGCTAAGATCTCTTCTGCGATCTGTGGTCTTATTACTACAAGGTGCTTAATATATCTTTAACTTACTTTTAAAGATAAATGGTTTAATTTTAAACTAGATAAAGTAGTACTAGTACCCCTCTTATAATTAATCTATTACCTTTTTTACGCTCTTTTTTAATTACTAAGTAGGGGGCTTTGCTTTTTTTAGTATATTATTTAAGATAAAAGCCTTTATTATTCTACCCCTAAGTAGTTAATTTAATAATATATATACTAAAAGTATAGTTATAGTATTTAAACTTTAGTTTAGCTCCTTATAAGTTATATATTGCCTAAAAAAATCTAGCCCCTCCACTAACAAAAACATATTAGTTAGTTGTAACGCTTCCGCGATCTGCGCCCACCCGTAGAGTCTCAAATGCAAGGACACTAGGTGTAAGCTTGTGTTGCGTCCCCTGCCAACACGTGCAAGCGAGCGAGCTATGCGTGGCAAACTCATACGTCAGCTCCTACCTAAGGTAACTCGGGTGACCACATGATCTTGAACATACATCCACAAGACAAGCTGAATGTCTCCGAGTTTCTACTCTTTGCCTTCTGGGGCCGCTAACCACGTTTTTCTACCGCCCAGCCAACCTTGGAACGCGTTATATTGTGCGAAGACGGCAATGAGCCAACCGGCACCAGAAGACCAAATGTAAAGATGGAAATATCCCAGGAAAGGCGTTGATTAGAAACTGTACGACTGCGGACGCGTCCAGATCAACTCTTCTTGGCCATTTCCGTCATGGCCACATTGAGTCTGGATCCATGGTGTCTCGTGTGAAAGTCTCGGCACTTCCCCGGGAGCAACTTTGTCGCACTCGACAGTTGCGCCGATCCCATCAGCTACCTCTTGCCTAATTCGCAGAATTCTCATCGTATTGGAAATGTCGCCTTCATTGTGGTTATAGTTTTGATGACGCCCCTCTCCAGAAAGTGGCAGCATAAAGTGGTCGACTTTTAATTCTCTAGTCCCGAGATATATAAAGATAGCTAAGTTGTATAATTAAACACGCGCGCACCTTGCCACATTACCCCCGCCTAATCTCAGAGTAAAACTTCCACTGACTCTTGTAGTCTCTCTCAAGCTTGAAACCATCATCCCCCAGCACGAGCGCCCTAAACAACTCAACGGGCATCTGGTTCGCCTTCAAGAACATGTCATGGAACTCTTTCTCCGACCAACCTCCCTTCTCTACAACCTGTTTCCTCAATGCGTAAATCTGAAGTCCCCCCAGCATGTATCCCGCTTGATAAAGCGCGGACCATAATCTCCCATAAAGCTCCTTCTGACCTCGCCTTCTGCCGTAGCCCGCTCATGCCCCACCCAATCCACTAGCAACTGCACGCACTCCTCCGCGGTCATTTCACCCAGGTGATATTTTAGAGAAAAGATGATACGCGCGCATCGATGCATGCGCCAGAAGAGCATGCCAATGCGGTTCTCGGGAGTCTTGATCCACGATGGTGCATCCCACAGTACCATCTCCCAATAGAACGCCCAACCCTCGATACAGAAGGGCGTCTGGAAACTTTGGCGATAGGGACGGTGACGGGCCATAAAGTGCATGTGCAGATGGTGTCCGGGTATCATCTCGTGGAAGACGGTTGCGCGCGCGAAATGCATATTGTTGCCGCGTAGACTCATTAGTTTCTGTTCATGGCTCATGGTAGAAGTTGGATACGAAACAATAATCTGAGGCCCTGCAAGTTAGCGAAAGATAAACAAGATGCTCCACAAGGATACGTACTTCAGTGCCACCAAGAAAGAAGGGATTCATCTTCTGTGCTTGCGGAGACATCATGCTAGACGGCAACCATCAGTACGACACGTACTAGATCACCCAAGAGCGGCTTACAAAGTGCGGATGGTATATTCGCAGATTGGAGGAACTGTCGCCAGGTCGTGCTTTTTCACGTATGTAGTTGCTTCTTTGGTGAGGTCGCGCACGAGTTGTGGCTGCTTGCCAGGTTCAACGTATAGGTTCTTGACGTGTTCTAGAGCATCGTGCCAGTGCTGAAAACCGAGTTCGCTGGCAGCTTTTTGCATCTCCACTTCGCACCAAGCGTACTCTTTCCGACCAATTTCGATGAGCTCCTCGGGTGTGTACGGGATCAATTCGGTTTCGAGAGCGTCGAGTATACCAACACGACCTATAGGTTCTCCAATGATGGTGTCTCCATTATAATCTGTACCAAGAGATACCTTTTTGATGGTATCGCTTAGGTCCTGTAAAGCCTTCTCGAGTTTCGGGTATGGCTCAGATACCCAGTAAGTGAACAACGGGTCGTACCCAGCGTAGAATGCATACCACTCCTGCCAATGCGACTTCAACTCCTCTAGGGTTCTAGTGGCTCGCAATGCAATCGTAGGTTCAGCTGTTTTTTTCTTCTGCACGATGTTTTCTTTCGCTATCGCGATACGGTTCGTACAATCCACGAGCCATGTGGCAGCTTGTTTTCCATCCATATCATCGACTCCCTGTCTTGCTTCGATTAGGTATGCCAACCGCAATGGAAAGTAACCACCCAAGAAGGCCAAAACTTTTAAGTCTTTCTCCGCCTCGATGCGCAATTGGCTTTGTTGATCTAGGAGATGGTTTTTCAGTAGCAGATAGTCAACCTTCTCGTCCTGGCTTCCATCATTGAATGGCGCTTCCTCGAGCGCTTTGAGTTCGGCATCCAGGAAACTATGTAATTTTTCGGAGCGAGTTGGTGAGCTGCGGACTTTCCAGTAGTCCTTGAGATTGGTCAAATCCTCTAGCACTCGCACGATGCGGTCGGCGATGCTCTCTTCATCTTGTCGCCTAATATTGGTCCTCGAAGGAGGAGAAGCTCGCTTTGGAACCTGGCCGCCAACGGAGGAGGATATGTTTGATGGGACATGCCTCAATGGCTGCAGACGGCTCTGGGGGAAGTTTGGGTCGCGCATTTCGCCGCGCGATAGATTTGTAGTTACGGAAACTTCGGTCTGAAGGCTTTGGAAAGGCTTTGAGACGGCCAAAATGGTCTCTCAACCAATGTATCTCAGGTGGAAGACAAGGACAAGGAGGACGGAAGATAAGAGCGCGGGCAACGTTGGAGATCCTCCTCCCAATGAATCCCACCTTCCTTTCCAAACAATGCTAGTCACTCTTTGGGACTAGCCCGCGACCACTCACGCCTCCCCCGAGACGCCTGCACTTCAGGCCATCTGTTCCATCTGATCCATTAATAGGCCATCTATTCATTCTGTATCGCGGTTTTTCATCGATAGCGACAACATTTTATTGCTCCTGACGTCTATCAAACCGCCAACCTCGTGTCATCCATCTGCGGTGCGTCTGTACCGACCGCATAACGTACAATATGTGTACTCGCGCTGAGAAGAAAAGCGGAGCGGATCATGTACAAGAGAAGGGGAAAATACATCGATCGATACCGAGAAACGGGCACTAGAACGCGCACTCTACATGATGAAGCGCCCTGTAGCGCGGAATTGGACCTGACTTGCTTCGCTTTTGCGCTTGTCCATCTGCCCAGGCTTCTTCCAGAGCCGCTTCAACCTCGGCAAGCTCACTGTATGGCTGCTCGCATGCAATCTCCTGGACCCTTGCAGCGATCGGCTGTTGCGTAAATGGTCCAGATCGGTTGGAGAAGTCGGACCGGACATATGATCTCGCAGACCAGCGGCTGTCTTCAGGATCACCGAAGTCGGTCTGCTCGTTGTAGCCGAAATCCTGAAGGTTGGGCGACGTTGAAAGCGACCATCATGTCCTGATCTTCATGGATGAGATTGTGGCAGTGGGACATGTACACTCCGTTCCAGGGAGCGTAGTGGGCTTCAACAAGCACCACTTCGTTCTTTCCGAGCCACACAACGTCCTTCAGACCGGCAGACTCATACGGTTCTACGCCACGTCCCTTGCGTTTCAGCACCCTGAAGTCGACGAGATGCACATGAATGGGATGTGTCTAGCCACCAGAGGAGTTTTCGAGCTCCCAAATCTCGACTTTGCCTCGGGGGACCTTGGCCAAGACACGGTTAGCGGCGTCAGTGAAACCGACATTGTTGATCAGTCACTGGCTGTTCGAGCGGTGGAAGCGGAAGCTGTGGTCGATGCCTGAAGAAGCCGGTGGGAATGGTACAGTTCGTAAGACCGAGGGAACTCTGGCGGTATCTGTCACCTTCTTGCTGCTAACGACAAACTTCATCACTTTGTCGGTGTTTTCGTATTCCTCATCAACGCCAACTAAAAAGGTTTCCGGTTAGCATTCGCCATATATCTCATGGATTGCGCCCTGGGGTTACTCACTGCCACCAGCGTCTTGGTCCTTGGAGAAACAAAGTCTGGCCTGCGTACTGCGAGAAATCGAAGACTACCTCGTAGCGTTCAGCAGCAGCCACTTTAAGATCTCTTACTTGCACTGGGCCCTGAAGAAGCCCAGCATCAGATGCGATGACCTGAAACGGGATTCTGGTACTGGTTGCCGTGGGCTTTACGAAGAAAACATCAAAATTACGAGAAACGGCTGCATTGAGGAACCGGAAACGATACTTGCGAGGCTCGACGTTGAGGAATGGCCAGGGCTGTCCATTGACGTGGATCACATCACCCCACAAACTTTTGTCTTCGCCCTGAGTTGATAGCAGAGTACCATCTGCGTTGTACTGCTTGGAAGACAGCACAAGCGGGATGTCTTGCTTGCCATACCCTGACGGCAGTCCAAGAGCATCTTCAGCCTGGTCGCTGATGAGGTATACTCCAGCTTGCCCAAAGTACGCATTCTCCGCGGTCTAGACAATAGGTCAGTATGTTTCTATTTTACTTGCGAGATAATTGACCTACCCAATGGAGAGCGTGATCGTGGTACCACAGCATCCGAGCAGATTGGTAGTTGGGGTAGTAGCAGCCCACCCATCGAATGAAGCGCGAGAGGGCGACCCGTGCAAGTGCACAAAGTTTTCACGATCGCTATAGGGTCAGGTCTGGGTATAGGTCTTAGGCGGACCAGGTCTCGTGGAAAAGACTCACGCGTTATTCACGAAACGTACAACAGTCTCGGTGCCTATTGGAACGATGATTGTCGGCCCCGGGGACTTGCCATCGTATCCAACCAGCCGAGCGGGCTTCAGTTTGGGATAGACCTGCTGAGTAAACGGCTTGATCTCGAACTCATAGTACCAGAATTCCTTCCTCGTCACTGGGTTGGTGATTTTTCTGCAACGGGTCAATTCACGAGGAGATAGGTCAAGAACTGTTGGCGACACTCACTGCTTTGGGACAGCAACATCCGGAATAGGAAGAGCTTTCTGGTAAAGCGTGTAGGTGGGGCTCTCATCGGAGCCTCCCTTTGCTTGGATTACATTTCCAGGGTCGTCCTCAACGATCTGTGCGAGAACAGTGGCCTCGGCGGCTGGAATCTCGGTCTTGAATCGACCTTGGGCCAGACATGACGAGGCGTCGAGGCGAGTGTGAGAGCCAGCGTCGCTCGTGCGAGCTTGGACAAAATGTCTGCTAAAGATGTTCGTGATAGGAATAAGAAGACGAGGCCCTTGACCAGAGCGCGGATGTGAATGCTCGATGGACTCTGAAATTGTCATCAGATCAGTACTTATATTCGGTTTACTGACCTCATGTAAAAAATACTCTTCTCTGGGATATTCATAGTTGGGTCTCGATCGAGGTACCATCACATCTTTCCAGCGTCGCCTGTTTGGAAGGAGTCGCACTGCGTCGTACTATCGATTACATCTGCGTGGCGTTCTGGTCGAGCAAGCCATTCCCTCGCTATGCCAGCGCGTATGATCAGAAAGAAGAGCGAGAACCTATTTTTTCGAACCCCGTAGTAGAAAGGTTCACGATCCAGACATTTCATTGGACATGTACCACATTCCGGAGAGCGCCTCATGGCGTCGAAGAAGGGCCGTGACTACACTGTGCACCCTCGTGTACAGGAACGACCCGGGACACCCGTCCGAAGCCACGCCACGCGCTGTGAAAGAGCTTAAGCCAGCCACAGGGCTGCGCGAAGTCTTCCGAGTCTTATGATCGTATGGGAGGAGTTCATTCCATGACCACATATGTTAACAATGCCAAATATGGGGCATACCTTAAGCAACTAGGCATGTTGTCGCTTCTCAATTTGTGGTGAGGTCAGAACACTACCCGACATAACAAATGGAAAGCTTGCACCACGGACTTGGAATTTGGTGCCAGGGCTACCTAACGACTGCCGTGGGCATAAGCTTGTTTGCCGCATACCGTATCGCCGTGGCAGTACTCTTAATCTTCTTGGCATTTCCCCGGATGGGACCTTGTCTCCACTGCCTAGCAGGCAGTCGGACGATGCCTTGACATATTTAGTAAACGGACGTTGTTGGCTGAGGATGCACTAAAAGATGAAGCCATTACCAGCCTCAATGGACCCTGAAAAGTATGGCCTCCCCAGGAAATCCCATGTCAGATTGCCGTGCTGTTGTGCGATATCCAGCTTGGCAGCGCCTGACGTGACGGCAACAACTCGCTGCCTCTTCCAGACAACAAGAGGCGTGTAGAGAATCTCGATTCGATGGCTGTATGGAGGCCCAGGCGAACGTCGGCCTTGTTGGTGGTGGCAGACACTGAGACACTCTTCGTGGCTATCCAAGTCCATGATGACTCACTCGCCTTATACGCCACACTTAGGCTGGAGAAGGGACTAACGTCTTCACACAGATGTAAGATTATATCCTTCAAAGGAAGAGCCGCCTCAGCTTCAAGAAGCTGAAAAGGATAAGCAAGCCAGATCTGTGGTTAAGGACGAACCCGAGTAGGATATCACTAATCTGGGGATAACCAAGACTAACTAACAAGGGTACCGGAGGTCTCGAACACGAAGATGCAATACGGTAGAGTCATGACACGGACTGCCTGATCATTCCCGCGGCGAAGGGCGAGCGAGACGAACCTGGGAACGGCCCGGTACCGCGAGGCCATGGCTGCAATGGGGCGCTACACTCAATCACTAGGTACGGATGACTAGCGGCAATCCTTTGCAGGGGACACATCTCTCCTAAAGGACCACAAAAGGGCTTTGCGACCCATGCGCACTAGTCACCCGTACCGGCTGGTTGAGTGTATAGCAAACACGAATTATGCCGAGTGCGAGCTGAGCGTTATACGGATGGGCGACGTCGCCCCACAAGTGCGCCTTGGGGCTCGGCTGCGGCTTTCTGCAGATGGCGAGGTGGAGTCGGCGTGGGAGCTGAGGAAATGTTTTGCGCTGCGAGGTTTAGGCGGGGGGGAGCTGGGCGTATGGAGTTGGTTCGAGGCGGCAGGTGAGTCGAGACTACGGACTACATTCAACGTTGGAGTAGTGGACGCTTCGAACAGTACCTGGAATGTACTACTAAGTTGAAGGTAGCGCAGCTGCACTCGACAGTCACTACTGTACAATACGATGGCGAGATACAATTGGATCGAGTCCGGCGAAAGGTAAGGAGGTTATTAGGACTCGGGCATCCATCGACTTTGGTGTTGAGTGTTGCCTCTGACTTTCAAATCTTCGAGGCATGCGCAGTGCTTGTCTTTGCAAGCGAGGGAAGTATCCTGTTTGGTCCTGCACGAAGATATATGTATACTACAGTGCCATATATATCTACACTAAAACTAGTGTTAACAATGAACCACGAAAACCTTGAGCTTCTCGTGCTTTTCAGATTCTCTGCGTACGGAAGACACAAACGCGATACGTTTGCCAGACAAGTAACTGAGTGCATCAACTAATCCAATACTAACCCTGCTTCACGTCAACTCACTGCGTTTTCTAGGAACCCCGCTACCTACATTCCCTCATAGTGTCACCCCCTCCCCCCCTAGTCTCTAACGTACCCAACCAAAAAACACACAAAACACATATACAACAGCAATCCTATTATACACAGTCGCAAATACTACTACCATCACCATGCTACATACTACGAGTTCCCTCCTTTCCATTCAATCAAATGCTAACGAACCGCAGATCAGTCCGCACAGGGAACTTGCCACACAGGGCGATTTCGTTTCGTCGCTCAGCCAGCTATATGTTTTCTTTTGATGATTAGCATGGGACGAGACGAGACGAGACGACTAGGTAAAAAGCGCGCATCATGCACAACAGATCAACACCGAATCCGCTACAAAACACACACAACCTCGAAACGCCCAGTGCCAATGCTCGCATACATGTTACAAAATATACATGACTCCCCCCCTTCGCAGCGCTCACTGCTTCCTCTGGGCAGACGGACCCATTTCCTTGCTGAAGGCGAAATACGAAACTTCCAGGCTCAAGAGCGCCTTGACGCCGACGAGGACAATGGCGAAAAGAGGTACGATGGCGACAAGGCCCATGAAGAGACCGGGGGTGAAGTACTGGTATCGCTCGAACAGGCCGCCTTCCTTGGATGCGGCGCGTTTGTGGGCGGAGAGATCGCGCTTTAGCTCCATCTGCACGGCGCTGCTAAAGGGGTCTTCCATCTGGTATGGAGGGTGGTTGTCTGGGAGAGCTTCTATGGGCGGCGTGGAGGTGTAGATGACGGTGAAGTCGGCGGAGTCGGCGTGTTTTGAAATGAGCTGCTGCAGCTCTTGATCTGCGCGGGGTTAGTCCTGAGTCTGGCCCCGTCGTATCCGTGGGCACTCACCATTCGCACCTAGCTGCGCATCTCGTAGCCCTTGAGACGTGGGGGCGGCGTCTGGAAACGTCACTTCCACCACGTGCTCGACCCCGCATGTGCGCTGCAGATAGTCGACGACGGCTGACCCCCCTGACGTGCCCTCGACTACCTCCGGTACGACCATGGTGCTCTTCACATAATCGGTCTTGCCGCTCAGGTAGCCGGCTAACCGTGGCGCGGAGCGGCTGGGATCGGCGAAGTCGGCGGACGAGACGCTGTTCTTGCGCACGACGAAGTACGTCTTGGTGGGACAGCGCTCCAGGGCGGCCATCATCTGGCTGACGACATTGTCGGCGTGGGCGAGGGCGGCGTTGTCGGCGGGGAGGTTCAAGCTGCAGATGTTAGCGTAGCATGGCGGCGCGAGGGCTCGCGGGTACGCACTCGGCGGTGGAGAAGAGGAAGTAGGGCGACGTGTTGCGGAAGGCGAGGGCGGACGGGAGCGAAGCCAGGGCGAGGGCGCCGAGCAGTGACTTGGCCATGGTGGTGGTGGTGGTGGTGGTGATGGAGCTGAGCTGTGATGGTGGACACTGGATGGGCGTGAGCCTGGAGGTCGGCGCTGCGATGCGGTGGCTGCTAGTGGCTTCGGCCGCGCCCGGGGTTTAGCCGCCCTATGACGCGCAGGCCCGGGAGCAGAGTGAATAATGTTGGAATGATAATGGTCGGGAGCGACGAGCGACGAGCACACTGAAAATTGCCCGCCTGCTCCGCCACCCGTCGCTGCAGGGCAAGGAAGCGAAGACTTCTCACTCTGACTCATCTGCGGCGGGCCCTAGCGGCAGGCACCGCGATATTTCTACATCTCCTAACCCTGGCTTGCTCGTCACTGACGGTCGCGACGGTATTGCAGCCTCCCCTCCGCCACCGTTCGTTCCTTCACTCATCCCGCCATAGTTGTTCGGATTGGCTGAACGCAGCAAGTGAGTTAGCTCGGGATATACTCCAAATACTACTGACTTGCCAGCAGCATGTCGGCCGCCGGCGTCACCCCAGCCGCTCTGCTCGCTGCTCATCACACGGCCGCAGGAGCTCCAGAGAGCAATGACCAGCGCCGACGCCGCCCGCGAAATCGAAATCGACAGCCTGCCAGTGCACCGCAGCAAGAGCCGGGACAGCCACAGGAGCCACAGGCACAGCGTGGGGGTCGAGGCGGTCGAGGGCGGGGACACGGTCGCGGACCGCCACCCAATCCAAACGTGCATGGTGACGCCGCAGGCCCAGAAACTCGCACGCAACCCCGGAGAGGGAGGGGCGGGCCTCATTTTCGCCCCAGGCTACCGCCGCCGGCTGCTGGAGGACGGCAACAGGAAGGGCAGGCTGCTGGACACGGGAATGCGCCACCCGCCCAAACATCCCATCTACAGGCTGACGCACCCGAATTCACCCCAGGAAGACCCGCCGCACCGCAGCGAACGCGGCCACCGCGTCACAAGAAGCCGCAAGCCCCGAAATCGACCGCCGCCGACATCCCTACCCGCACGCACCAAGACATAGACAATGGACACTACGAGTGCGCCATCTGCACCGAAGAGGTCCGGAGGACGACCAAGGGCATATGGTCCTGCCGGACATGTTGGATGGTGTTCCATTTGAACTGCATCAAGAAGTGGTCAACCAACGAGGGCTCGGTGGCTGCTCGACAGCAGGCGCCTGACGGTGAACTGCCGCCTCCGAGACAGTGGCGGTGTCCGGGTTGTAACTATCCCAAGGATGAGCTGCCGAGGGTCCCTTCATGCTGGTGTGAGAAGGAACTCGATCCCAAATCTCTCCCGGGTCTTCCGCCGTTTTCCTGCGGACAGACGTGTGCTCGACCACGAAGCTTGCCAAAAAAATGTCCGCATCCTTGCCCGTCGACGTGTCATGCTGGACCATGCCCGCCTTGCTCTCTAATGGGACCTACGCAACATTGTTTCTGTGGTAACAAATCAGTCACTCGCCGCTGTTTAGACACCGATTATGATCACGGTTGGAGTTGCGGTGCCATCTGCGGTCAGGTGATGCCTTGCGGAGAACATTCCTGTCCGCAGCCATGTCACGATGGACCTTGTGGCGATTGTGAGGTGCGGATATCAGCGAGGTGCTACTGCGGGCAAGAAGAAAAGGACATTCTGTGCTGTGATCGAGAGCAAGAGAGGGATAGCAGTATATCACATGTAGCTGACGACGGCTCATCGACTATTGAACGCTGGGTGGGCGTTTTCGAGTGTACAAACACCTGTAAACGACCATTTGATTGCGGAAAGCACTTTTGTGAGAAATCGTGCCATCGGCAGGATGCAAATCCAGCTCATTGTCCACGCTCACCCGATGTAGTTTCGCATTGTCCGTGCGGCAAGACACCTCTGCGTGAGATATCAGATTCAGTGCGGTCTAGCTGTGAGGATCCAATACCAGACTGCGCGAAACCTTGCGGGACGATCCTCAACTGTGGCCACGCATGCCAGCAGCCATGTCACCAAGGCAAATGTCGTCCATGCCTGCAGACAGTTAGCATTAGCTGTCGTTGCGGGCGAACGACTTCATCCACTGTCTGCCACCAAGGCACCGAAGAGCCACCACACTGTATGCGAATTTGCCGCGCTTCACTCAGTTGCGGGCGACACGAATGTGGAGAGCGCTGCTGTTCGGGCGAGCGAAAGGCGGGCGAGCGACAATCGCAACGTCGCAAGCATCGGCCGATTGATTCTGCACGACGCCCCCGCGATGACGGTGTCGAAGCAGAGCATATATGTACGCGATCTTGCGGTCGTCAACTGAGGTGTGGCAATCCGGGCCATCAGTGCCAGGAGCTATGCCACAGAGGCACGTGTGGCACATGCCGAGAGGTGAGTGCACGACACGAAACACGAATAAAGGAGATGCTAATTGTGCGTAGGCTATTTTCGAGGAGATCAGCTGCAATTGCGGACGCACCGTACTTCAGCCGCCTTTGCCGTGCGGTACGAAGCCTCCACCCTGTCGATACGAATGCGAACGACCGAAGAACTGCGGACATCCTCAAGTACCACACAACTGTCATGGTGATGATGAGAGCTGCCCTATCTGTCCGTTTCTTACCTCCAAGGCTTGCCTCTGTGGAAAGAACACTCTCAAAAACCAACCATGCCATCTCACCGAAGTGCGTTGCGCGGAAATTTGTGGGCAGCAATTGAAGTGCGGCGCACACTTTTGTCGAAAGCAATGCCATCGCCCTGGAGAATGCGAGGAACCTTGTACCCAGGCTTGTGGGAAGAAGTTGAGCGTATGCGGTCATCCTTGCATGGCCCCCTGCCACTTCCCGCAGTCATGCAGAGAAGATAAGGCCTGTCAACACAAGATCTTGATTACCTGCGAATGCCAGCGGATCAAGCAGGAAGCGAAGTGCAACGCCTCGAAAAACGGAGAGGGCAACCTCAAGAAGACCCTCAAGTGCGACGAGGAGTGTGCCCGATTGCAGCGAAATCAAGCCCTTGCCTCGGCTCTGAGAATCGATCCTGATCGTCAGGATGATCATGTTCCTTACTCCACCGAAACGTTGAACATGTATCAGCAAAACTCGACCTGGGCAGCTGCGCAGGAGAAAGTGTTGCGACTCTTCGCCGCGAATCCCGAGGAGAAGCGTCTACGTTTCAAGCCGATGCAACGCCGCCAACGCGCCTTTATTCACTCACTGGCGGAGGATTTTGGTATTGATACGGAGAGCATGGATCCTGAGCCGCATCGACACGTTGCGCTTTTCAAGACGCCGCGTTTTGCCATGGCGCCCATGAAGACCCTGGCCGACTGTGTCAGGATCAGGCAAGTCCAGTGAGTCTCTTTCTGGTCCAATGTCCCGTGTCGTATCCCAGGATATGTGATGCAGGCATACAATCCCGAGAAGCGTCTACATGTAACTGTATCTTTGCTAACATGTCTTAGACGCGCGACAGCAACAAAAACAGTGAATAATTACACACCCGCCGCACCAGCAAAGCCCAACAACCGCCCTTTAGACCCGTACAACGGCTTTCTAATCACTAACCCACGCTTCGGTCTTACCATCGACGAGGTAACTTCGTTGCTAAGAAGCACCCTACCCAAAACTTCGTACCCACTAGAGCTGCAAGTCACCTTTCTCCCCAGCGACCAAGTCTCGCTCAAACCCCCCATCGCAGCCCGGGTCAGCATCCCAGAGCGCGAAATCCAAACCTTGCTCGAAGCTGTCAAGCCTACGCTTTCACAAGCTAGTAAGCCATCCGCCATGCAAAAACAAACATCGCAGTAGAACTTGTGCTAACCGCCTCCCCTTCTCCACACAGTATCCTCGGCGTCTCTAGGTACCCTCCACCTCGCCCGCACAGACGCCTCGCTTGGTGTCGAACGGGTTGAAACGGATGACGCAGTGTCCGGCGGGACTGGGACTGGGGCTGGGACTGGTTGGAGCCAGATTGCGAAGGGCGCGCCTGTGAGGCGCGTTGTTCAGAGTACGCCGTTGGGGACGAAGAGTGGGTTTGCGGTTTTGAGTTTGCCGCGGAAGACGGGAAAGGAGAAGGAGAGGGCGAGGGCGAGGGCTGTTGAGGTGGTGGAGGATTGGGAGGTTGCTGAGGAGAGGGAGGAGCAGAGGGAGAGGGGGGGTAGTGTGGTGGGGAGTTGGGAGGAGTGGGGAGGATGAGGACGGTGGGGGTGGAATTGGAGGGGTTGGAGTTGATGGTGAGGGTGAAGGGGGAGAATAGGAAATGCATAGTAGGATGCGGATGCTTGTCCAACTGTCTGATTAGTTGGTATGCACCTCGCCATGCACTGCAATTGCACTGCATTCCACAATTATATGAACTCTGGTCAAGTCGAAGCTGTGTCTATTTGCCTGTCTCGTTGTCTCTCTGTCCCTGTCCCTCCTCTCTGTCGGTCTGACGAGCCATCCATCCATCTCATGAGATACTCAGAAGAAGAAGCAGAAGGAATAAAACGGGGCCGTAGCCCAGCCCATATCAGCTCCAGCCAGCGAGTACGCGCCATGCCTCGATAAGCACAACCACAAGCCTAACCACCCGCCTATCCAGCCCATGCGAGCATTCCACCCAGTGTCACCCGCCCACCCGTTTACAAACACCAAAACACCATGCATGCATGCATGCTCCTGTACGCCAACTCCCGTCGGGACACAACATGGGCGCCCAAATCAAATGTCCCCACCCCTCCCGTCCCGCGAACTCGAGCGCTCATCTCATCGCCCATGCAGCCCAGCGCGCCAAAGAATCGAAAAAGAAAACAAGCGCCCTTCATTAAATAAACATATACAAGCCCAAAAGGTCGTGAAAAGCGATGCATGGCCCGCAGCATCGCGCACCCCCTTGTTTTCTCTTCGAATCGAGAGAGCAGAGGCAGAGCATCAAAGCCTACATCTGCGCTTGCTGGAGGCTCGGGCTATGCTGCAGCTGCGGATTCGGATTCTGCGGCGTCGCGCTCCGGCTCGGCGGTCGCGCGCTCATGCCAGGACTACCAGCCTGCTGCGCCTTCTGCTGGCTCATCGTCTGATGCTGACTAACCAGCTGTTGTCGATAGTGCTGGACCGCGCTTGGAGACGTCCTATTTCCACCCATGTTGCCGTTGTGGAGGTACATGTTGTTCCCCAGCTGGGGTGACTGGGCCATGCCTGGTGAGCCGGCGGCTGCATTCATTGCCTGCGTGCGTTGTTTTGTTAGGATCCGGGCAAGATGATCAGACGCAGCTTTCTGGACCTGTTCTGGGGTAGCGGTCGGATTCTGTTGCTTAAACGAATTTTGCAGTTGCAGTAATTGCGGCATGTGCCCGCTAGACAACGGACGTGCAGGGTTTTGCATATTGGCATTGGCCTGATGGATTCCTGGAGATCCGGCATTGTTTGACATTCCCGATAAAGAAGGGGTCATGTTGCCGTTCATGTTCTGGCCCGCCATGGATGCCATCATATTCGCGTTCGGCATGTTGGTCATTCCTAGGTTTTGGGTCATGTTACTCGCCATGTTGATCTGCTGTTGTTGAAGCTGGAACTGAAGTTGCTGGTTAGCATTGGCATATTGGCCTCTCTGCATGGCCATTCGAACCTGGTCCGGAGGAGCCATCCGCTGGGAGTTTGGCATGGTGGTCTGCATCTGCGCTTGGGGAACGCCTGAAGAGCCCATGGACATTGCGCCGTTCATGTTTGCATTGGGGAAGTTCGGTTGCATCGCCTGGCCTTGCTGTGCTCGAGCCGCCATGGCGGCGTTTGCCGCAGCTGAGTTGGGCCCTTGCGGGGCGTTTGCCATTTGCGCAGGTATATTTGCATTGTTTCCAGGCGTTCCATTTCGTTGCTGCGGAACCATACCGTTGGCCATGCCTTGTCCCTGCATCTGCGCTGAACGCTGCGCTGCGATCTGCTAGCTGATTTTAGTCTCACGGACATCGAACGGAGAACCTGACATACCCTTGCGTGCATCTCCTGTTGCTGCTGCAGCATTTTCTGCTTCATCCTTTCCTCGCGTTCCCACTTGAGACGCGAGAACTCCTGAGGAGTATTCACATTCGTCTTTGGCTGGGCAGGTTCGTGCGCTTTGCGTAGCAGCGCTGCTTTCTGCGACTCGGCTGCCTTGTGCGCATTGGACTCACGTTTCCGAGCGAGCTTCCGCATTCCGTCAATGATGGCAAGATGTCTATTCTCTCTCCTTCTCTCGACGCGGATGGGCTGGGTTGTACGCCTCCTAGTTGGCTGACTCGGGACGCTCTGGCCACTTTGGGCTTGCTGCTGCATGAGTTGTTGCTGTGCTTGGTGTTGCGCAGAAACAGTTCTCTGTGCTTGCTCGAGACGACTTTGGTAGGTCCTGAAATATTGCGTCTTGGACATCTCGGCAGGCAATCCTTCTAATTGCACCCAACGCTCGAAACATTCCCAAGGGGTCCGTCGACCTGAACCAGCTACAAGTAATGAAGGCAGGGCCAGCTGTTGCGCGACTAATGACCAGTTGAAAGTATATTCCTTCACCAAGAGACGCAGCTTTTGATCTTCCTCCCATAGCCATTGTGACGACTGCCGGTTCTCGAAGAAGGATACGGATGGCATTGGAAACTCGGTAGGTGGCCTGAACTGATTAGCAGCCTGGAGCCGGTCGCGAATGTGCCTATTCTCGGGGTTGAATAAGGCCACATCTGTGGATTCTGGTGGCAGATCATTGCGATGGAATAGTCTTCTTCCAGGGGTAGAGGGCATTGAATGCTCAACAGAGGTTCCGGATCTGCTGGGGGGAGTGGAAGGTTCATCTTCTATTTCGAACTCGTAGCGGCTGCGTTTTCGTGGGGGACCGCTAACTTGTGATACAAGCTTACCGGTGACGAACTTGGACACGGGTAGGATCGGTGGGTCGACGAAAGACAGAGGCGTAACGTCGCTTGATCCTTCCAGTGTCGGTTCGTATTGTGGAAGCTCCCGAAACATTGCATCAGTGGCGGGTGTCCGGTCAATCTTCATTACCACGTCGTTGAACCCCAAAGAGAAAAGTCCGGCAGGTGGATGCGAGCAGAGTGGAGAAGCAAGCTCCTCATCATCTGCGAAGGATTCGGTTTCCATTTCATTGGCACCAAAGTGAACGAGGTCGGGGGTGGGTGCATCTTGCATGTCCTCATCGACCAAAGTCGGGTTGGGGATCCGTGTTCTCACTCGCAACGACCTTCGTTCCTCAGCGTTGCTATTCACATACTCGGCACACCACTCGGCGAACGTAGCAGCAAGCGCCTTCTTCCATTTTCTCTCTTCTTTGAAGTCCGTCTGCATCCACTTCATCTCAGCGAGGAGATGGTCATGATGCGTGATAGGACGCTCGGGCTCGGCAGATTTTTTCAATTGCCGCAATGACCACCTATTCGCATTTTGCAGTTGATAGACTCTTTTGAGTATTTTATAGTCATGGGCTTCTCGGATCATGGCAAGCGTGCCAGCCGTGGACAAGGTTTTCCGTGCAGAAGCAACGAGATCCGAGAGTGGTAGTGATCGAGGTGGATGGTGAGCTTGGTACTGAAATAGTCCTTGGAGGTAATCACGAGTAGGATCTTGCGATGCGCCCTGAAGAGATGCATAATCCTCGTTATATAGCTGTAAGGTCTTTGTAGCCCGACTCGCATCCGGCTTTGCAAAGATGACCGTTGACACCTCCTCTCGTTTCTGCCGTTTGGGCGGTCGCGCAGCGCTCACCGACTGCGAACAGGTGCCGGAGCGTGGCGTAAGAACGACCTTTGAGGGCGATTGCTCAGCTCTTTCTTCGACAACATCAGAGATAGACTTTTTCGGTATAGGGTCAGGCAAGTCTTGTGCAGTCTTCCGATCGGAGTGAGAGTCAGCTTGAGCCGAATCTTCTTCCCTCACCGGTACGGGCGCCTCATTCATCTCCACATCCACATCGACTTCCGCAGGCGGGGTCGGGTGTTCTAAACCCAATGACGTTGGCTGCTGTGGTTCCACGGTCGTACTGTCGGAGGCTTCAGGCTCTACGGTCGAGGATTCAGGGGCGGTGGTTGTGGGTGTGGGCAGTGAGTCAGCCGCAGGTTCGTCATGAGTGACTACTGTTGCCACCTCGACTTCACTTTCGCGCACAACATCTTTCGCGTGGTCTGTTAGCGCTTCCGGCCCAATAGCAGGAGCTCCTTCCGATTCGCTCAAACGGCCTTTGCCATCGCGCGCCAGGCGGATAGCCTGTTCATCCTCAATCTGCCTTTCCACATCGTCCGTAGCCGTACTGTCCGCGCGAGCTCGTTCTCTGGCCTGATCCATCTGCTCGCGCAACACACGTTCGTGATCCTCCTTGGCTTGTTCCGCTACGGGGTCCAGTAGCACATGGCCATAATCAGGTTCCGACTGCCGCCGTTCCTGGAAAGACTCGGTATCGGGACTTGTGTCGGGAGACCGATGCGGAGCATGTGGTGTTGCTTGGGAGTACGGACCGACGGTTGACGATGGCGATGATGCCAAATCGGTCGTTACGTTGGTATTCGTTATTGCCAACCTCTCATCCTCTTTTCGTTCTTTTTCTGCCGCCTGTTCCAACTTGGGCTCCGTCTCTTCCAATCTCGCCTCTTGCACCTCTTTTGGTGGTAGATGAACTACTTGGGGCGCCTTGGGTGGGACTTCTGTCCGCTCCTCTGATATCGCGTCTTCAGGCAGTGCAGCAATATCCTCGGTCGCCGGGACGACATCCTTTGGATCGGCCGTTGGTCCATCGGCGACAACCTCCTCTTGCCTCGGGTCCTGAACTGCTTCCGTTTCTGAAGCTTCAACAAGGGGTGGTTGCGGTGCCTCATTGACGGCCTCGTTTGCGTCTGACGCTTCGGTTGGAGGGAGTGCAGTTTGCGTCTGTGCTTCTGCGTGGGACGGTGATGGTGTTAATTCTGCGGCTACAGTAGCTTCAACCTGAAGTGGCTGCTCCGCGGGCGGTAACGTCTGCGTCGCAACGGACGGCGAAGCAGATGCAGCGCGTAGCTGTTCCTCAAGAGTGGCATCGGCAGCGGAAGTTGGTGACGACTTGGACAATACAGAATAAGCAGGTTTGGCCGGCGACTGGAATGGCAGCGTGGGTAGAGATGGAAACTGGGTGGGGAATGGAAGAGTTGCATCGTTGAAGCGTCGGCGTCTGCGCGTAATCGTCAGTGGAATGCATCGACCAATGGCGCGACGACGACGACGATGGAAAAACAAAACGTTTGCTTGTGTATAATAATAAACAACAACGGGGTGAAGATGATCTTACTTAGTAATGTCATTGTCGTCAAGAAAGCGCGCCTCGATTTCATTCGGCTGGTCACTGATGGTCCAGTCGTGGATCTGGGGCGGGTGGCCCGCGTTCAGCAGCGCCGTGTAGTGGTAAAGCTCCCGCAGCTTGCGCTTGCGCGACACCTCGCAATGCCTATATGGGGCAACATCAGCGACCACCACCACATGATAAACAGAAAGTGAGCGATTTTTCCGTGTCGCATTGCGCGTGCAGTTCGAACGCACCGCATTTCGACGTGGAAATCACAAGTCACTTACGCGATCTCATTCTTTTTCTCCCGGAAATGCGCATCACGAAGGCTGTCGAGGGACATATGAGAACCGACAATCGGTGGCCGACATCCGTTTTCCACGAGTGCCGCCAATTTGATGGATTTCGGGTGCGTTGGGGTCGTGAAAAGTGTGGTTGGCAGGACTCGGACTGATGGGGACGGCTTGGGCGCGAGAGTCGTGAGAGAAGGAGACGGGTCGCTCGCACCTTCCCGCCGCCTCACCGCCCGCTGCGATAAGCTTCTGTCTAGCCGGAAGCGGCTAGCGCCCCAGGCAGAATTTCGAAATTTCGTGTCTACCCTGCAGCGCGTCTCGGCTCTCCAGCTCTACACACAAGTATCCAGCATGGCCAAAAGAAAGAGAGAGGTCGCAGAGGGCGTGCAGCCGACAAAGGCCTTGAAGAGCGGGAAGGAAGTCGCTGTATCGGCGCCCAGACGGACTGTACGGACTGAGTCTCCGGTACGCAAAAGCAGAAGCAAGGAAGCTGCAGTCAATGGCCAGGCTCCAGGCGCAGAGAGCAAGGCAGCGACAGCGACAGCGACAGCGACAGCGACAGCCGCGCCAGCAGAAGAGACAGATACCACCACCGTGCAAATCGTCACCGGCTCATACGAAAGAGTCCTCCACGGTTTCGTCGCAGCCATCCCCCAGGACCTGATCACGGGACAAAACGACACCACCCCAGAGGAAGGCCGCCCCAAGATCAACTTCTCCGACACATTTCTCTTCCACGCCCACACCTCCGCAATCCGCTGTCTAGCCATCACACCCCCGACAGACTCATCTTCCAAAGTCACCCTCGCCACCGGCAGCACCGACGCCCGCATAAACCTCTACTCACTCTCCACGACCCCACCCACGCCCTCAACCTCAACCTCAAAACCCCTCCTCCCCTCCCTCCACAACCCCTCCCCCATCACCGAAAACTCCAAAAACAAAGAACTCGGCGCCCTCCTCCACCACGCCTCAAGCATCACAGCGCTCTACTTCCCCTCGCGGTCCAAACTCCTCAGCGCCTCCGAAGACAGCACCCTAACCATAACCCGCACCCGCGACTGGGCGCCCCTCTCGACCATCAAAGCGCCCATTCCGAAGCCCCAAGGCCGTCCCTCGGGCGACACCGCCGCCGCAGCCGACATCCCCGCCGGCATCAACGGCTTCGCCGTCCACCCCAGCATGAAGCTCATGCTCACCGTCAGCAAAGGCGAAAAATGCATGCGCCTATGGAACCTCGTCACGGGCAAAAAAGCTGGCGTCTTGACCTTCAGTCGGGCCATCTTGGCCTCCATAGGCGAAGCACGGTTCGGCACCACCGCCGAGGCGAGAAACGTCGTCTGGGACGCTCCCGGCGACGAATTCGCCGTCGCCTTTGACCGTGGCGTCGTCGTCTTCGGCGTGGATTGTGTGCCCAAAGCGAAGATCTTGCCGCTGCCTAGGACGAAAATTCATCATTTGGGGTATCTTTCTGAGGACGCGCGGCCGAATACGTTGTTGGTTTCTACCGAAGATGGGCGCGTGTTGGTTTACGATACGAACGCTGTCGGCGCTCCTGTGCCTGCTGGTGGTGGTGGCCCGAGGAGCACTGGGAAATCCACCGCTGAGGATGCGGACGCTATTCCGCAATGCACCCTCCTGGCGCAAATCGGCGGCCCAGCAGCCGGTTTTACAGGCCGTGTTAAAGACTTTACTCTCCTCTGCCTTCCCCAATCCCCTTCCACCATCCTCCTCATAACAGCAAGCAGCGACGGCACCGTCAGACTCTGGGCGCTCGACACGGACGACCTCCCAATAGCAGGGCAGCCGCAATCGGAGTCTCCGGGCGTAGAGGCAACAAATAATAAAGGGTTTACGGCGACACAGGTGGGCAGGTTGGTGGGCAGTTATTCGACGGGGACGAGGATTACGTGTTTGAGCGCGTTTGTCATGACTGGTAAGCCCGAGGAGGTCGACGACGAGGCTGAGGTAGATGGAGTTGTTGCGGTGGGTGATGATGAGAGTGGGAGTAGCGAGGACGAGAGCGAGTAGTCAGATATCACATTCCCCCAACACATGAATCATATGACATGATATAATCACTCACTTGGTCTACATTCGCTCAAACTCAATACCAAAAAAAAAACCCCAATCCCAGGCGCGAGCCTTACCTGCCAACTTTAACTTCAACTTCTACAACATCTCTATCTCCTGCTGTACGGTATCAAACACATTCCACCCTGCGTTCCTACCCTTCTAATGCGAAAACAACACCTAACCTCCACTTTTCTACTCTACCTCTACCTCCCCATCATCGATGCAAAACCTCAATCTCGACCTTCAACCTCAACACCAACACCTGTCACCAACCCAACCTTGGAAGGCCGCACCCCCAACCTGGCTAATCGCAAAAATCCACCCTCGAAACAAACAAGCACAACCAATCCCATCCTTTCCTCTGTATTCCCCTCTCTCTACATTCCACCAAACCAAACCCCCCAAAAAAAGAAAAAAGAAATGCCAACAAACCCACTGGACAAACCGAACCAAACCAAAAAAAAAGGTGTCAACTCAAGGCATCCTACTATCACAATACCCCGGCGCCTTCCCCGCCCCACCCTTCACCCAACTATGTACCGTAAGCACAGTCGTATACACCATCCCCACAGCCCCAATCCCACAAATAACAACATCAATCACACGCGCCACATTCGACCTCGCAACCGCCCGATAATGAAGCATAGGCTGCATCAAAAATTAGCCAGGAATGTACATGCAGATGCAGACAAAAGCTTCCGATCGGGACGTCTTACTGGGTAGATGTAGACCAATGGAATGCACGCAAAGCTTCCGACGAGCGCGACAAACTTGTCCAAGTCGTTGGCGCCCACCCACGCGAGCAGCGCGCACACACCAACCATGAAGAAGCGGAAAAAGTTCTTCTTCCACTTGATGTACGGGTTGTATTTGCCGGTCCTGTCAAGAGTCAGAACCACCCCACACAACCCAAGGTCGGTCCGACGCGCATATCCCGCATATGCATGACGTTATCCCGGCTAACTCACCTGCTGAAGAGCTGCTGGCTGGTAATTTCGATGGCGGGGTATATCTGCAGCGGGGTAGACAGGAGGATAGCCAACGAGTAGATGAATTGGACGCCGTTGACGAATTTGTTGTCCTGTGGCATGTTCAAGATGATGACGGTCTTGGTTTTCGATCCGAATGCCGCGTACGAAAGCGCACCCATGCTGATGAAGATGACGGTGATGATGACCATGACCAACCCGAGCACGTTGGGGAATTTCCTCGGGTTCTTCATGCCGGTCTGGATAGGAATTATGAGCCCGATGCCCTCAAAGGTAAAGATGGCCGTTCCGATGAACAGAGTCCAGTCGTTCTTGTTGAAATAGGCAATGTCGGAAATGCCGCCCTGACCAACTATGGTGAGAATGTCGAAGTAATACAAATACACAAGTCCAAGGACGATGAAGAGGTCCGCAACAAGGGCCAATTTCTGGATGTGGTTAATGTTGCGGTAAAGCGAGAGCGGCAGGAAGATGATCATCTGCATCAGGATCATGAGACCGATACTGATGTGCGTTTTGCAGTCTGAAACAGCGAGGACAAAGGCCTGCAAATTTTCCGAGACGAACACGATGTATGCGGAGGAGAAGCCAAGTTGAGAAATGACGAGGGAGAAATTGATCAAGTTGCGCATCCACTTTCCGTAGAGGTGTAAGCCCATGTCGCCAAATGAATGCTCAACGACAAGGCGAGTAGAGACCAGGAGTACGAAACAGAAGTAGGACAGGGCGGCAACGCTGAAAAGCACCACGTTCGAAAACAGCATACCTCCGTTCAAGAAGGCGCGCGGAAGGAAGAGGACGCCCGTGCCGACGAAGCTCTTCAGCAGAAGCATTGCCGCCCCAGTAGGACTTCCTTTGCCGACCACTTTCGTCTTGCGTCTCCGTCGCTTTCCCGGAGTCAGTAAGGCGCTGCTTTCGCCATATTCTCGTTCGTCCTCGGAGCGATCTCCAGAAGTCAGGGCGTCGGATGAAAAGTACTCGTCTGGACCCAGGACCTCGTCATCTTCCTCGAGTGATTCACCAGCAAAGTGCCCGTATAGCGTCAAGAACTCAAGGAAGTTGTTGGTGAAAACGGTGGGTTGCGGCCGTTGGCCCACAGTGCCGTAGCCGGACGGACCTGGCGCGGGCGAGGGGTCGGCCGCTCTACGTATAAAATTCCTCCTAAATCCTCCCGGTTGGTTTATGTTTTTGATGTCCAGTATAGGCTCGTTGGGACGCGCACTCTCGGCGGCGAAGCTCTTGCTGCGCTTCATCTTTTGGCGCTCTTCCGCCTCTTGCTGCGCAGACCACCTGTATATCTGGCGTGTGATATCTCCGCCCTGCAACTGCAGGCTCGAGAACTCCTCGTCGTCGTCGGAAGACCCTCGCCTGCCCCGACTTACCGAGTCTGCATCCAAGCCCAAGCCTCCCTGCGATCTGCTCGGAGAGCCGTATCTGGCTGACATGTTGGAGATGGACGGTTTCTGCGGGCCTGCTAAGTGACGGCGGATGATGTCGGCGTCTTCGTAAGGCATGGCTGGGGAGCCACTTCGCGCGTCGAGGGAGCCGTAGGTGCTGAGCGTGTCACGCGCGTTGGCCGATTCCTGCGCAGGGGACAGCGGGCGGAGTGGCGGCGTGCCAAAGCGAGGCGGGCTCCTGCCAAACGACTCTCGCAACGCCGAGGACAGCGTGGACTCGCCAGGCCCCGGGAGCGAGGCGGGCATGTTTTCACGGCCGGGCAGCGGCGCCTGGTCTGCCGAAGGCTCGTCCGACGCGAGCCGGGCTGGCGTAGGGATCTGGCGTACAGGCAGAGAGCCGGCGGGCGCAGACGGCACTGGAGAGCCTAGCCGGGCGGTCAACTGCTCGCGAGAGACGGAAGCGGCGGGCGAGCTGCGGTCCGACACGCGCGAGGAAGGCACAGGCCGCGGCTGCGTCGACTCGGGGCCATGGTTCGCCATGGGCGGTGCGACCTTTCTGCAGAGCGCGAGATGGCTGTCTTGGGGCAGCGATAGCTACGTGAGCCGGCGTGCTGGGCTGCTGGATGGCTGGATGTGATTCGGACGGATGCGGGCAGAGGCTATACGAGACACTCGGCCATGAGGGTGGAGGCCGGGAGAGCGAGGGAAAAGAAAGGAAGGAGGCCCAAGGGCAGCTGCCACGCGTGGTTGTACCTCTCGAGCGAGTCAGCGACGAGTCGGAAGCGTGGGGCGTGGGCGTGCGTGGGGTGCGCTTGCCCTAGCTGCTAGTTGCTCGTCACATGTGATGCCTCACCCCAGGCAATCCTCCATGCAGGTGACACCAGACACCATTCACCGACGTCTTGTGTGAATCCTCCGCGGGCCCAGCCTTCACACATGTCTCTGTACGGAGCCGGTCTGTACGCGAAGAACCACGAGTCGACGCCGTAGAGTGTACGTACGCCTCGCCCGCCTGGCGCCGACATCCCGTGACTGCACAGGGCACAGGCATGACCGACGCAGAGCATGCACCATCAGCCCGTAGGCGAATGCCGCCGAGGTCACATTCGAGCTTCGCGGTCCGCGCGGCAACCGATGACGCTGAGCGACTAAACAGACGCTCTTCTATCCTCCCATCCCCATCTCCAGGCGAAGAGACACCCTTGCTGCCGGGCCGACTTGCTTCTAGGAATGCTCCTGCCCAGAAACGAGGCTCCCAGGCTACCCAGGAAAGCGACCATGCTTTGGATTCTATGCGAGACTGGTTCTCTGGACCTTTGCGCTTGTTGCGCTCGAAATCTCCGAGAGAGGATCGGAACCATCCCCAAGGAAAGCGGCAACTGACAGCAGAAGCCACCAAGCCCAGACCTGGTGCTTTCCCCAGACCTGTAGGCGGGACTGCGAAGCTGGGAACCTTTGCCGGAGTCTTTGTTCCCACAACGCTCAATGTCCTGAGCATTCTAATGTTCTTGCGTTTCGGCTTCATCCTCGGCCAAGCTGGCGTGGTAGGAATGATGGGTGAGTGCCATCACCAACTCATCGTGTAGCTATTAATCGCAGGTAGGTATGCTCGTTGCTTGCTATGCCGTCAATCTTTTGACTACCATGTCCATCTCTGCCATTGCGACCAACGGTACCGTCCGCGGGGGCGGCGCTTACTACCTCATCTCCCGATCCCTTGGGCCTGAATTCGGAGGATCAATTGGTATTGTCTTCTATCTAGGTATGGTGTTCAACACCAGCATGAATGCTGTCGGTCTCATAGACTGCTTCATTCAGAATTTTGGCGTTGAATCCGGCAGCTGGTCTGGCTGGATGCTCGAGGGATTTCAGTGGCAGTTCCTATGGGCTACAATAGTGCTGGTGGTTTGCACAGTCATATGTCTCGCTGGCAGCGGCCTCTTTGCGCGATGCAGCAATGGTCTCCTCTTTCTCCTACTCCTTGCTACCGTCAGCATTCCAGTCTCGGCCCTGATCCGTAGTCCTTTCTCCGATCCCAAGGAAGGCATCGAATTTACCGGCTTGAGTTTGCAAACATTCCGAGAAAATCTCATGCCCCATTTTACAAGAGGTGCTGCTGGAAGTCAAAACAAGCATCATCACGAGAATTGGAGCAACCTCTTTGGAATTCTGTTCCCTGCAACTGGTGGTATCTTTGCGTAGGTATGACTATACTCCCAATGGACCTGCTTTACTGATAATGCCAAGAGGTGCCAGCATGTCCGGTGATCTAAAGCATCCGAGCAAGGCCATACCGAAAGGTACTCTCTATGGCCTAGCGTTAACCTTCGTTTCTTACACGGTCGTTGTCTTGGCCATGGCGGCAACGCTCACCCGCGAATCGTTCCTCGCCAACACCAATGTCATACAGTTGGTAAGTTACGCTAATGTTGATATTGTCCAAAAATCCTATTTCGATGCCCTTTTATCAGGCTCCGAATATACGGGCCTGGGTGTCTCTGACAGTCCAACTCCATTGATGAGGCGGATTGGCAGAGCGTGCTTTGAAAATTGGTAATATAGATGCTTTGCTAATATGCTCCAGACGAACATCTCCGGTGTTGTAATCCTACTTGGTGAATTCTCGACTGCAGCATTTTCCGTCCTGATGGGTGTCATCGGGTCCGCGAAATTACTGCAAGCACTCGCACGCGATCATCTACTACCAGGTCTGTCGACTTTTGGTCAAGGCACAGCCAAGTCTGACGATCCGACGTATGCTATCATCTTAACATATGGTCTGGTCCAGCTCACGATGCTTTCGGTAGGCAGCCAAGTCCACATTCAAGTTTAACATGCACTAACCCTTTGCCTCGCAGGACATTAACCAGATCGCTTCGTTCATGACGATGACTGTAAGTTGTCATAAAACTAAATATTCGATTTGCCTGTTAATGAACGGCAGTACTTGATGACATTCCTCGTGACAAATCTAGCAACCTTTGCCTTGAAGATCGGAAGCGCACCGAACTTTCGCCCTTCGTTCCACTTCTTTAACTGGGTAAGTAATCTCACTACAGAATCCGAGTGGAGCGATTGCTGATGGGGTTGCTACTTAGCAAACAGCGGCTCTTGGCGCGATAGCCTCTGGTGCGACAATGTTCTTCGTGGACGGCGTGTATGCGTCAAGCTGTGTCGCCTTATTGGTCGTTATCTTCCTGCTCATTCATTATACCACTCCTCCGAAACCGTGGGGTGACGTAAGCCAGAGTTTGATCGTACGTATTATTCAGCCCCATTTCTTCATTTCCGTAGACAACCTCCATTCCCATTTTGCCTGCTTGGGGCTGAATTACCGTACACGCTTCGGTTTTGTTTGATATTGAGCACCAGCCGTGATTTTGCTTTTCAACGAAGACGAAGAATTACTTGAAGTAGTCTGGGCGAGCGGCACGAGGGGTCTTACGTTTTGTCCGTGCACCATGAGTTCACCCCCTTGGCCCTAGCATAGCTTTATATGATTTTTCCGCACTGACAACCGAACAGTATCATCAAGTTCGAAAGTATCTCCTTCGCCTGCGCCAGGAGCACGTGAAATTCTGGAGGCCTCAGATACTGCTCTTGGTCAATGACCCGCGACGACAGTACAAGCTCATCCAATTCTGCAATTCTTTGAAAAAGGGCGGGTTGTTCGTGCTCGGGCATGTTATCATCTCGCAAGATTTTGGTGCGGCGGTAAGTAATATTGCAACTCTGTGGGTTCAAGCTGCCTTTCTCCAGCGTCCAAATTTTCGCGTCGCGCTAATCCTGGTCGGATGTCTTTTGTACTGATCATTCATAGGTACCCGAAGCACGCCAGCAACAGCAGTCCTGGACGAAATACATCGATTTTTCCAAGATCAAAGCTTTCGTAAACATCACTATCGCCCCCGTCGTAGAATGGGGTGCGCGTAATTTAGTCCTCAGTGCCGGTCTCGGCGGCATGAGGCCTAATATCGTCGTGATGGGCTTCTACAATCTGGGCGAGCTTCGACAATCGAAACCGCTTATCGAAATCCCTTCCCCGCAGCCATCACGTCCCACAAGCAAGACTGCGAATCAGCCATTATCGCGAAAAGCTATTCAAGCGCTCGCCAAACGAAAAGCAACAACGGATAGGCTCTCAGAAATATTGCCAACTGATGCCATGAAGCCAGAGAGCTCGATAAGTATTCAAAGTTATGTCACAATCGTGGAAGACCTCGTATTGCGGCTTCAAAGCAATGTGGCTCTTGCGAAGGGCTTCCAGGACCTGGAGGTGCCTTTGCCGAAACCTACGAGGAAGAATCAGATTCTGAGTCTGCTCGGACTCGCCGATGTTGAAGAGAAAGAGTCGAGCAAGAAGTATATCGACCTGTGGCCGATTCAAATGTCAGCCGAGATAGCCACTGCGGGTAAGTCGGAGCGAAATACGCCAGACATGGGACATGCGCTTACTGTAAGCCTCTGATTAGGCGAAGACCCTTCTAGGAGAAACGTTCTTACTACGAACTTTGATACATACACTCTCATTCTTCAGCTTGGCTGTATCCTGCACACGGTGCCGTCATGGAAGCGTACATACAAACTCCGAGTTGCTGTTTTTGTCGAGTACGAAGCAGATGTAGAGGAGGAGCGGGGGAGAGTCACCACGCTACTAAGAAACCTTAGAATTGAGGCCGAAGTATTAGTGAGTAAACTCAATGCCTATAGCACGAGCATCAAATACTCACCATGCGGCAATCACAGGTACTATGGCTCGCAAACGGTAGCCTCAACATGTATGAGGTTATCGTCAATGGGAAGAATGACGGTAATTTTACTGAAGCGGCCCGAGACGTCAACAATGCCTTGGAGGACGAAGAGTGGTGGGCGGATATCCAGAGGCTACGGAAGCCGCAGGATATCAGCGCTAGTAAGTGACTTTAGTCCTGTACCAAACCATCTCCGTTCGATCAAGGCCTGTCGCACCATGCTCGAGCCGATCAATCCTCGGACCATCCTTAACACTCGAGGCACACAAGCTAACATTCAATGATAGGTCAAGAATTGAACAGGCAAAGCGACTTACTCCATGCGGTTGTCAACTGGCCCACGTCATCTTTTCAACACGGTAGAAGAGATGGGAAGCCCAAGCGCTTTGCTGAGCTCAAGGAGCTATTACGACGCACAAAGCGAAAGACATCTGTGAGCGACCTAGATAGGATTGGTGCAACGGTTGGTAAGTGAAGTCTTCTACCGCGAGTTTGTAGCGGCTCCGGCGGTTCGTTTGAGCATAGCTGTGATACATCTGCTAAAGTATGACAATTAGGCATGCGCGCACAACGACTACCTGCAGAATTGCTTTCAAACAGTGATAGCGAATCATCATCCTCGGCATCATTAGGCGAGGAAGGCGAAGAATACAACGACGAGGCTGTCGCCACTGAGAGCAGCATGCACGAGGATGATATGGACGAGTACGACTTGGATGCCTCTGATGCCAGCGATGACGACGAACGTCCTGTGAGCCCAATGCGCCGGACGAAGAGCACAAGCGCGACCGGAGGTATTCCGTTCATTTCGAAGAAACTCAATATCCGGTCAGTCAGCCCTTGACTTGAAGAAGTTGCGTCTAGACATACACTAATCGTATCACAACCTGTAGAAAAGCGATTTGGATATCCTCACCCGGCGAAGAAAGACCAACAGCAGATTCAGTGACGCCACTGAAGCCTCACTCAGATGCTACAAGCTCAGATACAGCTCTCGTACAAACCAATGAACCCGAAGAAAGCCCGTCGAGCAGGCCTTGTCCTTCGACGAGCACGAATCCCGTACGGCCACCTCCAATCCGCCACCAGTCCCTACCGAAATTCACCTCGAATCCCACGCCCCGCACAGCCGTAGCCCCCGAAGAAGAATCCGGCCCCTCCACCATGTTCATCGACACACCCTCCACCTCCACGACGCGGAAAAAAGACCCCCTCGCCCCCCTCTCCGCCTCCGAGCCCTCCCCCCTACCAAACCCAAACCCCCACAAATCAAAACCTCCCACGACGACCACAACTCCCTCTACCCCCCGCGCATCCGGCTACCCACTCCCGCAGTCCCTCCCCCTCTCCTTCAACGACCTCCCTTGCCGCGCCCAGCACCTCATCCTCAACGAGCTCATACGGCAGCACTCGGACGAGACGGCCGTGGTGTTTACGACGCTGCCGCGGCCTGTGCAGGGGACGTGTGAGAGCGAGGTGGAGAGCGTCAAGTGGGTGAGTGATTTGGAGGTTTTGGTGGTGGGGTTGCCGCCTGTGGCGTTGGTGGGGAGTAATAGTATGACGGTTACTATGAATTTGTGAGGGGGGAGGATAAAACAGACTGATAGGCAGGCGGGACCTCTGGGCTTTGGGGGCGTGTTTGGGCATTGGAGTGAGATGAGGGAGTGTAGCACGGGCGTGGCGGGGCGGTCTCTCACTCATGCTGCGGCTTGTGGCTTTTGGATGCGATGGGTTGGGTTCTATACATGTAGAAAGAAGTACAGGGTTGAAAAGAAATTCTGGTTAGTTGGAAGGGGTGCGTGCATGTCTCGATTCTGTTATATGATTGGCCCCGTTCACGGCTAGGGGGTGCTTGTTGTGATGGGTAGGTACCTAGGTGCGGTGAGCGACTCGCTTTGGGTATAAACGTGACACGTTGCGCATCTGTTTGTTCTTGCTCGCCTGGCTCACCGTCTGATAACCGATTTGATTGGCGTGGCGGCTGACTTTCTTGGAATGGAAGGAAAAGCTGGCCTGGCTAGAAGGTAGCTAGCTAGCTAGCTAGTAGGCCGGAAGACAAGGCCTAGCTAGAAATAGCAGCGTGGAACGTAAGCACGCATGAGCACGAGCATGAGTTGGACGGGTAGGGAGGGAGGACGAGAGTTTTCCATTCAATACATTATACAACAACGGTGCCTGGCCCTGGCCTGTCGCTTTTCTAGCGGTTGCTATTTCCGAGGTGCTGCGCCTCTAGGGCCCCGATAGCGGGAGATCGGAGACCAGACACTCGTGGACCAGGGCAGCATGCGGACCCCGACCTCTGCTCCTCCCGCGCCCGTGACGAACCCGTCCCACAGAGCGACCGTCAACGAGTATTGAAGGATGGGCGCCCGAGTTTGAGCTCTACGCCACCCAGCGACGTGCAGCGTGCAGCGTGCAGCGTGCAGCTGGCTAGCAGCTGAAAAAGCGTTTCTGTGGAGAGCGGCTGCTTGGCCCTGCCCATGCTCAGGTATAAAGGCAAACAATCAACACCGCCTTTTGCTCCTCTCCCCACGTTCGCCTTCCATCTCTACCCCCAACTGCTCTCCCGCACCACGCCCATTGCCGCCCACTCGCTCACCATCGCTTCCGCTTGATACCATCGTCAATCGTGTCCCGGGAGCACTATGTGGTAAGCTGGCCGACGGCCCCGCCCGCCCATGAACGCAGCTCCACGCTCGCCGTGCAGCAGGCAGGCAGGCAGACAGGCAGACAGCGCTGACGACGACGTGCACAGCGGCATCTTTGGTTACATCAACTACCTGGTCGAGAAGGACAGGAAGTACATTCTCAACACACTCATCAATGGCAAGTCGCCCGCCCGCATGGCCTACCTACCTACCTAGTGATTGGCTTGCCCCAACCCCGCCCACGCACGGCTAACAGCTGTCTACTGCAGGCCTCCAGCGTCTAGAGTACCGCGGCTACGACTCGGCCGGTCTCGCCATCGACGGCGACAAGAAGAATGAGGTCTTCGCCGTCAAGGAGGTCGGCAAGGTCGCCGCCCTGAAGAAGCTGGTCGAAGAGGCCCACATGGACGAGAGCAAGGTTTTCGACTCGCACGCCGGCATTGCCCACACGCGATGGGCCACCCACGGTCCCCCTTCGCGCATCAACTGCCATCCCCACCGGTACGTCAGGTTGCCCGCTACGCCTGGGGCCGCGTTCGTCGGCCAGCTGATGAAACGCTTCGGTCGCGGATCGGCGCTCCACTACCCTCGTATACTTGTGCGCTCCGCTAACGCGCGGCCTACAGGTCGGACCCGAACTGGGAGTTCTCCGTCGTGCACAACGGCATCATCACAAACTACAAGGAGCTGAAGACGCTGCTTGAAGGTAAGGGTTTCAAGTTCGAGACCGAAACCGATACCGAGGCTATTGCCAAGCTCGCCAAATACATCTACGATGAGCACCCGGAGCTCAGCTTCGTCCAGCTGGCCAAGACGGTCATCAAGGAGCTCCAGGGCGCCTTTGGCCTGCTCATGAAGTCGGTGCACTTCCCCCATGAGGTCATTGCCGCCCGCAAGGGTTCGCCTCTCGTCGTGGGTGTGCGGACGGAGAAGAAGATGAAGGTCGACTTTGTCGACGTCGAGTACCAGGACGAGAACGCGGCCCTCCCCGCCGAGCGCGCCTCGCAGAACGTCGCCCTGAAGAAGCACGCCAACAGCCTGCTCGCGCCTCCTGACAAGTCGCTGCTCCACCGTTCACAGTCCCGTGCGTTCCTCTCCGAAGACGGTGTCCCCATGCCGACCGAGTTCTTCCTCTCCTCCGACCCATCTTCCATCGTCGAGCACACCAAGAAGGTGCTCTACCTCGAGGACGATGACATTGCCCACATCCACGAGGGCTCGCTCAACATTCACCGGCTGACCAAGGAGGATGGCCAGTCTAACGTACGCACCATCCAGACCCTGGAGATCGAGCTTCAGGAGATCATGAAGGGCCGTTTCGACCACTTCATGCAGAAGGAGATTTTCGAGCAGCCCGAGTCCGTCGTCAACGCTATGCGTGGACGTCTCGACCCCGTGAACAAGACTGTCACCCTGGGTGGTCTCCGTCAGTACATGGCCACCATTAGGCGGTGCCGAAGGATCATTTTCATTGCCTGCGGTACCTCGTACCACTCGTGCATGGCCGTGCGTGGTATCTTCGAGGAGCTGACTGAGATTCCGATCGCGGTTGAGCTTGCCTCTGATTTCTTGGACCGCTCTGCCCCCGTCTTCCGTGACGACACCTGCGTATTCGTCTCACAGTCTGGTGAGACAGCCGACTCGCTCATGGCCCTGCGCTACTGCTTGGAGCGCGGTGCCCTCACGGTTGGTATTGTCAACAGTGTCGGTTCTTCCATCTCGCTCCTCACCCATTGCGGTGTCCACATCAACGCCGGCCCTGAAATCGGTGTGGCCTCCACCAAGGCGTATACTTCGCAATTCGTCTGCATGGTCATGTTCGCTCTGTCGCTTTCTGAGGACCGTGCCTCGAAGCAAAAGAGGCGCGAGGAGATCATTGATGGCCTTACCAAGATCTCGGACCAGTTCAAGGAGGTACTCAAGCTCGATCAGCCCATCAAGAAGCTTTGCGAGAAGTTCAAGGACCAGAAGAGCTTGTTGCTCCTCGGACGTGGCTCCCAGCACGCCACCGCCCTTGAGGGTGCCCTGAAGATCAAGGAAATCTCGTATCTTCACTGCGAGGCTGTCATGTCTGGTGAGCTCAAGCACGGTGTGCTCGCTCTTGTCGATGAGAATCTTCCCATTGTCATGATCCTCACGCGCGACGGCATCTTCGCCAAGTCGCTCAACGCCTACCAGCAGGTTATTGCTCGTGCGGGCCGACCCATCATCATCTGCAACAAGGACGACCCCGAGTTCCCGTCGGACAAGACGGACAAGATTGAGGTGCCTCAGCAGGTTGACTGTCTGCAGGGCCTCATCAACGTGATTCCGCTGCAGCTCATGTCGTACTGGATGGCGGTTGCTGAGGGCGTCAACGTCGATATGCCCCGCAACTTGGCCAAGTCCGTCACTGTCGAGTAGAATGGATTGGTTCAAAACACGTTGTGTTGGTATCAGCGTCTCTAGAGGTTGTAACGCCAGCCTCCCGGTCGGCTATATGTATGGGCATTGAATGAATGACAATGAGGTCGGGTTATTTGACGATGAAAGCTTACACGGGACGTCTAAAGGGGGGTGTGCTCATCTTGGATGGGGGATGCTCACGTTTGGGAGAGCGAGGAGCGCTACCTATGCTACAAATGGACTTTTGGCTAGAGACTTTGGAGCACAAACATGGAAATATGAATTATAATTAAAGCTATTCCTGGGAATTTTGCTGCTTGTGTTGTGTTTGTGTTGTGTTGTACGGTGAAGGTGAATGATTGTTTGGGGTTCTCGCTTAGCTGAGTTCATGGCATAATGCGGGCTAGGCTAGGCTATCCCTGTCAGATGTCTTGAGGGATGCATACGCGGGGTGCGGACGTTGACTGTCTGGTGGTGTGCGTGGTGGGGTGGGGTTGTCCGCGCGCGATCGTTGCTGCATTCCTCTCTACCACGACAACACACCATCTGCACACCGCACAGCACACGACAAATACCGAACGAACAGCAAGAAGCGTCTTCCCAGGGTAAGGATCACTGCAGACAAGGCAGACGGACAGACAAACACAATGACTACGATCAAAGGCCCTGGTGCGCCGAAGATGTATGATGGTATGATTACGGCCCTCCGTCCTGCCACCATCTCCCTACACCTCCAAAGACGAACAGAAACTCCGCACAGCTAATACGACGATCGACAACCAGGATCCGGGCTCAGAATCGGCATCATCCACGCTCGATGGAACATGAAGATCATCGACGCGCTGCTGGACGGCACCAAGAAGGCGCTGAAAGAAGCGGGCGTCAAGGACGAGAATATCGTGTGTCAGAGTGTCCCCGGGAGTTGGGAGTTACCTGTAGGCGTGAAGTCGTACGTTCCATTCCCTCCCTGCCTGCCTTGCCTCCCACCTATCCGTCTTCCCATCGCGGGGCGTGCCCCCGAACAGAACAGCACAAATGAAAAGCTGACGTCAACGCACACAAACACAGACTCTACTCGGCGTCGCAAACGCAGTCCTCATCCACGACCGTCATGGGCGCGGCCGCCGACCTCCTCGGCTCCGTAACCGACCTCTCCTCCACGCTCCCCACGAGCACCACCAACCCCTCAGGCGGCCCCTCGGCGTCAACAAGGCTGCAAAACGCGCCCTTTGACGCCATCATCGCCATCGGCGTGCTCATCAAGGGCGAAACAATGCACTTTGAGTACATTGCCGACACGGTTAGCCATGGGCTTATGCGCGTCCAGCTGAATAATAATGTGCCGGTTGTGTTTGGCGTGTTGACTGTGTTGAGTGAGGAGCAGGGGTTGATGAGGGCGGGGATTGGTGGCGGGGAGGGGGGGACGGGGGGGCATAATCATGGGGGGGATTGGGGGGCTGCGGCGGTGGAGTTGGGGGTTAAGAGGAGGGGGTGGGTTGCGGGGGAGTTTGTGGAGTAGGGATGGATTTGGAGAAGGAGTGTTGTTTTGTGCGGATGGGGTAGGTCGGCGGGTGGTGGAATAGCTGGCTGATGAGCCTGGTGGGAAGGTCGATGCTGCACACATGACATGGATGATGCGGTTATTGTGCAGGCGAGAGAAGACGGGGAACTTGGAGTACTCGAATGGGATTGCAAAATATACAATCACTACTAGTACCGTACCGTGCAGCGGTGAGCAACTTGGGAAGAATGTTTGCATCGGATATTGGAGTATATACATGGTCGAGGTGTCTAAGTAGTAGCTGTCTCGTGCAACCTGCCGGTCGCAAGCGAGCGATGACGCTGCGGCTGGCACGGGGGCAGACTTGCAGATGATGCAGCACGCTGCAGGGGCGGTGTTGTTGAAAGGGGTGCGGTGGCCGTGTGTGTGTGTGTGTGTGTCCTTAGCCAGCCGGCAGAGAGGGAGGGAGAGAGGAGGGAGTGCGCGACGGTCGTGACGGGCGTTCTATAACTTATAAGTTATTAGCGAGCAACGGTTGTGCGTCCCCTTTCCACGGTCCTGTCGCCGGCCTTGGCAAGCGCGACCTCGTTGCAGCATTCCACACTGCCCACCCGTGGACACGCCTCCATCACCGCCCGCCGCCGCGCTGCAGTGTGTCTGTGTCTGCCGCCCGCCGCTGCCTCCATCCGTCTCTCTCTCTCCGCATCCTCGTTTCTGTACCGCCATCCCGCGCCCCCGGCGAGCTGCACCGCGTGAACTGCGCGTTACTTAGGTCCCTTGTCGACGCTCTCTCTGCCTGCCGCGAGCGGCCTCGAGGCGCCCCCCATCGCGCAGTCGCACCGTGATGAGGCGCGCGCACTACTGCTGAGTCGCCTGCCAGGTTATGTCGCGCGCCTCTGCGCCCGCACCCTCCGCCCACAGCAGCAGCAGCAGCGACAGACCGCCTCGGATCCACGACAGACGCGGCGAGGCACTCGACCGCCCAGTGCGACGGCCAGGCCCGCGCGGCGCGGCTGAAAGAAGGGCCCCGTCGGCAAGCCGTGGGGAAAACACCACACAGGGCCAAAAACACCGCTTCACCAAACAACAATGGCGCGTGCCCAAGCGACGTGCTAACCAGCGCGCCCCGTCGGACAGCTCCCTCTCCAGCGTGGCCTCGCCCGTGTTCTCAACCTCGAGCACGATGCCGTATCCTGGCCGCACCGCATCACTCCACGCTCTCACCCCCTTGACCAGCTCAGACTCTTCCCCGCCGGGCAAGCCGCCCAGCCCGCGCTCCGCCCAGCCCCCTCGCATGAACCCATGCACGCGCCTTCGTCCTCGCACCATGCGCCGCCCAGCGCGCCCGCCAAAAATGATACCGACATCATCACGCCCGTGCACACGCCGCCAGAGAAGATGGTATCGATATGGCCGGCCGATGGCAAGCTGGGTATGATCAAGGTTTACGATCCGGTGCTAGACCCCAAGCTAGACAAAAAGGGCAAACACCACTACAAACCGAAATACCAACCGATAGGGAACAAGGAGGTACGTGACCATGGTTATACTATACCCCAAACCCCAGAGATGGGTCGTCCTGCGACGCTAAGGCTAACTTGACTTGTGTTGCAGGACGACCCACCTCAGATACCGGACCCTCGTCTGGTCATCGCGGGCTATGTCATGGGCCAGTACCCTCTCAGGAGTGCTAGGAAAGACGGTCTATCCCCCAAGTCGAAGCTGCGCATGGCCCCTAAAATCTCCAAGCCCTACGCTTTCGATGAGAAGACGTCGTGCGGTCCCGGACCCGCTACCCAGGTCGTTCTCACTGGATTTGACCAGCTGACGACAGACGCCCCAACTCCGAGCTTTCTGTTCCTCCTTCGGCGAGGTGGAATCTGTTACCAACCGTGTTCATCCTCTCACTGGTAGTCCCTTGGGGATATGTCTGGTCAAGTTCCGAGATACGCCAGCGCCTCGGGGCGGCTTGCCTGTCAAAGCTTCGGATTCGGCGAAAAAGGCAGAGCAGAAGGGTAATAACGAGCGGCTTGGGATGCAGCGGGTCAGAGTACTTCGCGATCGGGAAGGACTGAGGTGCAAACGCCTGGTTGACATGGCTGTGAACCATACACGCAAAGAAGAGGAGAAGCGGAGGGCAGCCCTTGCCGCGAAATCTGCGACGCCCGCGACACCTACCTTGTTCGACTTACCCGCCAATGTCCCCAAAGGACCGTCTGGAAAAGGCGCGCGACCACCACCCCCCCCCCGCCCCGCGAGATCCTATCCTCTCCCGCAAAGCTCAGATGTCTCGCCTCATCGAAAAGGAACCGATCAAACCGAAAATGAAGCGGAAACCGTATCTTTTCATTGCACATCAATACGTACCAGTTCTCAGTACGACGATTGAACATCTGAGAAGGCGCCTGAAAGCGTTTCGGATTCAAGATGTGCGATGCGATCAGACAGGCTACTTTGTGATTTTTGATGAAATCGAAGTGGGGCGAAGAAGAGACGGTGAGGTGCTACAAGGCATTTCATATATGACGCGCCTCTCTTCACTTATGTCATGAACATGGAATGCAACCAGTATGGCGATCCCAACTACGAGAGGAGCCCGAGCCCGGAGCGCGTTATCGAGCAGAAGAAACGACGAGCAGAGCAAGACAGAGCCGCTCATGAGGAGGCAGAAGATTTGGAGTATGAAAAGCAACAAAGAGCGGAGGCTCTGGATCCGGTTGCTGCTGCTGTGGAAATTCTGAGGCAAGAGTTGCAGGAGAAGCTGATTGGTGAAGTAAAGAGTCGGATAGCAGGACCAGAACTCCTGAAGCTCATGGCTCCGGAGCGACACGTGGCTAAGCGGCGGAAACTCGATATCCCAGGCCCGCGAATCAAGGAAGAAGAAGTACGCCCATCATCCATGTTGCTTCCTGCTATGGAAGCTTCGGCGCTTACCCCGAAGTCTCGGTTTGCTGGACTCAATGGGCGTGGCCGAAAGGCACTCGGCCTGCAAGACCACAACCGTATTCGGGGTGGGAGGAAACCTCTCAAGCCGGTTAATGCATTTGCGGATGAGCGCCGCAGAGCACCTGTCAAGCCGCGTGCCCCCACGAATATCTACCGTAACTTGATGGATATTATGGAGACCGAAGATTCGGATGATGAAGGACGAAGCTCTCTCATAATCGCGGTACTGAAGACCAGGAAAGCCGACCCATCAGCCGTGCCGAGACCTCGGATATCGAAGAGGATGACGAGGAAGATTCTGCTATAGGGGTCGTCGCTTCAAACGGCGACGTGTCGAAGCTGGCTGGGGCTTGGAAGAGAGTGATGAGGAGATGATGGACGACTCACACGCACGTAGCTTACTCGCGCACTGCATCCACAAGGACCCCGAACAAATGGCAGAGAAAGAGCTCGAGCAAGTGCTCGCGATCCTTCCTCGCTCGTCACCTATCTGGAAGAAGGCAGACAAGGCGCTCAGAGGCTTCAAGCGATTACGCAAAATCGAACAGGAAGCAGATGCAATATTCGGCGTGGAAGCAAGCCCTCTCGAGCTGGAGAGAAGAGCGTCGGAGCCCCAGGTTATCATCACACAGGACGACGACGAGGATTCCAAACCGATCGAGACCACGGAAGTGCTTGTGCCAGCTAAGCCGCCACCCAAAAAGAAGCAGGGCGCTGCGCGAAATCAAAAAAAAAACCAAGAAGCAGCTGGAGGAAGAAGCAAAAACGGCTCAGATTACGATCACGGAAGTTGTGGAACCTGCAGAGGAAGAGGTTGCCGCGATCGAAGAGAAGAGGCCAAGCTTGCCATTCCAGAAGCTGTGGTGGAGGAAACGCCCGAGGAAGACGAGCGCGGCTCTGTGTTTACTGGGGTGTTTCTACCGTCGAACCAAGACGGACTGTTGAGGATGATCTCAGCGTGGTCATGGATATCGACGGCTGGCAACACCTGCTCAAAGATGAAGAGGACTTGATGCACCTCAAGGCCGCCATGGCGACGGTCGTGCCAGCAAATATTACAGACGCACAGTCATGGGCATGGAAGCAAAAGTCGATCAAGCATCTGAATCGACCCGGCGAAGAAGGGGTATCTCGTACTGAGACTAAGATCACCGGATATTACGTCTCGAATTCGACCGGCTCCGCCAGGACCGAAGGCGTGAAGAAGATTCGTGAGTCGGAGAAGTCGAAATACCTGCCTCACCGCATTCGTGTGCAGCAAGAACGGGAAGAACGCCAGCGGCAGGCCAAGCAGGAAGAGCGCACAATGACCGTCGTGGAGGGGTTCAGGTTCCAGACTGGGTCTGGGTCTAAATCGTCTACCACGGTGAACTCGCGCGCCAACCGTGCCAACAACCGTCGCTTGGTCAATGACATCAGCATCTCCAAGAACATGACGGGCGCAGAGGGCGACGCTCTACGCTTCAACCAGCTTAAGAAGCGGAAGAAGCTCGTGAAGTTTGACCGGTCTGCGATCCACAACTGGGGATTGTACGCACAGGAGCACATCGCTGCCAACGATATGATCATTGAATACGTGGGTGAGAAGGTGCGGCAGCGTGTTGCGGACCTCCGCGAAGCCAAATACGACATGCAGGGTGTGGGGTCCAGCTACCTCTTCCGTATCGACGAGGACACGGTCATCGATGCAACGAAGATGGGTGGCATTGCGCGCTTCATCAATCATAGTTGCACGCCGAATTGCACGGCCAAGATTATCCGTGTTGAGAATACGAAGCGCATTGTCATCTATGCGCTGCGGGATATTGGTCAGGGTATGTTTTGTTTTGCTGGTTTTGCTCCTTTTGGTTTGATGATGTGCTAACGAAGTGTAGACGAGGAACTCACGTACGACTATAAGTTCGAGCGCGAACTTGATGCTACGGATCGTATACCGTGTCTCTGTGGCTCGGTGGGGTGTAAGGGCTTCCTCAACTGAGCTCTCTGTTGAAGTCTCCCGGTTTGTCTCCGGCTCCGGCTGCGAAACTTTGTTCCGAAAGGACGAGTTTCTTCTTCTTCTTGTTCAACATACATGTCCAACTTCAACTTCTCAAAAGGTATGTGAGCATCGGTGCTTGTCTTGTTTCAACATCACATGTTTGTTCGTTTTGCTACCCCTCTGCTTCTGCATGCATCGGCGTTTTTTTTTTTCGGGGTTTGAGTGCGTGGGATTGAGTGAATTGGATGGGAGGGAGGGAGGGAGGCATGGATGGAAAGGGGAGGCATGGAAGGAAGGACGGAAGGGATATGAATCCCGCTTGAGAAGCTCTCTTCAGCTCAGCTAAGCTCAGTTCAGATGCGGGGTGGAAGGGCATACATACGTACATGCCGATGCTGCTTTCCTTTTTCCAAAACAGCCTGGCGAGGGAGGGGGTGAGCTGCGTCGTGCCGGCTGTGTTGATAGTTTTGTGGTGAGGCGAGGTGAGGCGTATGTGCATGTGTAGTGTAGTGCAGTGTAATTGAGGAATATTTTGAAAGATTTTTATTCTTTAGGGGGAGGAAGGGGAGTTAGGGAATTGGTTGTAAGGCTGGGTGGGTATATATATATATATATGTGTGTGTGTGTGTGTGTGTGTGTGTGTGTGTGTTTGTGTGTGTATGTGTAGGGAAAAGAAGAAGATGGGGATAGTATGTATGGGTGATTTGTGCTAGTGTAGGAAGTTGGACTTTAGCGATGCGGTCGGCTGCAAAGGTACATCATAGATAGATTGCTTATTTTATCTAGGTACTAAGTAGAATAGGCTGGGCTGGGCTAGGCTAGGCTAGGCTAGGTTGAGATAGGATTGGATACTATGCTATGCTATATATACTGTGGAATGTGGATGTGCTACTATAGGGCTGGGCATTTGTTTATCTACCTATCCTGATACCTTGCCCACGTATGGAAATATCTCCATGGGCGGGTTGAAAGGTAGCAATAGTTATAGTTTGGGCATGCTAGTAGATAGTAGAGTGTATTTGGATTATTATGTGGTGTAAGCTGCTAAAAAATAAAAGGACTGAGAGAAAGAATTAGGGGGAGGGGGTTGAGGTAAGTGGGGTGAAGTGGACTTTAGATGTTTATAATCATCGCGTCATACTTCAGCTCCCCACTATAGTCGATCCCAATTGCGCTCTTTTTTTACGCACTTTAGCTATTAAACCTTAGTTGTGCTGTTAAGTCTTGTAATCTATAAAAGGTTAAGCTGACTATGAATAGATATGAATGAATGAATGGACTTTGGATGGAAGAAGGGAAGAAGGGAGGAAGGAAGCAAGGAAGGAAATGAGTAGAGATGGATTCGCGTGGAATGATATATATTTTATAACTAGGGACTAGGGAGTTGGTTCGTTGGTCTGTTGGTGTGAAACTGAAGTGGTTGAGGTTGAGAAATGTACAGCTTGGCTGGTTACTTGGTTGGTCCAAGACACCCCCACCTTGCCAATCGCATAGTTGTTCCCAAACGGCCTCACCATGTGCGCGCTGATACTGCTCATGTTGATCACGCTGGTCGGCGTCCCGTACTGCTTCGCCGTCGCTTGTAGCAAAGGGAGGAGATGGTGCAACATCAGGTACGGTCCTTTGAGATTGACTTCCATGGCGGCCCAGTATGCGGTCGGCGAGCCGGAAGAGAGGGGTACCCAGGTGAGGTGGGCTTCGCCCGGGAAGAAGAAGATGCCTGCGGCGGGGTGGGGACGACATTGGGAAGGGAGCACATATGTCAACAATCAAGTATACTTGGAAATCTCGTTTTTTCGGCAACCAAATCTGCAAATCAATCAGTTCAAGTCCGCCTGGATAATTTTGGCTGTAAATCAAACCTTAGAGATGGATTTGATTTGTAGATTTGGAAGATTTAATGTTATTATATAGCTGTAGCTGTAGGCCTTGTAGATGTGCAAGGGTCGTGATTTTTTCCTAGTGTTGTAATTGGCTTAACTTACTAGTACCGTGCCCGTGCGCGTAACGACCCACGTCGCGTAACGACCCAGGAACAACGCGCTCACTACTTCAAAAATAAGGGTATTGCAAACAGCTATAATAGCTATTATTACAAGATTTTGTAGTAGAGTAGTAAACAAAGGCATGCAATTAATTTGTACTATCTAAATTTACTTAGAAGGTTAACGTTGCGGCCACAGCGGGTGGTAAAAGCTAGGGCAGCTAATGCAGCCTGTAATGCCTCCTTAGCAGCTGCACCAGCACTACGTTATTTCTAACGCTTGTTGGCTTAAGTAGAGGCTTTTAAGGCCTTGCGCTTGCCCTTTTAGAATAGTTATATAGCTTTTTCAGCGTTGCGAGCTGCCTTCTGGCGCTCGCGTTCAGCTGCCTTGTCAGCCTTCTCCTTCTCCTTCTCCCTCACCACCTTAGCTGCCTCTCTCGCCACACACGCCTCTCCTCTGCCTCCTGCTCTCAGAGTAGCTTAGCAGCAGCTTAAAGCTCCTTCCTATTAGCCTTTGCAAGCTGCCTATCATGCTCTTCCCTCTGCTTCACTGTCTCTCGTGCACGTGCCTTTCTGATCTTGCGCGGAGACCAGAAGACGGCACTACTGTGGTACTACTCCTAGCGCTGCTGCAAGTTAAGAGGTTTGCCGCACTTCTTGTGCTTCTTCTTAGCAGTAAGAGCCTCTCTTAGGCTATCGTTCTTATAGTGTAGCAGTTCGTTTTGTACTTGGAGTCCGTGGAGCGTTTGGGAGAGCGACTTTGACTCTTCTGCGGTAGTATCCTTCACTGCAGAGCGTACGAGACGCTCCATCTAACGCCAGTCGCTCTCCTTAAGCGCTGAGGGGCCTGCTTCGCCTTCATCTTGCTTCCTAGAGCTCTCTCTCTTAAAGCGTTTAAGTATAACCTCTAGGTCCATAGGCCATATACCAGTAGCTTCAAAGGACTTAAGGATAGTCTCTGTCTTAAATGAGGACTCCCACGCTCTCCAGAACAGTGGGAAAAAGTCCCCCTTCTTGACTGGTACTAGCCCTTAGCTCCTCTAGAGGTGGGTGGAGAGCTCCTTAGAGTAGGCGGTGGAGAGAGGTTTAAACATAACAACGTCAAGAGGTTGAAGCGTATAGGTAGAGTGAGGGGGAAATACGGCTAGGAGTATGCGATAGGATTTGTAGTAGTCGATATAAACTCCTTTGTAAAGTAACTGCTATAGCTGTTAAGTATAAGGAGACGCCAGTCTCTCCCACAACGCGCTTTCTGCTTCGTGCAGCGATTAAATACCTGCTCTAGTAGCCACGCTAAACTAATGTCGTTATTCGTCCATCTAAATAGAGATAAAGCTACAAAGATATCGTGTTACCTAGCTTTAATAGCGTCTACCTAAGCTGCCTGCAGTAAGCTGTTTGCTAACTAATAGATAAGACCTGGCGGCAGAGCCTCCCTATTAGCGCAGACAGCTGCTAAGAGGGTGATCCATTTATAAGAGCCATCTTGGAGTGCCGCCTGCACCTCTTTTCGCTCCCACATCCGACAGCTGAACACTCGTTTTAAGCGTCCTGTTATACCTATTATAAAGCCCTTCTCGTCTATATTGTAGGAATGGCGCGGCTATATATCGTACTGCTTTATCTTCTAATATAGTAAGTTAAAGTATAGCTTATACTTAACGTTTGAATTAGCGTTGTAGCAGAGAGAGTTAATTCCAGATGTCCATTTAGAGATGAGATGGTGGCCGTGTTAGTTAAGAAAGCGGGTAACCCAAGCGTCGCTCACGGGCTCTGTGGCTGTTAAGGATGCGAAATTTTGTATCATCTCTCTCTTGTAGGAGGCAGCCCTCTCTTTGTAAGGTCTTTAATATAGCTCACAAGCCCTAACTCTTGTTGTGGGCTGAGTACTTGTTGATCGCGATGCTTAGCTTCCCGTGGGCGCTGACAGCCTTGGTGTTTTCGGCGCAGCGTACTGTGCGGTACACCAAACTGGCGAGCAATTTTCTGGTATATAAGTTGTTCTCCTAGTTTAAGCGATTCGATTGCTGCGAGCGCATCGTCAATTGGTGCTATGGTGGTGGAGTTATGACGCGTTGAAGTTTTGGAGCTTGTCTGGTGTTTTGGTGTTCCTGGGTCGTTACGCGACGTGGGTCGTTACGCTCACGGGCACGGTACGGGGCTGTCAACGCGTCCCTAGCCGTCAATCGTCGCGTACTCAGCCATCCCATCGCGCTGCTTCTGTTGCCGATTGCTATCGTCGCTATTAAAACGGTATACTTTTGTTGTTGTAGCGGCTATTGTTAGTAGCTCAGCGCTTACCGTGTCCGTGCGCGTAATGCCCGGATTCGCGTAATGCCCGCGCAACACCAAAACACCCTAACTTCAGCACGCGATAACTCCACCATTATGGATCCATATCAGGCTGCGATTGATGAGATAGAATCGCGAGAACCAGGAGAAGATTTTTTTTATATATAGAAGTTGCTGCTAGGCATGGGCTTAAACGATCTACGTTGGGTCGAAGGCATCGAGGGGTAACGCGCCCCAGGCAGGTCAAGAATATCAACCAGCTGAAACTCAACCTACAGCAAGAGCAGGAGCTCGTACAATATATCAAAGGACTTACAGAGAGACATATACCTCCCACTAGAGAGATGATACAGAACTTCGCCTCTACTATAGCAAAGGAGCTAGTCAGCGAGAGCTAGGTTACCTGCTTTATCAACCAACACAGCATTCAGCTTATCTCGCAATAGACAGTCAGCATGGACAGCAATTGCCACAAAGCTAATTTAGAGGATAAATATCGCCTCTATTTCAACCTCCTACACAGCAGCAAGATCGATCAGTATTAGATAGATCCTCGTCATATCTACAATATGGACGAAAAAGGCTTCCTGATCGGTATCGTGGGTAGATCAAAATGGATATTCAGCAGACGAATGTGGGAGAAGAAGGAGGTTAGGGCATCGCTCCAGGATGGCAATCGCGCATAGATTACGCTCCTAGCATGTATCTGCGCTAATAAATTAGCTCTGCCGCCAAGCCTCATCTATGAGGCTGCAAACAAGGGCATCCAATCAAGCTGGGTAGAGGATATTAAGGCAGGAGAACAAGAAGTCTTTATCACCTCATCACCCTCTGGCTGGACGAACAACGATATTAGGCTTGCCTGGCTTGAACAGGTATTTAATCGCTGCACAAAAGAGAAGACCCGCCGATCATATCAACTCTTAATCGTAGATGGCCATAGATCCACATCACTATGGACTTTATCGACTACTGTAATCAGCATAGCTACTGTAATCAGCATAGGATCCTCCTTGCTATCCTGCCTCCTCATTCAACTCATACGCTTCAGCCTCTTGACGTTGCGATGTTTAAGCCTCTATCAACAGCCTACTCAGCAGAGCTATCAAGATATCTCTATAGAAGCTAGGGCCTAGTTTCTATCACCAAAGGGTGACTTCTTCCCCCTATTCTGGAACGCGTGGAAGGTCTCCTTTAAGGAATCAACTATCCTGAGCTCTTTTAGAGCCACAGGTATATCGCCACCTAATCCTGATCCTATCCTTAATAGGTTCACCCAGGATCAAGAATCAGGCAATAGCTCCTCATCAGGGCTTAGTGATCATGATTGGAGAAAGATGGATAGGCTTGTACGCTCTGCAGTGAGTGATTAAAGTAGCAAGGATACACAAAAGCTTCGTTAATCACTCCACCACCTATCTGTTGAAAATAAGCTGCTTAAGCATGACAACGATGGGCTTAGGCAGGCGCTATCTATTAAGAAGAAGCGTGAGAGAAGAGAGCAAAGCTCTAGACCTTTAACAGCGCTAGGATTATCATAGTAGGGCTATCTTATGGTTACTAAGGAAAGTAAGGGAGGCACGTGTTCGTTAATCAATTAAGGAGCAGGAGGATAAGCAGCAGCAGCTTTAAAAAGCAGAGACAGCAGAGCTAAAGAAGGCAGCTAAGCTATATAAGGAGAAAATCCAGCAGGAGAAGCGTGTTGCGCGAGAGGTAGCTAGGGAGGCAAAGGAGAAGAAAGAGAGGGCTGAAAAGGCAGCTTAGCGCGCTGCCTAGAAGTCTGCCCGCGACGCTGAAAAAGCTCTACAACTATCCTAAAAGGGTAAGAGAAAAGGCCTCTTAGCCAGCTCTACAGAGCAGAAAGCGTTAGAAACGTGTTGTTAATGCTCAAGATAATGGGGAGGCCTCAGAGGGCGCATCTGCTGCCCCAACCAGATCTACACGCCGCGGCCGCAACGTCAAGCTTCCTAATAGATATAGATAGTGCAAATTGATCGCAAGCATCGATATAGTGCTACTCTAGAAAATATCGTGATAATATTGATTGTGGGTGGTTCTATTGCCTGATCGCTGATAGAGCGCTTCTGGTGTTGTTGCGCGGGCATTACGCGAATCCGGGCATTACGCGCACGGACACGGTACTTTTTGCTGCCTCTGCTTACCTCCAGGCCCAACGATGGCTCCCAAACGCGCTGTTGATAACGATTAACCCGCTGCTGTATCTGCCAACGTCAACGATAGCCGCCCCAAACGTCGCCAAGTCCTCACACAGAAGGCCTTAGAGGGAGATGAGCTGCCTTGCGGCACTACTAGCCAGCCAATTAAGTTACCCAAAACGCAGCCAGCTGCGCCGCCGTCGCCGCTATTCCTAAGTATACCCGCCGAAGTCACTGTTGAGGTAGCCGTTGAGGTGGCTGTTGACCCGCTTGTTGGGCAGGTTATAGGAGCGCCCGAGCGGCCATGGGAGTTGTAGTTGCTGGAGTCTCAGCCCGCGATTGCTGCGGCGGCTGCGGCGGCGGCTGCGGCATTAAAGGCAGCTACGGTGACTACTGTGGAGGAGGGTAGTAGGGAGGAGCTGGGCGGTTTTGACGCGCGCTTTGTTGATGACTTTGAAGGCATTGATTGGAGCAAGCTGCGGCGTTTTGAGAAGCCATCGCGCACTCTTATAGGCAAGAAGAGCTGGGTCTTTAAGCACGGCTACCGCGTCGCCTTGCGAAGGACTGCTGTAGAAGTAAGCGCAGGTTAGCCAGAACGTACCTATTTTGTGTGCTGTTGGTGTCACAACAACACTGTTACTAGTGGTATTGTTGAGGTGTTAACAGCTACAAGCTTGGCCGCAAAGCACCTGGGTATGAATAAGCGCGGCTATTGTATAACCCTGCGCGGGTAGTAGCTGCTGAAGCTGCCTGGAGGTCAACAGACTATAACTGACGCGCTGAAGAAGGGTGTGGAGGTTAGCCAAGAGGTTGTTAATAAGCTGGGTAACTTTGACGTACAGGCTTTTTGGCTTGCTGCTGTGACCTGGCTTGTTGAAAACAACCACCCATTGCGCGAGTTTGAGACTGAGAGCTTTAGGCGCATGCTTTGTTTCGCTAATCTAGCTGCTAAAGAAGCGCTGTGGGCGAGCCATAACAGTGTTGCAAGGTTCGTAATGAGACTATACCATGGGTGGTGCGGGGTCAAATCTATCGCGTGCAAAAATCGGTAGAAATCTTGGCGGCATCCGAGAATTTGCGCTCGCGCGGGGAGCCTCATACAAATCGTAAATTTGACTGTGACGCGTCGATAACAGCCTATAAACTGTTGAACAACTGTTAGTAAGTTGTGAGGCTGTACAAATACGTGTATAGGGCTATACTGACGCTTTTTTTTGGTGGAGTAGTCCATGTTTCGAGCTCACGGAGTCGCTCCTCGCCCTCTTACTACTGCCGCGCAGGCGCGTCGCCCGCCAACTATACCCCGAGAGCTTACAACTAAAGGCCGTGGGCTGGATCCCCGTTGTCGCCTTGATATTTATCGCTTTCTGCTACTTGGCTGGCGCCACGACGATATCGCAGATTTAGTAGACGTGTTGTGTTGTTAGAGGTGTATAAAATTGAGCGAAACTTGAAGCTCTATGGGAGCACTCGCAAACCCAGCAGCCCCAACGTTGTACTCGGCCGCCCGCGTAAATTATCGTCTGACGATGAGCAGGCGCTGTACGATGAGCTGTTTCAGAGCGGTTGGATGTATCAGGACGAGATTGTATACTGGCTGTGGATGGAGAGAGGCGTTCAGGTACACCAATCCACTATTAGTCGACTGTTAAAAAGGATCGCGACTGGAGCGAGCGAGCCCTACGACTTATATCAATACTGCGCAATGAGGAGCTCCGTGAGGCTTACCAGAGGAGTATAAGGCAATTTATCGCCGCCGACTTGGTGTTTCTTGACGAGTCTATTTTTAACGAGAAGACTGGCTGGCGCCACAGGGCGTATGCCCCAATCGGGTTTACCAATCGATATTTCCAGGACGTACGGCGTGGCAAAACTTGGGCTATTCTCCCAGCGTATACAGTTGACGGTTACCTGCCCTGTACAGGTATAAAGGAGGGCTATTTCAGCCATGAGGACTTTATCGATTGGATCCGCGATTCGCTGTTGCCCACGCTCCGGGCGGCGTATGGCCAGAAACCTATGGTTATAATACTCGACAACGTCTCAATTTATACAAACTGGGAGGTGGTGAGAGTTATTGAGGAAGCTGGCCATATTGTTAGATTTCTGCCACCGTATTCGCCTGATTTTAACCCAATTGAGCTTACCTCTGGAGTCCTAAAGGACTGGATCCGCCCGCCGCAACTACTGCCATGTACGGTGGCGCTTTAACAACTTTGGCGACTTTCTAAGGGGCGCTATCCGCGAAAGTCGCTGCGATCGGTTCGCGAAAAAGCACTTTAAGCACGCTACCGACGGCGTGTATAGGATAGAGAACCAGGAGCAGCTCTGGGAGGCACGTAGGGAGATGTGGAGGTGGCAGTAGAGCGTAGAGTAGAGCGTAGAGTTGTTAGGATAGACGTTAAACTTGCTAAGGTGAATACTAAGTAAAGTAGTGACGTAATTACGTAAAGTCCATGCTCTGCAATTATCGTCAACTCAGCCAGTAACCCCACTACCCACAGCGCCCTACTACCCATACTTACGAACCCTGCGGCGGCAGTAGCTGTCTTACAGTGCTGCTTATACTTCTTCAGGTCATCTCGCAGGTGCCTAACCTAACGACTCCATCCTTCAGCTTAAAGCGCTCACTAACCGCGATTTTATAGAGCTCTCCTCTAACGCTTGACATCTCCTTAAGATCTTTGACAGTCCACTTTTCTGATATCGCCACATCTCGAGCCTGCTCGTAGTCCTCACGATCGTCCTCTGGCTGCTGGTTGATTAGCCAGCTGAAAAACTCCCTCACTGTTGCCCTTGTATCCTCCTGGCCACTCACAGGGCTTGAGCTGACGATTGGGAGGGCGCGCTGCCTGGCGTACGCGGACGCTGACTTGGCAGAGGTGAGTAGTACTGCTGCAGCTGTTGAAGCTGCGATGGAAGAGCTGGCGGTATAGAGTAAGCAGGATAACCTATTTGGGGCGCCATAGGTCCTACAGGCTGACCAAATCCGACAGTATTTTGCTGTAACTGGACGCTCTCACGCTGGAGCTTGAGCAGCTCGTGTTTCTTGTCGCGCCAGCGAGCCTCGTCAATAGCTCTCTGGCGCTCCTTCTGGCGCTCACGTCGCTCGTAGTTACGCCAGAAGTCGCCCTCACTGTTGCTCCTATCGCTCTCCGAGTCGCTATAATAACCGCCACGCCGGGCTTTTGAGCGCTTTTTTACTGGCACCTCTCCGACGCTTCAGCTGGTTGCCGCCGCCAGCAGGGCTCCGCTAGTAGTTGATGAGAGTTATCGGCGGCGCGAGGAGCTCAGCCTGGCCAGCAACGATCGCGTTCGCCTAGGACTTTGAGTCGGCAGCTCTAATAGCGTAGTGCTTGTGGTTGGGCGTTACCCAGCACTAGTTCCTAAAGTTTGTACACTCACTATTGCGACAGAGCTAGTGCTGATGAAGGCTTCTCTCCTAGTCCTGCGCTGACGACAAGCTCTCTACGCGCTGTATAGCCCTCGACTCGTTAAGGAGCTACTGTTAACGGCGCGTCTGCTTTTCTGGCTGTGGAGTCACCTCACCTACGTTAGACGATGGGTTGTTGAACGATTGATTACGCTTGAAGGCCTTTTTGAGAGCCTTAGCCTTGACGCGCACCTTAAAGGTAACCTCTACAAGCTGGACGCCCGGCGATTTGCTGACCCCTACGCACCCTCTGTGGGCGATCTCTAGCCATTTCGACGGACTACTCCACCAGAAAAAGCGTTAGTATAGCTATATACACGTATTTGTACAGCCTTACGACTTACTAACAGTTGTTCAACAGTTTATAGGCTGTTATCGACGTGTTACAGTCAAATTTACGATTTGTATGAGGCTCCCCGCGCGCGCAAATTCTCGGATGCCGCCAAGATTTCTACCGATTTTTGCACGCGATAGATTGACCCCGCACCCATGGTACAATCATTTGAAGCCGATTGTTAAAGCTGAGCTGTCAACTGCAGTTAGCAAAGTCCACATAAGCTTTGATGGCTGGACTACCAAAGGCGGCAAACGTGGCTTCTTTGGTGTTGTTGCTCACTACGTTAACACTAAGGGGAAGATTATGGACTTGCCTATGGCGCTGCTGTAGCTTACAGGCGTCTACAGCGGCGAGGCAATTGGGGAGTGCGTTGATAAGACGCTATTGTTGTTTAGTATAACGCCGCAGAAGCTGGGTTACTTTGTGTTAGATAACGCTGCAAGCAACAATGTGGCTATTAAGTACCTGGCTCAAAGGTATGGGTTTTTATCGTCTTGGCAGCGGCTCTGTTGCTGTCCCCATACTCTTAACTTAGTTGGCTAAACTTTTATGTTTGGCAAGGATAAAGACGCGTACGATAACGACCCAAGGTATGAGAAAGATGAGGAGAAGTTTATGGCTGAATGGCGACGGCTGGGTCCTCTAGGCGTGTTCCTAGACATTATTAACTACATTAGTACGCTGAAGCAGCACTTTAGCTTTGCCCATTTCCAGCACCTTGCGCATGACGAAGACCCTAGTAATAACAACAATTTACTGCTAGCTGTAGTCAAGGCCTGTGTCACTTGCTGGAACAGCTATTGCGCTGCTTTTAAGTGAGGCATTATTCTTAAATAACCTATTATAGCTTACGCAAAGCATTACAATAAGAAGATAGCTGATGCTGATAAGGCTGCACGCGATAATGGCAATAAGCTGTTATCTGCGCTGGCGTGGATGCGATTGGATGGCCTCACAGCTGCAGACTGGGCGGTGATAATTGACTATGTGGATGTTCTGCGGGGCGGCCGCTGAAAGTAGCCACTGAGCGGCTAGAGGGGCGTGGGAAGAAGCAGTATAAGCTTAACGGTCGCTTTGGCGCTATCTACGAGATTATACCTACTTTTGAACACCTGATTTGCTGCTTTTGAAGAGCGCTTAGTTACTTGGGAGAGTGTTGATTTTGAGCAGCTAGACGCACTAGAAGACCACATGGCCATTAACTTACGCGCCGCTGTCGCTAAACTAAAGCTTTACTACAGCAAACTAAGCGACTCCCCTGCCTACTATGCTGCAATTGTATTCTATCCCCGCTATTGCAACTACTGCAAAGTAGCATGGGCTAACAACCCAGCTCGATTGGTAGCGGCTGATGCTGCTTTTCTAGCAACTCTGGCGCCTCTATAACTATCGCCCAGCTCCTTGTCCGCAGCTGAAGCCTACAAAGTTACACACAAACGTGATTGACGACGCTATTAACGCTATAATCGAGGCAGAGAGCGACGACGAGGCAGACTATAGCGATGAGTACGAGCGCTGGCGTGCTAACGAGCTGCGTTGGAGTTGCGAAGATTTCAATTAATAAGGTAACCTAGTACGTTATTGGCTTAACCTACGCGGCAAGTACCTAGTGTTGGCGTAGCTGGCGCTCGATATAATGACTATACCCGCCTCTAGCTGTGAGTGTGAGCGACTTTTCAGCGAGCTTGGTGATCTGTTAGAGCCACGACGTCGCAAAATTGGAGCCAACTTGCTAGCAGCTCTATAGTGTGTGCGGAGGTGGATGGGAGTAGGTTTGATAGATGCTGACGACGAGATTGATGAAAGTATATTGACTGACTCTGCTGTTGACAGTTTGTATGGCGTATGCTAGCGGGATGATTCTATATAGTAATTATAGTACAAAGAGAAGATTTTAGTATATTACATATTTGCAAATCTATTAAATCTATCAAATCTATAATACTATCAAATTCCCCAAATCCAGCATAACGTCACCTATCGACAAATCAAATTAAATCCGCGCGAAGATTTGGCTTGATTTGATTGTTGACAATTGTGGAAGGGAGGCGGTGGGGGGGGTTGGGAGCTGGTGGTGTGTGAGGGGGCAAAGGGGGAGAGACTGGTGGGATTGATGGAGGTAGAGAAGAGAGGAGAGGGGAGGCGTTTCTTTTTTATACTGCCTGCGTGCCTGGCCGACATAGCTGGTTATGCTACGCTCTTCAATGTCCGAGCCAAGCTTCGTACCAGCCATGGACTCATGGACATGGCACGAAATCTTCTACGCCCTCTTGTCATTTTCTGGGTGGGGCTGGGTGTTGTTTTTTTCGGGGTTGCCGGAGATGGGTGGTGGTTTTGAGGGCTGCCGTAAGCCACTGTGTGCTTGGGGATTGCGGTGTGATATTCCAACGGGAGATTTTCTGGGTGCTCTGCCGGAGCCCAGTGCTACGAGGAGGCGTGATGGTGCTAGACCCCCTACCGGTGACCGTCCTTTCAGAGAGCTTAGTATTATTGTGCATTCGGAGTACAAAGACATGATGGTCGGCCCTTCCCGCCCCCCACCCCCCCCCCGCCAAGCGCAGGGCAAACACGCCCCACCATGGCCGGCATCGTGACCCTCGTCTGGGCCGCCGTCCGGTTCCCCTACCACTGCCTGCTTGCTGTCGCCATCTTCCTCCAGACGCGCGTGCACGCCCTCAAGATGCCAGGCGACGACGATGAAAAATTTCTACCACGACGACCCTGCATGGCGGGACATGGAGCCGCTGCCGCAAGATGACGGCGGCATGCATCCGCTGGCTGCGATTGCGTATACCGACGAGTACAGCGAGGCCATGGGCTACTTGCGCGCCGTCATGGCCAGGAACGAGTTCAGCAAGAGGGTGCTGGCGCTTACCGAGCACATCATCTCCATGAACCCTGCGCATTACACCGTTTGGTGAGTCCCGTTGCGTGCATGCGTCGCCACCACCGCAGCCGCGCATGCTGACGCCGCCAGGCTGTACCGCGCCCGAACGCTCCGCGAGCTGAAAGCCTCTCTGCGCGACGAAATCGAGTGGCTCAACCCGACGGCCCTCCAGCATCTCAAGAACTACCAGATCTGGCACCACCGCCAAACCATGATCGATGCTCTCGACTCCCCCGACGGCGAGCCCGACTTCATCTCCACCATGCTCGAGCAGGACTCCAAGAACTACCACGTCTGGAGCTACCGACAGTGGCTGGTTCAGCGCTTCAACCTGTTTGACAAAGAAGAGGAGCTCAAGTGGACCGAGGGCATGATCGAAGACGACGTGCGGAACAACTCGGCGTGGAACCATCGCTGGTTCCTGATCGTCGGAGCCAAGGGGTGGCAAGCTCGAGGACAAAGACGTTGTCAAGAGAGAACTAGAGTGGGTGGTACGGTCTCATCCATGTGAGACCAGGGCTGACCATGGTGCAGGTATGCCAAGTATGCGATCCGAAAAGCACCGCAGAACCAGAGCCCGTGGAACTACCTCAAAGGCATTGTTCGCGCCGCCCAGCTCCCCACGTTGACCCTGAAGGACTTCGCCCTCGAGTTCGCTGACATGCAGCGGCCCGACGACATCTATTCCAGCCACGCTCTCGACTTGCTCGCAGACATGTATGCTGAGGAAGAGCACAGTAAGGAAGAGGCGAAGAAGGCATTGGACCTGTTGGCCACCAGGGTACGATCCCATCCGCGCGCATTACTGGAAGTACCGGAAAGGGCTGCTTGAGGTACCCGAGACAGCGGCATAGGAGCCCGCGCAGGAGCACGACAGTACAAGCGTCAGATCAGCATCGATACCCGGTTGGCGTTACGGTTGGCAAGCAAAAGGTATTGGGTGGGCATGCTTGGACGGCATTTCAGGCGGAAAGGTATCCTATTTTTTCCCCCACGGGAACAGCGCAGTCGATAACAGAATACCGATTTGATACCTCTCTCTCCTCACCGAAGCCGCGCAATTCATGAAAAAAGGACAGAACTAGCAGTGGTTCCCCGCACCAGCCGTTTGGCGTGCTCCACCTGCGATACCTTATCACACCTAACCCCCAACACAGGCAACAGCTAGCAAGCTCACGATTCTAGATTCCCGAAATTTCGGGCGAGCCAGCTCCATGATTCGGGCGTAACAGGCCACGAAGCGCATGTGCACATGCACGCCCCATACGAAGCTTGGGAGGTCCATCGTCAGCACACATTAGCTCGACAGCAACATTCGAAGCGTCGCGATAACGCCGGGCGGTGAGGGCCGGCAGAACGCCCGTGTGGGTGCCGTGAATACCCGAGTCTGGGAAACCCAAACCATGTTTGGGGAAGGGACCCACTGCCCGCCAGCCCTGGAGTGCAAGCTACCACGACGTCCGCTGCATCCCCGTCATGAGGGAGTCATTTCACGCGAAGCGTTTGGTCGCATCGTGCCTTATCGGATTTTCTATAGGGTAATCTGGCGCTATTATAGGGTAATGGATTCATGGGTGCGCCGGGCTTTACCCACCGTGTGCAGTGTGGGCGCCCGTTGGCCAGCGGAGGAGCGTCCGCCGGAGTTTGGGGGGGGGGATGCGTATAAGAAGGGTGCACGATGGGTAGAAAAGGAGGGCATTTGCTAAGACCTATCTTTCTTGCTTTGGCCTTGCCGTGGCTGTTTTTCTCTTCTCTTTGCCCTGACGTCTTCTTTTCTGACCAGACTGCCGCTGTTGCTGCAACTTCCAAGCCCACAGCATATTCCACCATCAAGCATTACCTTACAGACTTTCAGAAGACAGCCATGGCTTTCCGAGACTTTCTGCAGAGCTCGCAGGAGCAGTCGAAGCCGTGGGTCGAGACGCCGCTCAGGGAGTCGTATGCGCTCTCCCAGGCTGCGGGATGGTACGGTCACACTGCAACGCCCTCCGCCCACCCTTCCCTTCTGTCCTGAGCTTTTCACCCTCTGGTGCCCGCCTTTCCCATACCCACCCATACCCACCTGTGATTAGAGAATTCTAAATCGTAGAAGCAGAATCTTCCTCAAGCTCGAGACGCTCCAACCCTCCGGATCATTCAAGTCACGGTACGCTTCACCCTTCTTCCCCCACCCTTCGAACCGGAAACTAAGACGTAGTCTCGCAGAGGCATAGGAAACTACCTCCTCCGGCGCATCGAAGAGCTCCCCTCGCACATCACGCATCCGCACATCTTCTGCTCGAGCGGCGGCAATGCCGGTCTGGCAGCCGTGCATGCGGCGCGCACCCTGGGCTTGCCGTGCACGGTTGTGGTGCCCTCGACTGTGAAGCCGTTGATGGTGAAGAAGATTCGGGATGCGGGCGCTTACGAGGTGTTGCAGCATGGGGATGCGTGGGCGGATGCGGACGAGTTTATGAGGAGGGAGTTGATGCCGCAGGTATGTACACCACCCTCCACACACACACCATACTTAGCACAGCGCTCCCCAACCCTTTCTTTCTTCTGGCACGCCGTTCCCACCTTTCCCCTCCATCCCATCTACCGTACCCACCCACCCACACAGTCCGCTAACCCCCCACCCAGGCCGGCTCAGCAGCCATCTACGCGCCCCCCTTCGACCACCCCGACATCTGGGCCGGCAACTCGACCCTCATGCACGAAATCGCCGCCCAAATGCCCCCTTCCACCCCGCCCAGCACAATAATCTGCAGCGTCGGCGGCGGCGGCCTCCTCAACGGCATCGCCCTCGCCCTCGACGACCTCGCCCCGCCAACCCCCCCAACCATCATCGGCGTCGAAACCGCAGGCGCCGAATCCCTCGCCGCTGCCATGCGTGCGGGCCACCTCGTTACCCTCCCGCGCATCACCTCGGCGGCAACGAGTCTCGGCTGCGCCCGCGTCACACAAATGACGCTCGATGTTGCGCAGCGACCGAACTTCCGCGGTGTTGTGCTGCCCGATGCCGAGGCGGCGATGGGGTGCTGGCGGCTGGCGGATGATGAGCGCGTTATGGTGGAGTTGGCGTGCGGGGTGAATGTGGCCCTTTGTTATGATGGGCGGTTGGAGAGGGCATTGGGGAGGAAGGTTAGTAAGGAGGAGTGTGTGGTTGTGGTGCTGTGTGGGGGGAGTAATGTTACGGTTGAGATGTTGGGGGAGTGGAGGAGGGAGTTTGCGTATTTGGAGGAGCAGACTACAAAGAGGGAGGAGGAGGAGAGCCGGGAGGTTGAGGTTGAGGTTGAGGCTGAGAGGGATGGGGTATCTGTGCCGATGCCGGCGCCGGTGCAGAGGTGGGGGGATGAGCAGGTGTTCCAGTTGCAGGGGAAGCTTTGAAGCGGCGAGCTCTGTGTGCGTGCTTTTATCATATATACAGTAATCTTCATAATGTCTTGCAAGCTTCTTTTCTGTTGCACTTGTTGTATCGTCCTGTATGTATGGATATTGAGCACACACGTGTTGAAACATACTTGGTTGGCTGCTGCTAAATCAAGACACCAAAGTCAACGACGCAAAGCAGCCAACTTGGAATCACTGTAATTCAGGTATAAATATATGATTCCACCACCACCAACCCCTCCTCCTACAACCCATCCCAACTCCCCCATCACCACCCCAACCTCAATACCCCAACTCACACGTTGTAACATCCTCCACAAAATGCCTCTCCCTTCCCCTCCTCGTCCACCACAGATACCACGGCGCAATCCAAATTTTAACCCGATGCCCCAACCACCCCGCATCCCCCACCGTCTTCACGACACTCTTACTCTCCTCAAACGCCGCATCCACCCTTCCCCTCCTCAACCGCTCATACGCCTCAAACGCCTCCTTAACGGGCCGCCGTCGTCCCCCGTCATTATCATCCTTTTTCTCCATCCACCGCCCCATACACCGCGCAAACAACACCCCATCCTCGAACACGATGCCGGTCGATTCGCCCTGCGGCGGCATCGCATGCGCCGAGTCCCCAATCAGCATCACTCGGTCCGTCGCCCACTTCCCGCCCTTGCTGAGCGTAAACACAGGCCAGAGAAAGAGGTCCTGCGCGTCCTCAATAACGTGCTCGATGAGCGGGTTCGCCGCGCCCGCGTACCGCTGCAGCATTTCCTCTCGCGTTTTCTGCGCGTCCGCCCCGCGCGCTTTCCACCCGTTGCGCGACGCAATGTCGGGTACTTGCATGAGGGCGCCCACGTAGATCGAGGCCTGGGTGGCGTCGTGGAACGACGTGAGCAACATGCCGCGGCGGCCGAGGTTCATGCCTGACGTTTCGAAGTGCGTTGCTTCGTAGCTGCCCGAGGCCGTCGTGCGGCGCGGCGAGAAGCCAAACGCATTACAGATGCCCGAGTAGATGGGTTTGCGGTCCGGGTCGACGTGCTTGAGGCGTGTGACCGAGTGGATGCCGTCGCAGCCGAGGAGCATGTCTGCGGTTACGGTGTCGCCGTCTTCAAAGGTGAGTGTGACGCTGTCGGCGTCTTCGTTGATGTCGATTGTTTTCTTGCCGCAGATGAGCTGGATGTTAGGATGCTTGGCGATTGCGGCGAGGACGCCTTTGAGGCTTTCGCCTCGGGTGATTCGGAGCGCGGTGAAGGGGGGGTTGCCTAACCCTTTGCCTTCTGGGCCGCGGAAACTGCTCTCGGAGAGCTTGGTGCCTGTGTAGAGATCGAAGATTTCGACGGCGTGGCATTCTTTGCCGTAATTGGCGGCGCGTATCTCTTCGAGTGCGCCGAGGTGCGAGAGGAGACGGAGGGCGTTTGGTGTGAGGTTCACGGCACCGCCGATGGTTGCTGACTCAGGCCGGATTTCGTACAGCGTTATCTTGGGGGGTGGCTGCGAAGTTGGAGTGAATATGGTGAGGGCAAGGGCTGTGGTTAGCCCAGCTATGCCACCCCCGAGAATGACAATATTGAGTGGTTCAGTCTTTCGAGACATGTTTGCCTGGTCTGGTGTGCCGTGGTGTTGCAGGTGGCCAGGGTTAATGTGATCACGTGATACCAAGTTGTCCCGGGGTCAGGTTCCTTCACGCTCCAGTTGACAGCGGCGACCCATAATATATCGACTCCGGCATGTGTACAATTGTATGAGATTGTCGCCGGGCGATGGTGCTGACTGTGCAACCTAGAAGTTATTGGGTTTCCTAGCACAAATCTCGGCAAAGGTTGGGGACCCGATGCTCCCGAGCCCGTTTGAAAATGGTATTTTCGATGGCTTCGTGTAAGTAGTAAGCCGGCTTGCTGCTACCTACTACTTGTAGTATAATGTTAATACTAGTCGACCTAAATCGGGTCACCTATACGGCCTAAAGATGTGACAGCAACACGCGGAGGCGATCGACTCTGATCTGCCAATGCCACCGCCCCGCAGAGTTTGGCTCCATGACTACCGTTCGCATTATTACATGAAATTCTGCTCGGCCCTCCTCTTCTCCATGATACGTATAGCCCTCTGCCGTCGCTCGTCGCGTAGCGAAATGAATATCTGCATTTGTCAGTCGCCAGCGGCCACACGCGGACCATGGGCATATACGCACCCAGAACCAGACCGTGAGCTCCACGAATCCGAACGCGAAGACGACGCTGTTCTTCAAATGGTCGCCCGCGCTCGCCGTGTACTGCGACCCGCTGCTCGCGAATACGCCCCCCTGCTTGAACGCGTACGCGTATCCGGTCAAGGCGAACAGAAAGGTGAGCCTCACAGGCGTCTGCGTGCCCCAGTAGGACTCGGTAGCCTCTTCCGACATGGAGAGCGCGGTGAGGTCGCTGATGCCGAGGAAGGCGAAGAGGACTGCGATGAAGGCTGTGGTTGCGGAGGGCTTCAAGAACTCGCGGGGCGTCGGCTGTGTGGGGTCAGTCGGGGCTCGGTCCTGGAGGCTGGAGGGCATAGGTGGCATGGCTTCTCCCAGCAGAAACACCATGTTTTGCTCTGCGATCATCTTCGGGTTCCGCAGCATCAATACGGCGAGGGTGACGTGGAAGAGCGACAGGGCGCGTATAATGGTGTACGCAGAGAATATCGCCATGACTGCGACGAATCGAAGAGACGGAACAACTCAAACAAACGCGTTGATTTGGATCGGGTGCTTCGGAGGGGAGCACCTCAGACCTCGAGCTCCGACCCGCACTCGCGAAGCCATGTTGCACCTTCCCAATCAAGACTAGAGCCACAATGATTGATAATGCCATCATATGTCGGTGCTCATCGTCACGACTGTGCTCTCTTCTACCAACCTTTGTCGTCTCGCAGCCATGGAGAAGCAGACAGAGCAACTGCGCGATGTGGAGCAACCACCTCCTTCGCCGTCTATCGCTACCCAGAAGCGGGGAAGCCATGCGATGAGCAAGCGATTCACCATTGCTGTTTTGCTTTCGGTTATCGCTCAATCGGTGTACTACTTTCGGCATCCGCTGTCAGACCTGTTGCACAGAGCCTCGTGCCATCCCGCCTTTGGCCAGCTTACAGTTGAACAGCGAGCGCAGAGGCTACTAGAAGAAAATCCACTTATTGGTCCGAGATACTGCTTGCACCGTAGAAGAGCATCTGCTAACTGCTCCTAGACGGTCACAATGACTTGCTGATATCACTCCGTGGAAACTTTCGAAATCACATCTATGGAGACGAGTTTAAAGACAAGTTCGAAAACGGCGGCTTCCCGCAGCACGTAGATCTGCCCAGGCTGGACAAAGGTATGCAGGGCGGTGCCTTTTGGAGTGCCTTTATGCCTTGCCCGGCTGGAAACGGGACTGATTTCTCTGATGAGAGATATGCACCCAGTAGGCGTTATTACACTCTTGTGAGACCCATGCCATACTGAACATTCTAGTCGTACGCCTCACTCTTGAGGCCCTCGATACTTTTAATCGCTTGGGACAAGCTTACCCCAAGTACTTTACTCCGACGCCTGACAGCTATGCCGCACTCAAAGCTTTCAAACAGGGCCGACTTATCTCGCCAGTCATCATTGAAGGCCTCCACCAAATCGGTAATTCGATTTCCACGCTCCGCCTGTACCATCAGTTAGGCGTTCGATATGCTACTTTGACCTGGAATTGTCACAACAAGTATGCAGATGCCGCTATGGAATCAGGACCAAATTTCGAGCCCAGGGTCGCTACACCTTACTGGAAAGGCTTAAGTCCAGCAGGTCGTGATCTAGTGAAGGAGATGAACCGCCTAGGTATGCTGGTCGACCTTGCTCATGTCAGCCCCGGTACGATGCGGGATGTTTTAATTGGCAACGGCACCGAGGAATGGAAAGGTAGTCTCGCTCCTCCGATCTTCAGTCACAGCTCCGCCTACGCAATCTGCCCACATCCTCGCAATGTCCCCGACGACATTCTTCATCTCGTCAAGAAGCGCAATTCCATCGTGATGGTCAATTTCAGCCCCGGATTCATCTCGTGCCGCCGTGGTAAAACTCCGCACGACGTTCCCGTGTCTGAACCGGAGCATGCTACTCTACACCAGGTCGTGCGCCACATTAAACATATCGGAGAGCTCATCGGATATGACCACGTTGGCCTCGGTACCGACTACGATGGCATTGACACAACGCCCGAGGGCCTTGAAGACGTGTCCAAATTCCCCGACCTGGTAGCTGAGCTTCTCCGGCAGGGCATCAGCGATGTAGATGTAGGGAAGATCGTGGGCAGAAATATCTTGCGGGTTTGGAGAGACGCCGACGAGGTCGCTGCGGAGTTGCAGAAGAGTATGAGGCCGCTCGAAGACGATGTACAGAATCCGTGGTAGTTCAGGGCTGGATACTGCGCCTTGCGATCTTATATCGTATGACTTCTCTTGACTTCTGGTGAGGGCATCGCAGACCGAGCATTCTCCAGAACAAAACATGGCCCAGACTGTAGGTCCTGGCCTGAGACTGAACAACCCATCACGAACCATCTCCAATAGAAGTTCCTGATGCTAAATTCGAGTTCCAAGGCTCGTCGACCTGGAACGTCGTGTCGCGGATGGATAGCGGGAAGGCGGTGAGGCTCAGCCACAGAGCACCGTATGCCTAGCCCTTGGCGCAAAGAACACAATCGTACGAGAGTATCCTGATTCTCTTGGGCCGTGATACCTGCTCAAAGTATAAGTACGTATATAATAGCAGGCTCGTCGCGATGTTGGGAATACATAGTTTGTTTCACCTCGACCTCTCCGTCGTACTTGCCCCTCTTTAAACCAAGCAAGCGCGAACCACCCTCGTGCAACTTCACAGTGTTCACCCGCAACTCCGCACCTCACCTGACCACTTTTGATCTAATCTTCAAAACCCCATCCACGCAAACTTCTTGCCAGGAAACAGCTGCAAACACCCAAAATGGAAGAGCCACGCCTTAAGACGAGCATCGCCATCCTCGGTTGCGGCGAAGTTGGCTCGACGCTTGCCTACACCTTGCTCCAGAACCCCATCTGCAGCGAGGTCATCATGGTCGATCCCAAGACAGAGCTATTGCAGGCCCAGGTGAGGGATTTGAGTGATGCAACGTATGGCGGGCGGGCCGCGACTAGGATTAAGGCTGGGACGCACAAAGAGGCTGGCCAGGCGGATGTTGTGGTTATTACAGCGGGAGCGAAGCAGAAGCCTGGTGAGTTATGCGGCGGATATTTCTCTTTCGTTGTATCGCGTTCACGGGGGCAGCCTTCGGCTCGACAAGACAACCTTTGTAGATATGGAGGCCAAAACACGTTTGCTAACGCAAATCAGGTGAATCTCGTCTCTCTCTCCTCAGCCGCAACCTGCACATTCTCTCCTCAATCTTCACATCGATGGCGCCCATCTCACCCCACACTATCCTCCTTCTCGTCGCCAACCCTGTTGACATTCTCACCCACTTTGCCCGCAAGCTGTCCGGTCTCCCCGAATCGCAAGTCGTCGGTACTGGAACCAGTCTAGACTCTGCCCGCCTCCGAGGAATCCTCGCCCAGAAGGCAGAAGTCAGCCCAAGCAGCATCGATGCGTTTGTTCTGGGAGAGCACGGCGATAGCCAGTTCATTTCGTGGAGTAACGCAAGCATCGGGTCGACGCCATTGCATCTTGCCATGCCCGGCGTGCTTACCGACGAGTTCAAAAACGATATCGCGGACCACACGCGCGGCGCAGCTGGTGCTATCATTGCAGCCAAAGGCTGCACTGCGTACGGTATCGGCAATGTTGCGGCCAGCATCTGCAAGTACATTCTCTTTGACAGCCGCACGGTGCGTCCGTTGTCATTCTACCAACAAGATCTCGGATGCTGTCTCTCGATGCCAGCGGTCATTGGTCGGAAAGGTATATTGAGGGCGATGCCGATTCAATTGAACGAGGAAGAGCAAAAGCTGTTGCAGGATTGTGCGGAGGGATTGAGGGCGGTTATTGAGGGTGCGGAGAAGGAGCTCAGTGCTGATGACGAGCTGAGGAAGGCTTTGGAGAAGCATGCTTGAGGTACAACTGTACGTGCACCCTCACATACAATGACCATTTTTGGGGCGCTATGCCTACCTAGGCTATGTAGCCAGTTCAGTTTATATCACGTGACCTATTCGTAGTAGATACTAATGTAATAGAATGCTTTCAGTTGCTTGGCTCTTCTCCTAACCCTAAAACTTAACTAAAATTTAACTTTAGTAGCTAATTTAATAGCTTTTTATATAGCTAATTTAATTAATATAAAATATTTATTATATAACGTGGTTCACCAGCGAGTGACCCACACCAGTGAGCGCGCCACCTTTGCCAAGACCCCACCATCACCAACAATACCATCATAATACAACCACCTACCATGTCTTCTAAGCTAAGCCATCTAATAAAGCTTGGTTACTTATTGCTATTAGAGCTATTAAACAAGACCTAAATCTTACAGAGCGAGCAGCAGCAGGGCTGTATAACGTTAATCGCAGAAAACGCTCAATTAAAGACGCAACAGAACAACTGCACGACGCGATAACCTACCTAAATTAAAGAATTTTACTCTCCTTAAGGAGCAGGCGCTTGTTAATTATATAATTGAGCTGGACACGCGTAGATTCCCTCCTACGAAGCTTATGATCCGCACAATAGCCGATTCACTACGTTTATAGAGAGGAAAGCCACCTATTAGCATTAACTGGACAGACAGGTTTATCAAGCGCAGACGTGAAGTTAAAACGCGTTAGTCTCGGTCATACGATAACTAGAGGGCATAATAGGAAGATCCTAAGGTTATAAACGCGTGGTTTAAGCTTGTAGAGGGCATCAAAGTCAAGTACGGTAGTACGGATAAGGACACCTACAACTTTGATGAATTAGGCTTCCTAATAGGGGTTATAGGGTCTTAGCTTGTGGTTTATAGCATTAGAGAGGCGTGCGAAACCTAAATTGATATAGCTAGGCGACCGCTAGTGGATTACAGTAATCTAGGGTATCTGCGCTGCTAGATAGGCAATCCCTCCCTTTATTATCTACGCTAGCTAGCAAGCGTTACATCTCCACCTAGTACAAAGACGCGTTAATTCCTGGCGATTAGGTAATCGCTGTTAGCGAGAGAACGGCTAGATAAATAACAAGCTTAGTATTGCGTGGTTTAAAACACTTTAACGCGCATATAAAGGGACGCGCTAAAGGAACCTATTAGCTACTAGTTATTAACGGCTATAAGAGCCATAACTTAATTAAGTTCTAGGATTACTGCAAGGAATATAAGATTATTACTCTCTATATGCTGCTATATTTGTCACACCTGCTGCAGCCGTTAGATGTGGGCTGTTTTTCTCCCCGCTGAAGAAGGCATATAGTGCTGAGATCTTGGGCTTGGCGCGTCGGCTAATACCGTGCCCGTGCGCGTAACGACCCACGTCGCGTAACGACCTAGGAACAACGCGCTCACTACTTTAAAAATGAGGGTATTGCAAATAGCTATAATAGCTATTATTACAAGATTTTGTAGTAGAGTAGTAAACAAAGGCATGCGATTAATTTGTACTATCTAAATTTACTTAGAAGGTTAACATTGCGGCCACAGCGGGTGGTAAAAGCTAGGGCAGCTAATACAGCCTGTGATGCCTCCTTAGCAGCTGCACTAGCACTACGTTATTTCTAACGCTTGTTAGCTTAAGTAGAGGCTTTTAAGGCCTTGCGCTTGCCCTTTTAAGATAGTTGTATAGCTTTTTTAGCGTTGCGAGAGCTGCCTTCTAGCGCTCGCGTTTAGCTGCCTTGTCAGCCTTCTCCTTCTCTCCCTCACCACCTTAGCTGCCTCTCTCGCCACACGCCTCTCCTCTGCCTCCTGCTCTTAGAGTAGCTTAGCAGCAGCTTAAAGCTCCTTCCTGTTAGCCTTTGCAAGCTGCCTATTATGCTCTTCCCTCTGCTTTACTATCTCTTATGCACGTGCCTCTCTAATCTTGCGCAGAGACTAGAAGACGGCACTACTATAGTACTCCTAGCGCTACTGCAAGTTAAGAGGTTTACTGCGCTTCTTATGCTTCTTCTTAGTAGTAAGAGCCTCTCTTAGGCTATTGTTCTTATAATGTAGCAGTTTGTTTTGTACTTAGAGTCCGTGTGGAGCGTTTAGGAGAGCGACTTTAACTCTTCTGCGGTAGTATCCTTCACTGCAGAGCGTACGAGACGCTCCATCTAACGCCAGTCGCTCTCCTTAAGCGCTGAGGGGCCTGCTTCGCCTTTATCTTGCTTCCTAGAGCTCTCTCTCTTAAAGCGTTTAAGTATAACCTCTAGGTCTATAGGCCATATACTAGTAGCTTTAGAGGACTTAAGGATAGTCTCTGTCTTAAATAAGGACTCCCACGCTCTCCAGAACAGTGGGAAAAAGTCCCCCTTCTTGACTGGTACTAGCCCTTGGCTCCTCTGGAGGTGGGTGGAGAGCTCCTTAGAGTAGGCGGTGGAGAGAGGTTTAAACATAACAACGTTAAGAGGTTAAAGCGTATAGGTAAAGTAAGGGGGAAATATAGCTAGGAGTATGCAATAGGATTTGCAGTAGTCGATAAACTCCTTTGTAAGGTAACTACTATAGCCGTTAAGTATAAGGAGACGCCAGTCTCTCCTACAACGCGCTTTCTGCTTCGTGCAGCGATCAAATACCTGCTCTAGCCACGCTAAACTAATGTTGTTATTCGTCTATCTAGATAGAGATAAAGCTACAAAGACGTTGTGTTGCCTAGCTTTAATAGTGTCCACCTAAGCTGCCTGCAGTAAGCTGTTTACTAACTAATAGATAAGACCTGGCGGTAGAGCCTCCCTATTAGCGCAGACAGCTGCTAAGAGGGTGATCCATTTATAAGAGCTATTTTAGAGTGCCGCCTACACCTCTTTTCGCTCCTATATCTAACAGCTAAACACTTGTTTTAAGCGTCCTATTATACCTATTATAAAGCCCTTCTTATTTATATTGTAGGAATAGCGCGGCTGTATGTTGTACTGCTTTATCTTCTAATATAGCAAGTTAAAGTATATAGCTTATACTTAACGTTTGAATTAGCGTTGTAGTAGAGAGAGTTAATTCTAGATGTCTATTTAGAGATAAGATGGTGGCTGTGTTAGTTAAGAAAGCGGGTAACCTAAGCGTCGCTTACAGGCTCTGTAGCTGTTAAGGATGCGAAATTTTGTATTATCTCTCTTATAGGAGGCAGCCCTCTCTTTATAAGGTCTTTAATATAGCTTATAAGCCCTAACTCTTATTATGGGCTGAGTACTTGTTAATCGCAATGCTTAGCTTCCTGTGGGCGCTGACAGCCTTAGTGTCTTCGGCGCAGCGTACTGTGCGGTACACCAAACTGGCGAGCAATTTTTCTGGTATATAAGTTGTTCTTCTGTTTAAGCGATTCGATTGCTGCGAGCGCATTGTTAATTAGTGCCATAGTGGTGGAGTTATGACGCGTTGAAGTTTGGAGCTTGTCTGGTGTTTTGGTGTTCCTGGGTCGTTACGCGACGTGGGTCGTTACGCGCACGGGCACGGTAACCCATATCGTGTTTGATCACGTAATGCACGCTATCGCGTAATGCACGTTTTCGGCAATTTCCGCCCATCCACAACTTGAAGCTGTACAGCTTGTATATATTGTAAAATCGTCGGATTTTCTAGAGTAATAATCAGAAGAGCTTATTTAACAAATATAGCCCTTCTATTGGCTACCTGTAGCGCTCTGGGAGGCGTATTTGACGTGTGCGCGTCGTGGGCGCGCGATCTCGGGCATCTCGGGCTCGTCAACTTTGACAGGCTGTAACTCAGGCTGTACAAGCTCAATATCCTTTGGATTTTTTGCTGGAGGCTTAAGGCTATGTTGATTACCCTTTTAGGAAGCTTTGAGCTCATCGCGGAGTTGTTTTTCAATTGCGCGGGCCTCTCGCTTTTCTTGAGCTTCAATAGCCTTCAGCTCGCGCTCGCGAGCGCGCTCTGCTTGAGCCTGAGCCCTTTTCAAGGCGTCGCTGTTGCAAGAGGGCTTGCTTTTCAAGCTTGCTCTGCTCTCTGAGCTGGGACTGGATGTCCTTTTGAAGCTGTATCTCCTTCTCCTCCGCGTCCTTTTGTGCCTGCCAGTCGCGAGCCCTCTGGACCTTAGCTGGCGACCAGAAAATCGCGCCACCGTTGTAATCCTCCGGCGTCTCGAGCGCCAGGGCCTTACCCCGCTGGCGGCGCTTGCGCTCGTTAACGAGGGTCTCTTTGAACTGAGTATTTTCGTGCTTAAGGATCTAATTTTTCGCTGAAATCGAGTGGAGCGTACGCGAGAGTTTGGCAGCCTGAGACTCGTAAATATCTCCAACAACTTAACGTAATAAGCCCTCGATTTTACGCCAGTCGCTGGCGCTAAGGACCGACGTGCTGCTCTCGCTTGAGCTGGGGCGCTCAGGCTCGCGAGTTTCAAATCGCTTGAGGATCCTGTCGGGATCTAAGGGCACGATCCCAGTAGCCTCAAAGGCCTTAAGGACCGTTGCTGACGTTAGCGCGCGCTCCCAGGCGGCCCAGAATATCCTGAAAAAGTCCCTCTTTGTAATGCTGGAGAGGCCCTGGCAGGCGTCCATAAAGCTCGCGAGGCCGTTGCTGTACGCGCTCGCGAGAGGCCCAAAGACGCCCACATCCAGCGGCTGAAGCGTATGGGTGCTGTGAGGCGGAAATATTGCCAGCAGGATCTTATTGGCGTCGCAGAAATCGATAAAATCCTTTGTTACGTGAGATCCATGCCCATCAACAATCAAGAGGCGGTACGACGTCCTTGCCTTTGCTTTCGTCTCGCGGTTAAACACCTGTTTGAGCCAGCTGAGCCCGATATCGTTATTGGTCCATCCTGAGGGCGAGGAGGAGAAAAAAGCCTTGTGGATTTCAGGGTTGAAATCCTGGAGCCAGGTGTCTTGTACGTTGCCAGAGGCTGCCTGATAAATAAGGGCAGGTGTAAGGGTAGAGCCGTCGGCGCAAATACAGGCTATTAAAGTTATCCACTCTCGTGATTGCCGTCCTAAAGCATTAATTTAAACTTCCCACGCTCGTATTGCTCGCGAGAAAAGACGCGCTTCGATTTAGAGAGGATTCCAATAAGAAATCCCTTCTCATCCATATTGTAAATATGGGGTGCGTCAACATTGTATTGCTCAATTTTTTTAGCTAATAGCTTGAAGTACAGCGCGTACTTAAAGGCCGAATCAGCTCTGCAGCGTAAGGGCGTCGATGCCGGATGTCCATCGCGATATTAAGTCAAGTTTGTGGCGCTCAATAAAGCGCGACGGCCAGCAAGTCCCAACGTATTTTCCAGCTATTTCTAACGCGAAGTTTCGTATCATATAGCTTGTAGGAGGTAGCCCTCGCGCTAAGAGGTCTTGAATATACTGTACGAGCGTTGCTTCCCTGCGTAGCGTTGAGCATTTGTTAATTTTCGAGCTTACGCGCCATCGATAGGGTTTTACTACGCGCGCGCCGCGACAGAGTTGACCAGCTAACCCCAAATCTTTGGGCGATTTCTGTATACGTAAAATGTTCTCCTAGTTTTAGCGATTCGATTGCCGCAAGAGCCTCGTCGATTGGAGCCATATTGGTGGAGTTATGGTGGGTTGAATATTTCGCGATTTTGGTGGGGCGCGCGTGCATTACGCGATAGCGTGCATTACGTGATCAAACACGATACCATGGTGCGGGGTCAATGCGCGCCGAGCCTCAATGCGCGCTCAACACGAAAACACCTCAAGCTTCAACACCACCTATCGCTACCAATATGGGGTCAATTGAGGCTGCGCTTGAAGCGATACAATCGCAAGAACCTAGAGACTCTATCAACTATACAAAAATCGCGAAGGAGCATAGCGTTGTACGCTCTACGCTCACCCGGAGACACCAGGCTGTAACGCAGTCGCGTACAGCTGAGGGAATCAACCGACGAAAACTTCGCCCTCAACAGGAGCAGGAGCTTATACGCTATATCAAAAAACTCACTTAGCAAGGCCTACTACTTACACAGCAAATAATCTAGAACTTTGCAGCCTATATAGCCAAAACAAGCGTTAGCATATACTAGGTTAATTAGTTTGTTAAGCGACACAGCATTGATCTAGTTTCAAGATAGATAGCTAGAATGGACAGCAATCGCTACAAAGCCAACTTAGAGACAAAGTACAGCCTATATTTCAACCTACTACAGTAGAAAATTAGCCAATACGATATTAAGCCTCAGCACACGTACAATATGGACGAAAAAGGCATCCTACTAGGCATTACTACTCGCTCAAAGCGGATCTTTAGTAGGCAGCTGTACGAGAGCAAGGAGGTGAGGCAGGCTATTCAGGATAGTAGCTATAAGTGGATTTCGCTCCTAGCCTGCATATGCGCCGACAGATCGGCTCTAGATCCAGCCCTCATCTATTAGGCTGCCTCAGGTAGCCTACAATTAAGCTAGGTTAAAGAAATTAACCCTTAGGAACACTTAGCCTTTATCACCTTATCGCCTTCTAGCTAGATAAATAATGAGATAGGCCTCGCGTGGCTTAAGCAGGTGTTCGATCGCTGTACTAAGGAGAAAGCTAGATACTCCTACTAACTACTTATCCTTGACGGCTATAGATCCCACTTTACTATAGATTTTATTAATTACTGTGACTGGAATAGGATACTCCTAGCTATATTTCCGCCTTATTTAACGCATATGCTACAGAGCCGCTTAACGTTATTATATTTAAGCCTCTCTCTACTGCCTACTTAGCTAAGCTCTCAGCCTTCCTACACAGGTGCTAGGGACTATCGTCAATCGCAAAAAGAGACTTCTTTAGCCTATTCTGGAGAGCTTAGGGTAGCTTGTTCAGGAAGCTATTAATTATTAAGGCCTTTAAGGCTACTAGCATATTACCACTTAACCTAGAGGTTATACTTAAGAGATTTACTAAGACTAGCCTACCTAAGTGGGAATTAAGAGAAAGCTCAACCTTAGTACTTAGCGCGTCTGATTGGAGGAAAATTGACCGGCTCCTAAAGGCTGCATTAGATATAGGGAATAGTAATAAGGCAAAGAAGCTAAGCCGAACAGTGCACTCAATTGCCGTACAAAAACAGCTACTACAGTATGAAAATAAGGGACTAAGAGCAGCACTAGGCAATAAGAAGAGGCGTAGGAAGCGTTGCAAGCCTTTGCTGGATAACTAGCCTACTAAGTACTTAGGGGGTGCTGTTTTCTAGTCCCTAAGGAAGGTGTAGGAGGCACGTGATCGTCTATAGTAAAAAGAGGCTAAGGCAGAGCAGCTAGTACTCTAAAAAACTAAGGCAGCTAAGGCTTAGAGGGCTAGCTAGCAGCTGAAGGCTAGACTACTTTAAGAGAAGCGCGTTGCAAGGGCTGAGGCTTAGGCAGCTTGAGCGAAGGCAAAGGCGGATTAGGCAGCTGAGCGAGCCTAGAAGCAGCAGGCTCGCAGGGCTCAGCAATACTACAAGAATTGTATAAAAATAGCTACTAAGAAAGGTAGCAAAAAGGCATTAAGGCTACCTAAGCAGGGCATAAGGGAAAAAAAGCTTATTAATAAGGCTATAGATGCTGCTAAGGCCTTAGGTGCTGCATCACAGCCTCTACAGCCTTAGTCGCGCCGGGGCCGGAATATTAGAACTCCGAGTAGATTTTTATAGCTATAATTAATTATTAAGATTTATAGACCTTATCACCAGAAATTCTTATAATAATAGCAATTGTAGGGAGCTCTGCAGCTTCAAGTTTAGCTGAGCTGGTTTTTGGTGTTGAGCGCGCATTGAGGCTCGGCGCGCATTGACCCCGCACCCATGGTATTACAAAGATCGAGTTCCTCCTAGCCTTTAAAACCGCGTTTTTGAAGGTTTTCTCTACAGAGACAATTAAGGGTGGTTTTCGTGGTGCTGGGCTAGTCCTATTAAATCTAGAGGAGGTGGTGTTGCAGCACCTTAACATCCGCATCCGTACACCTAGTCTGCCCATTGAAGAGCCTACCACCTAGGAGTCTAAAACACTAAGTAACCTACGCGAATTTAAGGCGCAATTAACACTAGTTCGCAAGAGAATTAGAGATTACTTTAATTTATCACCAACTTTAACTATGCAGGTACTTAAGAAGCTTAAAAAAGGCGCTCTAAGTGCAATGCATAGTTAGGTACTAGTGTTAGATAAAATTACAGGCCTTCGCAAGACAATTAAGGAGACTATAAGGCGAAAATCGCGTAAAAGGAGGTATATCTAGCATCAGGGATCATTTACAGTAGCAGAGGGATCTTAGCTAGCCACTCCTAAGGACGCTAGTGGACAGAAGAAGGGTAAACAGTTTGTTAGGTACTAGTTGCGCTGCAACAGGGCTATTAACTTAACGGCGTTATAGCATCTGCAGGCAACCTAGACACAATGCGCAAACCTGCTAGGGAGTTAAAGAGGAAGAATCTAAATTAGATGCATTAACTTAGTATATATTTTCAAGTAGTGTTGCGACGCAGTCTGATAATGAATAAAATGGTTTAGTGGGGTCTTGGCAAAGGTGGCGCGCTCACTGGTGTGGGTCACTCGCTGGTGAACCACGTTATTTTAACTTTTATAATTTACCTTTTTATATAGCCTAGTAAATAGGTATAGGTTAGAATAGGGTTATGTCTTATAATTTTTTTTTGCGACTAAGAAGTTTCTAATAAAAATATTATAATAATAGTAAATATTTCTTCTACTATTATATATATAGAAAAGTATTTTAAGGCGTTAATAAAAAGGGGTTTATTTTATATAAACTAGGTTAGATTAGAGTTAAGATTTTATATAATCTAATTTTACTCTAACCTAATCTAGCTTATATAAGATCTAACTCTAATCTAATCTATAGTTTTTTTTTTATAACTAAGAAGTAGGCTAGTAAATAGGTTCGGGATATCTAGGTTAAGTATAGGGTTAGGTTAGGGTTATATAGACTATAGGTATAGGTTAGGTTAGATTATATAGACCTTAGGTTAGGTTAAATTAATTATATAAGACCTTAGTTTAATTTAACTTAGTTTAATATTATTTAAAATATATTTTTAATTAATTATAATAGCTATTTACTAAACTCCTTTTTATTAACACTATAATAAAAAAAGTTTTAAGTAAGTATAAGTATCTAGAGTACCTAAGTAGCTCTAAGCATACCTACACACGTCTACGCACTAAATATACTTATAGCGCACTAGTAATACTATTTTTTTCTTAGTGTATATATGCGTAAAGTTATATAAAAATACGCACTTATACTACTAGTGTACCTAGAGTACCTAGAATATATAGGGCACGTATATTATTAAAATAATACTATTTAATTAGTAAATAAAGCTTTTTAAATAGCTAGAATTTTTAAAAAAGCTTAGTAAGCAGCTTACTAAGCTTTAAAAAAGATTTTTAAAGTATAAAGTTAAAGTCTCTTACTAAATAGTAATTACTAGTTAATATAATAGTACTAATTACTAGCGTATTATATAGAACTGCTACCTAACTCTAAATTCTAGATTATATAGGTTTAAAAATAGAAAAAATATAGTTTTATAATTATTTAAAAGAAATTAGATTAGGCGAAAATTAGTAGCTTAGTAAAGAACACTATTTTAAAAAGTTTAAACTATAATAACTTTTTAAACTACTTTATTATTATTATAACTTTTTTTTTATAATTATCTTTTTTTTTACGCTCTTTTTAATTACGAAGTTGGAGGCTCTGCTTTTTTTATTATGTTATTTAAGATAAAAGCCTTTTATTATGCTATCTCTAAATAGTTAATTTAACGCTATACATAACTTTTTTAAAAATTTATATAATAATTTATTAGTACTATATTTTTATATAATAATATTCCGTAATATATATAATAACTAGTAAATTAAAGAGGTTTTTATTAATTACTAACTAATTACGTAATAAAATAGTATTTTTAAATTAAATAATTAAAAACTAGTATTTTCTCTATTAATCTATTAAAAAACTAAAATTATAGCTTTACTAGTAAACAAGTTATAAAGCTTTTAAAAAATTACTTATTCAGGCTATTTGTATACATTTGCGTAAGTCTGCGTATATCTATATATCTCTAAGCATTTTTGTGCTAGTAAATTGCTTATACAAAAATACGCATATGTAAAGAATCAAAACTTAAGTTCGAAGAAAATATAAAATTAAAGCTATTTTGTGTATATACGTGGGGGGCGAGCTTATATGGCGGGGTACCGCGCTAGCGACGCGCTAGTGGGTACTGCCGAGGTAACGCCGAATCAATCCATCACACATAAATATATAAGTCTACGCACGTCTATGTATAATTCGCATAGTTAAGTAGAAAAACTTTTCTAATATATACCTTAAAACGCTTTTCTGTGTTAATAATAGTAGAAGGAATAACTAGTATTATTGTAATATTTTTTATTAGAAACCGCTTAGTCGTAAAAAAAAACAAACTATAGCTATTTATTATAGACTAAATAGGTACTCTAGAGTTAGGCTAGAGTTAGAGTCTTATATAAGTAGGGTTAGGTTAGGGTTAGAGTCTTATATAAGTAGAGTTAGGTTAGAGTTAGGTTAGATTTATATAAGATCCTAACTCTAACGTGTTCGATCACTCATCCGCGCACCCCACCAAAATCGCGACGCGTCTTCCTACAATTGCTCTTCAACAACGCAATAAATATAGGTAGTAAATAGATTTATTAAGTGCGCGCTATCTAGTAGTACACTGAGTCCTTGTATAACCTTATTCATAGCACTTACTGCAGGTTGGCGGTGCTCGAGGCCTACTTAGCTGCCCTACCTGCTCTACCTGCTGCTAGAGCACCCTTTCGGCCTCTGCAGCAAGTAATTAACCTTCCTCTACCTGCATAGCTCCTCTACAGGCTATATACTGTTAGCGCTGCTGCTCTTTACGCTGCCGCCGCTAAATAGCCTATTAGAGCTTCCTATTCTCCTCTGCAAGGATTGTTGCTGAATTTATCACAAGTTAACACCCTTTAATAAGCTAGCGGATAGCCTAGGTAGTAGGGCTCTACAAAGGCCAACTAAGGCAGTCCTAGATAAATCAAGCCTGCTGCTCTAGCTAAGCAGTAGTATGCGGCGTCTCTAACGTCCATGCGACCTCAGCGTTGGCCGCTACCCCTGGCGGAGACAGCGTCCTAACCACTGTCAGCGACGACAAGACGCGTTCTGGACAGGCTGGGACTAGCCCTGTCGCCCGAAAGCCAGCCTGGATATTCTGCTCTGACAAGACTGTCTCTCTGATGCCTGGGTATCTGTAAGAAGTCCTGCTTGTCAATGTGGAAGACGTGTTGTCGCGCAAGCTCGGACACTTGGTGGCCGTACGCAACCTTAAGAGGCGAGAAGCAGCCAACATCGAGCGGCTGGAGCAGGTGCGACGTATGAGAGGGCATATAGAGCGTAATAATCTTGTTCTCTGCGCAGTACTTATCGAACTCAGCCGTTGCGTGGCTGCCGTGGCCGTCAAGGATGAGTAGTCGGTAGGGCCCTATCGTACGGGCTTCAGTATGTCGGTGGAAGTGCTTTACCCACTCGAAGCCTAGGTCGTCCGTAGTCCAGCCGTTGTCGCTAACAGCGATAGTCCAATCAGGTGGTAGGCCTTGATACTAGCTAGCTTGGTGGAGCTTCCCTTTGCAGGATTACGAAGGGTGGGATAGACCAGCCAGACGCGTTAATACACTTAATCGTTGTTACCCACCCGCGATCACCTGGCTGTATAGTCGCCGCACGGCCGACTATCTCAGAGCTTGTAACAACTTTTGACGTCGCAGCGATACCTATCAAGAAGCCAGTCTCGTCAAAGTTGTAGATATCTGTATCGAGGATGCCGTATGACTGGCGCGTCTCCTCTACGAGCTTGAACCACGCGCGGATCGCGACAGGGTCTTTAGATCTTGCGCGCTGTAAGTGGAACTTGCGATTCCACTTAGTCTGGAGCTCTGCCTGGCGCTTGACAAAGCGCGACACCCACTTCTCGCCGACTGATTGTGGAGGTGGCTCTTGGCCCCGCGCGGCGAGCAGATTGTCTGCCATTCGTCGTACGTTGATAATATGGGGCGGAAATCCGCGTCGGTCGAGGTCTAGGATCCACTCTACTAGGGATTGCTCCTCAGTAGGGTGTAGCTTTCGTTTCTGAACGTTGGCGATAGCTTGAGGGCGAGCACCTCTGGTACGGTCGCGGATAGTCGTTTTAGGGACATTATATAGTCGCGCAGCCTGGCGGCGACTCTTAACCTGCTTATTCTGAATCACCTGCATTGAGAGACTAAGTCTCCCTTCTTTTTAAGCCTGCTGGACGTGCTAGGGGAGCGGCATTGCGAGAGTTGTGAGAGGACGCGTCGCGATTTTGGTGGGGTGCGCGGATGAGTGATCTGCGCGGATGAGTGATCGAACACGTTAACCTAATTCTACTTACGTAAGACTCTAACTCTAACTTAACCTATACCTATTTGCCAGCCTACTAAGGAGTTTCTAATAAGAATATTATAATAATAGTATTTTTTATACCTAATTACCTTTTTTTACGCTCTTTTTAATTACTAAGTAGAGTTTAGGAGCTTTGCTTTTTTTTTATATTATTTAAAATAAAAGTCTTTATTATTCTACCTCTAGATAGAATTAACGTTATATATAATAATAGTAATTATTTCTTCTATTTTATAGATATATAAAAGCGTTTTTTAAAGTTCTAAGTAGCCTCTTCGTGAAAATTTTACATGTGGGAGCTTCGCGCCAAGACAGCCAAGCTCGCTTAGCAGTTCGAACGCGCATTTTTAATTGCCTTTTTATGCTCTTTTTAGTTACTAGGTAGGAGGCTCTGCTTTTTTTATTATATTATTTAAGATAAAAGCCTTTGTTATTCTATCTCTAGGTAGATAATTTAATAATATATAAAAGCATTTTAAAGTATAATCTAATCTATAAAATATCTATTTATACTATAATATATATATATATATATATTATTAAATTAACTACTTAGAGGTAGAACGACAAAGGCTTTTATCTTAATAACATAATAGAAAAAGCAGAGCCTCCTGCTTAGTAATTAAAAAGAGTATAATACTATAAATATATAGCTATTATAATAAATTATTATATAAAAATAAGTAAATTTAAGTTTAATATAATTAGATTGGTCTAAGACCGCTAAGCTCGCTTAGTGGTTTAACGCGCTTTTTTTTTAATTATATTGCCTTTTTTACGCTCTTTTTAATTACTAAGTAAGGGGCTTTGCTTTTTTTATTATATTATTTAAAATTGAAGCCTTTAATATTATATTTCTAAGTAGTTATTAATAATATAATCTACTCCTAAGTAGTTTATATAATATTATATATATAACCACCTTTTTATACTTTTTTTAATTACTAAGTAGGGGGCTCTGCTTTTTTTATTATATTATTTAAGATAAAAGTCTTTATTATGCTACTTCTAGGTAGTTAATTTAACGCTATATATATATATATATAACGCGCATTTTTATAACTATATTTTTATATTTTTTTTAATTACTAATTAGGAGGCTTTGCTTTTTTCATTATATTATTTAAGATAAAAGCCTTTGTTATGCTACTTCTAGGTAGTTAATTTAACGCTATATATATATATATAAATTTTAATTAGTAGTAAAAATATTTTTACTTATTATATATGTGTTGTTAAATTAACTACTAGGGGTAGGGGTAGAACGACAAAGGCTTTTATATTAAATAACATAAAAAAAGTAGAGCCCCCTACTTAGTAATTAAATTTATTATTATTTATAGTGTTAACTTATCTATCTATAGACAGAATAATAAAGGCTTTTATTTTAAATAATATAATAAAAAAAGCCTTCTTTTCTAAGGTTAATCTATAATATTTTATAATCCTAGGCTAGCTATTTAACTAACCACTATATTACGTAATTAATAATTTCATTAATAATAATAATTATAATAGTAATTAACCTAACTATTTTATTACTTTTCTATAGTAGATCTCCCTTTGTAACTAGTAAGCTATATACTACTCCTAGGACTTTACTAGTACTACTTATCTTTTTTTCTATACTTTTACTACTACTACTCGCTTTTACTCTTATTACTTAGTTATAGTCCTTTACTTTAATAGTATTTTTTATCCGTACACTATATAGGCAAGGGCACCTAAGGGTGTTTAAGGTTTTAATATTACCGCATAATAGCATTATATAGGGATTATATAATGCCTATGCGCCGCAGCCTATGCGCTATAGCCTATACACTATAGAATCTTCTCCTTTCTATTCGCATCCTCTTTAGAGACAAGTAATAAATACTAAGTTATTCTATTCTATTATTTCTTTTCCTTATATAATTATTCTATACACCCTCTATACTTGCTAATATAGAATATTAGATATTAATATCTATATAGCTAGCTATAAGGTCTATTTAACGCTAATTAGTAGTTAACTAACTCTTAACTATAAATTAGCAAGAGTAAAGATAGATTATATAAGTTATTATTAGCTATATAATTTATTTTATTATACCCTATCCTCTATACATAAGAGGATAGTAGATTTAAACCTTTATAAAGTTAGTAAGTAACTATCGCTACTATATAAAATAAAGGAAGCAATTATATAAAATATATAAAACCTATTCTTATTTATAAGAATAGTAGAGATTAATTCTTTTATTAAGTTAGTAAGTAGATATCGCTACTATATAAGATTTAAGAGAAAATAGTACACTAAGCATATTACTAGTAACTATATAAATATATAGTTAAATAATAATAAACCTTAATAAAGCGCAACTCTCTATATAACTAACCTATTAAATAAACTAGTTACGCAATAACTACCTCTACTACTACTTTATATAAAGCCCCTACCTTTACTACCTCTACTTTATAAAATAAACACTAATATATCTAAATATACTAGACTATATAATAAGTATACTAAAAGAGAATAGAAATATTAGAGGTAACACTGCGTAAGAAAATAAGACCGAAGTACTAGAAGGATAAAAATTAACCTAGTCGATAATCCCTTTTTATTAGAAATACAATTATATATAGTATATACTATTACTAATTATTATATTATACTAAAAAGAGATAGCTTTCTTAGAATTATTCTAGGAAAACTTTAAAGAATAGGAAGAACACTATTATATAAAGTTAAACTGTGTATTTAGAAAAGAGCTTATTATAGTCCTAAGAGAAAAGGGCATTATACTAAAAATAAATACTAGAGCTATAAGTGCTAGCAAACTATATAAAGTAGCCTAAGATAATGCAAATATTACTTCCTATAATAATAAGATGGCAATTTGGCTGTCGTTTTCGGGGGGGTGTGACGGCGTTTTCTTACGCCAACTTGCCCTAAAAACCCCCTAAAACCTGCGGCGGGCGGCCAGTGCGCAGTCGCTCGGGATACCTAATCTAGCTTAACTTTGATGCCGGATTACGACTTGACCCTAGGGTAGGATATGCGGCAAATGACCGCCTTACCACTACTTGGCGTAATAATTCCCCATCTACCACTATTTTACAATACACTACCACCAATATGGCTGTGCGGCAAAAATGGACCGAAATACCACTATTTCTGACCCAAATGCCACAGTTCCCATAGTGGGCTTCGCGCCTCCCTCAAGGCTCTTAGGCAAGAGAACAATAGCTGCAATGTTACATAAGAAGGGATAGGCCAGAATCTATACTATAATATAGTTATTTTCTAGTGCTGGTGGTAGGACTTATTGTTATTCGCGTCAGAACGCGTTAACTACCCTTAAATCGCATTAGACGCGCAACGGCTATCGGCCGCCTAGCTGCTGGGGAACGACAGCCCATAAGCTGGGGAGCGACCACCATAAGCCGGGGAGCAACCGCCCACAAGTTAGGGGCGACCGCCTAAAAAGTTAGGGAGCAACCGCGCAAAGCCAGGGGGCAGCCGCCTGTTAGCTCTGGGTCGCTAAATTTTAGTGGGTCAGAAATAGTGGGTATTTCGGTCCATTTCTTTCTGCCGCACAGCCACATTGGTGGTAGTGTATTGTAAACCGTGGTAGATGGGGAATTATTACGCCAAGTAGTGGTAAGGCGGTTATTTGCTGGTAGGATATGCATCTTTGGCGTAGTTATTAGCGGCCATGCACGACTTCACGATTATAAGCCCCCTGGGGTGCCTTTTAGCGGCATACTAATACTCCCTTCTGCCTCTACTGCCCTTTTTAATAGTACGGCTTGTTCCTCTTCCTCTATCTTTACTAACTAACGGCTAATACGCTCCGCAATTCTATAGCTATATATCTTAGTAGCCGCTATCTTAGCTATTCTTTATTCCGCATAACACTTTTATATCGCTGTGCGCCGCGGCACCTTGTTAACGCTTATAGCATCTAATAATAATAATAGTTACTAGATAGACTTTATAAGCACAAAGCAGAGTAGCAAAGAACATATCTTATTAGATATGTAGGAGTTGGACAAGGAGGATGTCTGTCCCCCAGAGTTCTATTGCAAGCATACAGATAAGGTTAATAATATTAATATCCTATCCTACCGCCTTATACAGATAGCACTATATAGTATCTAGATAGTATTTAGTAGTAATAGGAAGAGTAAGTCTAGGTCTAGCCATTTTCCTATAAAATTTCTTGCATCTTCGCTAATACAAAGAAAGGTATTGCGCCCTATATTAGGGAGCCTCTAACAACGCTAATAGAATCTCTCACTATTAGCGACATAGTTAGTTTTTTTCGCTAGAAACTAGACTAGAGACAAGGCAAAGGCGAATAGAAACTTTATAGAACTAAGAATGCGTCCTCTCTTAAAATATATTAGAAGCAGTTCCTAAAAGTATATAGGAGAGTAACAAAAAGAGATATAGACAGCAAGTTAATAAGCTAGACGCAGACGGTATGTTAGCATTATCTATTAATAGAAAGTACATGCTAACTTATCCTTTTTAAAGGTGCTATTAAATCTAGCACAAAAGTATAGTCTAAGCCCATACACCGCGAGACAAGCCCCCTATAGATATGTATAATGTGAGGGAGGAGGTTTTACAAACAGCTATCACAACAACTAAAAAAATGTTTAAGGTGGGATAATACTGCATCCAAACATGTTTCTTTGTCTAGGGAGGGTTTATCACTGCGAACTAGCCAGAAGCCCTTCTTAAGCTGCAATATCGGCATATCAAGGTTACCATCCTCCAAGACCGCGCGAGGCGGGCCCTATAGAATCCTCCTTGAGTTAACGTACGAATTCACTAAAACGTTTCTTGGACCTAAGGCACCGTACGTATCCCCTACGATGGTCTACCTCCCGCTAATATTTTAGAAACACTTTCGCTATCCCTAAAATACTATTTAATCCTTCTCTTATCTTAAGCCCTTACGTCTTCTTATTAGGTTTAATATTTGCTAATAACGTGTTCCTAACGCTTAAACATGCCCCCAGGCTTACCCCTAAGCACCTTAGTAGGTTAGATATCCGGCCTAAGTATAACGCGCTTAAACTACCACTTAGGCAAGATATAGCAAACACCTATATTTTTTAATAATGCACGCTAAGCCTAACTAGGTAGACAATTTCAGAGAAACGACTGCTAGACTCCACGCTCCGACCCCATCTAAAGGATCTAGGGGAGATAACAGGGCTGAAGGAGGTTGCTAGGCCATATTGCCTGCAGTATAGTTTAGAAAAGGCGTTTAATTAGGATAGTATATATAGAAATCGCGGCCTATAAACCTATAAGGCTGACCAGAATTAGGCAATACTACTAGCGACGCGTTACGAAATCTAATTATGCGCCATACTGATACTAGAACCTTTCTTAACTACTACCTCTTGCGGCGCATAACTGCAGATACACAGGCCATTGTCCGCAATATAGCGCCTTAAAATAAGATTATGCAGGCAGCATACAGAATAAGCTAATAGATTGATCCAGGTCAGCCACAGCACCTAACCCCCAAACAATCCGCGTCTGTAAACTAGGACCCTTAAATCCAAAGACTTCTCTAAAAGCAGGAAAAATATAAAGGCAAGCTGTCGCGACAGGAGACGTACAAAAAGCTAGGCAAGGAGATTTGTAACAAGAGGCAGCGGCTAAGACACGCACTACAAATTAGCATTAGAAAGAAATAGGACTAAGAGCAGGCGGAGAGAGACATCCAGCAACAACTGTTAGGTGTACCATTTGACAACGTGGTAAGCACAAGGCTTCAGCGCTGCTCTAAGAGGACGCTAGAACACAATTATTTAATTAAATCTATCCTATCACTACTAGGGTTATTAGTTAAGGAAGAATCTTATTAACGCAGCGCTGCTATTAATACTATTGTTACTTACTGCAAAGTTAAGGAGAGTAGAACTTAGCGAATCTAATAGGTGGCAAGCTTAGTTAAGCAAAAGAAATCACTAAAGGCTGTTAACCCTCTAGACATGTCTCTAGAGTCAGCTAAGGTATCTATCTATATAGAGAAGAGGCTAAAAATATGTTTTATATATCTAGGGAATAAGCAGGCGCCTGTCAAAGATCGCATATACTTGTTTTAGCGCTTTAGGAGTCGTCCTTAGCAAATATTTTAAAAAAAGGCATTTAGCAAAAATTTAAGAAGGTTAAAAGCTCAAATGCCGCTTATATCAGGTACAGCTAGATAACAAAATATATCTCTAACAACACGCGCTTCAGGTACATAGTACTGTCTTATAAGTTCAATTTAGCGCGAAGCTAATATTAAGAGAGTCTCTTTATTATTCGCATTTAGCTAAAATATTACTGTGTTTCTCTTTATGCTTCCTAATATATTTAACTGCTAGCTGGGTCTTTCTAATTCCTCTAAGCCTATTTGCTGCCCTAGATCTGAGCACTAGGGCAAATCACAAGGTTTGCGCAGGTCACCTGTCCTTATTTATTAAGATATGCTGCAGGGAAGGCCTTTAATAAGAATAGTAAGCTCTGCACGCTGTTGTAGGCAAGGTGTGGGATATAAGGTGCAGGATTAACCGTAGTACGCAGGCAACGTTAGCGAGGCTATGCAGAACCTAATGATAGGGCACGCTAGCATAGCGACGTTCTTAAAGCACTACCTCTCACGGCGCATCACGGTTAACACGCAGGCTGTTGTGCGAGGCATCTAGCCCTAGGCGGCGCTTATGCGGGCGGCTTGTACTATAAGCCGTTCAATCGATCCTTGTTGGCCGCGACGACTCACACCAGAACAGTTAGCATCTGTGAACGATGATCCTACTATTCGTTTCCTACTTAACTAATAAGAGCATCTTAAACGTACCCTTACTAACGCAACTAAGGATCTAAAGTACAAAGTGCTTACTTTTAAGATTAGCTAGAAGAGGCAGCATTGGCGGCATGCCCTTCTTAAGACGTTAAGGAACGCTAGGAGTTCGAACAGCCTGTGCGTCGAGCGGCAGCTTACTGGCATTGAAACTAAGGATGAACTTGAAGTAGGATATAGTGCTCTACTCCTGGCATAGAAGGAGTTAATTAACGCTATCCTGGCCTGTCTGGGACTTATACTAGAAGAGGAGTTCGGCTGGCAAGCTGAGCTCTGCTGTATGAGGTTAATTATAACGCGCCCCTGCGTTCGCTATACCCTAGTGTTCTATAGTAATAATAGTAATTCTAGAGGCTGCACTGCCTCTAAGCTAGAGCTAGCATTATCTCGCATACTATTGTTGCTAATATAGATAAGTTCGATTCCCACCTCCGCCTTAAGCGGGTGCTAGTCGCGATTCAAACTCGCGTGCGCGTACATAGATGCAGAAAACTTTCTACTAGTGACAGCGTGTGCTGGGCATGTAATTATAATCTCTCTCTATCCCTGTTATCTATAGGAAGCGCAATACCTTAATGCTCTTCTTCCTCTGCTTGCAGCTATTGTAAAAACCCTTCCTAATCTGCGCACGAGGTTTCTGTTCTTCCTAGGTTCTTTCACTCTCTTTCTCTATCCTATACGTTACCTAGCACCTGTAAAGCCTGCGGCTATCCTCCTTCTAATACTCTTTGTTCCACAACTTTATATTTTACCATATTAGATATCTTATTATTGAACTGGATCTAACTTTGGTGTTGTAGGCAGGGGAGCTAGGAGGGGTGGAGAAATCCTAAAAAGGAGGCGGATGGGGGCCTTTAGGTCGTCTCCACTAATGCTTTTATATCTCCTAGGCAGGTTATTGCCACAAATTATGTAAGACTAGGCAGACGTATAGCTTCCTCCTAATTACAAGATAAGTAACGCTTGAAGCTATGCACACAAATAGCTATCAACGCTACTACTTAGGCGAGGATACAAGCCTGTTTAGGTAAGAGTAGGTTATCTTAGGAGGTTAAGACGTACTAGAACAATACCCTAGCGGATCTCGCGGATTCGCACGTTGGCAAGCGCTAGACTGTACAGAACAATCGCCCCGAGAATCTGAAAGGACGCTGCCACTGCGTTGGCCAGGACGAATTGTAGTAGCGTATATTGTTTGCAGGTGTACGGCAAACCTAAGCTTCGCCTCTTCGAGGGCAACTAGGCCTAAGGGCAGACTGGCATCCCTGAATAGTGTGGCCGTGGGGTGTAGTCCTGTATACGGGCAGGACGCCTTGTGCGGCGAGGGCCAGCGTCTTGTGGACAATATCAACGTGGTCTCTAAGCCTGGCGCTGACCTTGTCGGCCTGAGCCTGTCGTCGTATGCGAGCGGGCTTCATGCGACCCCCGTACCACGCCTCTGCTCCATAGAGTAGTCGCGGGACGATGCAGGTGATAACGGCCTTGCGCAATGAAGCCGCCGGGGGGCCGTAGGTGGTTTGGGCCAAGCTTCAAATATGAAGGGCTACCTTGTAGGCCTTAGCAGCTTGTTTAGCAACATGTCGCTTAAATATAAGCTTTTAGTTAAACTAGACTCTGAGCTATTAGAGTGCTGGCTGCTATAGCGAGTTTCTAATCCTGTGTGACTAGGTGGATTGTTAGTGTGTCGTTAACTACGCAGAGTGGCGCTGCAGGCCCTCTCTAGCAGGTAAGGTGTATTATTCTATCTTTTCAGGTTCGAAAGCTACTTAGTTGTCGTCTCCCCCACTGTATGACGTCCCTAAACGTTATTTGCGATAAGGAGGTTGCTCTCCTCTAAAGTGCGGGCTGCCCTATAGAGGCAAATGTCGTCAGCATATATCTAAAGCGTAGATTGTCGCTAGCTTTTATAAGTTTAGCGAGGTATAGTGTGTATAGTACTAGTGAAAGTGGCGAGCCTTATGGAGTGCCGCATTGTACTAGGTAGGTGGGGGTGATTAATTTGCCTAGCCTAACCCTCACCCGCCTTTCTGTGAGAAAACTGTTTGTTAGCTGGAGAGCCTTAGTGGCCCAGCCTTGTGCCTTCATGCGGGTGTAGCAGTCGGTTGACTAGGAGGGCATCAAACGCCCCCTGTACGTCCGTCCATAGTGACCATGGTCACGCATTTCCCCCGGGCGAAGGCCCTCGCCTGTAACACTAGTATCAGCGGAGGGCCTTATGTTGCTGCAAAGTCTAATTATGCAAAAGGACGCTCATACTCTTGACGAGACCAGCAAACAGGGCCTACAGCGACACTTACAGAAGTTTGCCAAAGCTGCCCACCTATCCTTCACTAAGGGCGCCCTTCAGCAGAATCACCAGCGCTGACAACGTAGCGTAGTACGGTACGGTACGGTTGACCCTTATTGCTCTCTACGCTACGGCTTGTATGGGCGCTACGTACGTACGGGAGCCGCTGGAGATGCCAGATTACGCCCCGTAACCGTAGTACGGTCCAAAAAGGGTGTTTACGGGCCGTACATGCCAAGATCCTTCCTAATTGGGTAATTAGTGATCGTTTTCTAGTGTTAAGGTCGTCAAAAAGTTGTCTCTTTTAGGAGATCAACTTTATAAGGTGAAAAAAGTGACTTTTAACGGCTTTTTGACGCAGCCAATTCTTCCAAAAGGTCACGTTAAAATCTCATAAAAAGGCTCCCGTAGAGCCGTAACTACGCCGTAGAGCCGTACAAACTACGGCTACGCTACGGCCCAGGAGGCAGCTACGTACGTACGTCGTACGGGACGTACTACGGGACGTAGTACTACGCGTAGTACGGTACGTTGTCAGCGCTAAGAATCACATCTATCTCTTAATGGCCATTAACAACAAAGCCAAGACTCGACGATTAACTAAGTCAGACATATTATTAAAGGGGACCAGGAAGGTGATTAGCTATAAGGACCTTAAGGCAGCACGGGCGAAGCGTGCTAAAAAGGATGCCGCTAAAGCGGCTAATAAAGGGAAACGTGGTCAGAAGCGCAAGGGGTACTGAACTAGAGGTTAAGGCATTAGAGGCGGCGGCAACTGCACTAGGGATTAAGGCAACTGCTCTAGAGGTCGAGGCTGGTCTATTAATACTAAAGGTTAAAGGGAAACGCAGTCAAAAACGCAAGAGTACTGCGCTAGAAGCAGAGGCAGATATTAAGGCTAGTTCATCTGTGCCAAAGGGGAAAGTAGCGCGAACGAGCGACAAGATAGCGATAGATATAGAAGTGTTATAGAGGGCCCTATTAGCGAAAATGTATTAGTTCTCTAAAAGTTAAATGTTTATGCTATAGTAGTGTGCAGGTTCGGCTTCCACCTTTCGCGCTAGTTAATTTACTTCCTACCAGCGCTTTAATATACGCTATACTAACTTTGGATCTTACACGCCCTAGCCTAGCTAGATGCATGCGATAGCGATAAGGCGATTAGTTAGGGGTGCCGCAACCCTAAGGCATATACTCGTCTTAGCGCGATTGTACCCCGCATTAACATCCTAATGCATTATAGAGCCTAGACCCTTTACTCCTAACAATTCCTTCTTTCTTCTAAGAGGCTGTCTATCTACTTTGTCTCTAACTTCTCCAGCAGTGTAGATAAGCAGGTGGGTGAAGCAGAGTAACACTTTTTTATCCTGTCGCAAGACTGACATCTCTAGTCTCCTTCTAAACTTGTTGCGAACGGATATAACGTTATACGCTTTTATCGATTCTGAAAGGTATAACACCTAGCTTTCTTCATTAGGTTATATCTAATTCGCTATCAAGATGTGCAACAATATCAATGCGATTTTTCAATACGCGCCGCGCCGAGTCATACAGACCCAATTAATATAATCCTAACAGTCTTACTTTTAAACATATTGCAAGATGCTAACAAGCTATAAACGCTAATACTACGTGCCCTCCTCCCTAACGTTAGGTTGCGCATGTGGTGCAAGAGGATAAGCCAAATAGGGACTGCCTAGCATGCAGAGGAGAGACTCTACTAGAGACACCTTAGGAACAATTGCACAAACTTAAGAGTTACGAATTAATAGTTAATGCGCTTGCAATAAAACCTGTTTCCTTCTTCTTTAGTGCTTCTGCAATCTTTTGTTCTTCTTAACCCCCTAGCAGAACATTGCGCAGTAACTCTTCGCGTTAGAAAGCTAAGTATCGCGCTCAACAAATATCCTAAATACAGTAAGCATACCTATTAATTAACTCAATAAGCTATCCTACTATTAATTATCTACCAAGCTAGCTTAGTAGACATGGTGTGGAATTCTTGCTAGTAGTTCCTTCTCTTCTAGGTTGCATGCAACGTTAAGATTGTAGATAAACCACCACTTAAGTGGTTTATCGGAGTCAAATCAAATCTATGCGGAATATGAACAGTATTAAATTTTAACGCTAATACTTTTGTATTAAAGGACCTCCTAAGGATCTCTATGCAGAATATCTCCCCAAGGGTAATTGGGCGGCGACACGACTCCTCCCCTGGTATATCTGTTATGCGAGCTCAGATGATAATACGAGATTCTTTTCCGTCGCGTTCTATAAGCTTTATGCTGGCGAGTGAAGAAGAAGCAGACAAGTTAGGCTGGAAGAGCCAAGGAAGTGTAGTTAGAAACAAGGAACAGTTTAGTAAGGTTGCTGTTTGGAGAGAAAATTTAGGGTAACATTACTAAGCCTCGCTTTATAAGCTCCTAGCGCCGGTAGATAGTTATCCCGATCCGCTGTAGATGTATCTGCGCTCTCGAGGTTTCGTTGCCCCAGAACTAGCTTAAAATAGGTAAAGTGCCGTCCTACGCTGCAAGGCACTTGCCGAGATAAAGGCGAGTAGCGTGCGAAAGCTGGAAGCCGAACCTACACACTACTATATAAGTATGGATGCCAGTCCGAGATGAGTCGGTGTTAATTATTGCTGGCATAGGTTGGACCGTCATATTCTTGTCAGCACAGCCATAAGCCTGAACAGCCACATGCCAGCCAGGAGAAAACGCTTACTAAGGGGGAAAACTTATTACACGCTAATGGGTATGAGGTGTGCGGGGTCGGCGTCGCACCAGCCGGATTAGTGATCTGATGTACCGACCAGGTGGCAATCAAGCATGAACATGCGCGCCACAATCGCCACAAGGACGGGGATGACTTCTTACTATCGCTGGTGGACTGAGAAGCATGAGCGGAATCAAGCTATTGGCTTCAGAGGCCTATAGGGGTTGCTGCATGGTGTAGGCCTATATACACGCCCCAGAGAAGGCTCCTACTTAATCAGGCGCGAAGGCATCAACGCCACTGTAATTTTTGTATGCGCAAGGGCGAGAGCAGTCTAGAGCAGGCTTAAAAATTTATTATTACTATCCCTCACCACGTAGCGAGCATCACCACGTAGCGAGCGAAATGACAGGTACCTACGTTTTGCAGTTGTAGAAACCCTCCGCGCAATTACTAATATTTGTTTCGCTGCTTATATTGCCTAGGTCTTCTTCTATCTCCCCACTACCGCTGCCTGACACGACGCAAAGACTTTGTAACGAAAACACCACAACAGCGAGAATCCCAATCCTTGGAATTAACGCAAAATATCGTGCGCAAACACCTGCCCTAGACGTCAGTTGAATAGCCAGCACCCAGGCGCAGAGCCCACTGCGACTGCGAGAGCCATGGCGACGCAATGGCCTCAACAGGCGACGTGGCCAACCCCAATCCGCGAGCACGCTACACGCCTCAGCACTTTCCTTCAAGACACACTGAGCTGCATCGAACACACACCAACAGCCAGCCCGTACCGGCAGACCTCGTAAAGACTATCATCCACGGCACGGTGACATTCGTCCTGAAAGTGCAACACACCCCGGACCTCAGCGCGATAAGCGACGCCCTAAGGATCCTTCAAACAGAAGCAAAGGCTACGGCGAACAAGAACGCACAGACACTCAGCGACACATCAAAAACGAGCTTAAAAACAACACTGAAGCCGTACAACAGTCCACCGCGGTCACACAACAGAGCATTAACATTGGGGAGGAAGCAAGAGCCGCTGCAAAGGAAGCAACGGAAACCGGCAAGGCAGTCCTAGAAAGTACGAGGGAGATCAAAACCAAGGGGTTGCAGAATCAGGCAAATGGACCGATGACCTACGCTGCGATGGCAGCTAGAGGTCAGACACTAGCAGGCACACATACAATACACAGAAGCCCAAAGGCCCGTCCGCACAAGCGCAACGAGAGGTCATTGTGAATATCAGAGACTCATTTACTATACAGAGCCTAAGGGCAATGAACCCCCGTAACTTGAAAGCCCATGTAGAGCGAGCTGTTAAAAACAAAGCGGAAACGAAAATATCACAAACATCAAGATCGTCTCATCCAACCAGCTGAAGAGCGGAGATCTGAGCATAAAGACAGCCAATAGCAACGAAGTAGAAGCACTACAACAATTCGCAGACGACTGGGTCCACCGCATTGGAGACAGAGCTACAGTACGAATCCCAACGTACGGCGTCCTCGTACACGGAATTCGTACCAGCACACTCGACATGAACAAGTTCGAAGAAAACAGAGCCCAAATCCTACAAGATAACAAACCGTTCATCCCGCAGGCTGAAATCAAACACATAGGATGGCTAACTAGGAACGCACCCACTAAAGCTGCATCATCCATCACACGATCGAGTTCACCAAACCTGAGGACGCCAACAAAATCATAGACGAAGGACTAGTCTGGCAGGGCGAGGTCTTCCAATGCGAACGATACGAGAGACAGTGTCGATTGAAGCAGTGCTACAAGTGCCAAAAATACGGCCACATAGGAACCCAGTGCAAGGCAGCAACAGCATGTGGCTATTGTGCGCAGGAGCACGACACCAGGGATTGCCCATCGAAATCGGGCCTGGATACGACAAAGAAATGCGCACTCTGCCGAGGAGAGCACGAAGCATGGAACCGCCAGTGCCCAGCTAGGAAGGAGGAAACAGCCAAGATGAAGATAGCATACGACACTCGACCCCATTACCACCCCGTACCAGGACCAACCGGAGGAAACATCCACACAGAAGGCATGTCCGAAGCCCGCCAAAGGACGAGGACAAGCCAAGCTACAGCAGGCCAGGAAAACCAGAACGGCAGGACCCGCTCCCTATCACGAAGAGGACAAAAAAGGACCAACACGGGAAATGTGGTTGGTTCAAGAGATAGGGAGAATCAACAAACAGGAGATGACAGTAGCCCAAAGGCCCCAGAGAACAATTGTCCCCTCAAGGAGGGCGCTAGAAGCAATCGAAAGCAACACACACGACTAATACAGTGGCACGACCAACAAATGGACATCGACGAAAACACTGAATCATGAACCCCACAAACTAACACTAAGCATACTACAGTACAACGTTCGTAAATCGAAAGACATAGTAATGGCAACGCTACTACGCGACCCAAAGACACATGAACACGACATCCTTGCCATACAGGAACCGTGGAGGAACCCATTTATGGCAACTACACACCACCCGGCCAAGGATGTTTTCGACCTATACTGCCCAGGAGGGACCGAGGAAGGACCAACCAGAGTGTGCTTTTTTGTAAACAAGCGGATAGACAGCAACAGGATCCAGTTCAAGGAACATACACACGGGACTTATGCTCCATAACACTCAAGCTAGAGGAGGAACAGCAAATCAGCATCTACAACGCCTACAACCCCCCAAGGAACACGGCCCAGCAGAGCGTGCTACCACACGTTCATGAAATACTGAACAAACACGAGGATGACGAGCTAATATTACTTGGCGACTTCAACCTACATCATCCGCTGTGGGGGGGACCAGACGTGCAGAGCATAGAACCGGAGGCAGAAGAACTAATCACCATAATAGAAGAGTTCGCCCTCTATACTACCCTCGCCCCTGGCACGATAACATACAGAGAGAGACAGTCACAAAGCTCCATTGACATCTGCCTCGCCACGGCAGGGCTTATCGATAGAGTTATAAAAAGCGAGGTTAATAAGGAGCTTGATCACGACTCAGACCACCTGCCGATAAGCACAACCCTCGACATATCGGTGCCAAACGCGGATAAGGCGCCCAGGAAGAACTGGAAAAGACTGGACGGGGAGGCATACATAAAAGCACTGAAAGAAGCCCTGCCTTCGCTCCAAAGACCAGCAACAAAAACCGCATTAGACAGATATGTAGAGGAGGTGATCACAGCAAATACAAAGAGCAATAGAGAAGGCAGTCCCTCAGACGCGCATCTCAAGCAGAACCAGAGAAGGGTGGAACGATAAGTGCAGAGAGGTCTTAGCAGAGACGAAAAGACTAAAGAGGATACACAACCAGCTCAACACAGAGGAGACATGGGAAGAATACCGCGCAGCAAGAAATCATAAAGCCAGGAGACGATCAAGAAGGCGCTACGGGATACGCACAGGGAACAAGTGGAGAGGGCAGCTGAGTCACCAGAAGGGCTATGGAAAATAGCCAAGTGGGCTAGAACAAGAGAAACACAGTCTGCAAGAGCTACACACACCAACAATACAACACCCTGAGACTCAACGCGAGATTACGGAACCACGCGACACAAAGCAGAGCTATTCAAGGACACCTTCTTTCCCACACCCCCGGAGGCGAACCTGGAAGACGTACGGGACGCGGAGTACAGCAGCCAAATCGAACTACCACCAATAACGGAAAAGGAGATAGAAGAGACGCCATCCGCGCAGCATCCCCCCTCAAGGCTCCAGGACCCGACGGAATCACGAACAAGGCCCTCCAGGCAGGAAGGCCTCAGCTCGCAGCTCACATGCTAAGAATCTTCAACCAAAGCATAAAGCTAGGCTACTGCCCAGCTCACTTTCGAAGATCACTCACAGTGGTACTGCGCAAACCAGGGAAAGACAACTACAACAACTACACGAAACCAAAGGCATACCGACCAATCGCGTTACTTAATACTATGGGCAAAATAATGGACGCAATAATTGCCCAACGGCTAAACTACTTAGTAGAAACACACCAGCTGCTTCCATCAACTCACATAGGAGGAAGAAAGAAGCGCTCAACGGAACATGCGCTCCACGCCGTTACGGGGAAGATATACGAGGCATGGAGCAAAAAGAAAACCCATGTGGCTAGCCTCCTCCTGCTCGACGTGTCGGGCGCATTCGACAACGTATCCCATGCACGCCTACTACATAACATGCGTAAGAGAAAGATTGACGAGAGGACCATTAGATGGGTCGCAAGCTTCCTCAGCAACAGACATACACGCATCACAATCGATGGGTTCCGATCCACGGAATACGCGATAAGCACAGGCATCCCCCAAGGTTCTCCACTCTCGCCTATCCTCTACTTGTTCTACAATGCCGACCTCATAGATATGTGTAACCAGGAGACAAACGTCCTACCCACAGGATACATAGACGACATAGCGATCCTAGCATGGGCAGAAACAACAGAGAAGACGTGCGACATCCTAAGCAGAACTCTACAAAAAGCACAGCAGTGGGCAAGCACGCATGCATCTATCTTCGCGCCAGACAAGTTTCAGCTCACACACTTCACCAGGACACGCAAAAGGATTAACATAAACCACTCAATCCAGACTATCTGGGGCGAGATCAAACCAAAGTCGACCTGCAAATACCTGGGGCTAACGATGGACACTAAGCTTACGTGGAAAGCACACATAGAAGAGATCAGACGAAAAGCAACAAAAACAGTGCATGCGCTAAGTAATCTGGGGAACTCAAACTGGGGTGTCAGCCTTATGGATCTGCGGAAAATTTACGAGGGGACGGCGCTACCCCAGATGATGTATGCTTGCTCAATATGGACAAACGAAAACGGAAAGAAGCACACCTACACCAAAAAGGCACTTGAGATCCTGCAGAGCATCCAGGGTAGAGCAGCACGAATCATCTGTGGAGCATTCAAAGCCACATCAAGAGCCGCGCTCGATATTGAAGCGTTTCTCCTCCCCATCGAGCAACAGATATGGGAAACACAATGCCGACACAATTACGCGACTCCTCTCTAGCAAAACGATAGCGAGTACCGTAGGGTTCAAGCCCACAGATGCCACGCACACGATCGAGCGCAGGAAACACACGGCCTCCTGGCAGAGGATCTACAGCGAGATGAGAGACAAATGGAGGCAGGATCTTACCGCGCAGGAGCCGATTCCCCCATTCATAACGCCACCATGGCAGCGAGGCCCGAAGATCTACATAGACAAAGACGCGGAGACAGCCCGACAGCGACACGATAAGGAAGACGCAACAAACCAGGACCTCAGCATCTATACAGATGGGAGCGGGATAGATGACAGAATTGGTGCCGCAGCAGTGTGCCCGTTTGTGGAGCAGACACGCAGCGCGTATCTAGGACTTTCCGCAACACATCAACAGTCTATGCAGCAGAACTATACGGGATTAGCTTAGCACTGCAAATAGCACAAGCATACGCGGATCGAAACGGAAGCAGACGCAATGTCGCCATCTACACAGACAACCAGGCCGCCATATGGTCTATCACCAACGCGGAAGGACGGACAGGAGCTTACATTCTGGAGGAGATCGCGCTCGCCAAATCCAGGACCTCCAGGATAGAGGACGACCAGTTCGGGTCCGATGGGGTACCGGCCCACGTAGGGATCCCAGGCAACGAAGCCGCAGACATAGCCGCAAAGGAAGCTACAGGATGGAGAGAGGACGGCAGAAGAGGACCGACCGCAGACAAACCTCCGAAGCTGTTTTCCTCTCAAGACAACGCTAAGAAGAAGGTGCAAGCAGCAAGCGGAGTTAGCATGGGGAGCAAAATGGCGGAAAGACACAAAGGGCCGAGCCACATTCAGGAACACACCAGCACCCACAAAGAGAGTACTCAAACTCCACGAAGGTCTTAAGAAGAGAGACAGCGCTCTTCTCGTACAGCTTAGGACAGAAAAGATCGGACTAAAAGACTTCCTCTTCAGTCGCAAGGTGCCAGATGTAACCAGCTCCCGATGCGAGTGCGGAGCAAGAAGACAGACAGTTGCCCACGTCCTCCTCTACTGCAGGACGCACAACGACCTCCGGAACCGGATATTTGGCCGCCTCCCAGGACGACACAACCTCCGGACCATCCTTAACAAGCCACAACTAGCCACCAAAGCCATCGAATTTATAGAACAGACGCGGATCCTTGGGCAAGTCGGGATCAGAGACGCGTAGATGAAGCCGAGCGCTGGGGGGAGACTGTAGGTATAGCGGATGCGACACACGAGGCGAACGCCTCTACGAAGCCTAGAAGAAGGTGTACATTAGTATTAGAACCATTATCTAGATGAGCCGCCAAGCATGTATAGATAGTGGTTGAGGGAGAGAAGGCAGGTCTCTCTGGGGACAGCTGGTCTTGTTTTGCAGGATGAAGTGGGGCGGAGCGGAGCAGCAATGATCCGGGACGCGTCGGCTGTCCGCCAAGCCCGCCTAACCGGGCATAGCTGCGGAGAAATCGCGGCTGAAACCGAGTAGGAATAAACCAACCAACCAACCAACCACTACCGCTGCCTAGAAAAATACAAGCCTTATCGTCGCCGCCGCGCCAATCTTACAAGAGCGTTATATATGGCAGGGGAGGTCTCATCTCGTAGAGCCCTAACGCGGAGCCATCCACCGCTCGTACAAAATCGGATATCAGCATCCAACCCTTTCAGCCTCAGTATCACGCTAATAGGTCTCTTATCAGCAGCCCTATGGCGGCTGAAAGAGGATGAATCATGCAACGTCGCCACGCCGATCGGTACCTCCCAAGTTTAGCGAGATGACCTTAGTCATCTCGAGCGCCACGTAATCAGTAAAGATAAGCCACACCTAGAGCACGTGAGGGTGGTATCTGTGGCTTGAACATACGAAGTCGCCTCTGGACGGAGGCTATTTTCGGCGCAACAAAGCAAACTGGACCGGCAAATTTCCGCCACACCACTGCTTGGCGTAATAATTTCCCATCTACCACTGTTTCGAATACACTACCACACACGTGACCTCAGCCCGTAAAATATCCCAAATGCCACTGTTTCTATCCCACATGCCACAACCCCCGTCCCAAATGCCACCGTTCTGTTAGTGGGCTTCGCGCCTCCCCCAGACGCTCTCGGGCAGTAGACAAAAGCAGCAAATTAAAAGGGATAGGTCAGAGTCTGTATTATGAGGGTTGTTGTTTTGGTGTTGTGTGGTAGGGTACTCACGAAACACCGTAGGCTGTCGGCCGCCTAGCTTACGGGGGACAACCGCCCATCAGCTGGGGGTCAACCGCCTGTTGGCGCGGGGCCGCTAAATTTTATTGGGTTAGAATCAGTGGCATTTGGGATAGAAAAAGTGGCATTTGTGCAATTTTATGAGATGACGTCACGTGTGTGGTAGTGTATTCAATACAGTGGTAGATGGGAAATTATTACGCCAAGCAGTGGTGTGGCGGAAATTTGCCGCTGGACAAAGACTCCAAGCGCTACGCCACAGATAACCTCATGGCGCTAACGTTCAATACCGATAGTAAATTACACTAGTCCGCATTAAGCGGCGCTAAGACCGCGCTACATTCCTTTGACCCTCCCACTCCATCGGCGAAACTCTCGGAATCTACCAACAATAGCTTATTCAACTCCAGAGTTTGTAAGCATATTCTTTTTTGATAGAACTATCATGATATAGCTCCGAAAATCAATAAGCCCACCACAACCGCCATAGAAACAAGGGAAATAAAGATACGAGCGAATCAAGACGCCACGACGGAACGGTCGGCGGCGACACTAAACCCAGGGTATTTTTCTTATCGCTCACTAGTATTAGGTGCGGAAAGAGCTAAAGAACATCGAAAGCCTATGTAAAACTTTGTATGCTCGCGTGGAGGACGCACAGGGCGTCAAATTATTCGATCCAGCTCGTTACATGGTGATGCTCGCTACGTGGTGAGGGATAGTAACTTAAGAGACTTTAGGAAATTTCAACGCGCTGAGAATGTAAGAGTTGTTTGATCTTAAAGTACCTGTAGTGTGTCTCGCTACACCGTGCGTCTCGCGACCCCGGAACAGACGTTACTTTACGAATTTATCTATAGAGCCGTGTGCCCCTCTCTATTTCGCTTGCCTAACTTTTGAATTAGACATATTCTGCTGCTCCCTAACTATTACATCACTATCTATGCTATCCGCATACTCTTTATTCTTCTTTATAGCCAAAAACTTTTGGTATAGTAAAAATTCCACTTTTACCTTCTTACCTTTTACCCAAAATTCTACATATTGAATACTTTCTTCTTTTTGGCTCTGTATTATTAATAAATTCAATCTCGTTGAAAGGAACTTTAGCTAAGTTAAAAAATGTTAGAGTGTATACCTTATCTTAGTCTTGCTGCAATTTACGTCGTATGTGTTCCTTATTATCTTTATTAGACCTATTTAAGGGGTTATCTATGTTAAAACGCCTAAGTTGCGCGGAGAGTTCATCGACGTTAGTTTCTCTCTTATTGTAGGCCTTATTGTCTTCTGCGAGTTTTCCATCCTTCTTATCATCTTTATTAGACCCGTTTGAGGAATTATGTGCTTCCTGACCCTGCTGTGCACCTTGCTCACCAGGGGCATCCTCATCACCAGGGGCATCCTCGTCACCAGAGGCATCAGCGGCATCAGAGCCATCAGAGCCCATCAGAGCCATCAGAGCCATCAGAGCCATCAGAGCCATCATCCTTTTCTTTGGAGGCCTTGTTATCAGTTTTAGAGCTACCTTCCCCTTTGAATAATCTTGCTGTGCAAAGTTTGCAAATAGTGCTCTATTTATAGCCTTCGCATAATGTGTGTCGCTTGCAGGGAGCTTTATATACTAATGCGCTAATATTATAAAGCTAAAGCTTCTCGCCTATATTGCAGTAAACGCAAGATTTAGAATTCTCTAACTAACTAAAATTCACTACCAGCCACTAGTATTTGCTTAGCAATTCTAACTCCTTAGCCGAAATTTGAGCGTTTTTTATAAATCTTTTCTAGTTAGGTGTTTTTTCGCTAGCCTAGATTCGACAATAGCTCTATTAGACGGAACAGTAGCATTATATTGGTTCCTTTTTTTATTCCTTCCAAAGGGATGGCAGTATAAGCGCCACTAGTCTTGTCCTAAAGCATATTTAAGAGTCTCCAACGCGAAGTTGCTACAGAACTTATAATGTAAGATTGCTGTTAGAACGGCTTTAAATTAATAATAGGAAATGCTAAAGGATGAACTGCAGTGAAAGGATGCCTAGCAGTCTTTATATTATAACTGTGCTTCTACTTTCTGCACTAAAAGCCCTAAGAAAATATAGCATCTATTATTTACTGCAGGGTGACTATATAAAATGGATGTCGCTAAGCCCTTACAAAATACTGGCGCGTGCGCTTTGCAAAGACAGTTGAATGTTGCAGGGCAACTAGATAAGTTTTACGCGAGCTACTATAGTTTTCTGAGCTGTTAGCAGACGCACACACGATATAAAAAGGAGTACTTGCTTAAGATATTAATTATAAGCCTAAAGTTTGCCTTCTTCCTATAATGAAATGGTTGGCGATGAGTATTCCGTCTAATAAATATTATTTAATATTAAGATAACTAATTTTTGTGCTCTCCTTTGCTTGCGCTGTTTTTATGGCTGCGCATAGCATAGACCACATTCGGTTAATATAATAAGTTGGCATTATTAGTTAGGTTTAAAGTTAGTATCCTACTAGGCGCTATGTAACATTAGATCGTTTTATAAAAGCCGCAAGCTATATTAGCATAATTTTAGCACCTGTGCCGCTAGTTATTATAACTACGTTGCTTACGCGCCGCTATAAAACGCAAACTAAATGTTCCCGTCACTATGTGGCACAGCTACCAGCTTATCCTTCGGGCTACTAATGGAAAAAACCTAACCCTTAACATTATAGAAAATTTAAATTTAATTTAAAAAAGTTCTTGCTATATCTAACATTGGGAGTGTAAAGCTTCTAAGGTGTTTAAGGTTCCCAAGGTCTAAAAGCTATCACGTAACCATAACCACCCCTAGCAGGAAATTTATTCTACTATCCTTTTTATTAGCCCTTATTTAAAATCATTGCTAGGATATATAAAGATCTCATGCCGACACTAACTATGCCATGTATTTCTCCACAATGATGCTAACCACAGCTTACGCTATTAGCCTTTTTATAGGCCAAATATATGCGCAAAATATAACAGATAATTTACTAAAGGTATATAAGACTGTTTAGATCCTAAATATATACTTATAGGTGATAGCTATGGTTCTGTAATAAGGACTAATGGAGACATTGCACACACTTAGGAACAGGTCCCTCTTTAGATATTTGTTTAGGCTACTAATATAATAAGAAATACTTTATCTATTGCAATTGGTCTTGGCGTATATTGCCGGTTCTATAGGTAATTGGCTCTTTATTATTCCGTTTTAAGTTAATATAGATAGCGATGAAACCTGTAATATACCTTATAGAGGATGGGGAGGTGAAGGTGTTAGTGTGGAGTACGATATTACATAATACCACCAACCTAATGTAGACTAGTTGCTGATCACGATTCTGCTACTTAAGCAGTTTCTCTGTTCAGCTTGTTACAATCAACTCAGTCTCTCATTCCTAATTGCTACCCTACTTATCCCTTACATTTTGCGATAACCTTCTATGGAGGTTATATGTCCCCTATTAAGAACCATTCAAGTAAGCGCGCCAGACAACAGCCCAACGCTTATTCTTAGTGGACTTATGTTTCCCTTCTAGATGGCAATAAGCAATGGACCGTATCTTTTGTTTAATTAACTTTGTTTCTGCCCCTTTAAGGAGTCCAATTAGCTAGTCGCGTTGTTAAGTCTTTTGCTTAATAATACCTATATCTTAATTGAAACAGATTGCTGTGATTTTCCCAAAACATTCTAGTATGTTCTTTAGCCGTTTGTGAGATAACAGAGACTAAGGGATTAAGTCTATAAGTACTGTGCGCTGCGATGGATATTAGGATGCCTGCCAAATATCGACATAATTCTTAAGCTCTTTCTATATTATCCAACAGACATATATAATAAAGCATACCCCTAGCTAGAGGTGAGCCTAATAGCGATCCGTATGTTCTAATCCAACATTAGACTAGCTAAGCAGGTCGAGGCCTTAAACACCATAAGGCCCACCTTTTCCTTGCAGAAAGTTGAGCGGCGCAAGGACTGGGGTTACTATGAGACAGGATGGTAGAAAAACTGTGTGCGTACCACAGAAAGACGAACTGGTTGATTGCTATCTAATAAAGTCAGAGTGGTTATATACATGGAGTGGAGTATCCAGAAGATTCTAGATTAACAAGGTCACATGACTGTGTGACGACATAGTAGAACATTTTAGAGTTGGCTAACAAAAACTAACACTAATGTTCTTAGGTATCGTTGGAAAAGTAAGCGTCAAGGTTATCACCTCGCTTCCAATTGAATCGTATTATTTTAGACGTCATCAGACGGACTAATTCACCAGTCGCGCCATCCGGCAGTCTTAGGGCTGCATTGATAAGTTAATAGTTTGAATAAGAATTATAGAGCACTAACTATATTAAAGGGAATCTTTTCTAGATTACAAGAAAATGATTATCTCTACTCTGAATACAACTAACAAGGTGGAAATAGATGCTACAAACGTACTTAGGGATACACTACTAAGCTCTTGTGCCTTTAAAAAAGACTGACTGGCAGCTACGTTTAATAATAATTACGACATGGTACCGTCTGTACGATAACGCCGTCGCTACCACGATCTATATACCTCAAGGTCATGATCTTGATGGTCTTAATTAAATTTTATATTACGTAGGCAATGCAGTTAAAAGTAATGTCTTACTATAAACGTTCTAGTGGTAGCAACAGAAACATTTTTAATTTTTGGTTGCGACCGCTAAACCTCGTCAAGTTGGCTATGCTCCGACACCTCCGTCTGGCGGCATGTCACGTGATAAAATTTTCATGCGGCGTGGTCGGATATAGCGGGCTAACTATTATGGTCTTAATTCGATTCTTCTAATTTATTAACATTATAGACCTAAACAAGGCTCTAAGTCTTATTTTAGTACGTTGTTGTCCTTTTAAGCAAAAGCTTGTTACAAAGTACCTATAGTATTAACAACTAAAGCGATTCGCTTAGGACTAGAACGAGACCGACCTGAAAGCAGACAACAAAGAGCTTACCCAGTTACTCCTTGCTGTTTAACTATGGAGTGAGAACGTTTAGGACACACTATAGCGTTAGTTGGATATACTCCAGATTTCTAATACTCTCCACCTACGTTATAGGGATGTAGTCTAGACAAACGAACTAACCACTAGATCGCGAAGCTTTACTAATGTGCCTTAGCGAGCTTCTAAACGCACAAACAATTCCTTATTAGAGCGAAATAGTTAAGAAGGATTAATTAACTAGGATGTTAATCTAGATGCTAGAGGATTTGTGGAGGATAATCTTAACAACAACCATTAAAGCGTTTATAATTTAAACAGCTTAGACGCCAAAGGGTTGTTCGTTCCTAATAGCCACAATCCTAACAATAGAGGCCTGGGTTTGAATCTTGGTAATTATAACGATAATGTTCCCGCTTTCGACAGTGACAATCTTTTCTGGGATATGGAGGTTGAAATGCCGAGTTACTTTGAAGACGCTATAGGGCCCATTAGAAGAAGTTTCGGTGCTTACAAACGATTTAGAAATGGTAAACTCTAAAGATGTAAAGGGTAAAACTGCGCTGGCAGACGAAACAAGGGAGATTATAGGATTATTAAACTTTTAACTATTGTTGAACCCGAACATGCTAAGCCTTGACGGCGTGGAGGGCTACGTTCATAATTCTGCTAACCAATTGGCAGAATTTCCAAACCCTTAACCGATACAAAAAGCAGATGTTCTGGGTCCTGAAGACATGAAGGAAATCGAATCGTACCTTTAAAGCGCTTGCCATATAGGATTCCGTCCACTATACTAAACTCCAGAAGAGGATATGTCAAAGAGCGCAGTTTACGATATGTTTAATCCGCTTATATATAGGCGTTAACTGACTCGGCCGCTAATATGTAACCTTCTTCTTGCGCTGATTCCTGCTCCTTTGTCTATAATAGAGCCCGAGTCTTAGGATTGGGAAGAGAGAGATGTTCATGAATAATGGAGTTTTTCCGCCACTCTATTTAAGTTAATGCTCCTAGTCGTGGTGGACACACCCAACAAAAATGTAAGGGATAAGTAGGGTAGCAATTAGGAATGAGAGACTGAGTTGATTGTAACAAGCTGAACAGAGAAACTGCTTAAGTAGCAGAATCGTGATCAGCAACTAGTCTACATTAGGTTGGTGGTATCATGTGATATCGTACTCCACACTAACAAATATCTACGTAGAAGAATAAATAATAATTCCCGTCTGTAAGAGATATGCATATAAATAAATAGATTTAGGTGCGCCTAGAGCAGCTAAAACCAACAATGTTAATAGTGTGGAATTGTTCATTGTAAAATTAGAAAGCCTTGGCCTCTGTAGTCCAGGACTACCAGAGTTAATAGGGACAATGTTGTTCCTAGCAGGAGAACACAATGGGATTATAGGATCTGTAACTGTAGTCCTATTAGGAAAGTTTGAGTTAATATTTACGTAAGTAGAATAGATAGTGCTAACAAGCATAAGACTAACTAGTAATCTCATAATGAAGGTAAGTTGCGGTACTGCGATTAGGGTCTTTATACTAGATAATAGCCTTGGATTTATGCTACCTATAGTATATAATTTAAATGCGTCCTAGTGCAACTCTTTAGGCAAGGGTAGGAGTCTGCCACCTTTGGTGGGTCCTACCGAAGTAGGCGTTGACGGCAACTATAGAACCGCTTTCAAATAGTCATCTTAACACAACCCTTTCTTGTTAGAGTTATATAACTATCTATAGTACTGACGAAAATCTCTGCATACAATAGTATAAAATTCGCACGCGCACACCTTTTTCCTCCATATTATTAATCAAAATACCGGAACCCTGAGTAAGTCGGGCAAGGGTAGAGACTTGTGAGGGAAATAAGCGCTATCGCAGGCTTTGTAAGCTTAGGCGTGGACTATGCACTTCAACCTTGCCCCTAAATTCCTAGCTATTTAAGAAGAGTGTTGCCATTACTATTTCACCTCCCCTACTTTCCTTCTCTTCCTTATTGTTTTCGATTAATCAGCCTCCGACAACGCCTCGCGAAGATAACCATAAAGAGAAAGCGTGCGGATAACAATAACAACACCCAGCACTATTCGCTACCTATAGAGTGGATAACAAGACCCGACTTTCTAGGCCTAACAACTGATGTTATCGTTTGCGAGTCTGTTACCTTTTAAGTATTAGAAATTATGCTTTGGCTAGATGCCTAGTTCGCAAATGCGCTATCCTCGCGATAAGCAAATTTGTTAGAAGATAGCAAAGTAAAATAGTTGTTAGCTAAGGTGCTATTAATGATGCCTATAAATGCGATATACGTAATGCGCTTAGTTTTCCTAGTATTCTACTAATAAGTCTTAAAGCTTCTAAAAGGACTTTCTGTCTAGCACTTAAACGAACTCGCAACTGTTTTGCGATAAGTACAACTAGACGCTAATTATACGTCCGTATCTATAAGAGCACTAGTGGATTAATTAACACTAGGATCTTAGAGGATGTTGGCCAAGAGTATAGGACCCTAACGAGTGGAAGATGTGGCCCTGGATTATCTCTACATTTAAGGGATCTTTGTCTAAAAAGCTTGTATTATTAAAGGACGTGTTCGCTGGCAGTATGTACATGAGGGGAGACGATTTAGTTATCCATTATTGGGATTGTTCTTCTTTTTCAGCCCTTAATATCTATGGGATAGATTCTAGTATGCCTCTTCCTAACATTTACTAATAATGGGCGACTAATATAGATTAGAGGAGCTACTAGATTGCCGTTCGAAGATGTGGAGCCAGTTAATATATAGGTGGCAGAAACTCCTTAAGAAACTAAAGAACAAAGAAAAACGGATAGGGCACACCTCTTAATAGTAGGATTTATGTGTCAAGCTATGATCGACATGCCAGATATAAACTGGCCAAAGAAGTCCGGTTTATTGATAAGCTTAATAGGTTAGAAGATAGCTCGATCGTATTGTCAAAGAAAGAACTAGTCGAAACTCTACTATACTGCCATCAGCAGAAGGTTGCCTATAATATTAAAAGCTTTTAATTATATACTTTTAATACTTTTTAACTAAGATTATATATAATAACCAATCCTAGTAACCTTTTAGTTAAAAAAAGAATCTTTTAACGTCCCTCCCTGCGGGGCGAAGAAACCCCCCGCTACGAGAAAACCGAGGGGTACTTTGACCCTACACCACTCCAACTCTGCGTGCACTTGGCTATCTGCTATAATAAATATAAATTATATGCTATAGGTAATCCTAACCATGTGAGTACCTTCGCAACTAAAAATACAGTCTCCGCAACGCCTTCCGCACCTGTTTAGGGCAGGACCTTATTTCATCGCGAAATTAACCTCCCTTACTACGGTGCCACCATTAAGCTCTTTCTGCCGTAAAGACCTATAAAGAAGTCCTATAGAGCTTGCAGATCTTATTAAGAAGCTAGGAAGTATCTATCAGCCTTGTGGTTGCTCTCGCGCGCGTAGATTTATGCAAGATTGCTCACCCTAGTCGGTACTTCCGATCAAGCAGTTTCCAATCCTGGCTCCGCAGGCCTCCCACAGAGAGCCCGCACGAAGGTACAACAACTAGCACAGGTCTTCGACCCGGTACCCTGACCCGAATTCCGCGCCCCCTACTACTCCCCTGGGAGCCGCGACGACCCCACAGGCTATGTGAATAAGAAGGAAGCCGCCCGCCGCTTTAAGGAGTGGTGGGCCCTTCTCCCGCCAACTGCTATTACTGTCTTCTCCGACGGCTCTAAAACAATAGCTTGACGGCGTTAAGCACGTCACATACGGCTACGCTATATATGAAGGGCAGACTCTTACCCTACAGGGCAACAGCTCCCTTAACCCTAGGTCCCACGTCTTCGATGCTAAAGCTGTAGGCGCGTGGCGAGGACTCTCACACACGCTCCGCACGCCGGCCTACTAGCTTAGACGCATATACATGTGCATAGATAGCACCTCTGTTATATAGTGCATTAGAGGCAACCTATCCCCCTCCTTGCAGTGGGCGTTTGTTAGGTGCTAAGAGACAATTAAGAACCTAGACATTACTGTCTAGTGGTCCCTAGGACACTGCAATATAGAGGGAAACGAACGGGCAGACTAGCTAGTAGATAACGCGGCAAGGACCCCTAAACCTCCACACGGTATAGCAACTAAACCTACGGCCTCAGGCCTTAAGTTAGACGTTCGCGCCCTTACTAGGAGCGCAGAGATGGACTAGTGGCGCAAGCACACACTAAATCTATTCAAGTAGTATATGCAGTGGGACCTCAAGTATCGCCCTGCAAAACAGCTAAAGGAGCTCACACCCTCTAATAACTAACGCTTGCAAAGCTACTGTCTATGCGCACCCGCTATAGACACTACGCTTAGTACCACAAGAAGTTTAAATATAATAACGCAGTTATAGGATGCTCCTGCGGGGCAGACCTCGCGCTAGACTACATAGTCTACTGCCTACAAGCGGTCTGGAAGTTCCGCTACTGGCTAAAACAACCCTCTCTCCCTTCTAGCACCACACAGGAGGGCGTTAAATACTTAAAGACCCTTAAGCCTAAAGATTTTCAACTCTTGCTAGAGCTTGCTAACCCTACTAACACTAACAAATAAATATTAGTTCTATAGACTGCTTACTAAGCCATAGATGCTGGCGGGCGCAACAATAACCTAGAATAGCTCCTCCAGCGTCGACTCTGTCTAAGCTCCCAGCAGGGGTGCCTCTTATCCTGACATCTTGCCACACGAGGCAACCTCCCCTACACTCTCCTACTCTCCTTACCTCTCCTTACTGTCTACACGATCCCTTACCTTTCCTATACTAGTTTTTACGCTAAGGTCTTGGCACTTTTTAACACAGCTTTGGGGCAGCCGAAGCTGCCCCTGCTTTGGATTGTTTATATATATAATAGCTACACCCCGACATCTCAGCCTATAGGCATGAAGACACGGATTCAGCCCCCGCACGGAGGGGGGCGGACTCTTACGAGCCGCTGCAAAGAGACGGCAATAGCTTATAGCATGAATCGCCTTTACCATCTGGCTGGCCCCAGATGGCTACTCGGCGCGTCCCCATGCCCCATGGGAGGCTAGAACCTAGGTTCCTGGACGTTAATCAATACTACTACTACTACTACTACTATCCAATCCTGGCTAGTGCGAAACGACTCCGCACGTCGTACATAATTATCAAGGTGTAATTTACATATGTCATCTAGCAAGCCAAGCTTGTGGCTGTTAGATCTGTCAGGCTTATGGCTGTGCAGAGTTCTGCCTTAGATGCGGACGCAAAGCTCACAGCGCAAATTTTTTAAAGAAGGAACCCGTTCTTGTTATAGACGAACTATAGTTATTGTTCACAGTTATTATAACGTTACCTCTTAATGCTTCCTAGCAGATTTGTAGTGGTCAAGGCATGCCAGTGTGGTAGGATGCTGTGCACCAAGAACCTTTACATACCCATCGCAAGCCCTCTAATACAGTGCACTTGCAGCTGGGTATTGCTGTTGTTGCTGAAAGAGGAAGGCCAGATGGTATACGCTGGTGAGCGTGTTGGGGTGCTCTCGACCAAGCACCTTCTCGTATCCTTCCAGCGCTCGTCGATGCATCGCTTCTGCCTCGTCGTACTTTCCCTGCTTCGACAACACCAATCCAAGGTTACTAACGCTGATGAGCGTGTTGGGGTGCTCTCGCCCAAGTACCTTCTCCCTTCCTTCTAGCACTTGTCGATGCATCGCTTCCGCCTCGTCGTACTTTCCCTGTCTCTCCAACACTGACCCAAGCTGGCTGACGCTGATAAGCGTGTGGGGGTGCTCTCGACCAAGCACCTTCTCGTATCCTTCCAGCGCTCGTCGATGCATCGCTTCTGCCTCGTCGTACTTTCCCTGCCTCGCCAACACTGACCCAAGCTGGCTGACGCTGGTGAGCGTGTCAGGGTGCTCTCGCCCAAGCACCTTCTCGTATCCTTCTAGCGCTCGTCGATGCATCGCTTCCGCCTCGTCGTACTTTCCCTGGCTCGACAACACCGATCTAAGCTGGCTGACGCTGGTGAGCGTGTGGGGGTGCTCTCGTCCAAGTACCTTCTCGCTTCCTTCCAGCGCTTGTCGATGCATCGCTTCCGCCTCGTCGTACTTTCCCTGGCTCTCCAACACCAATCCAAGGTTATTGACGCTGGTGAGCGTGTCGGGGTGCTCTCGCCCAAGCACCTTTTCTCTAGTATCTGTGGACATCTGGAAAAACCCCTCCGCCGCTCCATACTCCCCTTGGAGGAGTAGATACCAGCCCGCACGAAGAGCACTCTTTGCTTGGTTTACCAAATCCTCCTCATCGTCTGTAGTATAGCTGACAATCTCTTTGGCGTGGGGAAGGAGTACTTTACACTCCTCCCAAGTCTTGTAGTCTCCACTTGGAAATGCTGCACTGAGAGCCCGCACCAACTCCTTCACCCATCGGTCCCGCTCCTTCACCGCCGCGAGCCTCGTTCTTATCGACAGCTGCACGAGCCGGTGCATCTCTAACGCCTGCTCCCCAATCTCGGTCTGAACGAGAGAGAAGCTGAGTAGAGGCGCTAGAGCGTCGTCGAAGTCTAGCTGACTGGTGTTGGCCTGCAGTAGCCATCTCGGGATCCCTTACTTGTCGAACATGCTCATTAGTGCAATTAGATCAGCAGCCGACGGCGCTGTCTTTTGGATGTACTCGAACGAGATCTGCCATGTTGCAATTACTGCATGCCAGATGCTGTGGTCGCGTCGAATGTCTTTCCACTCCTTGTTGCCGAGGAGATGCACCTGGTTCGCCTCACTCTCGCGGAACAGCTTGAGGTACGTGGACACGGTCGTTGTCGCTGCTCTTGTCTTGATGTACGCCGCGGCGTGCGTGATAGCCAGAGGTATCCGCTCTAGCGCCTGAACAAGCGCCTTGGCGTCCACTCGGCTGGACTCGCTAAACGGCACTCTCGTCTGCAGCAGGGCCAGCGCGTCCTCTTCCTCCATCAGCTCTACCTGGACAATGCTACCGTTTCCTCCAACAAGATTGACCGCTGCAGTCTTATTCCTTGACGTGAGTACGATTGTTCCGTTCACTGTCTAAGGGAGGAAGCTCTCAAGCGGCCGGCTGCAGTCCATGTCAACTGCCTGCGCAGGGCCTGCGCTGTCTTCGTCATCGCTAAAGAAAACGCTATCGTCATCGACGTTGTCAAGTATTATAAGCCACCGCCCGTTCCTGTTGTCTGATAGCCAGACATGGACTAGCTGCAAGACATCTGCCTTTAGGTCTTCCCGCCCAGGCAGTAGGAGTTTATCAGCGATGTCTCTGTATCCTTGCCAAAATCTAGTAGGGTTGCTTGCGTGTATCCAGACGACTCGGGTGTGCGGCTCTGCCTTTTGGATTCGGTATGCATACTCAATCGCGATTTGCGACTTACTAACAACTGTCAGTGCCACTATCTAGAAAGAAACCATGCAACACTACTAACCCTATACCTCCTAGCCCAATAAGAGCCACACGTGTGTGTGTCTGCAAGGCTCGATGCTCGCTAATTTCCGCGATGATGTCTTCTCGGCCAACAAAGCAGTTGTCCCAAGAGAAGGGGACCATGAACAGGGCATCACTTGCTAGTAGGGAAATCTTCTGTAAGCGTTCTATACTGCTCTACCTAACAGGTGACGGTCTTACATACATTCAACATCTGCCATATCCGCAACCTTAGTAGGCGGTATCTGCTAATCTTCTAGCTCCTGCCGGACAAAGGCTTTCAAGACGCCAGAAATAGCACAATAGCCTTAATCGTCTTTGCTGCTGTACCTAGCCATCTACATGTGATTTGCGTCGATGCTTTCGACAGTCTCTAGCGCTCGTGGGAGGTCGAGTTTTGAGGAGAAGTTGTCCACCACCTGTAGCTGTTAGCGTTGTCTTGACTTGTCTGCAGCGCACGACTTATAGCTATACAGAAAACATACCTTTTCGTTCACTCCTTTCATGCCAGTGATGCCCCGTGCCTCCTGAAACGAATGGATCTTTATTGTCCCCTTAAACGCGATCGACTTGAACTCCTCGTGAATGTTATCTAGGACTTCGTTGTTCACTTCCAGCGTCTCAAGGATCTTCTTGTTCGAATCTTGAAGGGCGAGGCGCGCAAGATTTGAAGCGACCTGGCCCCAGCCTGCATAGGCGCTCCCTCGGTGCGGCGTCCCGAGGAAGATGATGAGCTTCGTCCGGTCACGGATTATCTCTGATCGGCGAATAGCCTGTAGCAGCAAGTAAGCAGAGTTGTCATCATAGCCCGGATGACGAGGCTAATACATCTTTCACAATAATGCCGCCTAGACTGTGAACCACAAACGCGATCGGTTTCTGCCAAGTTGTAAGAGAGCTGACTTCAAGCGAATACAGGCTGGCACTATCATACTCCATTCCCAATTTCTCTCTCTAGCCTGACCGAAAGGTCCTAACCATGCTAGGAGATGCTATTCTTGTTGTTCGCCTGAAACAGGCCTCTAATAACGTCTGCATTGTATCCGTATGTCCACACTTGGGCTTAAGGGACATCCAGCGCCAGCGCAAGGTATTCTTCTGGCCAGAAGATTGTAAACGATGGTGGTGACAACGAGGCGGGGGGGGGTGGAGGGGGGAGCGTGTGCTTGTTCTGTGTCTATTGCTAAAGACCTGACCGTTCGTCGCTTGAAAAGGGACCTAAAGCCCTTGGGCTTTTTTGTTAGGTCGCTGCTGCTGCTGTGGCTCGCACTCGCCGCACACTGCCCAAGTTCCTCAAGGATGACCTCGAAGGCCGTAGATAAACACTATACTGCGGATCGTCAGCAAAACTCCTCTGATGTGTGAGGACGCGGCCTACTTCAAGCGAACTTGGTCATCGTCCTGCTCTCTGGCAGTCAGCCTTGTGAAGCCGAGCCGGTGCACGGTTGCCATGCGCGCTGCACGCCCAAAAGCGCGTTAATTCACTTAGCTTACAGCAGATTATAGGAACGCAACTTGTAGCGTTCATCGAGTCTGCAGCGCATGTGCGTCGCGGAGAGAGGATTGCAAAGGCTATCATCACCGGTGCAATAGGGTGGAGGTCGCAGGCGGCATCGACCTCAGCTTCGTAGATAGGCGCGCGAGCCAGACCATGCGCGCCCACCAGCCATTGGGCGCCATCTGCCGCCGGCCTGGCGGGCTGAGCACTTGCCAACGCTAACTTACCCCACCAATAGCAAGCAGATCCGCCCATGTCTCTCGCAGCTATTGGTCCACATTTGATGCATGTTAGCGAGCGTTTCTTCTAGAATCACCTACTGCCTGTCACGTGCTATCTATGTTTAGATGCAAGAGCTGCGCCGCTCATCGAAACCAGCTGTCGATCGTGCCTATCCGATCATCACTATCACGATCATGGATCGAGCCAGCCAGGCTCTCGTGCAAGTGCTTCCTGCAGATGTACCTAGGACCTATGCTGCTTTGGCCGAACAGGGCAAAGTTCCCCTCTCTACCCTACACCATCGCGACCGAGGACGACGCTCGAGAGAAGAACAAGCCCAAAGCCAACAGTACCTCAACCCAGAGAGGAAGAGAAAGCTATCGTTAGATTCCTGCTACTAATGTCTAATCTTGGGCACCCTGTGCGGATCAAATTCATACCCTCGCTAGCCTATAGTATTGCCCGCCGGCGGTCTACGACAGATACGCCGATCAAGCCTCCAGGCAAGAACTGGCCACAAGCCTTCGAGAAACGCCACCCTGAACTTAAAGCGAAGAGAGCTAGAGCGATTGACTAGAAACGCCACAGAAATAATATAAATCCTAAGATAATAGAGTGGTTTGAGGTAATTGGGAAGGTACTACAGGGTCCAGCTATCCTGCCAGAAAATGTGTATAATATGGATAAGACGGGTGTCATGCTAAGTATGCTGGGCTCCGTCAAGGTTCTCGTAGGCAAGGATGACCTACAAGGCCATAGAGGGGCTGGCGTTAAGCGGACAATGGTTACCGCTATAGAGTGCGTCAGTGCTAACAGAAGGTCGCTGCACCCTCTTATAATCTGGCCAGCTTCAACCCACCAAAGCAACTGGACCACACATCCTACCCCTGGATGATGGCGCTATGGACATTCTGAGAACGGATACAATGACTCTAAGATTAGCTTAGAGTGGCTTACACGTGTATTTAATCCCCAAACGAAAGGACTAGCTAACAGCAAACCACGGGTGCTAATCTGCGACGGTTTTGGGACTCACGAGACGCTAGAGATCCTGGAGTTTTGCCTTGAGAACAAACATTATCCTGTGTCGTCTTCCTTCTCATACCTCTTATAAGCTCCAGCCCTGTAATGTTGGACCATTTGCCCCTTTAAAGACAGCGTACCGCGAAGAGAGAGGTTGAGCGGCTGAATAGAGGAGGGTGTAGATACGATCGGCAAACAGCACTTTACCTATCTGTACGAGCCCGCAAGAGAGAGAGCATTGACTAAGAGGAATATTAGAGCTGGGTGGTCTGCCACTAGTTTGTTTCCTTTCAACCCAGAGAGGGTACTCCGAGATATACTAAAGCCGCCCGCAGAACTCGCTCTTGCTTAAGCTGACAAAGCTATGGTATCCTGCCCTTACAACGAAGTGTTGTTAACTCCTATTACACCTGTCACACTAGTGACAACAGAGGGCCTTATGTCTTTACATAACCTGATTAAACAGGATGCGTGTGCGTTTGATAAGCTAAACAGACAGCGCCTACAGCGGCACGTACAGAAACTCGCGAATGCCGCCCAAATCTCCTTCGCTGAACGAGCCCTCCTTTAAGATCAAAACGAATTTCTGTTCCAAGTAAACAACGAAGCCAAAGTTCGTCGATCAACCAGATCAGTTGTGCTAGGGAAGGCGAAGGTGATAAGCTATAAGGACCTTAAGGAGGCACGAACGAAGCGTGCTGCCAAAGACAAAGCTACCGCAGACAAGGGCAAGGGAAAACGCTGCTATAAGCGCAAGCCTTCTAAACCAGAGGCAGGGGCAGAGGCAGAGGTAGAGATAGAAGCAGATGCAAGTTCGTCAATGCCGAAGGACAAAGTGGCGAGGAAGGGCGATGTCCAGGAGCGGGCGTGTTGGAGGGCGCCAGTAGTAGCACAGATGTATTAGGGAGAATGCTGTTAAAGAGCAAGTGTAATCTTCATTAGTTTTGGAACCGCAAGAGAGGATGAATCTGACGGTCATTGCTGTCTTTTGCTGATAGCTCCTTACACAGCCATAAGCTTGACAGCCACAATCTTAGCTTAGCAGATGACAAACGTAATTTATCCTGTAGTGATTACAGAGGCAGCTAAGGTTGTTTTACGCTAGCTGAATTTAGTGATCGCATCGATCAGAAGTACCAACTGGGGTGGCGACGTTGCATGAATTTGCGCGCTACACCAGACATGAGGCTGGTATAACTTCCTAGCTTTGTAGGACTATTTGAGACTTAGGTAACGCCAATTAAGGGTACTTTAGAGGAGGGAGAGCCTAATAGTATTGCAGTAAGGAAGGAACTCTGTTGTGTTATAAATTAAGGTTTGTTGTATGTCGAGAAGGCGAAGTACCGTTGCGTAATTTTTAGATTGAAGGAATTCTAGATATCTAGGAGTAACTACAGTACGTTGTCTTTACGTAGTTATAGTAAATATTAGTATGTACACAGATATCTAATCGCTCGAAGTTAAAGTACCCCTCATAATTCTCGGCGCAGGGGGGGGTTTCTCGCTGCGCAGGGATGGACGACGTTAATCTTTTATTTTATAAATTTTATTTATAAACCTTTTAATTTATAAACTTTTAATTTATAAACTTTTAATTTATATAAACTTTTAATTTTTATAAACTTTTCTTTTATATAAACTTTTAATTTATATAAACTTTTAATTTATATAAACTTTTAATTTATTATAAACATTTAATTTATATAAACATTTTTATATAAAAATTTATATAAAATTATATAATATTTAATTTTTATAAACTTTTAATTTATATAAACTTTTAATTTATATTGTTGGGAGGACTTGTTGCACTAGTGCTGAAAGGAAATACTTAATAACGATTTTACATTTTGTTGATAGATGGATTCTCATTGTTCTATCTACTGAGGAGCGAAGTATATCGCGGGGTATGGAAGCTAGTCCTATATAGGGCTCGCTCCACACATGTAGTGTTTTGCAACACGATAGAGGCCTCAACGACTATTAACAGAATGCTCGCTCCTCCACACACACCTTCCTGTGATATACCTGAGGCCTTTGAGATTATTAATCCGACACTGGAAGTCTTTTCTTTCTTGATATTGATTGTACACATGAAGGATCGAACATCTGAACTTAAATGCGCTAGGCAGAGGTCGTAGGTCTCTGCACCTAGCCCTTAACTTGGACTGTCACCTTATTGCTATTAACAAATCGTTCTAGGGCGCGGTTTGGTGGTGATGCCTTTGTGAAAGCGTCCGCAGGGTTGTCTTCACCGTTAATCCATCGGATCTCTGTAATCTCGCGGCGTTCATATGACTGGCGCAGTGCCATAATGTCAATCATAAGGCGCTTTTCCTTAGTTGTCCTAAGCTTTATAAGGCACTTGTATAGGGAGTATAAGTCTGTACAAATAACTAAGGGAACTGCAGGCAGACTAAGGCGCTCTGTGATCATCCATAAGGTAGTGGCAACAGCAATGCCTATGTTAAACCCGTTGACTATGCCGTAAATCTTAGAGGCTAGTACGCTCCGTGTAACACGCTTGCACTTCGTTGAGCTGTAGTGTATTACGTTGCCGCAGATTGTAAAGGTATTGTCGACATCTGTGGACTCATTAACAAGCATGAGTATGAAGCCTAGCTGCGAGCTAAGGTCCTTGTTGTTGGCAAAGGAGCCATCCACGAATACCATTAGCTTAGCGTCGATGAGGTTAACAGGTACGTAGCGTAGTCCACGGTTGAGATTCTCCATCTGCCATTTGAGGCGCTTATTGAGCGCCTTGATGTCCTTATCTGAAGGTTGCTGCTGCGCTTGAGCTGCCACGGACAAGTCAAAAGACGCTTCTAGTTGACATGTTAACGCGATGTACGCCCTGCGGGCGCGCTGTTTAGTGTACTGTTGCGCGCGATTGGGAGCATTAATGTCCATAAGCTTAATCTTTCCTCCTTGTCCCTTCTGCTTAAGGTTTAGGGTTGCTTTGTAGTTGTCTATGTTGCTAGCGTCTATCGTGAGTGTGCAGCTGTTAATGTTAAAGTCTAGTTGCGCGTCTGGCGTTAGCACAGTCTTTGGCTTTAATCTAAACTGTGCCTTCTTAAGCCTTTTCTCTTTATGCGCTAAGAATGCGGCTGTTCCAAGCATAAGGGTATTATTAGTTTGTATACTAACAATGCCAAAGTCATCTATATATTGCTATTTATCACTAATAAGCATAGGTCGTATGTTGACGTAGACATGTCCAGTTCCTTACAGTAATGTCTGTGGTACGTTGTCCACCAATAGACTCCTGCTTCCGCGATTCTATATAGCGGCTTGATCACATAGAGCAGCGTGCCTTCTAGATATCTAGGTGCTAGCTTAGTGGGGAGGTGTGCGAGTATTGTCCTCTTAAGATTTGTCTGCGCCTGTGGATATGCCTGCGTTATATCGCGGAGCTTAAGATTCATCCCACGTCGTACGAGCATAGGCGCCAGGGCCATAATCACACGCTGGCTACAGCGTTGAATGGTCAGAGATTGCGTTAAGATAGCCTGCTTGCCATAGTCCTGGTATCCTTGGATAACGAGACGGGATTTTTTTCGTAAGGTTTGGTTGTCTTTCCCTTAACTTCTCGCACTAGACGCGACTTGAATATGCGGATTCCGCCATATAATTCCTAATTGTATTGTTTAAACTTTAAACACTCCACAGCCTACTAGGTTACTAATCTCTTAATTATCAAATGCCTTAAAAGGTGCGCTAGGCGTTGTAATAACTCTATTATTGCGTAGCTTTATAGCGAGCTTAAGGTTGGCCTCTTCCTTCTTAGTTATGTAAACGTTTGCCTTCCTCTTGTTCCTTAATCCTAGGGGCGGCGGCCTCTCTTGCGTGGTTGCGCTGCCAGCGGCACTGTTGTATCTGTAGGTGGCGCGTGCTGCTGTTGCGGCGCATTAGGGTCACTCCAGAGGTTGTCTGGTCTGTAGTACGGCTTAACAACTGTCGACCGAAATGTTGTTAGGCCATTGACCATGTGTTAACAGTGATGTTGTGGCCGTCTATGGCGGCGATTTTGTACGGGCCATTCTAGCCGTCCTTTTCTCTCTATACTAAAACCTCGCTTTGTAGCAGGAGCGCAAGCATGTCTGTAGTAGCAGGTCTGTTGCGGGTGTTTAACGCATCCGCGACCTGGCGTTTAGTAGTGAGCTTACGCAGGTCTTTCATTGCCTTTTGAATAGCCTTGCTGCGCTTGATTATTAATAGTGATAGTGGTAACTCTATAGTTATACGTGGGTATGCGCTAAAGACTAGTAAGGTTAGGACTAGACTGTTAGGGCCGGCCGTGTCGTTAACAGCTTTTACAGCCATCTGAAGGATCGCTTTATTGGATATGGTGCCAGCAAGCTCAGCGTAGAGTATATCCCATGCGCGGTGTAGGGGGGCGCGTGATACCTCTCTATCTTGCCAACAGACCAATGCGCCTCTGTAGGTACTTGTTTGCATGTAACTCCTATCTATAATCTTTGCTTCTGCGCGAAATTCTGCACTTGCGAAGTTTGTGCCTGCGTTGTGTGTGAGGATGTTTAGTAGTCCTTAGTAGGTGTCAATCTACAACATCCGCAGTGCCTGCTACGTCTCCTTAGCTAAATATAGCGCGTTGAGAAACTTTGCGCCTTAGAATAAAGTTAATAAATCTATTATATGTGTAACGTAGGCTTGCTTCCTAAGTATATTACGTCCACAAGGATCTCGTAGTTAAAGTGATAGTCGTCCTGAAGGGTGAACTTGAAGCGGCGCGGCGCGGAGCTATTAATCTAACAATAATGGCAAAGCTTCGCAATTTGCTTAAGAGTTCTTTCTTTAAAGTCGTTGTGACTAGCGTCTTTCAAGAGCTTGGCTAGTCTCATAACAGCTAGGTGTCCAAAACGGCGATGGAGCCGTCTTAACTCTGTCTCTGTGAGAAATGCAGTTGCACGCTCTCTTTTGTTAAGATGGAACCATAGATGTCCCTATTTGCGGATTACGGGGATGCGTACATTGCCCTGGACAAGCTTATCTGTAGTGTTGTTAAAGTAGACTTTTAGCCTGTCCATGTCCGCAAGGCATAGCAAGAACAGTGTGGGCGCATCTAGCACCTTAAAGTCGATTTTTCCAATCTCTGTTGGAATCTGTGCGGTGCTGATAGACACCGTAACACTGCCTTTACCAAATTTAATATAGACGTTTTTCCTACTATAGATATGTCTATCGTGACTGTAGGGTCTTCCTGTATAAGCGCGAGGTACTGTTCCTTGCCAACTGTAGATACATTGGCGGCGCCTGTATTAGGGAGGATTCCTTAGTACACAGATCGTGTGTGTAGCGGTCCTTAATAAGGAATTGCGACGCTAGCGATGACAGTGCGTCTCTGCTGTATATGTCTTCGCCAGAGATATAGTGTATAAACGCTTAATCTGCAAGTTGTTGCTCCTTGAAAAATTGATGTTCCGCGTACGCAGTTATGAAGTGCTGCTCGTCAATGTTATACTGCTGATCGCTGTCATTGTTGTTGTCCTTGTAGTTCTCCTCTCTCTAGCTTTGCTGATTATACTGGTTCGTGTGCTCACTACCTTCATACTTTGTAAGGTGCACAGAGAAGTCTGCAGGCAGTAGTAGTGTGCCTGTAAATGTAAAGTAATATGCGGAGAAGAACTGCGTGCGGGTAGCTTTGCGTTCTTCGTCGGTATAGTTAGTTAACTAGCAGCCCCTCTTTCTGGCAGACAAAGCACTTTTTCCTCCAGCGTGGCGTTGTTGTAAATTCACATCTGCTGTCGTTACTATTAAAGCGCTAATTGCCTCTATTGCCTTGGCCTCCTTAAAATCCGCCTGCGAATCCGCTTTCGCCTCTAAATCCTCTTTAAGCTCTTCCATTCCTGTTGTTGTAGCGGCGGTCAAGGTAGTACTAGTCCATAGTAACTGTCTCACTCCCCACAAGCATTTGTCTTGTTTGCTGACGTGCAAGGTGCGTCTTAACTGCGGACTGTAGGTCTAAAAAGAGTCCTTCGCAGATTATGGCTGGCTTAAAGAGTGCTATTTCAAGTTCTAGGACTCCACAGCACGCGTTAATGACAGTCGTACGTAGGGCATCCTCACCCTCAAAGTTCTTACCAAGCGCGCGTTGGCACAGCTGTAGCTTGTCAAGCAAGATCTGCAGCACCTCATATAAAAGCTCTTGTCAGGGTTCTCCGTGCGCGTACGGGCGAAGGTTGTAGTTGTCCAGTCTGTGTAATAGTGTTGATGGTGGACGTTATGGTCAAAGTGGTTCTTAATCGCCGTGTACGCATTAGAAAAGCTGTTATCTCTGTCCACAACTTGTATATATAGAACATCTCTGCTCGCCCTGTAAGAATATAAGGAAACACAGTATGGAACTGCTCTTTGTAGATGTCCACCTGCTAACAGATGCTAAAGAAGATCTTAATTTTATTATTAAGCAGATCGTACGCGTCTCCCATGTATTTCTTGCCATTGTCCCAGAGCTTAGAGAACTGCGTGATTGTGTTGGCATTAAGTCGGTTGTTATGGGACTAGCGCGGCGGCAGCGTCTTATACGGGTCATGTAGCAGCTTAGGTGGTCTGCTAGGTACACCATTTATAGGTTGTTGTGGAAATAGCGTGATTTCGCGATATGCAGTTGCTGGCGGCTGTGCCTGCGTCTGCAGTCGCTATTGCTGTAATTGCGCGCGCCTTGTTCCCACTGTTGTTAAGACTAAGGTCCTCCAAGCGCACCACCCATAAAGGGCGGTTGTTGACTGTTAGTGCTCTGTCTTAGTAGTTGGGTTTCCTCTATCTAGTGCACTAGTTGTAGCCCCTATGTTTCAGATCGGTTTTGAGCGTCGTGTCCTACTCCGTGCTGCTCGCCTCGCTGCGAGTGCTCCAGCTGCTGCGGCTGCAGCTATGACTGTGGTGTATGTGTACTAGTGGGCGGGCTGTCCTGCTGCGGTTGTTGCTCAGCTATAGGAGCTGTCTATATTGTGTGTTCTGCTGGCGCTTGTATGCCCTCGATCGTTGGTTGAATATTGTGGCTTGGAATTCTACAGGGTCCTATTTAGGAACGTTCTCCATAGTTAACAGATTGTATAGAGAATTAGCAAGCCTAGCGCGGTTGTTGCCTGTGTAGACTCCTCTATGCTGTAGGACCGTCTTTAGAGACTTCAATGTACCGCGGTTAACCTTAAGAAATAGGTCTTTTGTCCATCCTTTAAAATCACAATAGTAATCTGCAAAGAGGTTATTGTCCTAGACTATTGCTATATTGTAATCGTAAATAATTTTAGCAACCTAGGTTGTTGCGTGTGTCTCGTTTGCGTCTGCCAGTGCAGGTGTATCCCAGAGAGATGTGTTGATAATATCTAGCGCTACTAGGTATAGGCAGTCTCCTATAAGGTGTTAGGCAGTGAATTTAGCCCAGATGGAAGCGGCTTCCCCGTGTTCACTTGAGCCATGCTCTGACTGATTATCGCGCAGTTGAGCTTAAGCTTGAGCATCAGCATCGTCTGCTGCGCTGTTGCTGCTCTAGTTGTCTGCCATCGTGCTGGCGGGTGTTAACTCGTTGTCGGTGTGGTTGTCTCGTCGGTTAGTCGTTTCCAACGTGTGTTGGTGTACGTAACTGGGTCGTCCAGAGACGTTCGTACAGTGAATTGTAATGCGTTGCTGACGCGCTCTGTGTCCGCAGATCGGCCTGAACCAGCAGCTTTTAGAGGTTGGTTAAGAGTGCTTTGTGTTATCTCTGCCTCGCTCTATTCTTAGCACAGTCTGCATCGACCTAAGATTTCTCACATCAGGCTGTTAACAGTCTGTCTCTTCTTCCTTGCTGTCTGTAATGGCTTCTCGCGATCACTAATTAGTGTTGGGAGGACTTGTTGCACTAGTGCTGAAAGGAAATACTTAATAACAATTTTACATTTTGTTAATAGATAGATTCTTATTGTTCTATCTACTAAGGAGCGAAGTATATCGCGGGGTATGGAAGCTAGTCCTATATAGGGCTCGCTCCACACATGTAGTGTTTTGCAACACGACAGAGGCCTTAACAACTATTAACAGAATGCTCGCTCCTCCACACACACCTTTCTATAATATACCTAAGGCCTTTGAGATTATTAATTTATATATATAAACTTTTAATTTATATAAACTTTTATTTTATATAAATATTTAATTTATATAAACTTTTAATTTTATAAATATTTAATTTTATAAACATTTAATTTTTATAAATATTAATTTTTATAAACATTTAATTTTTATAAAACTTTTAATTTATATAAACTTTTATTTTATATAAAGTTTTATTTTATATAAACTTTTAATTTATATAAACTTTTAATTTATATAAACTTTTAATTTATTATAAACTTTTATTTATATAAACTTTTATTTTATTTTTAATTTACCCCAGAGGGCTACGCAAACGCTACCGCCAGCTATCAGATTAGAGCCGTGTTGCCAAACGAGGGCACGTGGTCGGCTCCACCCTCTAAATTAGACCTGGAGCCAACAAGTCACAGAACACACAATACAACTGTTCATCCATCTTATCTATCAGACCCCCCATCTCAATGAGCTTAAATAGTGCTCAAATCTAACAATTAAGAGTCTCACTGCCTTAATTAACCCTAAGAAAAGACAATGTCGCTGTCAACGCTCCGCGACTTAACGATTGTGTTAACTAATTACACTAACTATACACTATAGCTGCTGCAGCTAAAAGCGCGATACAAGCTAATAGATATATGGCCTATTATTAATCTAGATAGAGCTAAACTCCCACGCGAAAAGCCGACACCGCTGTCGCCGCTAAAAATAGCGAGTTACCAGCTAATTATCCGCGTAAACGACGACGATCAACAAAACCCTCTAACGCGCCTATTAGAGCTATTAAATTCAGGCCTTAAGGCATATAAGGAGGATATTAAGTTCTATAAGATATAGCTTAAGAACTACAAGATTAAGGATAAGGAATACTAAGAGGAGAGAACAAGTCTTAAGAAAGTAGTTATTTATATCTAATTAACTGTGTCGCAACACCTGTAACGTAATTACTGTAAGCCTAGAGAGCAGATCTAGCAATAGATTAAATCTCTAACGCAGACAGTAGGCGTTAATAAGGAAGACAAGTAGAATAGGGCAAGAGCGCGATACCTATAGGCTCTTAAGCCGATAAGACAACCCTTAAACTAGGATACCTAGCTAACTAAGTATAATTAGGCAGCTACAGAAGCAGAGATAAACAATGTTGCTAAAGTATAATTAATCTATAATACTATAAAGGACTTCCTAACTGCGATTATAAATGCTGCCTCCACCTAGGGCGTGTCCTTTTAAGAAACTAGACGCTAAGACGCAGATATAATGAAAAAGGAGATAATAAAACGCTTCTAAAAATATATAGTAATACTCCACCTAATTAAGGGCAAATAGCATAGGGGCGCCTTTGCTGCTAGTAAGCTATCTCTCGCTGCTAGTGGTGTGCATCCACCCTAGGCACTAACAGGGACGCCTCTTACGCTGCCAAAGACGCGCCATCTTCCACGAATAACTAATGTGGATGGGGAAGACCTTAATAAAAAACGATCCTTTGGGTTAAAGTACTATATCTAAGCAGTTCTTAATAGAGGATATAATAGTAGTTAAAGGCAGAGAAAATGAAAATGCCCTACTTGTAGACAAAGGCATAGTCTAAAAGACTGCTTCTACGCATATCCAAAACATGCACTAGAGTAGTTTAGGCCATAACCTGGCTTTACAGACATAGTATAATATAGGATTAGAAATAATTTAGATCTATAAGAGGAGATGAGGAAGGTAAAGAGACTAAGGTCTCAAACCCCACAAATTAAGAACTTACATACCCCTACTCCTGAGATTAATAATAATTGACTAGATGGACGGAAAATTTCCACTATCTAAGCCAGCTTTAATGCGGCATTATATCAATCCAATTCTACGAGCTACCCATTACGATACTCCTTAATCCTTAATTTAGGCACTACCTGCCACATCGCGAACAACCTTAATTGATTTGTCTTATTTCGCCCTCTATCGCCTGGAGACTTTATATGGGCTAGAAATACACAAATATAGGTTAAAGGATATGGCACGGTTCACCTTAAACTAAAGGGCCTAGCTAGACAGCGGATACTACGCCTTAACAATGTGGCCTATTGCCTAGACCTTCTATGCAACCTAGTGTCTTTTAGGATACTACGGCGTTAAGGGCTATAGTAGGATACTAAATTAGAACCTATAAGCCTAAAGCGAGCAGATAACATAGTTATTGCTAAGCTGCAAGAGCTCTACAACTAATAGGTTCTAGAATACTAACTAGAACTAATAGAACAGGCAACCTTCCACACCTACAGGATCACCTCACGCACTAAGAGATCCCCGCAAAAGGCAGACGCACTGCGATGGCATAAGCGACTAGGGTATCCAGGCCCTAGTGCTCTCTTAAGCACCTAGTGCAGCAATCTGAGGGGGTGCGGATCAAAATCAAGGCATTACTACAGTATAGTGCGACGCCTGCGGACAAGCCAAATCTAAGAGGTTGATCCGCCAAACACCACGACTAATTAATGAAGGACTAGGAGAACGAGTCGCAATAGACTTCTACAGCTATAAGGATAGCAGCTTAACAAAAAAGAAGAGCTAAATGCTAATCACTAATTAATACTTAGGACTAATGTGGGGATTTCTACTTTAAGGACAATCGCACAGCTCGATCTATTATCTAAACTTTGGCTACTTTTACAAAGTTTATAAAGAACTAATTTAACCTTATAGTTAAGGTAATTAAAGCGGACAACAAAATATTCACAGTTAAATAAGAAGTTAATTAATGGTGCACAGCCTAGGGGATTACAATTGAGCCTTTAGCACCTAACACACAAGCACAGAATGGGGGAGCTAAACGCTTAGGGGGGGGGTGTAATAAAAGACAAAGCCTAGGCAATGCGACTTTAATGCTAACCTACTATAGGAGATGTGGCTAGAGATCACACCTAGTTAGCTGTCTACCTCTATAATTAAACGCCAAACTATGCGAATTACTAGAGAACACTATATGATGTCTTCTTTATAATAGTGGCCTTCTAGAATAGAGTGGTTATAGCACTACGAAAGCTAGATTAAACCTATCTTAAGGCATATAGGTGCAAAGCTTTTGCAATAATAGATAATACCTGCCGTAGCAAGAGCAGGCTATAACGTCTCGACCTGAAGGCGTGGATTGGATATCTGGTAGGATACCAATCCTCTAACATCTTTTGAATATGGATACCCTTGCTTAGGAAAGTAATTAGCACTTAGGACGTAATATTTGACGAAGACAGCATCTTTAGTAGAAAGATAGAGGACCTTATAGATAACCTTATGCACAATACCTTTAAAGAGATCGCTGCATAGGTCTGATCAGTTAAACTACTGTCTACAGCTAAACTAACTAAATTAGAGACAGAGTTGTTCTATAAAGATGAGATGATTTAAGATAACCCGCAGGATAAAGACTAGCCTAGATATTAACAAGGTAGGAAAGTGGACTATACTTATCCTACTCCGCTAATCACACCACTACTAGTGACACTCCTTGCACAATCACTAGTAGAGGAAGATAAAGGGAAAGACCACTAACCCTTATTATTAACAACATGCCTATGGGCTGCAGCATTTATGGCTGGCACTGAAGCGGCAAACGCAGGGAACTTTAATAGGAAAAAACATTAGATAAGGCGCGGTTAAAAAGATTGCTCTCTAAAGGATTAAAGCTATATAGGAGCTAGTTGCCTATGCCACCTTCCTAACGCAATAAGCTTAAAGAACATCTACTGTGCGATATGTTTAAGGAAGCTGAGAAACAGCACCTGAACAGTTACCAGGACATAAGATCCTGGACCAAGATACTAGCTAAAACAATTAAGCTAACTGGAGAACAGATCCTTAACTGTATGTGGGTATACACCTACAAGTTTTGATAAATATTACTAACTTAAGAAGTGCAAAGCACGCCTTATTGTTTGTGGCGATTAATAGAGAAATATCACGTTATAAGATACATATGCGGCAATATTGGCTGGACGATTATTTCGCATGCTTATGGCGATTGCGCGGCGCGATTTGACCTAGAGCTCCTTTAATACGACGTTACGAATGCCTTTGTTTACGCGAAGATTGACTGAGATATATATATGAGGATGCCACGAGGCTACAACAAACCTGGGACAATCCTAAAGCTTAACAAGGCGCTATACGGACTCTAGATCTTACCACTACTCTGGCAGAGAGAGTTCACTTTAACACTGCGAGGCTTAGGCCTTATTAGTATACCCTATGAACCTTGCTATATGATTAAATAAGGCGTAATTATCTTCTTTCTACGTAGATGATATCATTATTGCCTATAAATAGGAGAACAAACCCTAGGCTGAGCTAGTTATTAAGCAGCTACAAGAAAAGTACACCCTTATAGGAGGAAAAGATCTCTAATGGTTCCTAGGGGTTGAGATTCTTAGGAACCGCCCGCAACGAAAGATCTGGCTCTCACAAGCGTTATATATTAACAAGATCGCCAGGCTAGTTAATAACTAAAGCTTTAGGCATAATACCCTAATAAGTAGTATTAAGCTTACTCTACAATTAGGCTTCGCTAGTCTATTTAAGATCAACAGATACTAACGCAAGGTTGGATTAATCCTATTCGCCGCAGTTACCACCTGGCCAGACACTGCTTTCGCGTCCTCCTGATTAGCACAATTTCTCACTAACCCTAGTAGCTAATATTAAGATGCCGCTGATCGAGTCCTACTATACCTCTAAGAAACACACATAAAGGCGTTATAGCTAGGTAGAGAAGACAGTTTTAAGGTAGCAAGCGATGCCTTATTTGTGGACAATACACTGGACTAAAAGAGTTCTTAAGGATATATTATTAAACTGTTTAGTGGGCTAATTATGTGGAAAGCAAGTAAGCAAGATACTGTCACCACATCTACTACTAAAGCCGAGCTACTAGCCCTGTCACAAGTAGCTAAGGAGGCACTGTTTATATCACGCCTGCTTAATAAGCTCTAGGTCAAGCTCGCGGATTAAACGATTTACTATTAAATGCGACAACTAGCAGACAATACAGCTTGTTGCTAAGGAGACTGCGCAGCTTAATACTAAACTCCGCTATGTAGATATTTATAACTATTGGTTAAGGCAAGAGGTAGCGTAAGGAAGGATTAGGGTCACCTACACTTAGTTAAACGAAAATAATAGCTAATGGGCTCACAAAGGCCCTTCCTGTTAATAAATGGAGCAAATTTCTAGATCAACTAGGACTTGTTAATATAGTAGAGGATTTTAACAGAAAGGAGGTACAAATTAATAAGCTAGCTAGAACAAAGGATAGAGGCTATTACTCTAGAATAAAGGACGGCTATAAGGGGTCTAGCTTAAGGATAAGCCTAAGCTAAGGGGGTGTGTCAGATTAGAGCCGTGTTGCCGAACAAGGGCACGTGGTCGGCTCCACCCTCTAAATTAGACCTGGAGCCAATAAGTCACAGAACACACAATACAACTGTTCATCCATCTCATCTCTATCAGACCCCCCATCTCAATGAGCTCAAATAGTGCTCAAATCTGACACCAGCATTCCCGAGCTTGCCAGAAAGGGCATATGCAACGTTAAATGCCTAGGTTTATCTTAAATAACATGATAAAAAAAGCAGAGCCCCTCTGCTTAGTAAACAAAAAGAGCGTTTTTAATTTATATAAACTTTTAATTTATATTTATATAAACTTCTAATTTACAACTTTTAATTTATTTATTAAATATTAAAGCGTGTGTGGTCTTTGCGTGGGCACGTCTAGGAATACCGCGCCCCCTAGGGAGGGTTGAGATAGTTAGGAGATAAGGTTAATTTTCGAGATAGATAACAGTACTATATTATATATTGCTTTACTAAATAGGAATAGAGTGTATATATTAATAGGAGCAGAAAAGTACATATTAAGTCTAAGATATACTTAAGCTATACCTTAATCTATACATTATCTGTTAGGCTTGTTTGTTACTTTACACTACCACCTATTATACGGCTTAAATATTGCTTGCGGGTATGTCCCTATTTCCTATCGTACTCCTCTAGTGTTAGATATCAGGTCACTGGAAATCACTGTGATTTCACTGTGAAATCCAGTAGTCACGTGCGTCCGATCACATGGTCTCCTTATGACGACAGTTGGTGTAACTCACAGTGATTTCACAGTGAGATCACTGTGAAATACACGAAGGAGACTGGCGTACTACTGTTACACTACTCCGCACTAGTACTAGTGCGTCTTGGCGCTAGATAGATATTGCGTACGATAAGCTCGGCCATACCGAATTCGGCCACTCAACGCACAGACCCCACTCAACGCACAGTTTGAGGATAGCCACCACTATTACTTTTAAAGCTGTAGAGCTCTATATATATTGTAAAATCACTAGATTTTTTAGAGTAGTATTTGCAGAAGCTTAATAAATCGATTGGCAATAATAAACTACGTGTGATACCTCTGTGGGAGGCGTACTTTGCAAGTGCGCGTTGATGGGCTGGATGCCTCCACCACCCCTTTAATAACTAATAGATCCTTAATATTAACCTCTAGGTCCTTAATAATATAAGCAGGAGGTGCAGGAGCCTTAAGGCTACGCGCCTTACCCTTTTTAGCTAATTGTATATTAGTCCTAAGTTGCTTTTCAGCTGCGCGCGCAAGTAGATCTTCTTCGCGCTCTGCCGCCTTCCTTTGCTGTTTTTTGCAACCTAACCTCTTTTGCAGCTATCCTTTTTGCGCCCTTTGCTTAAGCATAGCCTGTTTCTCCTGCTTTTTCTGCTCCTTAGCTAGCTTGTCGCGCTCCTTTTGGTGTGTTGTAGTTCTTCTGCTTTAGCGTCTTTTTTAGCCTAGCGATTGCAGGCAGCCTTAACTTTTAATAGCAACTAAAAGATAGCGCCGCTAGCGTAATTCTTAGAGGGTTTAAGTAGTAATGTCTTGCCACGCTTACGGCGCTTCTTCTTATTAAAAAGGGCATCTCTAAGGCGATTGTTTTCGTGTGCTAGACAAGCTGTTTCTAAGTCGCTATTGCGTGTATTGTGTGAGACAGCTGCGAGACGCGTTTATTATTAAGATCCTCAACTACCTGTTGTAGAAGTCCTTCAATTTTACGCCAATCGCTTGCAGAGAGTACTAACAACGTGCTATCGCTGCTTAATGGCCTCTTAGGCTCTAGATCCTTAAATTTCTTTAATATAGCGTTGCTATTTAGCGGAGAGATGCTAGTAACTTTAAAGGCGTTAATAATTGTGTTTCTTTGGCGAATGCAACTCTGTATGCCTTATAAAAGAAGCGGAAGAAGTTGCGCTTAGTGATAGATGTGAGTCCTTGGCTATTATATATGAATTCGGAGAGCTCTTTTGTATATACAGCTGAAAGAGGCTTAAAAAGGCAGATATCTAGAGGCTGTAGCGTATAAGTTGAATGCGGCGGGTAGTAGATAGCTAGGAGGATTTAATTTTAATTGTAGAACTCGATAAAACTCTATAGTAATGTGTGAGCTATGCCCATTAAGAATTAGGAGTTGTTGATAGTCGCGCTTTGCCTTCTTCTTAGTCTCCTCTTAAAAGCACCTTTTAAGCTAGGCAATCCTAAGTTCGTTGTTTGTCCATTTAGATGGTGATGAGGCGAAAAAGGCCTGGTGCTCTTAAGGATTGAAATCTTGTAGCTATATGTCCTGGATGTTGCCAGAAGCCGCCTAATATATTAGGGCAGGTTTAAGAGAGCTGCTGTTGGCGCATATACAAGCTATTGTCGTTATCCACTCTCTATTGCCGTCCTGGAGTACCTGCTTAACGCCTTCTTGCTCATATCGCTGTCGAGAGAACACGCGCTTCATTTTTGACACACTACCCCGATCAAGAAGCCCTTCTCATCCCATATTGTATATATTTGACGGTGCGATGTTGTTGTACTGCTTGATCTTATCGTCTAAAAGCTTAAAATAGAGGGCGTATTTTTAAAGGCTGAATTAGCTTTGTAGCGCTGGCTATTAATGCTAGATGTCTATCGCGATATAAGGTTAATTTAATACCGCGCAATATAGCGATTAACCCAGTAGTAATTTCCTAGCTCTTAATATGCTATTTCTCCAGCGAAATTTCGTATCATCTCTCTTATAGGGGGTAGGCCTTGTACACACAGCTTATTAATGTACTATAGTAGCTGTTTTTCCTGTGTATTGTTGAGGAGTCGCTTTTTTTCGGCCCGAGTTGCATAGGGTGCCCTGAACCCCTCGATAGCGCTTCGAGAGCCGCGACCGCTCAACGCCGTACTCCCGAGCAACCTGGGATATATTAGGACGTTCTCCTAGCTCCAGGGATTTTAAAGCTTCAACAGCTGCGTCGATCGGGTCCATATTGGTGGAGTTATGAGGTGTTGAAAATATACGATTTTTAGTGTTAACTGTGCGTTGAGTGGGGTCTGTGCGTTGAGTGGCCGAATACGGTATAGTGTTCGGCCACATATAGTGATCGGCCACCCCACCACAACGCGTTACTCACTTTTTGATCATCTATACTCTCAACACCACGCGTTCAAAATGGATCCTCGTGAACTAGCAATACAATCTGCTATTAGCGATCTTAATTCTGGTGTTTATACAAGCCAACGGAAGGCTGCTAAGGCCTGGGGCGTGCCCCGATCAACTCTCCAAGAGCGCATCAACGGTCGCCAACCCAACGCGATAGCTCACTCTAACCAACAGCGATTTGACTCCGGAGCAAGAGCGCTTTCTAGTAGAGTGGATACTAGAAGAGGACTCACGCGCACAACCTCCATCTCATCCCCGTGTGCGAGAGATGGCCACCCGAATCCTGCACATGAACGGTGACCACGAGCCTCTGGGGCAACTATGGGTACCCCATTTCATCACACGCAACCCACGCGTCGCCTCTATCGTCGGCCGAACAATCGAGAGTGCAAGGACTACTGCAGCCAGTCAAGACACTATACGAGCCTTTCTTGAGCTGTTTGAGCGGACAAGAATAGAGCTGGGCATACAGTATGAAGACATGTGGAATATGGATGAGACTGGGTGCGCACTAGGGGTATGTACAAACTCCCAGGTCGTTGCCAGTTCATCAAAGAAGAAGGCTTATATCAAATCCCCAGAGGATCGCGAGTGGGTATCAATCATTGAGACCATCTCAGCTGTCGGCGTCAAGCTTCAATGCCTAGTCATCTTTAAGGGCAAGCATCTACAGTCAACGTGGTTTCCAGCACAAGGCACACCAGATTAGCTCTACACAACGTCAGAGAATGGATGGACGTCAAACTCAATTGGCTATGAATGGTTGCAGCGTATTTTCATGCCAAATACTTCACCATCTAACAGTAGCTGGCGGCTCCTCCTTCTTGACAGCCATGGCTCCCACATCCCTATTAACTTTATGTGGCTCTGCAAGGTCAACAAGATCCACCTCTTGTATCTTCCAGCTCACTCCTCACACCTGCTTCAGCCGTTGGATCTTGCTCCTTTCTCGGTACTCAAATCCAAGTACCGTGGTGAGATACGAGCTCTCTCAGCCCTTATGACGCAGCACCTATCAAAAAAGAGCGCTTCGTTATATCATACAACAAAGCTAGAGAAGAAGGACTCTCAGAGCGAGTTATCCGCGCCGGCTGGAGGGCTGCAGGGCTCTGCCCATACAACCCAGACCTTGTGCTGCTCTCATCTCAAGTAACTGGCCGGCCAGTCACCCCTCCAGCGAGCAGTCAGGGGCTAGTAACTGCAGATCAAGTCTTCAACACCCCTCGGAGCTCACAGGCTCTATATAAGGCTCAACAACAGCTGCTGTTGTCAGAATCTCTCTCACGAAGCACCCGCGTAGTGCTTGGCAAGGCAGGCAAGGCTATTGCAGAAGCCAACACCAGGGCAGCCCAACTTGAGGCTGAAAATCAACGACTCAAATATCAACTAGATAGTGCTAAGATCACCCGCGTCAGAAAGCGCGTTCAAGTTAATCCAAATGAGCGCTTCAGTAATGTTGAGGCTATAAAGGCTGCTATTGACCGAGCAGCTGCTTTACAGGCTCAACAGCATAGTTGTCAACAATCAAGCCAATCCAAGCTGAGGCGTTAGCTTGGATTGCTCGATTTTTGAGGGCGTCAGCTTGGATTGTTAGGGCTAACAAGCTGAGATCGTGAGCTTGATTGAGGCTTGATTGATAGGCTTGATAGCCTGTACTGGCGCTAGCCTTGGTGTTAAGTTTCGTCGTCCCAAGTCGCCAGCCCGCACAAAAGCTCTATATTGTCGTCGTCTGCTGCCTCCTCCTCCACCACCTCGTCGTCGCCTCCGAGGCCAGCTCTTTGCCACCGTCGTACGCACTGTATTGTCGCTAGAAGTTGAGGTCCTAGACGTCGTCGTCGCGGCTCTAAGAGGTCGCCCAGCTCACTGAACAGGCGCTCACACTCACAGCTTGACGCTGGGATAGAGAGTACGTCAAGCGCAAGCTTACTGAGGCTAGGGTAGCAATCGCGCATGCTCACCCAGTATTTGATAGGGTTATCTGCGTGTTCTGTACCTCTCTCGGCTGCCGGCTCGCTGCGCTTCCACCTCTTAAACTCGTCCTCGTCGGCGGTGAGGCTGCTGGCAGTACTAGGGTTGAGTATACTGTCGATCGCGTCGTCTATATCGCTTGGAATCACTGCCGACGGCCTTACCGCGCGCGGTGAGTTGTTGTACTGCGCCCAGAGCGCCTGAAAGCTGGCGTTACTAGCCTCGAGCCAGTTGGGCTTCTTAACCCACGCCTTATCGCAGTAGTACTTGTACATTGGATGGAGTATTGTAGCGGCGTAGTACGCGGGCGAGTCGTCCAGCTTAGAGTAGTAGTCATCGGCCTTCTGCCAAGCTGCGCGCAAGTTGATTGCAATGTGATCCTTAGGCGACTCATCGTGCTCGTTGTAGTTAACCGCCTCGTCGTACGCGTTGACGCGCTGCTCGTAGTAGGTAAGCAGGTATTCGAATATTGGAATTATCTTAGCAATAGCCCTAAAGCTGCCGCTTTTTCCGCGCCCTTTGAGGCGCTTTGTAGCAGTCTTGAGCGGTTTTAAGATGTCTATGTACTCTGTAATTACTGCCTAATTAGCACCTGTAAGACCGTCTAATCGCATCTACAGCTGCGCAACTAGCAGCTTATTGCCGCGACTTTGCGCAAACGTGTCCTCCCTTTTGCACCCGCTGTATATGGTGAGTAGCGTAGGCGTTAACTGCAAACTGCAGCTTTATAGCACGCTCAAAGCATAAGTAGTACGAGTTCTACCGCGTAACGACAGGTTTAACGGGCTCGAGGATCTTGCGATTGTTGGCTGACGCGCTAGACGGCAGCTCAGTGTGGGCGAGGCACTGGAAGTCCTCGAAGAGCTTATGCTGTTGCGGCGTTTTGATGTAGTTGATGATACTGAGCAGTACGCCAAGTGGGCCTACGCGCCTCCACTCCTCTATAAAGTCGTGCTCGTCGGTGAGCTCTTGTACGTCGTTGTCGAACGAGGCGGCGCTGCCCTTGCCCCAGAGGAGCGTCTGGCCAATAAGGTTGAGCGTGTGAGGTCCGCAGCGGAGGCGCCGATGGGTGGCATTAAAACCGTACTCTTGAGCTACTATTGCAATAGTACTGTTGTTGTTAGTAGCGTTATTAAGCACAAAGTAACTAATCGACTGCGACGTAATCTTAAAATTCTGCAGCGTTTTTATAACGACCTTGGCCATCCTCTCGCCACTGTGAGCGCCTGTTAGCTGGGGCAGCGCTATAGGCAAGTCCTGCAGGTTGCCTCTGCTGTCGACAAAGTGCGCACGTGCGCAACGACGCCGCCCACGCTTGCCGCCCTTTGTCGTCCATCTATCAAAGCTGAGGTGTACTTTGCTGAGCGCCTGCGACAGTTTTGCAAGATAACGCGCGGCTTTAGGTGCTCGTACAAGCGCGCAACGTACTGGGAGACGCTTACATGAGACGTCCAAAGCGCTCGTTCTGCTAGTGGGTTGGCAGCTTTAAGGAGGCGTCGAAAAGCTGGTGTTTTTAAACTCAGAGAGAGGGTGATTGTTCTTAACAAGCTAGCTAACAGCTGCTAGCCGGAAGCGCTAGGTATTGAAGCTGGCTAGCTTGTTAGCTATCTTCTGCGACACGCTGTTGTTGCCGTTCTTAAGTAGGCGTTGTAGCCAGGTAGGTTTTGCAGCAACGGCCGACTTGCTGTAGCTATGGCCGCGCTTGGGCAGCTCTAAGTGTTGCTGCGCCGACAATGTTGAGAGAGCGTTATCTTATATATCCCCACGCCTGTATCTGTGTACTTATGCTCGTAGCAGTGATAGCACACGAAGTATAGCTTACTTGGATTCTTTAGTAGCGCAACGCGGTAGCTATAGCGATAGATCCAGCTCTTGCGCGACTTCTGCGACGAGAGCGGCTTCATATACTTGCGTAAACGTCCCTAATCAATTCCCTCAAAGTCGTCTATAAGGCTTGCGTCCAGCGCCTCTTGCAAGGTCTTATTATCTGGGGCTGCTGCCGACGAGGCTGCTGTTACCCTCTCGCTGCCCTTGGTAGGCGCGACGATAGCGTCTTTAACGTTAGGCCGCGACTCGCGTAGTTGCGACTCAAAAGTTGAAGCCTGGGACGCCTATACGAGAGCTCTGCGAGGCGACAGACGCGACGGCGATGGCGATGGCGATAGCTGACTATCGACGGGTATAGGCTGGCTGACAGTGCCGCGGGCGGTGGAGGATTTAACGCGTTTCTTCGGGCGAGTAAGGTCATTAGAGGCGCGTTTCTTAGGAGGGCATGGCGGTGGCACCACGATAAGGGCGACAGGAGCAAAAAAAATAACGCGATATTAGGTTGTGATAAAAGGCACAAGTTTTGGTATTGTGTGTTGTCTATTGGAAGGCGCGTAAGAGCCTGTACGAGGCTTAGAGGCTACTAAGGCACTAACTACGCGCGATCACGTGAGAGGTATTAGTGGACCATCTACTCTTTTTAACAGGTTGTTTAGGGGGCTGGTGGAGGGAGTATAGTGTTATAGAAGTTAGGATAATTACCTGCCTCCCCTAGTAAAAGCGCCCTGCTAAAAAATAGCAAAAGATATCGCGATCGCTCCTGCTGCAAAACGAGCAGCCTTACGCGCTACCTTAATTAAGCCTATTAAGCTAAATAATTAATTAAGCTGACCCTCCTTAGCTTGGATTGCTAACAAATTAGTATAGGCGAGCTTGACTTAATGGGATTGATAGTTATTAAGCTATTAATTAAGCGCTTGCAAGCCGCTTGATTGTTGACAAGTCTGCTCAACAGGCAAGTAGTTCACTAGAGAAAGAAGCTCAAAAAGCAGCAGCAGCAGCAGCAGCACTTGAACTTAGTTCTATGTGTACTGAATGGCAATTGTAATTGTTGTTGTTGAGAAATCGCGACTCCAAACTGTGTGGCTGCTTTGGGTGGGGTGGCCGATCACTATATGTGGCCGACCACTATATGGCCGAGCTTAGCTGAGCTTCTCCGAGAGAGATCACTCCACAATCAATTATCTCAACCATCATCAAAATCAACCACCTTTCATCTGAACCATCAAGGATTACTAAGAAACACTGTGAAAACACAGTGAATCTGACATCTAGCGTGCCGTAGATTATAGTACTTTTTCCGTTCTAATTCCTAGTCCTTAATTTTATACCGACGCTGTTTAATGGCGATTATCTATAAATACAAATCTATTATAGAGACGATTACTAGTATGTTTATTAGTGCCTCCTAGTATAACATTTACAAAAGGCGGTTTGCCAGCAGCGAAGCTTACGCCATTAAAGCTTCTAAATATATACTGCTCTTGACAGTGCGGAGAGGCTAGATTTAAGAGGAATATAGGGCTTAACTGTTTAACAGATTTAATCTCCCCATTAATTCCTAGGATATCCTTGGAGCTTAATGTCCTAATGCTTTTCTTTGGGTCGTTGTAGTAGCAGTACTTTGTTTCTAGGGGCTCCTAAGGTTTCCTTCTTCTACCTAAGAATAGATAGCGAAAGTCTTTGCCAAAGCACTCTGAAATAGTAAGGGTATCTATAGTAAGAAATACCTGATCGAGTTCTACTGGTACTTTAAGTTGGCCGTTGTAGGTTCTATTTAGACATACTTTTAGTGAGTCTATCTCATATTGTATATATCACCTGTACGATCGTGTATAGTAAGGAATAAGCGGGGCTTTCGGGAGCTTTTCTTTGCCCTACTAGCGAGAGATCTAGATCTGCCCCAATTAGTACTGGAGTCGCTCCTATATTAATAGCTGTTTGAAGCCATTCAGTTTTCTTAAAGACCATGCTCCAGACTTTATCGTACGCCTTTAGCGAGCTAAAATTAAAGACAGTAGCTGCCCCAAAGGCAGATAGGCCCATGTAGGAACAGACTTTATCCCAGAGCTCCTGGTGGAGTTTAGACATTCTGAATAGTGTGTTACTGTAAGAAAGAGTATAGTTAGTACGAGCTATATAAATACTCCTATCTAAGACAATTATCTAAGGATATATTAAAACGACCTGGTAGCTTTTATGCTTTCAAGCTCTAATTTGAGGGTTATTACCTCTATTTTATTTACGCAGTTTTTATATACAGTTCAATAATAAAATCTTAGATTAATATGCTAGTTAAATAATAATAGCTTATTCGCCCCTAGACAGTATCTTTATAGGTATATACACTATAGAATTAGGGTTACTAGCGCTATTTGTGCTAGTAAGAAATTCATAGGGGGAGAGTGGCCAGATCTCTCGTCATTAAATACAGGCGCAGTTTTTGATAGCCCACAGTAATGTAAGGCTGGGAACTTAGCACCTACCTATACTCTTTTAAGTAGAAATTAAGATATATAAACAGGCATTATACATTCCTTCTACAGTTAAAAAATGGAATGGTCTAGTTCAGAAAGTTAAGTGTGAAAAGTCTCTTTCGAATCATTTATAAGTTCGAGCAAAGCCACGCTTAGCTCGCAATTCTATATGTTGTTAAAATCCTATATACACAAACTAACGCCAGATGGTCTACATAGTATCTTGCCCAAGCTGTACTATTTATACAGATATCGTATTGGCTGCTGGATATCTAGCGACGAGCCTTAATAGCGTTGCGCTAATGGCAGTTTGCAAATCTAGGATGCATTATAACACTAGTTTATAAACTAGAAGAATTTTACGAATTGTTGAAATTGCTTGAGCACTTTAGTAAGCTTTAATAGGCGAATTACAATTGTAATTAACATAAGACAGACAACCACATTAGCCATACTATCTTAACACGCGTCCGTATGCTAGCATTTGGTCTTTTTCTACTACCACAGGACTGGGATTTATGGAGCGATAGTAATCTAGGGCATACAGACGTAACGTCCATCCCTAAGTTGCGCAAACCCCACCGTGCCGCAAATTACGCGAGGTACTTTGATGTCAAGCAAGAATAAGCGGCAAATGACCGCCTTACCACTACTTGGCGTAATAATTCCCCATCTACCACTGTTTACAATACACTACCACCAATGTGGTCGTGCAGCGGAAATGGACCGAAATACCACTGTTTCTGACCCACTAAAATTTAGCGACCCAGAGCTAACAGGCGGCTGCCCCCTGGCTTTGCGCGGTTGCTCCCTAACTTTTAGTTAGGCGGTCGCCCCCTAACTTGTGGGCGGTTGCTCCCCGGCTTATGGGTGGTCGCTCCCCAGCTTATGGGCTGTCGTTCCCCAGCAGCTAGGCGGCCGACAGCCGTTGCGCGTCTAATGCGATTTGAGGGTAGTCAACGCGTTCTGACGCGAATAACAATAAGTCCTACCACCAGCACCAGAAAATAACTATATCGTACTATAGATTCTGGCCTATCCCTTCTTATGTAACATTGCAGCTATTGTTCTCTTGCCCACAATTGTCAACAAACAAATCCAGTCCAAATCCACCTGTTGACTTGATTTGATGTGCCTCAACAGCGCTAGAGGACTTGATTGGGAGGTCTTGGCAGCAGTTTGTACTTGATTTGGAAGTTAGATTTGCAAATATTAATCTAAAATTATAGTGTTGTACTGCAGTTTGGCAGCTAATCGTCCCATTTAGATACACTATACAGAGTCTTAATTGCTGCGCGTCAGTGAGATTGCTCTCATCAACCTTATTGTCGCTGCTCATAAAACCAGCCTTTAGCCAGCTCCGCACACACTGCAGAGCAGCTAGTAACTGTGAGCTTATTTTGCGCCGCTTTGGCTCTAATAAGTCGCCAAGTTCGCTGAACAAGCGCTTACACTCCGCGCTGGAGGCTGGAATACTTATTATATCAAGCGTAAACTGCGCCAACGCTGGGTACTTGTTGCGTAACCCAAGCCAATAGCGGACTGGGTTACCTTCTCGATCGAAGTCGGCGCGGCTCCAACGCGGCTCACAAGCCCGCCAGCGCTCGTACTCATCGCCAGTTTCTTCATCAGAGTCGCTCTCCGCCTCGATAATCGCGTCAACGGCGTCGTCAATGGTGTTGGACCGCTTAACCAGCGGGCGTGGAGGCGGCCGGGGAGCAACAGTACCGCTATAGAGGCGCCAAAGTTGCTGAAAGGCAGCGTCGGCAGCCGCCAATTGAGCTGGGTCACCCGCCCAAGCGACTTTACAGTAGTTACGATAGCGCGGGTGGAGTATAATCGCAGCGTAATAGGCAGTACTGTCGCTTAGTTTGCTGTAATAGAGCTTTAGTTTGGCGACAGCGCCGCGCAGGTTGATGGCCAAATGGTCTTCCGGAGCGTCTTCTTGCTCAAAGTCAACATCGCGATAGGTAATTAAGCGCTCTTTATAAGCGCTTATAAGCTGCTTAAAGGTAGGGATAACCTCATCAATGGCGCTAAAGCGCCCATTAAGCTTGCGATCGCCTGGCTGCTTGCTCTTGCCGCGACCTTCCAGCCGCTCTGTGGCTGCTTTGAGCGGCTTCAACACATCCACATACTCAGTGATAACTGCCCAGTCTGCTACTTGTAGACCAGTTAATCGCATCTACGCTAGAGCAGCTAGCGGCTTGTTAGTTTTTTGATTAAGCGCTTCGATCTGTGAGATGTGGTGTTTGGCGAAGTTGGTGATAGGACGTTAGAGGATAAGCCCACGCTTAAAGGCAGCACAATAGCTGTTCTAGCGTGTAACGCACGCCTTGACGACGGCTAATAATAAGGCCTTGTTTGTGGGGTCTTCAGCTAACGCGAGGTGCTGGAAAGTAGAGAAACTAGAGTACTGTTTTGGCGTACTAATAAAGTTAATAATGTCTAGAAACACTCCTAAAGGCCCTAGCCGCCGCCACTTATTTATAAACTTCTCCTCATCCTTCTTGTGCTTTGGGTCATTATCGTAGGCGTTTTTTATCCTTGCCAAACATAATAGTTTAGCCAACGAGGTTAATAGTGTGGCAACTGCAACGAAGGCGGCGTTAAGCGGCAGTAAATCCATACTGTTTACTCAAGTACTCCACTGCCACATTATTACTTGCAGCGTTATCTAACACAAAGTAACCTAGCTTCTCCGCCGTTATATCAAACGCCTGCAGCGCTTTGTTGACACATTCGCCTATCCTCTCGCCGCTGTGGACGCCAGCGAGCTGCGGCAGCGCGATAGGTAAGTCTCGAATCCTGCCCGCGGTGTCAACGTAGTGAGCAACGACACCAAAGAAGCCGCGCTTGCCACCTTTTGCAGTCCAGCCGTCAAAGCTAACGTGCACCTTACTGCTCGCAGTCGCTAATTCTGCTTTAACAATAGGAACAAGGTAGTCGTAGAGCCGCAGTACGAACCTCAACACGCTGTTGTGGCTTGTCCACAGCGCTTAAACTACCGCAGGATTGGCGAACTGTAGCATGCGCTGGAAGCTCTCAGTCTCGAATTCGCGCAGCGGATAGTTATTCTTAACAAGCTATTACACAGCGGCGAGCCAGAAGCCTTAAATATTAAAGTTACTTAGCTCATTAACCATAGCTTGCGTGACAGGTACGCCCTTCTTTATCGCGTCAAAGATAGTTGACTGACCACCCGGCAGCTGTAGCAGCTGCTTCCCGCGCGCGCAGTTAGGCGATGGCCGCGCCTTTAACGACCTAGGTGCTTCGCCACGGAGCTTATGGCATCCGTCACCTCGATTATGCTGCTCGTCGGCGCGTTGTGGTGGCAGAAGCGGCACACAGAAGGTACGCTCAGGCTTATTAGCCGCAATTTGTGCAGGACTTTGCTTTAACGCGACGCGATAGCCGTACTGAAAGACCCAGCTCTTCTTGCCAATAAGAGTACGCCGCGGCACCTGGTACCGAGCCAGCTTCTCTCCCAATCAATGCCATCGTAATTGTCCGCAAAGCGCTCGTCAAAGCCGCCGCCGACGACATTATCATCCTCCACAGTCGAAGCCTCTATGGCTGCCTTCGACGCCGACGATGGCGTTAATAACGCGCCTGCGACTCCTCCAGCAACTGCAGCTCCTACGGCTGCTGTGAGGCATCTATAACCTGGCCGACAAGCGGGTCTTCGGCGGGCATGGCTGGCTGGCTGGCTCCCCGTGATGGCGACGATTGAGGCGACGGCGGCGCAGTTAGCTGCGTTTCGGGCAGCTCTATCGGCTGACTGGCAGTGCCGGCTGGCAGCGAGTCGCCTTCAATAGCCCGCTGGGTGCGTACTTTCTGACGCTTGCCGCGACCTCCACCTTCATCGGTCACCTCTACGGCGCCGTTGGCGCGTACTCCGGCACGTGCGTTGCCATCGATGGCGCGTTTAGGGGCATCATCTCGGGCTATTAGCAAGCCCACACAAGGTAAGCAAAGGCAGCGAAAAGTACGCAATAAGTTAACTGCAATAGCTAAAACACCAACAAAAGTACGCCGATGGATAGGCGATAGTAACAAAACAGCGCGTCAAGTGCGCGATAAGATGGCTAGGGGGCCTGGGCGTGATGCCGGCAGTAAGCTGTGGCCAATCAACAACTCCAAATAAGCCAACTTTTGCAGCAACACCCGCTCGCTTCTATAGCTAAACAACACTATCAAATCTATCAAATCTCCAAGTCAAATCTTTATTTTGGACTTGATTTCCGCCTCAATTTATATGGCAAAGACTTGATTTACTTGATTTGGCAACTCGGCCGTTCGAAGCTCGAGATTTGGAAGTATATTTGATTGTTGACAATTGTGCTCTTGCCTGAGAGCCTTGAGGGAGGCGCGAAAGCCCACTATGGGAACTGTGGCATTTGGGTCAGAAACAGTGGTATTTCGGTCCATTTCTGCCGCACGGCCACATTGGTGGTAGTGTATTGTAAACAGTGGTAGATGGGGAATTATTACGCCAAGTAGTGGTAAGGCGGTCTTTTGCCGCAAGAATAAGTCTACGCGCACTTAAAAATATTCTATATCTTAGTAAGAAAGGTGTACTTTAGCTACTTAGGTATATACGGTTAACTTCGTGCTAGAAAATTACAGTTGCATGGTTGCCTCCGCGCCTGATTTGCAAGGAGCATTCCTTTGGCACATGAATGGTTCTCTCTGCTACAGTCGCGCTAAGTAGCTTATACAACTACAACGCGAGGGTGTACGTCTTATATGAGCCTTAGAACTGTTTTGGCGATGTTGCAAAGTCAAACTAGCCTTTTGCCTCAACGTGTGGCTGGGATATCATTCATGCGTTGTTGCAACGCTGATTAGTACTTCTGATCGAAGCGAGAACTATATGTAGCTAGCGCGAAACGACCAGTACATGGTACATAATCGTGCTGAGGTATTTTACATTTGTCATCTAAATAGTACAGTTAGCTGGAGGCTACAGGGCCTAGGGCAGTGCTTGGGCAGTCAGCAAGGACACATAATGGGACCACTCTCGAGGTAGCACATACCGGTTTTTGCATCGACTGCGCAATGCGAAGTGAGCAAGGTACCATTCCTTATAATTACTCTAACGACGTTATCCTAATATACTAATACATTCGTGCTACTGGGGCCCTCCATGGCCCGGCAGCTTCGCTGCTTTTACTGTACTTCGGTCTCCACTATAGCTACCTCTGGCGCAGGAGCTTTGCGCTTACGACCACGCTTCCCCTTACCCTCTGCAGTAGCTTTGTCTTTGGCAGCACGCTTTGCTCGTGCCTCTTCTAAGTCCTCAAAGCTCATTACCTTCGCCTTCCCAAGGACCTTTGATGGCGTGGATCGGCGAACCCGGCCTTCTTTATTTATTTGAGCCAAAAGTCGGTTGTGTGGTCCTGAAGGAGATGTTGTTTAGCAAAAGATATCTGAGCGGCGCTTGCGAGCTTCTGTACGCGCCTCTGCAGACGTTCAGATGCACAAGCATCCTGTTTGATTAAGTTGTGTAAGGATGAAAGATCCTCGGTGGTTACAGGTGTGATTGGCGTAACTGGGCTCAGCAATACTTCGTCTTGAGGGCAGAATCCCCGCAGACCTGTCTGGTAGCGTATGCTCCGCGGGTGGATTGGGTACATCTCGGAGCACTCTCTTCGGATCGAACGGGAACAGACCAGTGGCAGCCCAGCCGGCCTTGATATTCCTTTTGGTCAACGCTCGGTCCCTTGCTGGCTGGTACAGATAAGGGAAGTGCTCTTTGCCGACCTTGTCTATACCCCCTCTATTCAACCGCTCTACCTGATCGCGGTAGGCTGTCTTTAAGGGGGCAAAGACACCGACATCACATGGCTGGAGCTTGTGAGAAGTGTGAGAAGGCAGACGACACAAGATAATACTGTGTTCGAAGCAAAACTCTAGAATCTCAAGGGTCTCATAAGTCCCAAAGCCGTCGCTGATTAGCACCCGCGGTCTGCTGTTAGCTAGTTCTCGTGTTTAGGCATCGAACACACGCGTAAGCCACTCCAAACAGATTTTTGAGTTATTATACCTGTTCTCTGAATGTCCGTAGTGCCATCCAGGGGTTGGATGCGTAGTCCAGTTACTTCGATGGGTAGAAGCTGGCCAGATGACGAGCGGTAGCAGCGACCTACCATCAGCGCTAATACACTCAACCGCTGTCATCATGGTGCGCTTGACGCCAGCGCCTCTGTAGTCTCGTAGATCGTCTTTGCCTACGAGAACCTTGACGGAGCCCAGCATGCTTAGCAAGACGCCAGTCTCATCCATGTTGTAGACATTCTCCGGCAGTATATTGAGGGTCGGATCTTGTAGGACCTTGCCGATGACCTCAAACCACTCCGTTATCTTGCTGTGTATGAATTTCTCATGCCGGTTCCAATCTATCGACCTAACTCTCCTCGCTTTGACTTCGGGCTGGCGTTTCTCGAAGGCTCGAGCCCAGTTCTTGCCTGGGGGCTTGATCGGCTTGTTCGGCGTAGATCGCCGGCGGGCGATGCTAAAGGCTAGCGAAGGGATGTACTTGATTCGGACAGGTTGCCCAAGACTAGACATCAGTAACAAGAACGCTACGAGCGCTTTCTCTTTCTCTACGGTAAGATATTGCTGGCGCTGGGCCTTCTCCTCGCGGGAGGGTCGGCCGCGTGCGCGGTAATACAGGGTATGGAGAGGAAACACCACTCTCTTCTGATAGAGCAGCCCATGTTCTAGGTGTGTCAGAAGGGGGTGCCTGCGCCAATACCTTGCTGGCTCGGTCCATATTGATGATCGTGGTGATGGTGTACTGGTACGAGAGAACAGCTGCCGGCGACGAACACCCGCCGTCCAAAAATAACCTGTTCTTGGACATTTCTAGAATAGCGCGACACTTGCGCTGGTTAGGCATAGTAACGTTGCGTGAGCTCGCTCGATCGGCCCGTGGATTAATCCGAACCATGTCACGTTATGCTGCGCCACGGCCTCGGTATCCGCGCCACACTTCGGTTTGTGCTCTCACCCTTCCCTCAACCACGACATCTTGTCCTGACTCCTCTAGCCAAAACCCACTGACACGGCAATAGGACTCGCGCACTCTCGCGCGGCATCGCCATCGGATTTGATCCTTGGGTACAGATCTGTGTCCTATCTCCGCATGCTGGCTAACTTTAGTAGCCTAGGACTAAAGTGCTTAACAAGCCGCTGTCTCGTCTTCGACTAGGCTGCCGCGTCTGATCTCGACCGAGATCCGTTCCTACGGCTTGCCCCCATCCAGCTCTCGTGCGAAACAATGCGTCTTGTGCATCGCAGCGACACTGGCGACTTCGTCCTAGCTGAGATCGACGACGACTTTATCCCCCCTCCCTATGCGATCCTTTCACACACCTGGGGTGCCGATACGGAGGAAGTTACCTTCGATGACCTAATGAACAACACTGGCAAGGATATAAGCCTGGCTATAAGAAGATCTGGTTCTGTTCAGAGCAAGCTGCACGCGATAGCCTGGACTACTTCTGGATTGACACATGTTGCATCGACAAGGAGAACAATGCCGAACTCTCGCACGCCATTAACTCAATGTTTCGCTGGTACCGTAAAGCGACCCGATGCTACGCCTATTTATCGGATGTTTCTATAACTTCTTTTATTTCAAACAGAAGAAAGAAGTTAACAGCGCAATGGGAACCAGCCTTCCAGAACAGCAGATGGTTTACCCGGGGCTGGACGCTCCAAGAGCTTCTTGCGCCAGCTTCAGTTGAATTTGAATTCTTCTCCTTAGAAGGTAAGCAGCTTGGTGATAAAAGTTCTCTTAGACAGCAAATCCACGAGATTACGGCGATTCCCGAATCCGCACTCCAGGGGGCCCCCCTATCCCAGTTTAGCGCGTTAATGAGCGAATTTCGTGGATAAATAATCGCCAGACCAAGCTCGAAGAAGATAAATCGTACTCCTTACTGGGCATACTTGATGTTTATATACTGTCTCTCTATAGCGAAGGGATGGAGAGCGCGTTTAGGAGGCTCCGAGAAGAAATCGCTAAGCAGGAGAAATGCATAAAAGACCTACATCTCACTAATCCTCGCCACGACAAAAAGCGCATCAAAGACACTAAGGGAGGGCTGCTAGAGGACTCTTACCACTAGATTCTCAAGAACGCCAGCTTCCAGCAATGGCGTAACGACAAGAACAGCCGCCTGCTTTAGATCAAGGGCGATCCTGGTAAGGGCAAGACAATACTGCTTTGCGGCATTATCGACGAGTTAAAGAAGTCGATCGCGAAGACGGACCACCTGTCCTACTTCTTTTGCCAGGCTACGGACTCGCGCATTAACAGCGCCACCGCAGTGCTGCAAGGTCTACTATACCTCCTTATTAAGCAGCAGCCATCACTCGTCTCGCATATTCGGAAGGAGCACAATCACGCCAGCAAAGCACTCTTTAAGAATACGAACGCCTAGGTTGCCTTATCAGAGATCTTTACAAGCATTCTCCAAGACCTTAGCTTAAATAGCACATACTTAATCGTTAATGCGCTTAACAAGTGCGTAACAGACTTGCTAATACTACTAGATTTTGTCGCCCAGAAGTCATGCGTGTCTTCTTGTGTCAAGTGGATCGTCTCTAGCCGCAACTAGCCGGTGATTGAAAAGGCCCTTGACTCTACCAAGCAAAAAACCAGGCTGTGTCTCGAGCTAAATGAGGACTCTGTTTCTAGAGCCGTGAGGGCATATATTTAGTTCAAAGTAGACTGGTTAGCGAAGCGAAACAGATACGATGACGATACGCGGGACACTGTTACACGCTACTTGTCGCTGAACGCCAAGGGCACCTTCCTCTAGGTAGCATTAGTGTGTCAAGAACTCACCTATGTATCGGAATGGAAGGTTCAGAAAAAGCTAACGGCATTTCCCGCCCGGACTCGACGCCCTGTACAGGCGGATGATGGACCAGATCCACGATTCAGAAGATGCCAACCTTTGCGAACGTATACTAGCTGTCGTCTCCACTGTCTACCGGCCAGTCACGTTAGACGAGCTCGTGTCTTTCGTCGACATGCCCAACAGTGTTTCTGGGGATTACGAGGCTTTGGCTGAGGTTATAGGGCTTTGTGGCTCTTTCCTAACGCTTTGCGAACGCACTGTCTTCTTCATCCACCAATCAGCAAAAGAATTTCTATCTCAGGAAGCGAGCTCTAAAATCTTTCCCTGTGGAATAGAGGGTGTTCACTATTCAATCTTCTCAAAATCCCTCCAGATCATGTCGACACTTCGGCGAGACATGTACAGCCTCCATGAACTAGGGTATCCTGCTGAGCTAGTAGAACCGCCAGACCCAGATCCCTTAGCGACTCTGTGTTACTCGTGCATCTACTGGATTGACCACCTTGGCGATTGGAGTCTTGACTCCTCCGCGACTTCCTTAGTGGACCTGCAAGACAGTGGCGCCATCCACAAATTCTTAAGGGAGAAATTCCTTTACTGGCTTGAGGCTCTTAGCCTGTACAAAAGCCTACCAGATAGGGTAGTCTTAATAGCAAAATTGAAGGCGTTAGTGGACGTAATGCTCTACCCTAGACGACTATTTTTATATTATGCATACTAATACAATTTAGGGAAGAGCAGATGCAGCTATGTTAAACAAGTTTGTTCAAGATGCGCATTGATTTATTATGGCGTATAAGGGGGCAATAGAAAACAGTCCCTTGCAGGCATACGCATTGGCACTTCTGTTTAGTCCAGCTAGCAGCCTAGTAAGGGGTCATTTCAAAGAAGAAGAGCCATAGTGGATTACGATAAAGCCAAGTAACGTGACAGGGAATCAATGGAGTGCCTGCCTCTTGACGCTTGAGGGGCATCGCGGTGAGGTCAACTCCGTGGCCTTCTCCCACGACTCAACACGGCTCGCGTCGGCGTCGGACGACAAGACAGTTAAGGTCTGGGATGTAGGTAGCAGCACCTGCCTGTTAACGCTTAAGGGGCATCGTGATAAAGTCTGGTCCGTAGCCTTCTCCCACGACTCGACACGGGTCGCGTCGGCGTCGCCTGATACGACAGTCAAGATATGGGATGCAGGCAGCGGCACCTGCCTATTGACGCTTGATGGGCATAGCAATGCGGTCAGCTCTGTAGCCTTCTCCCACGACTCGGCACGGCTCGCGTCGGCGTCATGGGATATGAGACTGTCAAGATTTGGGATACGGGCAGCGGCACCTGCGTGTCGACGCTCGAGGATGCGGCTAGATCTGTAGCCTTCTCCCACAACTCGGCATGGCTCGCATCGGCGTCGTCTAACAATACAGTTAAGATCTGGGATGCGGGCAGCGGCGCCTGCCTATCGACGCTTGAGTGGCACAGCAGTGAGATCTTCTCCGAGGCCTCTTCCGTGGCCTTTTCCTACGACTCGGCCCGGCTCGCGTTAGCGTCGCTCGATAAAACAGTTAAGATCTGGGATCCAAGTAGTGGCACCTGCTTATCGACGCTTGAGGGGCATCGCGATGCAGTCTTATCTGTCGCGTTCTCTCACAACTCAACACAGCTCGCATCGGCGTCGTACGACAAATTAGTTAAGATCTGGGATCTAAGCAGCAGCACCTGCCTGTTAACGCTTAAGGGACATAGCGCTGCCGTTAGGTCCGTGGCCTTCTCCTACGACTCGGCACGGCTTGCGTCAGCGTCGGACGATGAGACAGTTAAGATCTGGGATCTAAGTAGCGGCGCCTGCCTGTCGACGCTCGAAGATCATCATGATGAGGTCTACTCCGTCGCCTTCTCCCACGACTCAGCATGGCTCGCGTCGGCGTCATACGACAAATTAGTCAAGATCTGGGATCCGAGCAGCGGCACCTGCCTGTCAACGCTTGAGGGGTATCACAGTAGAGTATGGTCTATGGCGTTCTCCTACGACTCGGCACGGCTCGCGTCGGCGTCAGACAACGCGATTAAGATCTGGGATCCGAGCAGCGGCACCTGCCTGTCGACGCTTGAGGGGCATAGCCGTTCGGTCTGGTCTGTAGCCTTCTCCCACGACTCCGCACGGCTCGCGTCGGCGTCGGGCGACAACACGGTCAAGATCTGGGATCCGAGCAGTGGCGCGTGCCTGTCGACGCTTGAGGGACATAGCGGTTGGGTCTGGTCCGTAGCCTTCTCCCACGACTCCGCACGGCTCGCGTCGGCGTCGGTCGACAACACGGTCAAGATCTGGGATCCGAGCAGCGGCGCGTGCCTGTCGACGCTCGAGGGCATAGCGGTTGGGTCTACTCTGTAGCCTTCTCCCACGACTCCGCACGGCTCGCGTCGGCGTCGGTCGACAACACGGTCAAGATCTGGGATCCGAGCAGCGGCGCCTGCCTGCAGACGCTCAATGTTGGCCGGACACTCTCCCGCATCTCTTTCGATTATACCGATTCGTACCTTAACACTGAGATTGGCACCATCAGTCTTAGAAATCCATCAGATTCAGTTGTACCCCTAGATAATGCAGAAGTCCAACAACCTCAATACAAAGGCATAGCTTTAAGTTCAGATGGAGTTTGGATTACATATAACTTGAAGATGTTCATATGGTTGCCCTCAGAATATCGGCCGTCATGCTCAGCAGTGTTGGACAATACAATTAGCGTTGGGGTTGGATCAGGAAGGGTATGGTTCGTTAGCACGTTCTAAGGTCTTTAGTATTTCTTTATTTTTTATTATCTTATTTTCTCCATTCCTCTATTTCATAGAGGGGGCCGGGGATTAAGGTGTATATATACTTCCCTAAGTTGCACGCCGAAGCTGCGAGCATCCTCTAGATCAAGTCGCAAGCCTTTCATGTAGAATCACGTGCTTGATATTTGCCACCAGAAATAGAGTGCAATATAACGGTACTCCATCGCTGTCTAACTGCGCGAATATAGCTTAGTAAAAGGACCCTGCTGGCCCAGTCCATGTCGGCGGTAGGGGTCCTACGAGAGAAGCTGGCGGCAACGAACACCAGCCCGCCATCCAGAAATAGCCTCTTAGTCGTTAGACATTTGTGGAATACCATATTTTACCACCAAATCTATCGCGTGCAAAAATCGGTAGAAGGTACTAGGACCTGTGACGAAGTCAGGATCCAAGCGTACGTACGTGAAAGAGCCTGGATCAACTGATTGGGTATCAATTATAGAATGCGCCAGCGCCGAGGGCCGCTCCATTAAGCCTCTTGTTATATTTAAGGGCGCAGGGCTTCAAAGTACCCAGTTCCCCATCGACAACGCGCCTGATTGGCACTATATAGTGTCCGAAAATGGCTAGATATTGAATAATATTGGTTTGCGGTGGCTGGAGACTAAATTTCTACTAGAAAGTACGCCTAACAACTTATCTAACTAGCGCCTTCTTATCTGCGATGGTCACGGCTCGCATGCGACGACAGAATTCATGTGGACAGCCAAAACTAATTAGATCTTTGTCCTATACTTGCCTCCTCACACTTCGCACCTACTTTAGCCTCTTAATCTGTTATTCTTTGGCCCACTAAAACAGAATTACCGTCAGGAGCTAGATAGGCTGTTAGCCCTATCCGATGCAGCACCAGTTAAGCGCAATCGCTTCCTTATGCTATACGCAGACGCTCGAGGCCGTGTCACAGCCAATCATATCACGATGGGGTTCTGTACAGCTGGTATACATCCGTACAACCCTAGAAAGGTCCTCGATCTCTTCACAACTACCGTGCAATTAGAAGGTTATAGTACCTCCAACGACTCCGAGCCCACCCCGGAAGCGCAAGCGATCACCCATAGTTCGTACAACCATCTAGACCTCAAGAGATACCCTGTCTATTGGCAAATCTGGCAGATGGACAAGGATCTAGGGCGCAACGGCGGGTAGAGAAGGCGCTAATGAAGGGTTAGTCGCAGCAATCAACCGAGCTGGCTGCAGCCGAGGCGCGTATTGCCAGACTTGAGGCTTAAGTCGAGGATCTAAAGCCCAATAAACGCACGAAGGTCAAAGTAGACCTTAATGTCAGCTTTGTAGGGCTTGACGATATCAAGATTGCACAGGAGCGGTCACAGAAGGCTTCGGCAAAGGATAGGCTTCGCCAAGGCTGTGGAGCGACGACGAGGTCCGCCAGAGGTCGTAGACGAGGCGGGCAACGGGGAAAATTATCTGGATGGCTCGGTAGACTGACTAGCTTCGTTTTTAAATAGTTTTGAAAGTTGAAATATGAAAAATTGCTATACAGAATACAATTTTGATGAGGAGGTTGCCTATTCGGGCGCGTGCGCCATAGGTGGGGTGCGCCATAGGTCGGTGGGGCGGCTTAAGGGAACTGCAGGCAGACTAAGGCGCTCTGTGATTATCCGTAAGGTAGTGGCAACAGCAATGCCTATGTGTTAAACCCGTTAACTATGCTGTAAATCTCAGAGGCTAGTACGCTCTGTGTAACACGCTTGCACACTTCGTTAAGCTGTAGTGTATTACGTTGCCGCAAATTGTAAAGGTATTGTCGACATCTGTGGACTTGTTGACAAGTATGAGTATGAAGCCTAGCTGCGAGCTAAGGTCCTTGTTGTTGGCAAAGGAGCCGTCCACGAATACTATTAGCTTAGCGTCGATGAGGTTGACAGGTACGTAGCGTAGTCTATGGTTGAGATTCTTTATCTGCCATTTGAGGCGCTTATTGAGCGCCTTGATGTCCTTATCCAAAGGTTGCTGCGCTTGAGCTGCCACGGACAAGTTAAAAGACGCTTCTGGTTGACATGTTAACGCAATGTACGCCCCGCGGGCGCGCTGTTTAGTGTACTGTTGCGCGCGATTGGGAGCATTAATGTCCACAAGCTTAATCTTTCCTCCTTGTCCCTTCTGCTTAAGGTTCAGGGTTGCTTTGTAGTTGTCTATGTTGCTAGCGTCTATCGTGAGTGTGCAGCTGTTGAAGTCTAGTTGCGCGTCTGGCGTTAGCACAGTCTTTGGCTTTGATCTAAACTGTGCCTTCTTGAGCCTTTTCTCTTTTATGCGCTAAGAATGCGGCTGTTCCAAGCACAAGGGTATTGTTAGTCTGCATACCAACAATGCCAAAGTCATCTGCATTGCTGTTTGTCACCAATAAGCATGGGTTGTATGTTGACGTAGACATGTCCAGTTCCTCATAGTGATGTCTGTGGGTACGTTGTCCACCAATGGACTCCTGCTTCCGCGATTCTATATAGCGGCTTGATCACATGGAGCAGCGTGCCTTCTGGATATCTAGGTGCTAGCTTAGTGGGGAGGTGTGCGAGTATTGTCCTCTTAAGATTTGTCTGCGCCTGTGGATATGCCTGCGTTATATCGCGGAGCTCAAGATTCATCCCACGTCGTACGAGCATGGGCGCCAGGGCCATAATTACACGCTGGCTACAGCGTTGAATGGTCGGAGATTGTGTTAAGATAGCCTGCTTGCCATAGTCCTAGTATCCTTGGATAACGAGATGATGGGATTTTTTGTAAGGTTTAGTTGTCTTCTTCCCTTAACTTCTTGTACTAGACGCGACTTAAATATGCGGATTCTGCCATGCAATTCCTAATTGTATTGTTTAAACTTGAACACTCTATAGCCTACTAGATTACTAATCTCTTAATTATTAGATGCCTTAAAGGGTGCGCTAGGCGTTGTGATAAACTCTATTATTGCGTAGCTTTATAGCGAGCTTAAGGTTGGCCTCTTCCTTCTTAGTTATGTAAACGTTTGCCTTCCTCTTGTTCCTTAATCCTGGGGGGCGGCCTCTCTTGCGTGGTTGCGCTGCCAGTGGCACTGTTATATCTGCAGGTGGCGCGTGCTGCTGTTGCGGCGCATCAGGGTCACTCCAGAGGTTGTCTGGTCTGTAGTACGGCTTAACAACTGTCGACCGAAATGTTGTTGGGCCATTGACCATGTTAACAGTGATGTTGTGGCCGTCTATGGCGGCGATTTTGTACGGGCCATTCTAGCCGTCCTTTTCTCTCTATACTAAAACCTCGCTTTGTAGCAGGAGCGCAAGCATATCTATGGTAGCAGGTCTGTTGCGGGTGTTTAACGCATCTGCGACCTGGCGCGTTTAGTAGTAAGCTTGCGCAGGTCTTTTATCGCCTTTTGAATAGCCTCGCTGCGCTTAATTATTAATAGTGACAGTAGTAACTCCATAGTTATACGTGGGTATGCGCCAAAGACTAGTAAGGTTGGGACTAGACCGTTAGGGCCGGCCGTGTTGTTAACAGCTTTCACAGCCATCTAAAGGATCGCTTTATTAGACATAGTGCTAGCAAGCTCAGCGTGGAGTATATCCCATGCGCGGTGTAGGGGCGTGTAATACCTCTCTATCTTGCCAACAGACTAATGCGCCTCTGTAGGTACTTGTTTGCATGTAACTCCTATAATCTTTGCTTCTGCGCGAAATTCTGCACTTGCGAAGTTCGTGCCTGCGTCGTGTGTGAGGATGTCTAGTGGTCCTTGGTAGGTGTTAATCCACAACATCCGCAGTGCCTGCTACGTCTCCTTAGCTAAAATAGCGTTGAGAAACTTTGCGCCTTAGAACAAAGTTAATGAATCTACTACGTGCAACGTAGGCTTGCTTCCTAAGTATATTATGTCTACAAGGATCTTGTAGTTAAAGTGATAGTCGTCCTTAAGGGTGAACTTGAAGCGGCGTGGCGCGGAGCTATTAATCTAACAATAATAGCAAAGCTTCGCAATTTGCTTAAGAGTTCTTTCTTTAAAGTTGTTGTGACTAGCGTCTTTTAAGAGCTTGGCTAGTCTTATAATAGCTAGGTGTCCAAAACAGCGATGGACCCGTCTTAACTTTGTCTCTGTGAGAAATGCAGTTGCACGCTCTCTCTTATTAAGATAGAACTACAGATGTCCCTATTTGCGGATCACGGGGATGCGTACATTGCCCTGGACAAGCTTATCTGTAGTGTTGTTAAAGTAGACTTTTAGCCTGTTCATGTCCGCAAGGCATAGCAAGAATAGTGTGGGCGCATCTAGCACCTTAAAGTCGATTTTTCCAATCTCTGTTGGAATCTGTGCGGTGCTGATAGACACCGTAACACTGCCTTTACCAAATTTGATAGACGTTTTTCCTGCCGTGGATGTGTCTATTGTGACTGTAGGGTCTTCCCGTATGAGCGCGAGGTACTGTTCCTTGCCGACTGTAGATACATTGGCAGTGCCTATATTAGGGAGGATTCCTTAGTACACAGATCGCGTGTAGCGGTCCTTAATAAGGAATTGCGACGCTGGCGATGACAGTGCGTCTCTGCTGTGTGTGTCTTCGCTAGAGACATAGTGTATAAACGCTTAATCTGCAAGTTGTTGCTCCTTGAAAAATTGATGTTCCGCGTACGCAGTTATGAAGTGCTGCTTGTTGATGTTATACTGCTGATTGCTGTCATTGTCGTTGTCCTTGTAGTTCTCCTCTCTCCAGCTTTGCTGATTATACTGGTTTGTGTGCTTACTACCTTTATACTCTGCAAGGTGCATAGAGAAGTCTGCAGGCAGTAGTGTGCCTGTAAAGTAACATGCGGAGAAGAACTGCGTGCGGGCAGCTTTGCGTTCTTTGTTGGTATGGTTGGTTGACCAGTAGCCCTCTTTCTAGCAGACAAAGCACTTCTTCCTCCAGCGTAGCGTTGTGAATTCACGTCTGCTGTCGTTGCTGTTAAAGCGCTAATTGCCTCTGTTGCCTTGGCCTCCTTAGAATCCGCCTGCGAATCCGCTTTTGCCTCTAAATCCTCTTTAAGCTCTTCTATTCCTGTTGTTGTAGTGGTGGTTGAGGTAGTACTAGTCCATAGTAACTGTCTTACTCCCCACAAGCATTTGTCTTGTTTGCTAACGTGCAAGGTGCGTCTCAACTGCGGACCGTAGGTCTGAAAAGAGTCCTTCGCAGATTATGGCTGGCTTAAAGAGTGCTATTTCAAGTTCTAGGACTTCACGGCACGCGTTGATGACAGTCGTACGTAGGGCATCCTGTGTGCGTACCACAGAAAGACGAACTGGTTGATTGCTATCTAATAAAGTCAGAGTGGTTATATACATGGAGTGGAGTATCCAGAAGATTCCAGATTAACAAGGTCACATGACTGTGTGACGACATAGTAGAACATTTTAGAGTTGGCTAACACATCCTTACCCTCAAAGTTCTTACCAAGCGCGCGTTGGCACAGCTGTAGCTTGTCAAGCAAGATCTGCAGCACCTTATGTAAGCTCTTGTCAGGGTTCTCCGTGCGCGTATGGGCGAAGGTTGTAGTTGTCCAGTCTGTGTAATAGTGTTGATGGTGGACGTTATGGTCAAAGTGGTTCTTAATCGCCGTGTACGCATTAGAAAAGCTGTCGTCTCTGTCCACAACTTGTATATAGAACATCTCTCTGCTCGCCCTGTAAGAATACGAGGAAACACAGTATGGAACTGCTCTTCGTAGATGTCCACCTGCCAACAGATGCTAAAGAAGATCTTAATTTTATTATCAAGCAGATCGTACGCGTCTCCCGTGTATTTCTTGCCATTGTCCCAGAGCTTAGAGAACTGCGTGATTGTGTTGGCATTAAGTTGGTTGTTATGGGACTAGCGCGGCGGCAGCGTCTTATACGGGTTATGTAGCAGCTCAGGTGGTCTGCCAGGTACACCGTTTATAGGTTGTTGTGGAAATGGCGTGATTTTGCGATATGCAGTTGCTGGCGGCTATGCCTGCGTCTGCAGTTGCTATTGCTATGATTGCGCGCCTTGTTCCCACTATTGTTGAGACTGAGGTCCTTTAAGCGCACCACCCATGAAGGGCGGTTGTTAACTGTCAGTGCTCTGTCTTGGCAGTTGGGTTTCCTCTATCTGGTGCACTGGTTATAGCCCCCGTGTTTCAGATCGGTTTTGAGCGTCGTGTCCTACTCCGTGCTGCTCGCCTCGCTGCGAGTGCTCCAGCTGCTGCAGCTGCAGCTGTGACTGCGGTGTATGTGTACCAGCGGGCGGGCTGTCCTGCTGCGGTTGTTGCTCAGCCATAGGAGCTGTCCGTTGTGTGTTCTGCTGGCGCTTGTATGCCCTCGATCGTTGGTCGAATATTGTGGCTTGGAATTCTACAGGGTCCTATTCAGGAACGTTCTCTATAGTTAACAGATTGTATAGAGAATTAACAAGCCTAGCGTAGTTGTTGCCTGTGTAGACTCCTCTATGCCGTAAGACCGTCTTTAGAGACTTCAATATACCGCAGTTAACCTTAAGAAATAGGTCTTTTATCTATCCTTTAAAATCACAATAGTAATCTGCAAAGAGGTTATTGTCCTAGACTATTGCTACATTGTAATTATGGATAATTTTAGCAACCTAGGTTGTTGCGTGTATCTTGTTTGCGTCTGCTAGTGCAGGTGTATCCTAAAGAGATATATTGATAACATCTAGCGCTACTAGGTATAGGCAGTCTCCTATAAGGTGTTAGGCAGTGAATTTAGCCCAGATAGAAGCGGCTTCCCCGTGTTCACTTGAGCCATGCTCTGACTGATTATCGCGCAGTTGAGCTTAAGCTTGAGCATCAGCATTGTGTCTGCTGCGCTGTCGCTGCTCCGGTTGTCTGCCATCGTGCTGGCGGGTGTTGACTCGTTGTCGGTGTGGTTGTCTCGTCGGTTGGTCGTTTCCGACGTGTGTTGGTGTACGTAACTGGGTCGTCCAGAGACGTTCGTACAGTGAATTGTAATGCGTTGCTGACGCGCTCTGTGTCCGCAGATCGGCCTGAACCAGCAGCTTTTAGAGGTTGGTTGGTTAAGAGTGCTTTGTGTTATCTCTGCCTCGCTCTATTCTTAGCACAGTCTGCATCGACCCAAGATTTCTCACGTCGGGCTGTTAACAGTCTGTCTCTTCTTCCTTGCTGTCTGTGATGGCTTCTCGCGATCACTAATCAGTATTGGGAGGACTTGTTGCACTAGTGCTGAAAAAGGAAATACTTAATAACAATTTTACATTTTGTTAATAAATAGATTCTTATTGTTCTATCTACTAAGGAGCGAAGTATATCGCGGGGTATGGAAGCTAGTCCTATATAGGGCTCGCTCCACAGATGTAGTGTTTTGCAACACGACAGAGGCCTCAACAACTATTAACAGAATGCTCGCTCCTCCACACACACCTTCCTGTGATATACCTGAGGCCTTTGAGATTATTAATCCGACATATAGCATAATATAAAATAAAATAAAGTTATAATAATAAGGATAGTTATAAAAAAATAGGTATTTAGGTAAAGTATAGAAGAGAGTATATATGTCAGATTGACAGTCACTCTCACAGGTCGACCTGGGAGCTATTTAGCGTGACGCTAAGCCCCAGTAGGACGGACAGCGTCTTGGCACACTATATAGACACCTCGCGCACTGCCGAGTTTCTCCACACACAGGCAATACAGAGAATAAATCAATCATCTTAACCATTATCAAGATCAGCCATAATCCATCTCATCTATCAAAGATACCCTCATATTTGACAATTAAGAGTCTCACTGCCTCAATCGACCCTAAGAAAAGACAATGTCGCTGTCAACGCTCCGCGACTCAACGATCGTGTTGACTGCTTACACCAACTATACACCATAGCTGCAGAAGCTAAAAGCGCGATGCGATCTAATAGATATATGGCCTATTATCAATCTAGACAGAGCTAAACTCCCACGCGAAAAGCCGACACCGCTGTCGCCGCCAGAAATAGCGAGTTACCAGCCAATTATCCGCGTAAACAACAACGATTAACAGAACCCCCTAACACGCCTATTAGAGCTATTAAACTCAGGCCTTAAGGCATATAAGGAGGACATTAAGTTCTATAAGATACAGCTTAAGGACTACAAGATTAAGGACAAAGAATACTAAGAAAAGAGAACAAGTCTTAAGAAAGTAGTTATCTATATCTCTAATCTACTATGTCGCAACACCTGCAATATAACTACTACAAGCCTAGAAAGCAGATCTAAAAATGGATCAAATCTCTAACGCAGACAGTAGGCGTTAATAAGGAAGACAAGCGGGATAGGGCGAGAGCATAATACCTACAGGCTCTTAAGCCAATAAGACAACCCTCAAACTAGGATACCTGGCTAACTAAGTATGATTAGGAAGCTATAGAAGCAGAGACGAACAAGGTCGCTAAAGTACAATTAATCCATAATACTATAAAGGACTTCCTAACTGCGATCATAAAGGCTGCCCCTACCTAGGGCGTGTCCTTTCAAGAAACTAGACGCCAAGATGCAGAATAGTAGTAGTAGTAGTAGTATTGATTAACGTCCAGGAACCTAGGTTCTAGCCTCCCATGGGGCATGGGGACGCGCCGAGTAGCCATCTGGGGCCAGCCAGATGGTAAAGGCGATTCATGCTATAAACTATTGCCGTCTCTTGCAGCGGCTCGTAAGAGTCCGCCCCCCTCCGTGCGGGGGCTGAATCCGTGTCTTCATGCCTATAGGCTGAGATGTCGGGGTGTAGCTATTATACATATAACAATCCAAAGCAGGGGCAGCTTTGGCTGCCCCAAAGCTGTGTGTTAAAAAGTGCCAAGACCTTAGCGTATAACTAGTATAGGAAAGGTAAGGATTGTGTAGACAGTAAGGAGAGGTAAGGAGAGTAGGAGAGCGTAGGGGAGGTTGCCTCGTGTGGCAAGATGTGTCAGGATGAGAGGCACCCCTGCTGGGAGCTCAGACAGAGTTGACGCTAGAGGAGCTGTCCCAGGTTATTGTCGCGTCCGCCAGCATCTGTGGCTTAGTAGGCAGTCTATAGAACTAATATTTATTTGTTAGTATTAGTAGGGTTAGGGTTAGCAAGCTCTAGCAAGAGTTGAATATCTTTAGGCTTAAGGGTCTTTAAGTATTCAACGCCCTCCCGTGTGGTGCTAGGAGGGAGAGGGGGTCGTTTCGGCCAGTAGCGGAACTTCCAGACCGCTCATGGGCAGTGGACTATGTGGTCTGGCGCAAGGTCTGCCCTATAGGAACATCCTATAACTGCGTTATTGTGTTTGAACTTCTTATAGTACTAAGCGTAGTGTCTATAGCAGGTGCGTATGGATAGTAGCTTTGCAAGCGTCGGTTGTTAGAGGGTAAGCTCCTTTAGCTGTTTTGCAGGGCGATACTTGAGGTCCTACTATATACTACCTGGACAGATTTGGTGTGTGCTTGCGCCACTAGTCCATCTCTGCGCTTCTAGTAAGGGCGCGAACGTCTGACTTAAGGCCTAAGGCCGTGGGTTTAGTTGCCATGCTGTGTGGAGGTTTAGGGGTCCTTGCCGCGTTATCTGCTAGCTAGTCTGCCTGTTTGTTTCCCTCTATATTGCAGTGTCCTAGGGACCACCAGACAGTAATGTCCAGGTTCTTAATTGTCTCTTGGCACCTAACGAACGCCCACTGCGAGGAGGGGGATAGGTTGCCTCTAATGCACTATATAACAGAGGTGCTATCTATGCACATATATATGCGTCTGAGCCAGTAGGCCGGCGTGCGGAGCGTGTGTAAGAGTCCTCGCCACGCGCCTACAGCTTTGGCATCGAAGACGTGGGACCTAGGGTTAAGGGAGCCGTTGCCCTATAGGGTGAGAGTCTGCCCTTCGTATATAGCGTAGCCGTATGTGACGTGCTTAACGCCGTCAAGCTATTGTTTAGAGCTGTTGGAGAAGATAGTGATAGCAGTTGGCAGGAGAAGGGCCCACCACTCCTTAAAGCGGCGGGCGGCTTCCTTCTTATTCACATAGCCTGTGGGGTCGTCGCGGCTCCTAGGGGAGTAGTGGGGGGCGCGGAATTCGGGTCAGGGTACCAGGTCGAAGACCTGTGCTAGTTGTTGTACCTTCGTGCGGGCTCTCTATGGGAGGCCTGCGCCTCGGCCTCTTCTGACTGTAGGAAGGTGAGTCCTGGCAGTTAGCGGGTGCTTTTCGTCAATTGTGTTAGCAGGTGTGCTGCGAAGCGGAACTTGCAGGTTTCTAGGGCTACTGCTGCTAAGAGGAGTCCAGCGTCCCTAAAGATAGCGGTAGTGGGTGTGGTCTAGTAGGCCGGAACAACAGCTCTGCATGCCTGCCTAAGGACCTTGTCGAGTGTTTCTATGTGCCAACCCAGTCGGGTGCTCACTTCGGCGCCTTTTGACTGGCGCATGATTCTAGAGGGTTTGGTTCTTCCTCCGTACCAGGCCTCCGCTCCGTACAGGAGTCGGGGGAGGACGCAGGAGATCACCGCTTTGCGCAAAGACCCTGGTGGGGGGCCGTGTTTGATCCGAGCGAGGCTGCGGATGTAGTGGGCAAACAACCCTTGTCTTTGCGGCGCGTATAGCCACGTAGGTCTTAAAGGTAAGCTTCCTGTCAAACTATACGCCTAGCCAGCGCAGTGTAGGTACCTCACTTGTGGGGAGGATTAGGTGAATAGTAAGGTAATCGTCGACGGCGCAGGGCGGCGCGTAGTCCCCGTTCTGTCTTGTAAGGTAGATCATTTTCGAGCTTGTCTAGTAAGAAAGCAATCTTATAGTCCGCGCTATATAAGTTAATCTTGTGGACTTGTTCAGCAAGTATTTTAACATTAAGGTTAAGGCTGTAGGAGGCGCTGTAGAGGCATATATCGTTAGCATAGCTAAAGCGCATAGTCGTGTCCTAGAGCAGTAGCTCTACAAGGTATAATATGTAGATAACAGGGGAGAATGGCGAGCCCTGTGGGGTGCCGCAGGGCCACTGGGTGGCGGCCAGAACAGTGTTGGCCGTAGCGGACAAGAATGTGTCAGTTTATAAGGATGTTGCGTGTGAGGACTAGGACCTTCTAGTGCCAGCCTTAGTCTTTTATGCGGTGCAGTAGCCAGTTAACTAGCAGCGCGTCGAAAGCTCCTAGTACATCTATAGTTACCATAGTGACGTGTTTGCCCTCGCTAAAAGCGAGTTCGGCTTCATAGGTGAAGGCCGTGATTAGGTCCATGGCCGACCTTTTTGGGAGGGCCCCCCCGTGCTGGGGGCTTAGGACGCCGTGCAGCACAGCTAAGTAGGCTATGCGCCGAGCGATTACCCTTTTAAAACCTTTGCTAAGGCAGAGCAGCATAGCAAGTGGTCTTATAGACCCTAGGATTGTGTAGTCTTTCTTACCAAGTTTCTTATAAAAACAATCTCCCCGTCTGTCTAGGCGGCTAGGTAGTAGTTAAGCAATAGTAGGTCGCGGTAGATGTCGCAAACGTACTATCTAATGTGGTTCCAGCATGCTGTGAGCAGCCGGACTGTTATGCCATCAGCGCCTGGTGAGGTGCTAGAGACCCCAATCACGCAGCGCTCCGTCTCTTCAATCGATAGGTACGTGTCCCACGGGATAGTAGGGTTTCTTATGGGGTGGGCGGTTCCGGCAGATCGTCCTCCGCCGTGAATCTGCAGAGAAGTGCTTGTTATAGCATCTTAGCCTTGTCTTTGTCTTTAGTCGCCTCCGCGCCTCTAAACACTATTAGTGCCTGTGTTCTAGTGGGTTCCAGCTTGTGCCAATTAATAATGCAGAAAAGTTCCTAGTCGCCTTCAGCGTTATCTATAGTGTGTTGCCAGTACTCCTTCTTTGCCTTGCGGACTATCGCTAGGAAAGTACGTGTCTCATTAGAGGGGCCCTAGCCAGTGTGGCCGTCGAGCGAGTAGAGGTGTGCTCGATAGGCTGTCTTGCAATCGTCTGTCCACTAGGGCGCCAAGTGGCCTGTCCCTCTCTTCTTTCTACCTGCCGTCTTTAGGGCATTAGTAAGGACTTCTTCTAAGGCAGCGACGCGCCTATCAACGTGCTCGCAGGTCTGTAGCCTGTCTAAGCAGGGGGCGCCTTTCATTCTGTTAGCAACAGCGTTGACAAATAGTGGTAGCTTCTTTATAGGGACCCTATATTGGAACTGGTTAAGGGGCTCCTGTCCTTTGCTAGGGATCGTAGTAACTAACGTGTTATAGTTTAAGCCGCAGTTCATATCTATTCGTACTGCGGTGGTTGCGAAGGGGATATTGCAGAAAGAGAGGTCTATAACGTGCCCAGCCCTATAGGTGGGGATTCTGGGTTCGCCTATATAATCCATGCCGCTGTCTGTAGCCTATTAGGCCAGCTTAGCTCCGCCCTATGTGGTCGTGACACCAGGCTCAAATATGTCGTGTTTAGCGTTAAGATTACCTCCTGCTAGGCACCTGTTTAGTGGGGTGAGGTAGGTGATGTAGTTAAGTACTGGCGTAGTCTGTGGCGCCTAGTAAACGTTAAGTATAGAGATTCCGTTTACTTCGATCCACTGCAGGTCCCTGTTATGCAGCGGGGTACGGGGCGTGATCTTTAGTCTGTTGCCCTTACGGGTGAAGATGAGGACCTGGGGGCGTTCTGCCTCCCAGGTCTCCCGGCTGTCCCAGCCGTCCACTGGTGGATGGAGGTTATAGCTGGGGTAGTTCAAAGTCGGTCGGTGTGCTAGGCTAGGTGGCTAGCTCTTACATGCAAATAATGTCAATGCCCTCTATAAAAGCGATCTTAAGAGCGGCTGTGTGTGCTAGGCCACTTCTGCCAACATTAGTCTAGCATACTTTTATATTAAGGTCTCTGCGAGGGGTGTATCTGCGGCGGCGGTTGTTCCTTATTAATTAGAGAAGTTGTCTATAGTTATGTCCTCCTATAAGGAGGACTGTGTGTGGTCTGCATGTCTCGCGCTTTGTGCTAAGAGTGTAGCGAGGTTAAGGCTGCCGCTTATAGGCGCGGTAAGTCTAACTAGTTAGCTTGAGGCGCGAGCCGCTTGTTGTGCCGCAAGATTAGGGTAGGGGCTTGAGCGCTGTCCTCTTAGTAGGCGGGGGCTAGGAACTCGTTCCTAGCTCTCTTAGTCTGTAGGCTCTTCTTAAGGGGCTTGTTGGACAGTGTCTCTAGTAGGAGCAGTGTCCTCTTCGTTAGGTTGAGCGTTGCCCTTAGTGGGAGGGGCGCCTTCTCTATTAGCGGCGTTGCCCTTGTCTCTGCGCGGTGGGCGCAGGTTAGGGTTGCGGGTTGTGTAGCTGGTCGTAGGCCTTTTGTCCAGCGCGGCGGAGGGTGGCCAGCTCACGGCGGGTAGGTCTTATAATCCTGCCGCTCACTCGCCTGGGCTTTACCAGGCAGGTCGGATCGTTGGCGGCGTGTGGACCGCGGCAATTAGGGCACTGTAGCTTGTGAGCGCAGTTGTTACCTATAGGGCCTTCGTGCTCGCTCTGTTTTATGCCGCAGTTGCGGTAGTGGGGCGCGCGGGTGCAACGCGCTGCGTTGCAGTATCCCTAGCAGCTAGGGTCGTGTCGCTTAATTGCGCGTTTCTTGACAATTTTGCGGGATAAGTCGCTGACGCCAAAGAGTTAGAAAGGTGTTACTAGCTTCTTAAAGGACACCACATAGGTAGTGTGCCCGTATTGGTTTGGGCCGTGCCTAGAGGGCTGGCAGTTTACTAGGCGAGTAAAGGTCTGCGTAAAAGCCTCTTCCGCGATCATTTCTAGGGTGTACGGGACTTCTTGTCCTAACAGCGAGTGGTAGCTGCTAGGCACCCTAGGGACAGCGTAGTTGGTCCAGCGTGTGGGCAACTCTGCGCTGTCGCCATTAATAGAGCGGATTATCGGTTCCTTCTTTTCTTGTTCCATAAGTTGTTGTCGTATAGCCTTGGAGGCTAGCGTAATAGCCCAGCCTGTTTGGGTCCTTATAGCTGTGGGGATGTCGCTAATATCAAGTCCTATAGCGTCGCAGATTGCCTTTCGCACAGCGAAGGCGGAGGTCTGTCCAAGCCTGTTAGCTGGATTTGAGACAGTGAGCAAGATCCGTGGGTCTGCTGCTTGTCTAGGGGGCTGCTGTTGTTGCTTAACAGCGGTTGTGGCCCTTCTGCTGTTAGTTGTCGTGTGCCCGCTGTCCCCGTGATAGGAGGCGGATGCTACGCTTGCCCATGTCTTCTAAGGCTAGGCGGCAAGGCCGCTGTCACTGTCCGTAGTGTAGGCTGTGGTTGTCGAGTCGTAGCCGGTCCTTACCAGATTAGGGCGAAGGCTTAGCGCAGTAGTAGAGAGTTTTTCATCGCCTATATAACGCGGTTGCGGAGGGCGATAGCAGCCGCTAGCTTCTCTAGGCGCTTAAATTTGGCGAGGCAGTGGTTAACAGCATCAGCTATTGCCATTACTATCTTTTCCTGGGTCTCTGCCGCCTTGCGGGTGGCCGTAAGGTGGGAGTTAAGGACACTGGCTGCAGTTTCTGTGTCAGCAGGGCGGACAGGCACGCCTCCACCAAAGGAGAGGCGTCTAGGAGGGCGAATATCGGACTGTTGGCGCTTCCTTGTGGCGTGCTGGAGGTTATTCTGTTGCGCAGACTCAAGGTCTGGTGGGCGGGTCGCTGTAGAGGTCCCCAGAGGGGGCCTCTGAGGCGTCTCCATTGCTATCATCAAACCACCGCACGCGTGCGGTGCCTGAAGATGGCTAGGAGTGGTATTTAGATGAAACTGAGATAATGAGATAGAAAACTAGGCAGTTTTGACCACTTTCTCAAAATTTCAAAAGTTGATGAGGGCGGGGCGCCAAGATGCAGATATAACAAGGAAGGAGATAATAAAACGCTTCCAAGAATATATAGCAATACTCCACCTAATTAAGGGCAAAACAGCATAGGGGCGCCTTTGCTGCTAGTAAGCCATTTCTCGCTGCTGGTGGTGCATCCACCCTAGGCACTAACAGGGACGCCTCTTACGCTGCCGAAGACGCGCTATCTTCCACAAAGAACTAACGTGGACGGGGGAGACCTTAACAAAAACAATTCTTTGGTTAAAGTACTATATCTAAGCAGTCCTTAATAGAGGATACAACAGCAGTTAAAGGCAGAAAATGCCCTACTTATAGACAAAGGCATAGTCTAAAAGACTGCTTCTCCGCATACCTAGATTATGCACTAGAGTGGTTTAGGCCACAACCTGGCTTTATAGACATAGTATAATATAGGATCTAAAATAATTTAGATCTATAAGAGGAGATAAAGAAGGTGAAAAGACTAAGGTCTTAAACACCTAGAATTAAACTATCGCATACTCTTACTCCAACCCGAATTACTAAGGTTACTAATAATGAATAACTAGATGGCAGACGAATCACTGTCCTCTTAGTAAGCTTTAATGCTATCGCATCTTCCTACTACTTAGACCTAAATACCTATCCACTACGTTACTCCGCGATCCTTGATTCTGGCACAATATGCTACATCTTCAACAATATCAACCGTTTCGTCACGATGCGACCACCGTCGCCAGGAGACTTTATATGGGCGGGATCATCACGAGTTTAGATAAGGGGATATAGGAGTGTCCATCTACACGTTAAGAGCGTACACAGAAATAGGGTACTAAGGCTAGACAATGTCGCCTACTGCCCTAATCTGCTATGCAATCTTGTGTCCTTCCAATTACTCCGCAGGCAAGGCCTCTGGTGGGACACAAAGGCAGATCTAACAACAATTAAGAGAAGGGACAATACAGTCCTGGCTGACCTTCAAGAACTCTATAGTCAATGGGTACTAGAATACATGTGGGCGGGCAGGCATATGAGGACAACAAGCTATATTACTATTTGCAGAAAAGAGTGTGGAGTGAGGAGTCTACCAAGGAAGAAAGGAGAGGGCGAGAGCTTTATCTTGAGGGTAGTGGTCTGTGCACCTGGATGGAACCTTCTACACACACCACCTCTGACGTAAGTCACACGTGGCTACACACCCCCCCAGCTGCGGTGTACCTACACTAAAGCTGATGCTCTGTACTATACTAGAATAGGTAGTAAACGATAGAATCTGAAGTAGAGTCCTCCTTAAGCTTCTTTTATAGATATTCTTTAACGTCTTGCATGCTAAGTTGCCTTATAAAGTCGGTGTGCTTTTGACGTACAAGGCTCTTAGTAAGTCCGTTGGCTAGCATCTGATTAGTAGGCTTCCACTGGACTAATACGCGTCCTTCTGCCTGCTCTTGTCTTAGCCAGTGCTGGTGTGAGTGTCAACGTGGCGTAGTTTTGTGAACAGCAGCTTGTCCTTGTCCTTAGTGATAATACCTACTGTCTATAGGTTATCGCAGTAAATAGTTGGCGTAATGTCTAGGTCGAATTTAATGTGTTTAAATAGTCAATTCTACGCTTAAAGCTCGCTAGCAGCTGTTAACAGAGCTAGAAGCTCTGCCTTAGTGGTCAACTTAGTGACCAAGCGCTGTTATGTCGCTTTCTAGTTAATAGGCATGCTAAAGAGCATAAAAAGGTATCCCTGTGAGCTTCGCCTAGTCTCTAGGTCGTCTGCGAAAGCTGCGTCTGATGCTCCGTAGAACAGTGGCTCACTGTTAGCTAGTTCTGCACCCCCTGAGCTCGAACTTAGATAGATAGTTTGACTATCAGTATTGGATTCGTCCTTGCTATAGTCTCCTTGAGCTCCTATAGCGAGTGTCTTCGTGCCAATCAAGTACCTCCATACGTGGTATACTGCGCTGATATGTTTCTGGCCTAGGTTCTCTGTAGGTAGCGAGATAGCTCTAAGTAAGCTTGTGCGACGTCTGGCCGTGTGTACATCGCTATGTAGGCTAGCGATCCAACAAGCTCTTAGTAGAGTTTCGTGCGCTGATCGTCTTGCTCCTCTGTGCTCAGACCTAGATGTCCGTCTGCCAGCGGTACTGCTGGATATTTCGTGCTTGCAATATTGTACTTCTTTGCTACCTTGTCGATGAAGCTATCTTGGAGTAGCCAGATTCGCTTCTGCTCACGGTTTCGGATAACGCGTATGCCTAGGAACCACTTCAGTTTCTCCCAAGTATCGCACGTCGTAGGTCGCTCTCAGCTGTGTGTCGAATCGACGGTAGGCGCGTCCTAATTGCTGCGGGATACAGCCACCACTATATCATTAACAAAGAAGAAGACAATAAGCTGGTTACTGCTATATAGACAAGGCACTCTAGGCACCTGTCTCAGTCCCATCTTCTTAAGTGTTGTAGTAAGATGCTTGTACCATAGTCGCGGCGCGTCACGGAGTCCGTATAGAGCTCGCTTGAGCTCTAGCAGTTTTTCCGAGTTCTTTCTCATATCCTTCTGGACAGTGTACGTAGATAAGTCGATCAAGCTCCGCGTTAAGAAAGGCGTTGAGTACATCGTACTGGTATAGATCCAGGCCGAATGCTGCTGCTAGGGCAATAAGGCATCGGAAGATTTTCGCAGCCAGCGCGTAGCTGCGTACGTGTCGCCCCAGTCTTGCTGCAGATCTCCTCGGACAACCAGTCGAGCTTTGAACTTGTATAGATATCTATCCTCGTCGAATTTGTACGAGAATACCCACATAAGTAGTAGCACCTTAGCATCTGCTTGCTTAGCGAGCTCTATGGCTCTTCTAAAGCATCTATAGTCGATAACACTATCAATCTTGACTTTGCTTGCCTTCTTAAACTTAGCACTAAATGGATAACAATCTAGATCCTTCTACCTCTTTGGCTCTAGCAGCAGAGCTGGTCGCGGTGTAGTAGTCGAATTTTTGGCGCTTCGCTAAGTAGCTTTGCTGGTGCAGTAGGATTAATACAAGTTGCGAATGTTGCCAAGTACGTACCGAAGCCCCTTGGCTTCTAGGTTCGCTTGCCCTCTACTACGTTCTCCTGCGATAGTTGACTGCCAATCTCCTCTCGTCGCTTTGCGTTATTTGTTGTTCAATTCAGCTCTCCTCCTTCTAGAGCTAGAGCGTAGCCTTTTCCCTAGCCTGTGTTATCTAGTGACTGGCGCAGTCCCTGCTCTCCTCTGGCGTCTCTTCTGGAGTGATAAGAGCTGGTTGAGTATCCTTAATCTTAACCTCGAATTTAGATTCGGAATTAAGCTCAGGCTCAGACTTAGGCTCTAGCCTATAGAAATAGTCTTCTAGTGTAGACAGCTAATTAATCAATATGTTGCTGTAATTTGGCGTCTCCTCAATATTGAGCACCTCTGCTGCCTCACAGATGTAGCTCTTCTCTGCGTACTTCTCTCGCTCGTCGTAGAGCTTGCTTCGTAGGAAGATGACGTCTCGAGTTCGTATAACTCGTCCAATTGTTAGTAACCATACTTGGTATATGTTGGTTGAATCGAAGCCTACTAGGTGGCTGATCAAGGCTCGAGATTCGAGCTTGTCTCCCTTTAGTAGCTTCTTGTTGAGCATATAGGCTCTAACACTGATTACCTCAAGGTGAGCAACTGATAGCTTTACTCCCTTAACTTTAGTATACGGGCATTCCCATTGTAATGCTTTGGGTTGGTGTACGGTTAAGTAGGTATATTGCTGTCATTACACACTTGTTGGCGTACGCCTTTGGTAGACCTGCGTGTAGGCGTATAGCTCTGCCTCGAATCACAATAGATTTGCCTGCGCGTTCAATAGCTCCGCTCTAAGCTTCTGTAGCTCTAGCCTTAATAGCGATTCTAAGATTTCTATAGAGCTCTAGCAGTTTGACGTATCCAGTCTCCATGTCCAGCCTCACGATAATAACTTGGCTCTGGAATTGCCACTTTATCTTGGCTAGTAATTGCTTAAAGACCTTAGTTAGAGTAGTAGCCTTTGTCTTGTCTAGTATACAGCATCCTTCGTGCCACTTCGTGTGCTAATCAAAAGCGTGGAATAGATACTAATCGCCATTGTAGCAACGCTCTCCTCGCTCTAGGAGCTGTACCAGATCTATGCTAATGCGCTCGAACGGTCGTGTCGCTGGTTCTTAGGGTGGTCTTTAACTGACAATCTCTGTTAGTTTTAACTAAATACACGTCTCGCAGTCCTTCTAGTTCAGTGCTTAACTATCCGTGATATGTAGGCTGTCAACGCTCTCAGGCAGGTGCTTAATTGCCTCTCTGCCAGCGTAGCCCCACATAACATGTGCTTCCTCTACAGTAAGCTGTAGTTGCTTCTTTAGCTTGTATAAAGGCTTCTTGCGCGCGTGTGCTAAGGCTACAAGTAGAGAGCTAGCGTCTAGTCTCTCCATGCCTTTAGCGTCTATCAGCCAGTGGCCGCCTGTATACTTAAGCTTGCAAATAACGTTCTTCCAGCTCTTCTAGTATAAGCAGTCTCGGCCTAAGTTGAAATAAATGCTGATTAAGCGACAGCGTAACAGGCCAACAACGTTAGTAAGAAATCCTAGGACGTAGGCGACGTAGGTAAGCTCTATGCGCTCTATGCCTTTAGGCGTGTTAATAAGTAGGATAACATCTCCCCACTTATAAATTAATAGCTCTTAATCTCCAGCCTTAATAACTTCACCTGTCCTATCAGCTCGCTTCTTCTAACTATAGGCTCTGCTGTTAGTAACGTGTGTGTTCAATCCTGGGTCAAGTATCCACTGATTGATTAGACTAGGCTTGACTGTCTGCTCGCTTGCGCAGTCTAAGCTCATTATAAGCTGCGATACATAACTATTTAATGTGTCATGCGTAGGTCTGTGATTATCGAACTGTCGAGGCGCCGTCGAAGCTGCTGACGCTGCTAGTCCTGCCTGGTCTCTAGCATTTGGCTCCCGTTGGCTTAAGTGCTGCCTTCATAGCTCCTGCGACTAATAATCGGCTTGCCATAGCCTTGTTGAATTGTTCTTGTATCTCAGGTTTGGGCGTCTATCCTTGAGGCTTGCCCTTCCCTCCAAGGTACTAACGGTCCTTGAATTAATAATTGAGACCACATGTACACTTAGGCTTCTTATCTTGATCCTTCTTATCTGTTGCTTATGGCTTGTCAGGGCTCTAGCTAATGCCCAGTGTAGCAAAGGTACCAAGCGACGACGCTACTGGTCTTGTTGAGCGCCAGTACATGGTGAACTTGGCGACAAGGTCGTCCAAGCTCTGTATAGGCTGTCCATTAAGCTGTGCTCAGATATAATGGCTTGCTAAGTGGTGGCCCACGTGTTGTTAAGTCCTTTAACTTTAACTGCGAGTAGAAAATCGCGCTGTGCTCGCGGCGATGTCACATTAGGTAGGTTCGCTGCCTCGCACAGACGTACAACATGTAGCCACTTATCTAGCCAGGTATCAATATTGTTGCGGGGTCGGCTCTGCAATTGCCGATACTTTGCTAGAAGCTGCAGCTCCCTCTTAGCTGTTGATAGGCAGAGGTGCTTCTTAAGCCTCTTCAGTCAAGCGTACGCTGTATCGTCGCTCTGGATCAGGTGTATGTGGCGGCGGCTGATCGTTCGGCCGATCTCCTAGGTAAAGTCGTCCAACACTTTCCTCTTGATCGTATATCTAGCCAAGGCTCGATCGTAGCCTCTCTCCGCCTGCTAGTATCGCTGGAACTCCTTGGTCGTCATGTCTTTCAGCACGACGCCAGTATCCTGCTCTGTCCCCTCATGGTAGTGCTCTGGTATCACGGGCACTGGCTCCTCAAGCTGTTCAAGTGCCGCCTTGTCAAGATCCGGGTTAACCATAGGCCAGAGGTGATATCGATTCGCGCTATCCTTACGTAGGAAGATCTATTCTTCCTAGTCTGCCGGCTTCTCAAGTATAACTGTCGTCCTCGTAACCAGTCCATCTAGCTTGGTTGTAGGCATCTTGCTCTATTGGTTCCTAGAAGGGCTCTCTTTGGTAATGGAACGCGTGCTCGAGGCTTGGTAAGGTAGCTTGGTGACGTAGCTCTGTTGACAGCTTGTCAACAGCTCCTCAGCAGCTCGTCAGTACGTGCAGTAGCAACAGCGATTGAAGTCGATAGCCAGGTGCTCAGCAGCTGCAGTGGTCAAAGTCGACAGCCGGGCTCATAACTGTGGGCGGGCAGGCATATGAAGACTCCTCACTCCACACTCTTTTCTGCAAATAGTAATATAGCTTGTTGTCCTCATATGCCTGCCCGCCCACAATACATGCCCGAACAAAATCGTACTATACACAATAGTACGTATGCCACACACAAAATCACGACGCGCACCGCACGAGGTGCCCAGAAGGCAGACGCTATCACATGGCATAAACGACTAGGCCACCCAGGTCCTCAGGCACTAGAACACACTGTGAATCACTGTGAGGGGGTGCGCCTCAAAGGACTTACTACACAGTCTAATGCGACGCCTGCGGCAGATTAAAGCTTAAGCGACAAATCAGACGACAACCTAGGCAAATCAACGATGGTCCTGGCGAGAGAGTCGCTATAGACTTTCACGATTATGAAGATCAGAGCTTCACTAGCGAGAAAAGCCAGATGCTCATCACCGATCGATTCTCAGGCATAGCTTGGGATTTTCTACTTCAAAGACAATCGACTAGCACGAACAATTATTAAGTTGCTAAAGGAAATTGTACTATTCATAAAGGTACAGTTCAACGTGACGATCAAAGTCATCGAATCCGACAATAAGATCTTCTCAGTCAAACAAGACGTTCACAAGTGGTGTGTGTCAGCGAAGGCATCATTATCGAGCCCTCAGCACCTGATACCCAAGCCCAAAATAGAGGCGCTGAACGCTCAGGGGGTGTAATCAAGGAGAAGAGTTGTGCAATGCGACTTGACGCCAACCTTCCCTAGACACTATGGCCAGAAATCACACGAGCGGCCGTATACCTATACAATCGAACTCCAAACTACGCCAATTAATAGCGATCACCATACAAAGTATTCTTCACAACAGTTGCTTTCCAAAACGGCACTGTCACTTAACTAAAGAAACCAAACTAGACTCACCTTAGAGTCTATAGCTGTAAAGCCTTCGCTATAACTAACAATACAAAACGCGGCAAGAGCAAGCTCTAAAGGTTAGATCTAAAGGCATAGATTGGATACCTCGTGGGCTATCAATCAACAACAAACATCTAGAGGATATGGATCCCCACACTCGCGAAAGTCATCAGTACACGCGATGTCATCTTTGACGAAACAATCAGTGTTCTTAGGCAAAACAGAAGACCTGATAGACAACCTTATGCACAGCACTTATAAAGAGATTGCAGCATAGACCCAATCAGTGGAGTTACCGCCCTCACCCACCAGAACAACAAAATACCGAGTCTTTCTATGAGGATAAGTCGATCACAGACTCCCGCGAGGATGACGATACTCTAGGGTACAATCAAGGGAGGAAGATCAATTTACACCTACCCATCACCACCAGCGACACCTCCACCTGTCGCACTGCTTGCCCAATCAATAGTGAGCAGCGAAAACAATCAACATAAACAAATCCCCATAGGATCACCACAGCCAAATTAACATGCTGTGCTATAGGCAGCCGCCTTCCTAGCAGGAATAGAAGCAGGAAGCCAAGGCAAATACAAAGGAAAGCCACTCGACAAAGCGCAATTCAGACGCATGCTCGCAGCAGGCAAGAAACCCCATCAGAGCTCTTTTGCCGGAACCCCTATCTTGCAGAACACGAATAGAAGATCACCCACTATTCAAGATGTGGAGGGATGCCGAGCGATCACATCTACAGAGCCACCAAGAAATGAAGTCATAGAGTGAGGTGCCCGTTGCCCCAGTGCGATCACGCAGCCACCAGATCCTCGACTGTATGTGGGTATATACATATAAACTTGACAAACATCACCGATTTCAGAAATGCAAAGCTAGGCTGGTAGTGCGCGGAGATCAACAACGCCACCCCACCTACTTACTACTCAGGACACCTACGCAGCAACACTCGCAGGACAATCATTCCGCCTGCTCATGTCTATGGCGGCTCAGTTCGACCTAGAGCTTAGCCAGTACGACGTCACCAACGCTTTCGTCCACGCAAAACTGGACAGAGAAATCTACATGAAAATGCCACGAGGTTATACCCGATCAGGCACTATCCTACAGTTGCACAAGGCACTGTATGGTCTACGAATCTCACCACTACTGTGGCAGAGAGAATTTACCAGCGTGCTTGAGGATCTCGGTTTCACCGCAGTCCCGCACGAACCCTGCTGTATGATCAAAGACGGCATCATCATCTTCTTCTATGTAGACGACCTCATCGTCGCATACTCAAAGAATCAGAAACACGCTGCTGACGCAGTGATATAAAAAAGATAAGTACCAAATTCACCCTCATTGGCGGTAAACAATCTACAGTAGTTCCTAGGAATGGAAATCATCAGAGACCGTGCAAACCGGCAACTCTAGCTATCACAGGCGTCCTATGTGGACAAAATCAGCCGCCTTATCAATCGACGCGACCTAAAGCACAATACACCGATGTCGGCCGTCGAACTACTTCCCCAAGAAAGACTCGCCTTAAAGACAGAGATCAATTAATACCAGCGAAAGATTGGATCAATCCTCTACGCTGCAGTAACCACGCGCCCGGATATCGCTTTCGCAAGCTCCCGATTATCGCGCTTTCTATCAAATCCCAGCGACGACCATCACACAACGCCGCCGACCGCGTGCTGCTATACCTATCCTCCACCCAATCATTAGGGCTACAATTTGGAGGAGCAGACACCTACAAAGTCGCGAGCGACGCGTCGTTTGCAGACAATACCTTTAACAGGAAAAGCTCGCAAGGATACATTATCAAACTATTTAGTAGTCTTGTCGCCTAGAAGGCAAACAAGCAAGACACAGTCACCACCTCAACAACTAAAGCTAAGCTGCTAGCACTCTCACAGGTTGCAAAGGAGGCACTCTTTACCGCTCAGTTAATCGCTGAGCTTAAGATCACGCTCTCACCATCAACAATCAAAATTAATTGCGACAACTAACAAACAATTCGACTTGTCACCAAAGAGATCGCCAAGTTGCAAACCAAGCTTAGGCATGTCGATATACACAATCACTGGCTTCAACAAGAAGTAGTACGTAGAGCGATCAAAGTCCAGTACCAACAATCAGAAGAAATGGCAGCAGATGGCCTCACGAAGGCTCTGCTAGCCGGGAAATGGACCAAGTTCTTAAATCAACTAGGACTTGAAGACGTTGCAGGAAAGATCACCGACCAAGAGGTTGTCGACCTGCACGAACTCGAACAAAGGATGGAAGCATTTGGGCTATGAGCTACAATATGGTTGCGAAAGAGATGTGTCCAGCTTGGCCCTAGAGGATCCAAGCTGAAGTGGTGTGTCAGATTGACAGTCACTCTCACAGGTCGACCTGGGAGCTATTTAGCGTGACGCTAAGCCCCAGTAGGACGGACAGCGTCTTGGCACTATATAGACACCTCGCGCACTGCCGAGTTTTTCTCCACACAGACAATACAGAGAATAAATCAATCATCTTAACCATCATCAAGATCAGCCATAATCCATCTCATCTATCAAAGATACCCTCATATCTGACAATATATAAGGAAAAAAAAGGAAAAAAGTAAAGAGGAAAGTAAAAGAGAATATTAAATATAAATAGAAAAAAAAAAGTAAAAAGAAATGTAAAAAGAAATGTAAAAAGTATAATAAGAGAAAATTATAATAGAATAATAGTAGAGTAGAATATATAAAAAAGAGTTAGAATTTTATAGTAAAAAGAAAGTTAGAGTTTTAAAGTAGAGAAAGAGTTATAATTTTAAAGTAGAGAGAGGGTTAGGATAGACGAGAGCGTAATAGGAAAGAGCGGCTAGCGGAACAGCAAACGGACATAGCGCCCATTCACCGTCAGCGTGGAAAGACTATGTGGACAGAACATGGGTCAGGGAAACTGAGCGAAAGTGAAATTAGATCACGCAGAGAACGTCTGGAGCAACCCCCAAAGACTGGAGACGCCTGCCGCGAGGGCGATCGAGTCCATAAGCTCTTACCTAGGTGTTAGCGATAAAGCATCCCGAGGCGTGTAGACATTTGAAAACAAAAATGAACAATCTTTTTTTGTGCGATGGTTGGTACTGACAGTTTTTTACTGCCTTGGATGTACCAGAGAGCCCTTGTTAGGTGAGCCCCAGAGCGGCTGTTGAAGTTCTACGCTCCGCAAGTAGAACCATAGTCTTCCGTGAGATGATAATCGCTCTCTCTAGTTTTTGACATCTCATTATTTTCTAATCAATTACTTACTACCCATGCCAACGTCATTCTCGTGATGGCATGTGTATGGGAGGAGTGAAAGTCCGCGCACGTGAGGACTTAATTAACGGAACATTATTATTCCGGCCTCATCCCACCCCGCCGACCAACAACCTTTTCTCGTCGGCATTTCTCCTCGTGTACCTCTTCTCAACAAGATGGGCGGACGCCCTAGAGACCACCGAAGCACTACAAGCCCGCCACCGCAAAGAACAACGCGACCTCGTCTCCCGTCTCCCGCATCACCCAGAAAGAAACAAGCCTCCAAGAAGACGCGCAAAGCCGTAAACGACGCATGCGACCGTCTAGAGCAAGAGCTCAAAGAGCGACAGGCGCACGAACTTGCGGTCCACAACGGCGAAAAGCCTGACGAAGATTCCACCGAGTTATTGGAAGAAGAGCCCGAGGCGGAAGAAAGTGCGGGGCAGGTCAACAGCGTCTCCCACGCCGTGGAAGATCTCTCGATAGCCTCGCCGCCACCCGAACAGTCTGCTTCCGAGCAGAATTGCCAGAAAAAGAAACAGAACCGCGCAAAAGCCCGGCTAGCCCGCCGCGCTGCCGAACACGACGCGCTCGTTGCGCAAGCGAAAGAAGAAGCTGCGAACATGCCTGATCTCCGCGAACAGGAGCGCACGCGCATGGAGCAGCATTTCAGTAAATATAATGTCGAGGTCAAGGAAATACGCGCAGATGGACATTGTCTGTATGCTGCGGTGGCGGACCAGATGGAGACGCGGGGCTTGGGCTTGAAGCCACGGATCCACGTCAACGTTGCTGGCAAAGAGGAGGAACTGCCAGACTACAAGAGAGTGAGGTATGCGGCAGCAGATCTCATTGCGAGTAAGCCGGATGATTTTGTGGGATTTATGGAAGAGCCGTTGGACGTGTACCTGCAGAAGATACGAGAGACGGGCGAATGGGGCGGGCATATGGAGCTCTCATGGCGCTGGCAAAAACGTATGGCGTTAAGATCAATGTCCTGCACAGCGATGGCAGAGTGGATAAGATCGAGCCTGGAGATGAAGTAAAGCATGAGGATGCTAAAGAGATCTGGCTGGGCTACTACCACCACAGTCACGGCCTGGGCGAGCACACTACAACTCATTGCGCAAAGCTCCATGAGCATCCATCGAACACAACTGCGAACATGCACGAATAAACGCTTCATGTGTTTCAGCTATGCGGGCTAGGTATTACTTGTGCCGCCACACGCTCACCCAGTCGGTTATCTCGCCGTTGATGATAGCCACCTTATGCGTCCGCGCAGGCTTCCAATGCGCGACCCTCACAAGCGCTTTGTCGCTCTCTTCCCGATCCGTGATCACGCACTCTCCCCACTCCCATCGTATATTATGTCCTCGGCCGGCCGCTTCAAACAGCTCCTCGTGTACGGTTGGCGGGAGGGAAAAGGGTGGTCCGGCGGACTGCGGTGGCTTATACGTGGGAAACTCGAGGCAGATGAGTGCGCCTCCCGGGGCGAGTAGCTGCACCATACGCTCGGCCCACCGGGGACGGATAGAGGGATCCAGTGCGCAGAGGAACTATGCAGTGTATCAGCGAAAGGCGCAGCAGGCTTCTGCACATTTTACATGGAAAACTAACCGTATTGTCGTATATCAAATCGAAGCCCTCTCCCAAACCACCCGCCCCTTCCAACCATGCATCTTCAAAGAAATCCCCCATCAGACACTTCATCGCCCCTCTCCCAACTTTCTCATCCCGAACCTTGTACTCCCCCTCCAACGGGCCCCTCTCCCGGCTCCCTCAAATACTCCTCTGCCTTCTTCACTGCATGCTCACTGACCTCCAACCCATATGCATCATACCCGTGCGCAGCAAAGAGCGCGACATCGTATCCCTTCCCACAGCCCGGCACGAGCGCGCGCGCCCTCTTCCTTCCCGCTGTCGTTCACCGCCGAGGGGAGCAAGTCGGCGCGCTCATTGAGCGTGTCAATAAGCGCGGGATTCACGTGGCCGCGGTCCCAAGGGATGAAGTCGCCAGCCGACCAGAGGTCGTCCCAGCGTTTGTTGTGCTGGGCGGGGCGCGTGGTCGCTGAAGTGGGCGCGGAGGCGGTCTTGATTTTGGGTTGGGGGTGCCGATGTCATTCTCGTTGTTATCTTGGGGCGATGTGGTGTTGAATTGGTGGTAAGGGTTGCGTGGTGGAGGGTTGGTGTTTTGGCGGGGGGGTTGTTGGTGCGGGGAGGAACCGTGGGATGCGATCAAGCTTTCGGCTGTGCGGTGCGGCTACGCGCTACTGTCGCTTACCACTCAACGCCCGGGCCCACTCAACGCCCGAATTTGCCACCGTTTTGAGCAACACTCCAGAACCTATACAACGCCAAATATATAGTAAAATCACCAGATTTTTTAGAGGAGCACTCGTAGAAGCATATTAAGCCTTTGCGCAACAATAAATTACTTGCGATAACGCTGTGGGAGCCGTACTGTACGGGTGTGCGCGTAGCCTGCGCGGGTGAGGGCTCTCCCTCCTCAGTACAGTTTTGATCAACAACAGTACTCAGAGGTCTCTCAAGAGCAGTTTTGTGAGGTGTACGAGGGTTAAGGCTCTGCCGATTACCCTTTTTGGACAATTTGTATATCACCTTTGAGTTGCTTTTCAAGCTGTTTTTGAAGGAGCTTTTCAGCTCGCTCTTGAGCCTTTGCCTCCTTTGCTTGCGCCCTCGGTTCTTGCGCCGCCAAACGTACGCGAGCTCTCTCCTCTTTAAGAGCTTGTTTTTGCTGCTTATTTTGAAGCTTTTGGCGTTGCGCCTCTGACAATTGCTATTGTTGAAGCTTTTTCTCAGCGTCTGTTTGCTCTTGCCTCTCACGGGCCCTCTGTACTTTGGCGGGAGAATAAAATACGGCGCCGCCATACCAATTATCAGGTTTATTAAGTAGGAGAGGCTTGCCACGCTGGCGGCGCTTCTTCTCATTGAAGAAAGCTTGCTCGAGTTGATTGTATTGGTGTTGTAGGATCTTATATTTGACCTCAAGTTGGTGATAGCTCTGCGACAACTGATTGCGTTCTCTGGCGAAGTCTTCTGCAACAACCTCCTTGAGTATTTGCCGTACTTTGCGCCAATCAGACTCAGAGAGGTTTGACGAGTTACTGCAACTTGATGATGCGCTCTCTTGCTCTCTGCTACAAACTTTTTGAGTACAGCGTCAGGGTTATATAGGGCGACAACCCCAGTACACTCAAAAGCTTTGAGTATTGTTGATTCTTGAAAGGCTTTTTGCCAGGAGGTGTTAAAGAGCCGATAAAAGTCGCGTTTGGGTGATTGCTGAGAGGCCCTGGCAATTGTACATAAACTCTGAGAGCTCTGTACTGTACGCCGTACTCAGAGGCTTAAACATCGCCACATCAAGAGGCTGTAACGTGTGGGTAGCGTGCGGAGGAAAGATAGCGAGTAGTATTTTGTTCTTATCACAGTACGTGATAAATTTGATGCTGACGTGAGAGCCATGGCCATCAAGTATGAGTAGCCTGTAGGCTGTACGAGCTTTCTCCTTGGTCTCGCGATCAAATACTTGCTGCAGCCACGCTAAACCAACCTCATTGTTGGTCCACCCACTTGATGAGCTCGCAAAAAAGGCTTTGTGTTGTTTTGGATCAAAATCTTGAAGCCATGAGTCTTGTATATTGCCCGTAGTAGCTTGATATATCAAGGCTGGCGTCAGCGCAGTGCCGTCGGCGCAAATACAAACAATTGTTGTTATCCACTCTCTATTGCCGTCTTGGAGCATTTGCTTGTAAGGTCCTTGCTCGTACGCCTGGCGAGAGAACACTCTTTTCATCTTGCTGAGGATACCAATAAGAAAGCCTTTCTCGTCCATATTGTATATATGGCGACTGTCGATATCGTACTGAGTTATTTTCTCGCCTAATAGCTTGAAGTATAGGGCGTATTTGGTAGCAGAATCAGCGCGCTGGCGACAGGCGTCGATACCAGAGGTCCATCGCGATACAAGGTCAATTTCATGTCGGGCGATATAGCGCTCTACCCAGTTTTTTCCTGGCTCTTTCCCTGCGATTTCTGTAGCAAAATTGCGTATCATTTGCCTTGTAGGAGGCAGGCCTTTCTTGGTGAGCTCGTATATGTATTTTGTAAGCTCTTTTTCTTCTGTGGTGTTGAGAAACTTCTTCTGCTCTGCGCTCTCTGCCCGGGTGCCCTGCTTGCCCTGCGCGCGGCGCGATAGTGTAGAGCGATCAACACCAAATAATTTGGCGATTTTTGTGTAATTAGGCTTTTCGCCTGGTTGTAAGCTTTCGATTGCAGCAAGCGCAGCCTCCATATTGTGTATATTGGCGGAGATATGAGTGTTGCAATAGTAGGTGGCAATATTGATTTTCGGGCGTTGTGGGGGCCCGGGCGTTGAGTGGTAAGCGACAGTAAGGGTATCACGTGAAATCACATGGTCCACTCGGGTCCACCCGGGCGTATTCATAAACACCTGATGACGTGGAGGGTTTCGACTTTGTCTTTGCGCTAACCACGATAGGGCCGAAAATGTTTTCTTTTCTTGCTTCTTTAAATGCCTTAGTTGCAAGCATCACCCGTGGACATTGGTAAGGCAGACGATCCAAAGCTTGCCGAGGCCCACAACTACATGGCTTGAACATGAAACGCTGACACCGACGGGCAATCTATCCCAGTTCGAGGTTCACACCATAAACCACGTCTTTTAGACCGGGACTCCTGGCTAAGGAGGTCATCTGGGCTCCGAAACAGGCATCTGCATGACATACGGAGAGCTTCCCCAGGAAAACCTCCATTTCGGCAACCTATACCACAGCATAATATTCATGCACTCAGCCCCCGGTACGGCGGCCGGCCTGACAAGACGGCCGGCCGATTGAGTTGAAGTGGGTTCGGACGATAAAATAAATACCCATCGCCCTACGGGGCATGCAGAGGTCTCGCTCATCACATCGACCACGGCCGTCCATTCTTCTTTCCTGTCGTCTTGCTTGAACTAGTCCTTTCATTCGCTCACTGAGTTACACTCATCTGTCCCTTTTTTTCCGTGGCCGTGGAACTGTCGCCATGGTGAAGCTCCCGACGTTTACTCGAGAGCATCTCGCTCGCTCTTGCTTTATCAGCATCAGTCGTCAATTGCCAGACTGACAACACAGTTGAATGGGTCAGTCAACCCTTTGCCGCGAATCCATTCCGTCATCTCCATCAGCATGAAGCTGACACGGTAACTTCTACAAGACACTTGGTACAAAGATTAGATTGTTTGCGACATCAGATTCAGAGGCGTCATGTGCCGCGACTCTCCAAGATGCGCAAGGAGACGCCTCCAAGTTCTCTCTCCAGTCCAGGCCAGCAGCGACGCAGCCTCGGCCGGCAGCACGGCAGGCGGTCTCGCGACGACGTTCTACCTCACTAATGGCCTCAAAAAACCCACCCCGGGCCGTTCACCGAGGCAACGGCCATCAGAGTCACGGAACCAGCTGGTAGCGGCGGCGGCTGCTGGGATACTTCGGACGGCAAGACCGTGAAAGTGACAGCGTGCGATTTGAACAAGAACCAGACGTTCTACGTGAGCACACTCAACGAGAATAGCGTCTGAGCTCTCGTCGTTAACAACCCATCTTCAGGTTACAATACGCGAAGAGAAGACTCCCTTCTCCATCCGCACTTTCCACACTTCATGTCATCGACAGACCAGGCACCGCAGGCGACCCCCTCACCTTCGCGCCCGCCAGCCAGACGCAGTTCTGCGCCTACGCCAACGACACCGGGAAGCTCATCGTCACGCCCACGAAGACGCCCCTCTACTATCCGCAGGCCCAGCTGACCAACCTCACGGCGTCGTCCTTCGGCAACACGCCCCCGGACTCCGAGTCCGCGATCCCCCAGTGCACCTTTTCCAACTCGGGCAACACGTCCGCGTCGATGATGGAGAGCTTGGGCTCGACGGACTGTATCGTTGCGCGCACGTTCGCGACCATCCCCAGCGGGTGCGACGCGAACCCGTCGAACAAGACCTGCATCCTGCACCTCTGGCCGGCGTTCTGTCTCGACCTGCCCGAGGTCCGCAACGGGGCCAACGCTTCGGACGCGCTAGAAGTGTGCGTCAGGAAGATTAGCCAGGGGCCATGTGTCGCCAACCCTTCCGGCGCTGCCTGCGCGTCCAATCTGTTTGCCGGTATTAAGTACGTCGGCAGCATCGGCGGAGGGGGCGGCAGCGGTAGTGCGTCGTCGAAGCGGCAGACTTCGAACGATCCGCTCTTCGGGGACCCAGGGTCGGATATTCCTCTCGAGGATCAATTCTGGATGGGTATGTGATGGTGTCTCTGTTCTAATCACCAAGCGCGTGTAACGTCGGGAGGACCACCGTTTGCTGACACTGAAACTTTGCAGGCGTCATGAAGAATGTCATTAACCAGGCCATCGGAGGTTTCAAGTTCCTTGCCACTCCGCACATGAAGGAGCTTCGGATTACCTGTATGGGGATGAGCCACGTAACCTCGATCTTTGAGGAAAGTGTCGGTAAGATGATTAGAGAGGGATGTAGAGATGCATTCAAGGCTTTTGATGTAAGTCGACATCGTCCTTCTATCTTTTACTCTGCTGACGATAACCCCAGAGTATCCAGGAGCTCAGCTATAGCAACGACATTGAAAAATCCGGTAGCATTTTTGCGGACGTGGTGTCCCTTCTGAGTCTGGCCAAGGATGTCGTTCAAGCAGCCAGAGCCGTAGGCGCTATCGAGAAGGTCTTAGCCAAGTTCACCAAGGCCAGTGCCACGATCGGTGAAGGCACGGGAGTCATGCTCGAGGCCAAGGAAGGAGAGAACACGGTCCAAATCTTCCGCGATGCCGGCGATGGAAAGCCGAAATTGCTGTACACTGACTCTGATGCAGCTGCTATGGAGAAGTCGATCGAAGAAGGCGGTAGGTTGACCACCATGCTGATCGCTTCGCAAAATGACTAATAAAACCAGGCTTCGACAACTGCAGGGTCTGCGTCGAGGGCGGCGGCACAAAGTTCCGCCGCGCAGGCCTCCTCCGCAAGCTCTGCTGCTTCATGAGCCCGCAGACGCTGGAGGCCCCAGAGAGCGTTTGGAATGATGAGACGGGCCTGACGCCCCAGCCGGGAACCTCCGAGGCTATCCCCTTAGCGCAGCGCACGATCGCGACGTTGTCCAACACAGCGGGTATCACGGCTGACGAGACCAAGCTTATCACCACCATGAGCGAGGGCTTCGCCAAGTGGTACAAGGAGGCGCAGAGCGTGTCCGCCAACGTCGACGAGATCAGCAGCCTGCTGCTCGAGGCGTGGAAGAACAGGGCCGACTGGGCCAAGATCTCCACGGCGACGTCGAAGGCATACGCGCTCAGCGACCAGGAGAAGTGGGCGCTGAAGACGTGGATCCAGTACTACTACATCCTCCCCGAGTTCGACGCCGCCGTGGGGAAGCTGCCAACGGCCAGCGGCCTGGTCATTCGCTTTACGGACCTGGATGCCGCGACGGCAAATATGCTGAACAAGCTTGAGGCCGGCGTGGTTAGCAAGGGTACCCCGGGGGTTTATGAGGTTCAGGGTGAGTGCTCCGCGTTCAAGAGAACCTCTAGCATCTCATGTGCATAGCCCCAAGTCTGGTACCAAATACTTACGTGCTGGTTTCAGATCTCTCGTACTCAACATCATCAACTCCCCCTCGAACGGCGGGGACATACACCGCAAGATCATGGCCACGACCCTCAACCTCGGCGACGGCATGTTCACCACGACCAAGGACTACGTGTTCATGATCAACTCCAAGTCCGGCCGCTTCGTCATGCCCGTCGCCAACTCCGAGTACCGAGAGACTGACTTTGTCCAGGGCATCGCCGGCAAGTTCAAGCTTATTGGCAGGCAGGAGTTGAATGGTGGAGAGGCTGCAAAGGCAGCAGGCAAGCCTGGCCCGTATGGGTGTTTACTAGTGAGTCTTATGTCAACTGCCCGGATAGAAACCAATGAAGCTAATATGTGGCAGTTTCGATGAGATCGAGGCGCCGGCGTCCAGCGCGAAAGCTACACTTGCCGATGTGAAGAAGGCTTTGAGCGATGAAGGTGTCTCTGTGCCTGGCGGTTTGATAAAACGCGGCCTGGGCGGCTTCATGACTCTCTTGCCGTCCGGAAAGAGGCGGCACGTCCACCTAGTAAGAAATCGTGTAACCTAACTATAAACCTATAGGTTATAGGATACAGAGCGTTCTAGTGAATATAAACCTTTTCTTTAGATATATATATTTGTCTAACCTTTATAATATTATAAAAATTATAGTTTTCTTAAATTTATTCTAGATTTTTTTCTAATTTCTAACCTATTTTAGCACTTATAATATTTAATTAATTACAGTAAAATATGTTTAGTATACTAAAATTATATATATAGTAATATTAATATTTAATATTACTATATACTAGTATCTAGAGTACTTTTATTTATTTATTTAGTTTAAATCTTATTTAAAATTATATATAATTATATATAAATTTAAGTAAAGTCTATATAAAATAAATAAAAGTAGGCGTAAGTATATAGTAAATAGGCAGCTAGCTAATATATAAAATTTTATACAATATATAAGGGCACCATAGAAATTATTAACCTAGATTATAAGCGAGTCGCCCTTACAAGCGAGTCGCCCACCTTGTCAACTCTCTTAGCCTTTTATAGCCTGTACATCCACAACGCAATAAAATAATATTAATATAAGAGCTGTCCTAGTTCAAGTAGTATCTACAGTACGCTTTTCACACGTTCGTGAGTTATGGCCAGTCTCTCTGCAGCGACCGCAGCGCGCTAAGGCCTGCCGGCTCGTACCTGATCGCGCCTTGCCTTGACGCGTTTTCTCCCTTAAGTTGCTGCTTAACAGCCCTTTGAGTAATAATATCTCCTCTCCCTCTGCCTTTGATAGGGTGCCTTGCTTCTGGATCCGCTTCTTTTTGCGATTCTTGCGCGTTGTGGCGGCCTTATTTGCTCTCTTAAGGCTTAAGATTCGCTCGCGCATATAAGCGCCATTTGATGATGCATTGCTTTAGAAGAGCCTCTTTCTAGCTGATTAAGCCTCTTAATAATAGAAGCAGGTGACGAGCTCTTATGCGCGCGAATCCGCTCGCGAATCAACGTTGATTGAGCCTCTAGTTCGCGCACATTGCTGGGTGTTTTGGCCTCCCACACAGCCTCTGGTACTGTACCCTAGCTTGGCAGTCCGTGCAACGCGTCACTCCATGCAACAACACCCCAACATAATCGCTCGGCCACAAACATAATGCTATAGAGACAGCCACAAAAAATAATATTACGAGATTTTCTGGAGTTGAGGTCTCTAAGGCCCGTAGATAATTGCTAGCTACTCAGATTATCGATATCTGCTTGGTGTTTTAATAATTCGGCCTCTGCGTGACTGTGAGGCGGATGCAACAGATGAGGCCTCATCAATATCTACAGCCTCACGCTGAGCCTGTTTCTTCTTAATAGATCTGCTAGAAGGCTTTAAGGCCTTCTTATTACCCTTTTAGAATAATCTAATACGTTTTCTGAAGTTGACTTTGTGCCTTGCGGGCCTGTTGTTTGAGACGTCGATCTGCAGCCTCATCGGCCCTCTGCTTTGCGCGCGCATCTCTAGCAGCTGCTCGAGCAATACCTCTCCTAGAGAAGTCTTGCCTTGAGCTGCTAGCTGGCCCGACAAGCCTCTGCTTGCTCACTTTTTTGAAGCTGTTTTGCTAATCCTCTATATCTTTTTAGTGTTAACGATCGCGGGCCCGCTGCACGCTATAAGGTGACCAGAAAACAGCTCCACTATAATACTCATCTAGCCGATTAAGAGGTAAAGGCCTGCCTCGCTTTGAGCGCTTCTTCTGTATCGATAGGGCCTCGCGGAGGCCATTGTTTTCATGCTCCAAAAGCTGCTGTTTCTGTACAGAGATATGGTGTACAGTTCAACTAAGCTTCTTGGCCTTATTATCTCCGCCTGTATCCACAGCGGCCCTTAGTAGCCTATCAATCTTCTCTCCAATCTGAAGCACTGAGTACTGAGGTTGAGCTTTCTCGTAATCCTTACTCAGATAGTTGAGACTGATCAAATCTATTAAGTATAGTTGTTAGATCGAGCGGGGAGATGCCTATAGCTTTAAAGGCCCAGAGGATCAATGGCTGCCTCATTGTATTAACCCAGGCCTGCCAGAACAGGCTAAAGAAATCTCTCTTAGCGATTGAGGCCAGTCCCTAGCTATTGTTTATAAAGGCTAATAGCTCGTTCGAATATGCTGTTAATAGAGGCTTAAAGACGCAGATATTAAGAGGCTGCAACGTATGCGTAGAATGAGGCGGATATATAGCTAGCAGGATCCTATTGCGATCACAAAAGTCAATAAAGTCTATTGTGATATAAGATCTATGGCCATCAAGGATCAATAGCCCAATACGATCGTCTAGATTTTGGCTTTATAAGCCGATTAAACACCTGTTGCAGCCATGCAAGGCCGATCTAATTATTGCTCCAGCCAGATTCTGATACCGTAATAAAGGCCTAATGGTGTTCAGGATTAATATCCTCAGCCTAGCTTGATTGTATGTTAATAGAGCTAGCCTAATAGATAAGACCTAGGGTCAAGGCAGATCCGTCGGCGCATATACAAGCTATGATTAATATCCACTTACGGCTGCCATCTTGTATTGCTTGCCTTACAGCCTTGGCCTCGTATAGAGGCCTATTGAAGATCCTCTTGGAGCGGGAGGTGATGCCGAGCAGGAAGCCTTTCTCGTCCATATTGTACGTATCTCGAGCCTCGATCTGATATTGTTCGATCTTATGCTGCAAGAGCTCGAAGTAGAGCTTATATTTGGCTGGAGAATCAGCTTTGTGGCGATTGTTGTCGATGCCGGCCGTCCATCGAGATATTAAGGATTCCTTGTTCCGCCGTACAAAGCGATCAACCCAGGATATTAAAGATCTGCTTTTTGGCTATATGTGAAGCAAAGCTCTGTATCATCTGCCTTGTAGGAGGAAGGCCACGTTCGGTGAGCTGTTTGATATATCGTAGAAGCTCTACTTCTTGTTGTTGGCTGATATTTCGACGCGCGGAGTTGGCAGCTGCACCTGCTTGTGTGACGCCTTAGTGCCGACGCGTCAGTGTAGAAGTCACAACACCGTAATCCTTTGCAACCTGTCTATATGAGAAAGATTCTCCTGGCTCTCGCGATTCGATTGCTGCTATCGCAGCCTCAATTGGATCCATATTGGTGGAGATATGGCGCGTCAAAGTTGGGGTGTTGCATGGCGGGGTGTTGCATGGAGTGACGCGTTGCACGGACTGCCAAGCTAGGGTAGGGTTGCTGGCGACGGCGTCCTTAGCTTGACATCAAGCTTCGAGATCACTACCTCTGGATTGTGTGGGGCTAGTCCGGCGCCCCGAAAGCTTGCGCAGATATTCTCCTTTGTGATTGACTGGTCGTAGGCGGCGCGCGGAAGGCAGGTAGGAACTCAAGCTTGGTGATACCATGGGTGCGGGGTCAATGCGCGCCGAGCCTCAATGCGCGCTCAACACGAAAACACCTCAAGCTTCAACACCACCTATCGCTACTAATATGGGGTCAATTGAGGCTGCGCTTGAAGCGATACAATCGCAAGAACCTAGAGACTCTATCAACTATATAAAAATCGCGAAGGAGCATAGCGTTGTACGCTCTACGCTCACCCGGAGACACCAGGCTGTAACGCAGTCGCGTACAGCTAAGGGAATCAACCGACGAAAACTTCGCCCTTAACAGGAGCAGGAGCTTATACGCTATATTAAAAAACTCACTTAGCGAGGCCTACCACCTACACAGCAAATAATCCAAAACTTTGCAGCCTATATAGCCAAAACAAGCGTTAGCATGTACTAGGTTGATCAGTTCGTTAAGCGACACAGCATTGATCTCTAGTTTCAAGATAGACAGCTAGAATGGACAGCAATCGCCACAAAGCCAACTCAGAGACAAAGTACAGCCTATATTTCGACCTACTACTACAGCAGAAAATTAGCTAATACGATATCAAGCCTCAGCACACGTACAATATGGACGAAAAAGACATCCTACTAGGCATTATTACTACTCGCTCAAAGCGGATCTTTAGTAGGCAGCTGTACAAGAGCAAGGAGGTGAGGCAGGCTATTCAGGATAGTAGCCGTAAGTGGATTTCGCTCCTAGCCTGCATATGCGCCAACGGATCGGGCTCTAGATCCAGCCCTTATCTATCAGGCTGCCTTAGGTAGCCTACAATCAAGCTGGGTTGAAGAAATTAACCCTTAGGAACACTTAGCCTTTATCACCTTATCGCCTTCTGGCTAGATAAATAACAAGATAGGCCTTGCGTAGCTTAAGCAGGTGTTTTTTAATCGCTGTACTAAGGAGAAAGCTGGACGCTCCTACTAACTACTTATCCTTAACAGCCATAGATCCCACCTTACTATAGATTTTATTAATTACTATAACTGAAATAGGATACTCCTAGCTATATTTCCGCCTCATTCAACGCATACGCTACAGCCGCTTAACGTTGTTATGTTTAAGCCTCTCTCTACTGCCTACTTAGCTAAGCTCTTAGCCTTCCTACATAGGTGCTAGGGACTATTGTTAATTGCAAAAAGAGACTTCTTTAGCCTATTCTAGAGGGCTTAGGGTAGCTCGTTCAGGAAGCTATTGATTATTAAGGCCTTTGAGGCTACTAGCATATCACCACTCAACCCAGAGGTTATACTCAAGAGATTCACTAAGACCAGCCTACCCAAGCGGGAATTAAGAGAAAGCTCAACCTCAGTACTCAGCGCGTCTAACTAGAGGAAAATCGACCAGCTCCTAAAAGGCTGCAGTAGATATAGGGAATAGTAATAAGGCAAAGAAGCTGAGCCGAACAGTGCACTCAATTGCCGTACAAAAACAGCTACTACAGTATGAAAATAAGGGACTAAGAGCAGCACTAGGCAATAAGAAGAGGCGTAGGAAGCGTGGCAAGCCTTTGCTGGATAACCAGCCTACTAAGTACTTAGGGGGTGCTGTTTTCTAGTCCCTAAGGAAGGTGCAGGAGGCACGTGATTGTCTACAGCAAAAAGAGGCCAAGGCAGAGCAGCTAGTACTCTAAAAAACTAAGGCAGCTAAGGCTTAGAGGGCTAGCTAGCAGCTAAAGGCTAGACTACTCTAAGAGAAGCGCGTTGCGAGGGCTGAGGCTTAGGCAGCTTAAGCGAAGGCAAAGGCGGATTAGGCAGCTGAGCGAGCCTAGAAGCAGCAGGCGGCTTGCAGGGCTCAGCAACACTACAAGAATTGTATAAAAATAGCTAAGAAAGGTAGCAAAAAGGCATTAAGGCTACCTAAGCAGGGCATAAGGGAAAAAAAGCTTATTAATAAGGCTATAGATGCTGCTAAGGCCTTAGGTGCTGCATCACAGCCTCTACAGCCTCAGTCGCGCCGGGGCCGGAATATTAGAACTCCAAGTAGATTTTTATAGCTATAATTAATTATTAAGATTCATGGACCTCATAACCAGAAATTCTTATAATAATAGCAATTGTAGGGAGCTCTGCAGCTTCAAGTTTAGCTGAGCTGGTTTGGTGTTGAGCGCGCATTGAGGCTCGGCGCGCATTGACCCCGCACCCATGGTATGGTTGAGATGATCGCGTATCAGGCTCGACACTTGGCACCCGTACGCCCGCTTTAATGGCGAGAAACAGCCAACGTCTAGCGGCTGCAGGAGGTGCGACGAATGTGGCGGCATACAGAGAGTATAGATATTGTTATCCTTGCAGATTTCTTGGAATTTAAGCGACTTGTGGCTCTTATGGCCGTCAAGTATAAGCAGCTGGCGCGCGCCTACCCTATGCGCTGCTATATGCTTAATAAAGTGCTGTAGCCAGGCAATACCAAGCTCGTTGGTAGTCCAACCGTTGTCGCTGAGCCTGATAGTCCAGTCGCCTGGTATATCCTCGCCCTTATACCAGGCAGAGAGGTGATACTGGCCAGCGAAAATGACGAAGGGCGGGATTGCCCACCCGGCAGCGTTGATTCCATGGATCACCGTGACCTATTCGCGATTGCCTAGCTGGATTGCTTTTGGCCGGCTACGTCTCTCTAATCCCGTGACAACTAGCTGGGAGGATATCTTGCCCATTAGAAAGCCAGTCTCGTCGAAGTTGAAGGTGTCCTCGTCGTGGATACCGTAGGTGGCCTTCGTACGCGCTACGAGGTTAAACCAGCGTTGTATAGCTTCTGGATCCTCGCAGAGCGCTCTCTGGTGGTCGTACGGTCGATTAAACCGCGTAGTAAGGCTGTCTGTTCGCTTGACAAAGTTTCTAGGCCACTGTTGACTGACCTGGCCACTGCCGCGCTCAGCGAGCAACTTATCCGCCATATTCCGCACAGCTTCTAGAGTAGGCGCAAACCCTCGCGAATCTAGATCAAGTATATACTCGATAATCACCTCCTCTTCTAGCTTGGTAAGCTTTCTTGAGTTGGGCTGGCAATCGCGTCGCGCAGGCTTCCCGGCGCGTCGGTCGCGCAGCGTTGATCGGGGGACATTATAAGCCCGTACAGCCTCTCGTACAGTCTGAATTTGGTTCTGATTAATAGCTAGGATAGCAAGGTAGATATCTGCTTCGTTGCAGGGCAATTGAGTAGAAGTTGGTTGAGCTATTGTAGTTTGTAGGTGACGCGTTGTAGAAAGTTGACGAGGTGGGCGACTTGCTTGTAAGGGCGACTCGCTTATAATCTAGGTTACGCCGTATATATAACGTAAAATTAACTACCTAGAGGTAGAACGATAAAGGCTTTTATCTTAAATAATAATAAAAAAAAGTAGAGCCCCCTGCTTAGTATAAATAAAAAGAGCGTAAAAAGGTAATTATAAAAAAAAAAGACGCTGTATATAAGATAACTAGTAGTTAGAATCTAAATATAAAATAGTAGTAATACTTATATAAGGTAGATACGCGTATAGGCTATATACTAGAAGGCGCTAGCAGATTACACTAGTCCTAAAGGGGTAATAGCTAAGAATAATATAAGTAAGAGGGCCGTACCTTAGATTAGTAATACTATTTTCTTCTTTATAGTAGTAACTTTAGTGCTACTAAGATCTATCTAACTATATATTAATTTCTATATAACTATTACGCTCTATTATACTCTATTATACTCTATTATACTCTATTATACTCTATTTCTAATTATTATATTTCTTATAGTAATTTACACTAAATTACTATAAAATCCTACGAAATCTATAGATTTAATCTAATTTATTAATATTTATTAAATTAGTATTGTTAGATAGACGGTCACTGTGCATTCCAGTGATAATCTCTCTGTGAAATACACTGAGGAGGCTGGCGCACTACTGTTTTGCATTGCCCCTGTACTATCCTAGATAGTACAAGGGCCTTAGCATAGATAGAAACTTCTCGCGATAGCTGGGCTTCTCCATCACAATAAAATCATCACAGTCATCAATTCTCATTAATATATTATCTTAAAGTGACAGAACACTATCAAATCTGACAGTATTATTAGTACTATTGTCTATTATATTAGTAGAGCTATATTATTGCGTAGATTAGTACGCTTAATCTTACTAAGAGAATTACTACTAAAAGGGTTTCTAAAGAAACTACTATCTATTACTAACTTAAAACCTATATTTGTCTATTTCTAGGCATCTAGATAGGTATTTATAATAAGAATAGTAGTAAGATATATAATAATATTCTAATATATAATAAGCTTATTAAAGTTATATAGTATAATAGACCTCTTTAGGTTTTTTTAGTAAAAACTAGTAATAAGATAAGAGTAATTAAGTAGGTTATAATAAGACTCCTAGGTAGTATTATTAAATCTATCTTATCTAACTTTATACTCTATAATGCTATAGGTAAAAGTATAAGAGTCTTTTTTTATCTACTATAAATAAGAAGATTAAGAAGCAGCTTTATAAAGGTATATTTAAGAAGATAAAAGATAATATAAAGAAGCACTTAGATGCTAAGACCCTACTACTAATATAGGTTTTTTATATATAAGTTTAATACTAATAGCTACTTAACTAGCTATAAAGTTTAACTAGTTATAAGAGAAAATTTATAGACAACTTAGAATAATACCTATATAGCTACTTTTATATAGCTTAAATACTTTACTTTTTTATTGCTATTATATACGCCTTTAGACTCCTTGCCTACTAGTATAATATTAAGAATACTTTCCTTAATATATATCTAGCCTAACTCTATTATATCTAGACTCTAGATAGGTTCTAAGATAGACTAGACAATATAATGCGACTACACTAAGCACTATATAGGCTTAAGAATACCCTAGCGCTATAACACAAACACCTAAAGAAGACCCTTATTAATATAGGCTTTTACTTAAGTTAAGGGTATCCCTTACCTATTTACTAATAGCAAGCTAATACTATTCTATTATATAGATAATATTATTATTCTTTTCTATAAAGGCAATTAATAAATATTATTAATAGTTTTAATATAAGTTTACAAAACAATATAAGATATAAAGCTTAGAAAAACTAGACTAGTTTCTAGGAATACGCATTATTAGAGACTATATAAAAGGCAAGATCTAAATAATTTAAGACTTCTATAATATAAAAGTCTGCCACAATCATAATCTCCTTTAGGGTAGCTAATACTCTAAGGTCCCTCTATATAAGTCTTATCTTCCCCTAAGTATAGATAAACCTAATATAGAATGCACCCGCCTATATTAGATTCTAGTTAAATGCCTTAGCTTTATCTTATATTTTACCTAGCCTAATATGGCAAAAGCGCACTTAATACTTGCCTGCCATCTAAATAATCTAAGCTAAAAGCATCTTGCTGCTATTAAGTCTGTGTGGCAATACTTATACAACTTCTAATTCTAGGTAATTAGAGCAATAATAGCACGCTTTAAGAATGCTAACTATATCTCTTAAATTAATAATAAAGAAGCTAAGGAGTTATTATTCTTTAGTTCCTCTAATACTATATTTGCTAACAATTCTAATATTACTTAAAGCTTATTTACTTATATATTTAAGCTCTATAGTATAATTATTAATCAAAAGGTAAAAATTATAAGATCTATTACTAAGTTATCCTAGTAGATAAACACCTTTAAAGCTATTAGGTTTAATTTATAGGTTTAACCTATATTATACTATAATAACTAGTAAACCGTCCGTCTCTATTACAAATAAGGATAAAGAAAAGCTTAATATAAAGCTTAGATATATTAAAGTATATTAAATATAGATCTGTAAGCAAGTTAAAGCCAGGAATATTAATATTACCTAGATAGGAACTGCTAATATGCCCACTAATAGATTAATAAAGTCTCTCTTTAATAATAGTAAGTATAAGCAATTCTCTTATAATAATTAGGAATAACTAATATCTACTAATAAGTTATTAGTTTAGAGGATAAGTTTATTATATCTATTATTACCTAATAGAGTTTCTTTCTAGAGAGGTGCCCTAGAGGCCCTCTGTTTACTTATTTTGCTTTATTATACTTTATAACACTCTACTACCTTTATACTATAAAAGGTATATTAGTGTAGAGTACAATATTATATAATACTACTAACCTAATATAGGCTAGTTGCTAATCATAATTCTGCTACTTAAGCAGTTTCTCTGTTCAGCTTGTTACAATCAACTCAGTCTCTCATTCCTAATTGCTACCCTACTTATCCCTTACAAGATGTCATGCGAGACCTGTACACCTTGCGGTCTTTTGCTCTGGTCTTTCTCTAAGAAAACTGAGTATCAGCCGCGAAGCGCCGAGTACCGTACACTCAGTCAACTGGGAAACCCGCCAGCAGGGCATGGGATCCACCCTGATAACGTTAATAAGATTTGTACCAATACCTAGGTAGTATAACGCACTATTAAAAGATCATCATCGTGGGAGCTTCTACCCTAGTTCCAGTCCGCAGTACACTATATATACGCCTTTTCTTAGCTTTGCACAGACAATAATAAAGGCATCCTATTAGTGCGATTTTATCTACCTTAGGTAACGTTTATCTTGGCCACATGCAATCCCTGCCCTGCTAGTGGCTTCACAGTTGACTGGGATTCTACGGGTATAGGGCGGGGCCGAATTTTTCTTTTTTCTTTTTTCTTTTTTTTTTCGGGCGAGAGAGATTTCAATATTGTTCCCGGCGAAGCATCAGCGCTAGTCACCCAGCCACCCCACATACCTACCTCAGGTGGTTTCACTATACGACCTCAGTGGGACCTCAGGAGCTACCTAGGAAAGGATCCACCGACCACCCTGCAAAGGTACTGGGCATCCACACGCACAGCTCCACTGTACAGTCCCCAGTTTCAAAAACCACGGCACAAAGCACGCCTAAAACAATCGGGACAAAGTACCTGCAATGTCTATTTGGGTCCGTGCTGTTCAGTCTCGTTAACTGGTGATTTGTAAAAGGTTGAAGTGACTATGAACGGTTATTGAATGGATATGAAATGGCCCTCACTTCACATCTAGCGAAAGGTGGTTGTCTGTTACGAAAGGGCAGAGAAAAAGATTGTAGACGCTCTGAATGATCATTGAAACTATGAAATGTTGCTAAGTGACACATATGTACAGTACAGATGGTGAGTCCTTCTGGATCACCAAAGGCTGTGCCTCCCCAATTCCTGAATGCACCTCTGACACTAGGCGTTACCCATACGGACGTCGGGCGCAGGACGTCTCCACTCAAGACCCTGGGTACGGTTATTCGTGCCTCCAAAGTTGAATGGCTGGGCGGGATGAGAACCGACGGAAGCCTGTTGTCCTTGGGGAGGAGGCTGGAAGCGTGATGGAATGTCGTGTGTACGACCAGTGAATTGCGAGGTCACTACATGGGCGTCCATTTGGTCCTCGCGTCGATGCAGCAGTAGAGCTCGTCACTTTTTTTGGACGCCCTGGAGGCCGGCTCGGTGCCTTGGTGGTCGGTCTAGTGGCCCCGTTTTGTTGGAGTCGAGGGTTGCCATGGTACAAAAGAGACTTCCATGGCGGGCCTATCTCGTGGTAGTACTCGCAGTCGCCCATCGTCCGCAGAACTTCTGGGTGGGTGGGTGCACTGCGGTGAGTACGCGGAATGACTCTGGCCACAGTTCAAGCATTCTCTTCTCTTTTCCCTGCAATCCCACACACCATGGTCATTCTTCATTCCGCATTTCAGACAGTGTAGCTCATGTGGTGTTGGGCACTCGTTCTTCATGTGGCCAGGCTTGCCGCAGCTCCAGCAAAGCTTCATCTTGGCCCGAATATCGTAAGGCCTGCGGAGAAGTCAGCTTTGCTTGTGCGCACAATGGATAAGCTCTCAACTTCCTCGGCATAGGCGTGGCGTCCACTCAACCATACGCTGGATCGACAGAGATGCAATGCCTCGTCTAAGCAATGCACAGCTAAGATAAGCTTTCCTGACGTCCAGAATGCTGTTGTTATCGTGACTCCATTCTGATCAGACCATACCCGGGTCCATTCGCTGGGCTGCTTCAAGTCGTCCGGCGTGAAGTTGGACGACAACACCTTCACATAATAATTCTCCGGCGGCGCGACTCTCGAGTCAACCAGGCCTAGGGCGCTGAGTATCTCCCCGGCTCGGTTTCTGAGATCACTCTCAAACTCGTAATCGTCTCCACGAATGTACAGAACGCGGTTGAATTCCTGGACGGACTTCAGTCGGTTCAGTGGCGAGCCTCGATCGACCAGAGCTCGAAGCATTTCGTATGGATTCGATGCCTGTACCCGCTCGATGTCTCGTCTGCCAAGCTGAACTCGTATCGTGAACGGCTGAGGTCGGTCCGGCAGCGTGGGAGCCGTGGGAGAACCGTTCTTGATGTCCTTGCGGAGGCTTTCAACTGTCGCCTGCAATTGGTTCAGTCGTTGGTCATGGTAACTGCAGCATGGGCAATCCATTCCATGCGGTGGAGAGTTGGTCTCCCCTGTGGGAGGATGGCCATGGGGTTGGGAGTGTGGCGGCATCATTTGCGGAGCGGAGCTATCATTCTGACGAAAGGAGGCCATGGTCGTCAGCACAAAGTAGATGTATCAAGAAGGTAGAGGAGTGAAGGTAGGAAAAGCGTGAGAGGTGAAGACTGGAGTGCAAAGAATGAGCCAGGTGGGCAGTCCTTGGACTGACGGAGCACTATTCACGCTATGTCTTTGGTTATGCTATGCTAAACGGCAGTGCGCCGGATTGGAGTGACCTCAATTACAACAAGCTCCAAGCCGCTATTGAAATGCGTTTGCCGATCAACAAAAATCGTATGACAAGTCCGCGATCCGATACACACACAGTGCAGTAGTGCAACTGTCCCCATACCTAGGTAGGTAGTCAAAAGCGAATGATGAAGGGACCGTGTATGGGCTATGCTTGGCCTTGTGACGGGTGCTGGCTGGCGCGAATCCAAGACGAAAGAAGAAATTACCCTGCTTTTCCGGCATGGGAGAGTTTCCAAACCGCGTTCCAGCCCGCACGGCACACTGCACAGAAAGGGGTAATATCAGCGCGAAGGACATCTGGAACCTTGGAATATTGGCTGTGTGTTGGTCGCGCGGCGGTGTAGGGCCACAAACAGGCATCGACAATGTGCAGGCGACAGAATTCGTGCGTCACATAGTCCGAGTATGGTATCAGGCTCACAGGGGTGGCTGGTCGGCGGACAGAAGATGACATTGCCCAAGGCTCAACAGGGCACGTGCATGCCAAGGCCAGACGATTTTAGACCCCACAAACCCCCCCACGGACACGGCCCGGCGCAGGGCTGTTTCCGCCACCTTCATACTCATCCATGACTCTCTCATTTTGCCCGAGCCGACATGCAGACGGAGTAGGAGTCGTGGTGCCGGATGGGACGGATCAACTCGTTCGCTCCCCAGCACGCGTGCGGATGGTACCGAAGGTACCCAAGGTACCTATATACTCCGAGGCTGTCAACTGGCCGTCACATACACTTTCTCAGAACACTCGCTCTGTGCAATCATCAGCATCAGTTGTTATCCTCTCTTTGAACACCCCTCACCCCGACCGTCAATGGATGTCCCCGCTCTAGGGTGACAACCCCATCTCCCTCTTTATTGTTGGTTGCTCCAGGCTACGCTTCTCTAGTTCAACTTTCCGGAAATGGTCGGTCAGCTACGACCGAAGCCTATCGTGCCGAAGCGTGCGACTCAGAAGCGGTCCTGGCCAGCACAATTGTCAACAAACAAATCCAGTCCAAATCCACCCGTTGACTTGATTTGATGTGCCTCAACAGCGCTAGAGGACTTGATTGGGAGGTCTTGGCAGCAGTTTGTACTTGATTTGGAAGTCGGATTTGCAAATATTAATCTAAAATTATAGTGTTGTACTGCAGTTTGGCAGCTAATCGTCCCATTTAGATACACTATACAGAGTCTCAATTGCTGCGTTTAGTGAGATTGCTCTTATCAACCTCATTGTCGCTGCTCATAAAACCAGCCTTTAGCCAGCTCCGCACACACTGCAGAGCAGCTAGTAACTGTGAGCTCATTTTGCGCCGCTTCGGCTCTAATAAGTCGCCAAGTTCGCTGAACAAGCGCTCACACTCCACGCTGGAGGCTGGAATACTTATTATATTAAGCGCAAACTGCGCTAACGCTGGGTACTTGTTGCGTAACCCAAGCCAATAGCGGACTGGGTTACCTTCTCGATCGAAGTCGGCGCGGCTCCAACGCGGCTCATAAGCCCGCCAGCGCTCGTACTCATCGCCAGTTTCTTCATCAGAGTCGCTCTCCGCCTCGATAATCGCGTCAACGGCGTCGTCAATGGTGTTGGACCGCTTAACCAGCGGGCGTGGAGGCGGCCAGGGAGCAACAGTACCGCTATAGAGGCGCCAAAGTTGCTAAAAGGCAGCGTCGTCGGCAGCCGCCAATTAAGCTGGGTCACCCGCCCAAGCGACTTTACAGTAGTTACGATAGCGCAGGTGGAGTACAATCGCAGCGTAATAGGCAGTACTGTCGCTCAGTTTGCTATAATAGAGCTTTAGTTTGGCGACAGCGCCGCGCAGGTTGATGGCCAAATGGTCTTCCAGAGCGTCTTCTTACTCAAAGTCAACATCGCGATAGGTAATTAAGCGCTCTTCATAAGCGCTTATAAGCTGCTCAAAGGTAGGGATAACCTCATAAATGGCGCCAAAGCGCCCATTAAGCTTGCGATCGCCTGGCTGCTGCTCTTGCTCTTGCCGCGACCTTCCAGCCGCTCTGTGGCTGCTTTGAGCGCGGCTTCAACACATCCACATACTCAGTGATAACTGCCCAGTCTGCTGCTTATAGACTAGTTGATCGCATCTACGCCAGAGCAGCTAGCGGCTTGTTAGTTTTTTGATCAAGCGCTTTGATCTGTGAGATGTGGTGTTTGGCGTAGTTGGTGATGGGACGTTGGAGGATAAGCCCACGCTTAAAGGCAGCACAATAGCTGTTCTAGCGTGTAACGCACGCCTTGACGATAGCCAATAATAAGGCCTTGTTTGTGGGGTCTTCAGCTAACGCGAGGCGCTGGAAAGTAGAGAAACTGGAGTACTGTTTTGGCGTACTAATAAAGTTGATGATGTCTAGAAACACTCTCCAAAGGCCCCAGCCGCCGCCACTTATTCATAAACTTCTCCTCATCCTTCTCGTGCTTTGGGTCATTATCGTAGGCGTCTTTATCCTTGCCAAACATGACAGTTTGGCCGACGAGGTTGATAGTGTGGCAACTGCAACGAAGGCGGCGTTGAGCGGCAGTAAATCCATACTGTTTGCTCAAGTACTCCACTGCCACATTGTTACTTGCAGCGTTATCTAACACAAAGTAACCTAGCTTCTCCGCTGTTATATCGAACGCCTGCAGCGCTTTGTCGACACATTCGCCTATCCTCTCGCCGCTGTGGACGCCAGCGAGCTGCGGCAGCGCGATAGGTAAGTCTCGAATCCTGCCCGCGGTGTCAACGTAGTGAGCAACGACACTAAAGAAGCCGCGCTTGCCACCTTTTGCAGTCTAGCTGTCAAAGCTAACGTGCACCTTACTGCTCGCAGTCGCTAATTCTGCTTTAACAATAGGAACAAGGTAGTTGTAGAGCCGCAGTACGAACCTCGACACGCTGTTGTGGCTTGTCCACAGCGCTTGAACTGCCGCAGGATTGGCGAACTGTAGCATGCGCCGGAAGCTCTTAGTCTCGAATTCGCGCAGCGGATGGTTATTCTCAACAAGCTATTGCACAGCGGCGAGCCGGAAGCCTTAAACATCAAAGTTACTTAGCTCATTAACCACAGCTTGCGTGACAGGTACGCCCTTCTTCATCGCGTCAAAGATAGTTGACTGACCACCCGGCAGCTGTGGCAGCTGCTTCCCGCGCGCAGTTAGGCGATGGCCGCGCCTTTAACGACCTAGGTGCTTCGCCACGGAGCTTGTGGCATCCGTCACCTCGATTATGCTGCTCGTCGGCGCGTTGTGGTGGCAGAAGCGGCACACAAAGAAGGTACGCTCAGGCTTATTAGCCGCAATTTGTGCAGGACTTTGCTTTAACGCGACGCGATAGCCGTACTGAAAGACCCAGCTCTTCTTGCCAATAAGAGTACGCTGCGGCACCTGGTACCGAGCCAGCTTCTCCCAATCAATGCCATCGTAATTGTCCGCAAAGCGCTCGTCAAAGCCGCCGCCGACGACATTATATCATCCTCCACAGTCGAAGCCTCCGTGGCTGCCTTCGACGCCAACGATGGCGTTAACAACGCCTGCGACTCCAGCAACTGCAGCTCCCACGGCCGCTATAAGGCATCTATAACCTGGCCGACAAGCGGGTCTTCAGCGGGCATGGCTAGCTGGCTGGCTCCCCGTGATGGCGACGATTGAGAGGCGACGGCGGCGCAGTTAGCTGCGTTTCAGGCAGCTCTATAGGCTAACTAGCAGTGCCGGCTGGCAGCGAGTCGCCTTCAATAGCCCGCTGGGTGCGTACTTTCTGACGCTTGCCGCGACCTCCACCTTCATCGGTCACCTCTACGGCGCCGTTTGGCGCGTACTCCGGCACGTGCGTTGCCATCGATGGCGCGTTTAGGGGGCATCTCGGGCTATTAGCAAGCCCACAAGGTAAGCAGCAAAGGCAGCGAAAAGTACGCAATAAGTTAACTGCAATAGCTAAAACACCAACAAAAGTACGCCGATGGATAGGCGATAGTAACAAAACAGCGCGTCAAGTGCGCGATAAGATGGCTAGGGGGCCTGGGCGTGATGCCGGCAGTAAGCTGTGGCCAATCAACAACTCCAAATAAGCCAACTTTTGCAGCAACACCCGCTCGCTTCTATAGCTAAAACAACACTATCAAATCTATCAAATCTCTCCAAGTCAAATCTTTATTTTGGACTTGATTTCCGCCTCAATTATATGGCAAAGACTTGATTTACTTGATTTGGCAACTCGGCAACTCGGCCGTTCGAAGCTCGAGATTTGGAAGTATATTTGATTGTTGACAATTGTGCTGGCCAGGCACTTTCGACCTACCCTTCAAACGCCAGCGAACTATCTACAGCTACTTCAACACCTCTTCGGCATGGGAGGACGTTCCGGATTCGGATCCGCTATCCAAAAAGGCGCGCCCGGGTGCGGCGAGACAGCTCCAGCTTCACCCGAGCGCAACAGCGGACGGAAGAAGTATGACGTTGACAACGAAATCACCGACATCGTATCTGTCAATCTCAAGAACAGCGGCAAGCGCCTGCAAGGGCCTGATAGCCGTCCTGAAGGCCCAGCCTCGGCCACTTGACATAGTCCTTTGTCAAGACCCACCCGGACAGTTTGTGCATGCTCAGGTACCCAATTACGACCGATGGTATTCTCACACCGGCAAACAGCTGGATCGCGTATGCTTCTTGGTACACAAGTCCATAAATACCCTCTGGGAAGTTTCCAAGGCCGAAGACGACAATCTGGCCGGATATGTGGCGACAATGAACCTCAAGCTCCCAAAGTGTGGCGAAATCAACATTACCAACTTCTACAACCACATGACCCGACTCAACATCGACAAGCTAGTGTCTCTGGCTGCCACCAGGCATAACGATATGATCATGGGGTGATTCGAACTTGCATGCCGAGGATTGGGGTGGGCCTGGCACGAGGAACATCTGCAGCCAGGGCCGATTGTTGGAGAAGTTGTTCCGCGACAATGACATGCACTTGTTGAGCAGTCGCAGCGCCACTACTTACTCTCGCTCTTGGTTGAGCAATGGCAAGTTCGAGACATCCATCGACTTTGCTTACGGTGGCTCCACCCTCAGGCTCTCAAAGTCGACTCAGGTATACTCAAAGCCGCAGCGTTCAACTCTGATCATCGCATTGTCCACGTTTGCCTCAACATTCGACAAGACCGAAAGCCAGCCTGACGCGAGAATTGGTCTGGGATGACCGCCGCGCAGAACGAAGCGTACTGCCGCAACTTGTTCAAGGAACTTTCCTGTGTGGACGCCTCTAGGCTTGACAGCAAAGCCGAAATCGATGATTGTATCGGACAGGTCACCAAACTGTGGCAGGCGGTGAAGAAGAAGACTGTGCCGCGCGTTCGCTGTTGGAAGCAGAAACGCCAGAAGGTCTTCGCCCAGTACATCGCGCTACAAGCGGACATCGAGGAACGAGCTCAACGTGAGTGGGAAGACGAGAAGGGCGAACCTAGCCCGCACTGGCAGGCTTACTGGGAGAAGCGTGCAGCGCACGTTGCTCGCCTGATCAAGACCGACAAAACGAAAGCCTGGCGTCATTGTATCGCATCCTCGTCCAACAGAACACGTCATCATGATGTCTATCGTTGGGCACAGCAGGCTCGTCGCTGGTCCAGTCCGAAACCCTCAGTGCAGATCCCCAGCTTAGTGGATAGGGACCGTATCTCCCGGACGAATCCAGAAAAGGCGGACCAGTTTGCCGAGACCATTTGGCCCTCGGTGACGAAGAAACGCAAAGACACCAAAGCGACGCCACTTCCCATGCCTATCTTGGACCCGTGCCGAAGGCCGAAACCGCTCGATTCAACGCAGGACCTCCAGGAAGACGAAGTATCGAAAATAATCACGGAACTGCGCAAGAACAAGTCTCCAGGGCACAACGGTCTCGGGTCGAATGCAATCAAGGTAGCCAAGAACGTACTGGCTCCTTTGCTCACACGCATTTTTCGAGCCTGCCTGAAGCTTACGTATCACCCGAGCAGCTTCAAAGGTGCCATTACTGTCGTCATACCCAAATCAATCGAGCCGACCGCGATCCGTCCAAGCCGAAAAGTTACCGTCCAATTGCACTGCTCGATCAGATTGGGAAAATCTATGAGCGAGTAATCGCCAACCGCTTCCACAAGCTCACCGCCGACAACCCTGATTTGATACTAGATCTGCAGTTTGGTGGTTCTGGGAAATGCTGCACTCAAGCTTTGCAATACATGCTCAACCCCGTTTACAAGGACTGGTGCCACAAACCAGGCAGAGTGACGACGCTCATGGGCCTTGATATCGCTGGTGCCTTTGACCATGTGGATAGAGCGAAACTACTGCAGACCTTGGTTCGCAAAGGTGTCCCTGACTGGTTGGTGCAGCTGGTGTGGTGTTTCTTGTCCGACCGGTGGACTGTCCTACAGATACCCGGTTATCGGTCCTGTCCCTATTGGGTCAACGTCGGCATACCGCAAGGGAGTCCTTTGTCGCCGATCCTTTTCCTAATTGCCGCGTCTGGGATCCTTGAGCGTTTCCGCAATCACACTCCCGGAACGGCGTCCAGGTCTTTGCATTTGCTTACGTCGACGACACGTACTTGATGGCCTCGTCAACGAGCTACCAAACGAATTGCACGGTGTTGAAGAAGATGCACGACGAGCTCATGGCCTGGGCAACCCCGCATAGTGTCACGTTCTCCCCGGAAAAGTATGCCGTGTTGCATTTTCGGAAGCCTGGTACGAAAGGACCACCCTGCATGCTGCTTCCAGACATTCCTGGCCTGGAAAGCAATCGGGAGGAAGTTTTGATTGTCCCCCAGCTGGGAAAGAGGCGTTCGAAACCCCAACCCACTTCTGCTCAGACAGCAGCTTCGAAATCCAAGGCCAAATCCTCCCGATCCACTTCTGCTCGAACAGCAGCCTCGAACGCCAACGCCCAGTCCCTCCCGACCCACTTCTGCTCGAACAGCAGCCTCGAACGCCAACGCCCAGTCCTCCCACGTCGGCTCGAGCACCCAGTCCACGCTACCTGACCTGAACGACCACACCTGGGAAGACGAACAAACCAGCGGTCAAGATACCCATGCCCCGCCGAAATTCAAGACATCTCTTCGAATCCTTGGCGTAATTGTCGACCCGTGCCTTACTTGGGAGGACCAGGTGACTTTCATTGAGGGCAAAGTCACCAAGCAGTTGGGCGAAAACAAGCGAATTTCTTCATCGGTACACGGTCAATCTATCCAAGAGATGAGGCGCTTGTATTTTTCGAGCGTACTCCCCAAGATCTCATACGCCTGCGCCGCATGGTTCGTATATTCCCCGGAAGCCACGGTCAACTGGCAACTATCACAGAAGCTCATGAGCCGCCTCGAGCGAATTCAGCGTGATTGCCTGATCAAGGTGTCTGGCGCTTTCCAATCAACCGCCTATGATGTCATTCTGAAGGAACTGCATGTTGATCGACTTTGCGACACACTCGACCGCCTTGCGACAGTACAGCGGATCAAACTGCTCGACAGCGAACTGCACAAGAAGATGTCTTCGATAAGACAAAGCGGGCATTCCAACGAGGAGGAAGTGGTGCACCCGCAGGAGACACTGATGGGGCTTGCGGAAGCGTTCCAGGACACCTGCCGAAAAGGTCTTCGCAAGGACAAGCGGCGTTCTATGCCTGCTTTTCACCGTACCTGGAACGATGTGCAGGCACGAACGAATCTCATCAAGCGCGAAGCAAAGCGGCGTGCGGATAAGAGAAGTGCACAGAACTGGATGCGCTATCGAAACAATCGCCTGAACGACCTGAATCATGTTTTGTCGCCTCCGCCTGCCCTTCAAGAACTCTGGGGCCCCCAGAGCTTCAAATACTACTCCAACCTACCCCGTGCTCACAGCACAATTTTGTTCCACTGCCGATCGGGAAAGATCGGCCTCAACGCTTGCTTGTACACGATGAACAGCAAGAAGAATGTTCTTGCTGAGTCAGAGCAGTGTGCTTGTGGTGAGGGCAAGCATACAGCTGAGCACCTCTTCCTCCACTGCAAGAATCTTCGACTCCAACGACTTGAGTTGAAGAGCAAAGTGCCTCTACTCCATTTGAACGCGCTGCTAACGAAGCAAGCCAAATTCGGCGCCGAGTGGGCGATTCGCAATTTCGGCATTTCGCAATTTGAGTGGACCCGCAAACATCTCATGGACTAACATGGGCATATTTCCCTCTCTTCCCCCAGAGCCGATGTGGCTCAACAAGCATCTCATTCACTTTTTCGGGGTTCATGCCCCTTGCCCCTCCCCTCCCCATTCCTCTCCCCCGGGGTCAATCCGTGATGTCACGTGATCCCGGGCCGGCTGTTTGACCGACCACCGTGTTGTAGGTATACCCAAGACACTCGTGTCTCATTTCGCAGCGGCTGACTGATGTTTCAGACGTAATCGATGATTTCTTCGACGACTTTTTGCGCTGGTCAGTATTTCTGTTACCCCCGACTGAACGCAGTGACCGATGATGCCAGCAACAACGACGACGACAGCAACTAACCCAACCAGCTTGGTAAGCCCACTTCCGCAACCCGGCTTCGATTTGTTTCCTTGTCGCTAACAATTTTCAGTTAACTCTCTCCCACAGTGGATCTCCCCTCGCAACTGGCGAGTAAGTACTAACTTTCTTGGTCTGTACAAGACTCCAAGTCTCACTTGTTGATGCAGTCAGGCCGTATACCGCCACCAGGACCTCGCCGCCGCCCATCTCCGTGAGTATTGGATTTCGACCATGATCTGATCTCAGCTGCTGACGCGTATAGTGCTCCCCCGCCGCCGCTCACCCTCACCCTCATCGTGTAAGTGGCCTTCAAGATGCTCCCCTGTGCAGAAGTGGATGACTAACCCGCGAAGGCAGCCGCCCTCACTCCTCGTCGTCCTTGTGCGCCCGCAAGATCTTGACTGCCGCCAGGAGCTTCTCCCGCCATGGTTGCGCGCGCGCGTACGTATATACCTTCTCAATATTAAATGCCTGCTAACTTCATCACTCTTTAGGCTCTGGCAACGTACAAGGAACACCCTCTCCTCCTCTAACAGTCGCCCACTGCCATATCTCAGTCCGTCCTCTAGCCTTGCCAGCAATGCAACAGCAAGGAGCTGTTGTTGTTGTACAAATATTGCTGCATTATCGCTTAGGCCTCCGTACGAAAGGATGGCCTCGCACTCAAGGATCCGGAGTCGTGCGTATCGCTGTTCTTGCATTCCATTGAGAACATTTCACTAACACCGCTATAGGCGTGAAGATTGTATATGGCCTGAACAGATTGTTGGGCGTAACCTCCAGGATGGCGTGATCAATCTGGTCCTCCAGCAGGCCTGCCTTGACCATATCTTGCAGCAGGTAGGCTAGATGGCTAACGTTGCCCAGCCAGTCGTCCATGGTATGCATATGATTCTTCATTAACCATCAGTTCTGACAAGTGAACAGCCGGTTTCGAATTCTCTGGCAGCCGTCTGACCGCGGGTATCGGACGACGCGATCTCGATCTCAGGACGCCAGAAAGGTATAATCCTCCTTACATGATCCTGTTAGTGACTACCTCTTTGCATTAGGTGTCGCGTCGTCGCACATGATGAAGAGGTATGTAGGTGTCTCGTAGCTTTCTAGTAATATATTGAAACTAACATGTCGTTATCAGTTGGATTTGAAAGACTTGGTGTTGTGTGTGTCGAAGGTAAGTCATCCACCATGGTTCAGCTGACCCCGAGTACTTGCTAACCTATGGCAGGGGAAGAATTTTCGGACGTCGCCGACGTCGCAAGAGGTACGCATCCATTCAGCTTGCCTAGACTCATCCTAACTTCTCTCGGGCAGACTTATACACTGTGCGTACAGCGAACCATGGTTTCGCTGTTAGTTATCTTCTCCCACTTATTCCTGTTCCAAGGGTCCACTGACTTTTTTCCAGGTCCCATTGCTCACACTGCTCCCGCGGTTGCGACTCCGCGGTAAGTTCTGATCCTAAGATTTCTGCAACTTAACTGATCTCAGTAGTAGCTCCACTGCGGCTCTCCACTGGTTGAGAGATGACATGTGACTGGTCGTGAGAGATGACATGTGACTTAGTCGTAAGTTTAGGCCAACCGTAGAACTGGAATTCGTCTCACCCCACTTTCAGATGCCAGACTGTCCATTGACTGCCGTCGACGTAAGTAGTCTCTACCCATCTCGCCTCCCGCATACTGATCATGCTATAGGATGATTCCGTGCAGAACGTCGACGACGAAATCATCATCATTATTTTGGTAAGTTCTCTCTCCCATGACTTCTGTGTGGTCCCGCTAACTGTTATATCTAGTGTATATTTTGTTACTACCACTGTGTGCTAGGTACTGGGTTTTAGTGCCTCCTGTTTTACTCCTCTCTGTGTATGATGCGGACTCGACCTTGGGTTAGAATCTTGACACGACGATCTTCAATATAAAATAGAAACCCCTAAACTTGCCTTCTCCATGCGTGATGCCCTTTCAAAAGCTCGCTGAGTCTGCTCGTTTCCATTACAATGACTCTAATCAACGTTGATAGTGCGTGCGCCTCATTACCAGTTGCTCTCGACCACCCATGGTTGGGTTTTGTGGAGACCCGGCTACAAAGTTGGAACCATAAGTAACGTGATCCAAAAGCTTGGCATGCTATAAAGAGGGGGCGGGGGCGCCTCGCTACACTGGTGCACCAACTCTGCCTTCCCAACCACCACCATTATGTACTCGCGTGCGCACCTGCTCGGATTGCCTCGCGAGATACGCGATTCCATATACAAGGAATATCTTCACTATGACGCCGGTTACCACTATAACTTCTTATCCGGCAAGCTACGCGATGCTACCGGGCAGCCGATCGACCTAGCTCTCATGTTCGCCTGCACTCAGATTGCCACGGAAATGCGAGGACTAGCTCTGCAGAGCAATACGATAATTTTCTCCACCTGGTACTCAGAGGAAACGCGATTGAAGGCTGCAAAGCTGGAACATGTCACCCAGCTGTTGGAGCACTTCAAGGATACCTTCATGCGCACAGGACGTAATTGCATCACTCCAGAGATAGAGGCAAGCCTTGACCAGAAGTTTCCCTACTTCGCATCGGTTATTCGTCCCCTCGAGCGTTATCGGAACAAAATGGTGCATTTCAAATGGGGGCAGGCGCCCTCATTGAGTCGACAGTTTGTGACGTCGACTCTAAGCCTTCTTTGGCTCAAAACGGATTTTCGAGATATGCTCGCGCTGGAACACGGTGATAAGACTACACTCCACCAGAATCGCGAATTTTGGGAAGCAGCTGTTACGCCAAGCCATGAGAAGGTCGTCCCTCTGGATCTCGTACCCTGGAAGATCCCTACAGATCAGGAGCTTACTAGCCTAGAAGACATGTTGTCTCTCTTTAATAACCGGCACCATCGACACACGAAATACAGGCTTTCAGCTGCCGCCTTGGGCATACAATTTCTGGAGTCCATACCAACAAAGACGCGTCTCCAGATACGCAATATAAATCTGATCGAAGATCGCGTGGCGGTTGGATTTGCAGAATGCCATGCTCAAGGATTTATACCCTTCTGTCAAGAAAATTCCCGACTAAAAGTTGAGAGAAGAGTCGATCTGTGGAGAAACGTCTTTATTAAAGGGCATCCCGGTCATCCCTGGGGCGTGGGACGAACAGTCAAGAGCATCAGCAGCTGGGCCGTAACGTGTGCTGTATCCTCGTGGATCACAGAAGCGTTGGCGTTGCCGTCGAAAGGCATGCCCCCTGGTTCTTTCTGCTTTGTGCTTGACGGCGACCCTGCTCCTGGTGAAGCGACTCGTATAATGCAAATAATGTTGCGCGACGCAGCTTGGCAAGCTGCGTTGGAAGAATTCTTTCGTCGAGGGATTTATCCCCAACCTTCCTGGCAGCAGTGGCGAGAAAACAACTGCTACATATTCGAAGGATTTCCAGAAGCTCTAGCAGACATCTGTACTGGCAAATCGGTCGTCCGTTGTAACTTTGAGATGGGTGAGCCATCCGATGTTGAACAACTCATCCAGGCCCACAGCAACTGGCCGTTTGAGAAATGGTCCAGGAGATGGGGATGGCAAAAGCCAAGTAATTTCCACTTTCCGCCCCCATTACCTTCATATTCCGAGGTCGTGGATGAATACAGATATGAAGGACCGGACAGCGGTTTTTAACTGTATCCCCAGTCTGTGGAGAGATGAACCGGCATAGCTTCAGAGTGGCGCTCATGGATACCGTCTGCCGGGATTTGGTGGCAATCTTCTCTTTTTCGAATTTGCTTCGTTTCTCTCTGCCATGCGAGCCATTTAGTTGCATTTACATTCACGGTTAGCGATGGATGCGTCACTTGAGCTCGACGCAGCGCAGCCTCCTGGACAGCGGAAAACAATCACGTTTCATTTTGCTATAGGTATGCAGTTCTGCGCTTTGTTATATTTGCCAATAAAATTAGTTCCGTGTTACTTGTTATAGAGGTCCGAACAGAGTTGTTCCCGACATGTGGAAGTCTTGGCGCTTCGCGTAACTATGCAAGCATTCCAAGATAGATCGTTATCGTTGTGTTTGGTGCTTCATCAACGCAACCGGCTTAGTTTGATGGATACAAGAGTCCTGCCTTACATCGCATGCTTCATGCACGTCTGGGTACCATCACCAGTGCTACAGTAAATCTGTCAACTGCCAAGCGCGCTCAGCCTCACCGACGCTGACTCTGACTCTTTACTCCCAACACCACACGCGCTCGGAACCACACCACCCCGTCCCTCCAGCGCCCAAAATGGCTGACAGTCCGAATCGCGCTGCAAGATGTAATCCTGTGGTGTCCTTAGGATAATGCTGGCTATAGTCGCTGTGCTTGTACGTCGGAGCCAAGAAAACCTGTGTAGCGCTCGAAACCAACTTGCTATCTGAAAGAAACGAACAGGCTAGCGCACACACATCGCCCTCCACCGTGGCAGCATGCTCTCCCCAGTGGTTAGCAGCATAGTCTAGGAACTTGCTCTTTTTGAGCCTCTCTTCGAACTCTTTGTTAGAGGAACAGCTACCTATTTTGAATATGTCGAACAATAGGTAGATGATGCATGTTGAGGCAATGTGCAGCTAAGCATCTGGATTCCATGTACCTCTAATGCGCTCGAAGTATTCTTGCGTAGTATAATGCACGAGACGGATAACAGCACTTTCCCAATCGACAACAACCAGGCCAGCACACACAGACAACAAGTCCTCAACGTCGGGTACATTTTCCGGATCGAGCTCCGCTTCGTCCGACTCTACTGCTAGGGCATGGCATATCTCCGCTGTGGTAAGCGGCCTTTTCGCATACGGAATCCACAACAATACTTTCTTGGCTCGTTCGCAATCTCCACTTAACTGGCCTTCTATGCGTTTAATGGCCTCGTCGTATGCCGCGTTAAGTGCATCTGAGCCTTTCAAGAGTCTGGCTAACGTCGACTTGACTTCTTTTACTGTTCGCTTATCTAGGAGCGAGTCTGTGTGTAGGCGGGCAAGAAGAAACCTAGAAACCAGTAAGCTGATGTTATTCCCAAAGGTTGAACAGATCGCATACATCCCGTCTACCGCCTCCGCGATCTTGTCTTGCACCATTTCCTGCAGCACAGAATCACGCTGGATACATTTAGGTAGTCGGTACAACTGACCGGCCACAAATCGCCTCACATCCTCATCGCTAGCTCGTACCTCCAGCCTCTCCGCTTCTCGAAACTCGACTTGGATCTCCGGTATGAAGCGCGAGGTGGCTATGAGGCGGATATCTTGTCCTGCCTGTAACTCTCGGAGTTTGGCCAGAAATTGGCGACGAGTGCCGTCGCTGTCTCGACACTCATCCAGAGCATCGACCACAATATAGAGAGTGGGGTACTCCGCAAGTACTTCCTAGAGGGCGCCAAAGATCTCGTCAAGCGATGGCTTCGTCCCTCGGTCGGCATGCTGCTTGTACAATCGCTCCACAGGCTCCGCTATCAGTGGTCGAGCCTGCACCAGCTGCTTGACAATGGCTGCTAGCATACTAAAGGCATCTTGTTCGTCCTGTGTGCTTTGTAGTTGCAGTACACGTACGCAACGCCAACTGAGCTGCTCTTCACAGACTTTAAAAGATGGTCGATCGCAATCGCGGCCACCATCGTCTTGCCGGCCCCGGGAATTCCCGGGCAGAAGAGAGTGCCCTTTGGCTCACCAAGCCACCTTGCGAACTCGGGTGCGTCGAGAAACCACTGGGCCCGTCCCCTCCTGTCTGCGACCTATGATGTCCGACTGCTGAGCGGGATAGTCGGTAGGCGAGATCCATTCCACAATTTTACTGTGCCTTGCGTCGTCGTCTTGATCTTGCCGGATCCTGTCTACTCCAGACTGTATTGCGGGCATGTGCGTTCGAACGAAGTTTGTATCGTCTTTAATGGCTTGAGATAATTTGCTCCTAAATGTAAGCGACATGACTCTACAGTGCTACTGCGAAGGCTTACAAGTGGTCCATCTGTAAGGCAATCTCTACCAGCATTTTCAAACGCTGTATTCGATTCAATATGCTCGCAATCTCCTTTCTTGAATTTCCACACTAGCGCTTCACCTGCCTTCTTCAATCGACCTCCGTCTATCATCTTGGTCTGGAGCGCTTCCAGTGCCTGCTTGAACTGGTCGAGCGGTCCATTCTCGACGCCAAGGGCTCGGACGGCGGCGGTGTACCACGGCACATCGGCGCTTCCCTCCTCCAAACGAAACCTCAAATTAAGAAGGAGGCTGTGTGTACGTTTGAGGCCTCAATGGCGCGCACTTCGCACGATCTTTTGAAGCATCTTTGACGTCGTTTAGATACCCAAGGACCTTGGCCGAGAGCTGGAGAACTGCGATGATGCTGGCTGTGACGCTGAGCGGATCCATACCCAGACGAAATCGACGGACGAAGCAAATGCGTATAGAAGAGCTGCTGGAGAGAAGAGTGGCATCGTGTAGGCAGTGAAGTTGCAAGCGCCTAGGCTGAGGGGGTGCCGCAGCAAGGCTGAACAGCTGCTGTGCGTATGGTGCTGCGCCGCGCCTTATCGATATAAGATCGATCAGGTGCGATCACGCGGCAGGTTGACCAAAGGCCTCGTGCAGTCCGTGTCGAAAGGTACAAGATGATGCATCCTTGCGAGATGGAGTTTATGTTGTGTCGCTTAAATGCGGCAGATTTCGATCGCCGTTACCTTGTAGCGGGTGTTCCTTGAGATGTTTCTATAGAGCGTGTTAGAGGCAGGTATGTCTCTCCGCATAGCGAGCCACTCGTTGTTGGACGTTCCCTCCGTCGATACCAGGGCTCCTGCAGCACTGCAGATGCCTCGCTGCTGGGTAGACCTTCACGTCCTTGTCGCCTAGCCATCGTATGTAGTGTGCTGTCCCTCGCAATAAGCGTGACGTCTCGATTAAGTTTTTGGAGCCAGTGCATCTCCGCGCATGGCTAGAGCGACTACCGGCCAGGGCTCGTGCAGGAGAAAAGTCTCCGCAATCCTCTGAGCAGCGCAGGGTCCGTTGTTTAGAGCTACGACAAGGAGGAAAAGCGTGAGTTAAGCGCGAGTCAAGCGCTGCCGAGGCCTAAAAATACCCGAGAGCGAACAAGCGACGTGGCCTCTACTGGTGCTGCTCTGTGCCGCTTCGTGCTGCTTAGCGCTCCTCCACTCGCGTCACCACAATCCGAAGAGAGGCTAGACCACGGCACGCGAAAAGTGGGGCGATGCGAAAGAAAACGCGCTGATTACGGCAGAGAGTTAACACATTCAAGTTACATAAGCGCATCCCCAGCCCGCTTCCGTAGCTCTGGCGTGCTGCACGTACCGACCTCTGTGGCGGAGACGCACTTTGCGCGATACGCATAGCTATAGTAATCTAGCAAATAGAACATAAAGAATTGCATACTTCTTTAGATTAGTTATCTTCGTTTTTAAGTAGCAATACGACAGGATGGCGTTGTTGTGGCAGAAGAAACAGTGTTATAGCATCTAAGCACGCTGAGTATAAATGAAGCGATAAGACGACAAACCCTGTGTAATTTTCAAATGCGACCTAAGATATAGCTAGAGCACGGCTTGAATATGATGCTGATTATGTATTAGTGAAAACAATAACGTATAAACAGGGTGAAGTTACTGCGAAGTCGAGGTACCTCTCGTTTCTTTCGGGATGCAGGGGTCTTTCGTTTCGCAGGGGGGCAGGTTACACACAAAGTCTAAGCTAGCGCAGCCGGTTGTGAGACACCCAGGGATATGAGACACCGCGCAGAAATCCTCCACCCCTCAAAAAAATCGCGATATCTCCACATCCACCCTACCAAAATGGCCAATCGTGAGGCAGCAATTCAAGCAGCTATTACCGATCTCAATGCTGGCGTTTTTCCTAGTCAACGAGCTGCTGCAAAGGCACACAACATCCCCCTAGCCACGCTCTCGAGGCGCGTACGCGGTTCACAAAACTGGCAAAACAGCCACGTATACCAGCAACGATTAACTCCACAACAAGAGGACTTCCTTGTACAATGGATACTTGAAGAGGACGCACGCGGGTATCCTCCTTCTCACGCTCGTACACGAGAAATGGCGAATCGAATCCTAAGGATGACGGACGGCGAGCCCACGTTAGTGGGTAAACACTGGATATCCCACTTCATCAAACGCAACCCACGCGTCGCCTCTATTGTGGGTAGGAAGATTGAGGCTGCGAGAGCTGAGGGAGCAACTCAGGAGGCATATACGCGAGTTTCTTGAGCTCTATGAGCAGCTCCGCGTTGAGCTGAACATACGCAATGAGGATACATGGAATATGGACGAGACTGGCAAGGCCCTAGGTGTATATGTGCAAACACCAGAGTACTCGCAGACAGCCAGAAAATAAAGGCTTACTATCAGTCGCCAGAGAATCGCGAGTGGGCGTCGATAATCGAGTGCGTTTCGGCAATGGGCAAGAAGCTGAGGCCTGCGGTTATTTTCAAAGGCAAACACCTACAGAGCACCTGGTTTCCATTAATAATACCTGACTGGCTATACGCAAACCTTAGAGAATGGCTGGACATCTAACGCGATTGGCGTTGAGTGGCTGCAACGCGTATTTCTGCCAGAAACTGCGCCCTTGGAGGATTGCTGGAGGATGCTGATTTTGGATGGCCATGGCAGCTATGTGGACCTAGACTTCCTGTGGATCTGCAAGCAGAATAAAGTTAGGCTTCTATTTCTCCCTGCTCACTTATCTTATGTTCTGCAGCCCCTAGATCTCTCTGTTTTCTCAGTAGTAAAACAATTCTATCGCTAGCAGATCCAGGAGTTATCACACCTTGATGATGCTGCCCTAGTTAAAAAGGAACGCTTTATTTACTGCCTACTATGTTGCCAGAGAGGGTGCAATCACTGAGAGAGTTATTCGCGCTGGATGGGCTATTGCAGGCATCTGCCTATTAAATATATTGAGCGAGTAATTAACTTATCTTAAGTCGCTCGAAGGCCTGTTACGCCACCTTGCCAGAATCAAGCTCAACAACCAATCGAGAGCTATCTCTCTCTACCCCCCGCGGCCCTCGTGATCTGTTTATAGCTTAGCGAGCGCTTCACAAAGAGCAGAGTATAGGCCGGAAGGTTCACCAACTGTTTGAAAAAGCTGGCAAGGCAATTGCAGTTGCAAATACTCGCTCAGTAGCGCTAGAAGCAGAGAAACAAACGATTGCAGAGCCAACTTGAGGCTCTTAAGCCTTAAGCACCACGAAAGAGGGTTCGTATGGACCTAAATTAACGCTTTGCCAACGTAGATACGATTAAGATAGCAGTAGAGGCCTCTAAGCTTATAGAGCAACAAAACAATAGTCCTGATAAAGAAAAGGAGGCAGAAAAACTAGCAGCAGAAGTAGTAGCTAAAACTCTGCAATCTATGTGTAGTGAGTGGCAATTGTAATTACGCTGAATCAATTATCGCGATTTTTTGAAGGGTGGAGGATTTCTGCGCGGTGTCTCATATCCCTGGGTGTCTCACAACCGGCTGCGCTAGCTTATTTACATATGTGAAACCCACTCTCCAACATCGTCCCACAAGCCTTCGGTAATGCTTATCTCGGGTAGCATAGGCGCTATATCCCATTCAGAATCTGCCTCAAAGGTCTCCCTGCCATCTGAGTGCGACGTGGTAAAAGGTGCATCCTCAGCAGCATCACCACAATCCACTTCGCCATAGTTGCTATGGATATCTTGCACTGTTCCAAACTCGACATCTCGGCGTTGGGAGCCTGCCACACTTTGGCCTTGGAACCAGTCTATAGAATCGGTCGTGTGTGAACGCTTGCACTGGGCGCCGTATCCATCGCTGCTCCTCCGAACGCAGGCCTCAGGCGTTAGGTGGTTTTGCCATCTCGTGTGAGGATCTTCACTTCTATCCTCATCCGAATCAAGTCGAATTTGCTCTTGGGAGTGTTTAATTAAAAATATCAGGCTTCTAATTCCGAATACCGCGCCGGCAACCGAGGTGATCATGACGAATCCAGCGGCTTGCTCCGATAAAGTTGAACTAGTAGCTGTAACGATTGCTGAAGCATTTGGGCAGCGTGTAGAGGTCGGTGGGGGCGGTTCCTTAGTGGGCAGGAATGTGGCAATAGTGGGATTAACTCCTAATGAGGTTTCTGGAATAGAAACAGACGAAGTAGTAGAATAACATCCGCCCGTTGCCGTCGCTCCCGGATGATGTATATTCGTGGTTCTGTTTAGCCATGGGCGGACTAGAAAACAGTTAGCGCGACACCTGCTTTCCAGTATCCGTGCACCACGTACCTAGTCGAGCATTGCACCACCCACAAAGCACGAAGTAACATCCTATACGAGAGAAACGCATCGCGACAGGTATGCTTGGAAGATATATTCACGTTACACCGACCTCTTCAGCATGTACATATGTATCATTTCGTGTTGCGGCGAGGCTTGCAGGCGCAATACGCCTTTGGTTGATAAATTAAGTAATATAAATATTCTTTATCTTTACCTTTATATTATTTTTCTTCCTAAAGCTACGCTTTAAATATTTTAAGCTTTTAAAAGGTTCTATTTTAAGTATAGTTTAACTAAAAAAGAGAATAATTTTAAATCTTAGAAGCCTTATATATATACTAATACTTAGAAATATACTTTAATTTAGTTAGCTTACTAAACTTCTTTTTAACCTTTTTTTAGTTTAAGATTAAAGTAGATTAAAATAGAAGGTTATATACTATATACAGTGTCTAATTCTAATTAAAAACTAACCTTAAATATTACCTAATAATATAGTAATAATTTAAGCTTTAAACTTACTTGCACTTTATCTACACTTTATAAGCTTCCTACTTATATAAGATTTACTTACACTATATATAGCCTACCTAGATTATTGCTATTAGTATTATTAACTATTTACGCTCGTATACTGCTTACGCAGCAGACTTACTTAGATAAGCTAATACTATTATAATAGCTAAGAAAATCTTCTAGTCTTAACTAAGACCCACAGGCACTTTATAGCTAGATCACATAATTAAATTTTTTAATTTTAGAAATAACGCGATTATAGGCAATTACTGCCTACAGCTAGTTTAGCAGCTTTTAAATATTATTTAACTACTTAGTACCTCCCTTATTACACTTCCTTAGCTTCTAAAGGAACTTATTATTATCTATAGTATTAAGTAGCCTTATTAGGTTCCTTCTCTACTGCGTAATATATCCTAGATTCGCCTTAGTCTATTAAGTAGTCCCTACGCGCATTATTAATATATATATAATCTAAGCTAGCGAATAGTAGTATATAGACTATATATATGTATTATATAGTAATCTAGTATAAGCAACTTATTAACTAGAAGCTTATTACTATTAGCTATCTTAAGCTTTATTTAGCTTCTTTTTAGTAATAATTACAAGCTTATTAATTAAGTTTTAGGGATATAAAGAGGGGTCTATAGTAAATTAGGTATACTTAAGATTAAACTTTACTTTATAGCGCGATCGCATCTTTATTTTATTTAATTTAGCTATAGTTGTTAGTTATAGTAGTGCGTAAGATAGTAGTAGAATTAGGCTCTCTTTATATAGGCGATAAGTACTCTAACCTTATTACTACCTATATAAGTAAGATAAGTTACTACTTAATAATAGTTCTAAACTATAGTTAAGTTAACCCTACTAGTGTACATAACAGTTTTATAGGGTGCTAAATAATAAGCGCGCTATTAACTTAGTTATAATATATTCTATTAGTAGCCCGAATAAATTAGTCCGCTAGATAGTTTTTGCCAAGACCACAACACTTCACTATAAATTATAATGTCTTAATAATACGACGCGTTATTATCTAATTAAGAAGGCAGAATTAAGCTTACCCTTTACGCCTATTAGAATAAGCAAATTTTAAGCCTATAATGCGCTGCTGCAGCATATACTCATCCTCACGGGGGCAGAAATATCTGCATGGTTCGCCACTCCAACCAGCCACGACCTCGCCAGTCTCCAGGACATAATTCCCTTGAAAATCGGCAAGCTTGAGATGAAGATTCCCGTCGACTAGTATATTTGTTGGTTGAATGTCGCAGTGGATAACCTCTTTCGAATGAATATAATCGACAGCTTCGGTCACCTCACGGCACTAGGCCACCCGCTGCTGGAGAGTGGGGGGGTCGTGGTCTGATTCGGTCAGGTACTTGTAAACAGTCTCGTTTGTTGCACGCTCGAGGTATAATCTGGTATCTGTGAATCCTTTCTGGGCAATAATTCGAGGGTGTTGGCTAACTAAGCTAAGAATCTTATGTTCATGCTCAAGACGACTTATGTCACCACCTGGCTTAAGAGGGTACTTAAGGATGGTTAATTTGTCGACCTCCCCTATAAAGGCACTAGTTCCGGATGCAAGTACACGCTGGACCCCCTCTAGGCAGTAGTGGTGATACTCGACCACCTCACAATCTAACATAGCGAGGGATGAAGTCTTTAGGAGACACTACCTATTGTTAGCGCCCCAATTCTATGAGAAAGGCGAAATGCCTAACAGAGGAGAACTGGCGTTCGCGAGCAGAAATGCGCTGGCGACAGGGCTGTCGGAGCGAGCTTGTAGATAGAAACACGGTGTGGAAATGGCGGCTGCCTTCGGCCTTGAATGCTTACGTTTCGTATGAGTGAGTAGAGGCTTGGAAAGAAGGTAGTGGGAACTGGAACTGATTAATTGATTAATTCCTACTTGGCTTCAGCCGCGATTTTGCCTAGTGCAGAGGGTTGGCAGATAGCTGAAGCTTTGCTGAGGGTAAACCCTCCTTAGCGCCCTACAAGCCTGATGCTGACTGCCCCGCATCCACCGGTTGCTAACTGCCACACACACGACAACGATGCTTAGGACACATGTTAAAAAGCTTAAGACTGTGAGACAGGCGCGCCTGCGCTCCTGCAGCCCTACTAAAAGATCCTACAGTATCGCAACACTGTGCTGAGGCCTACTGACATCTTCTCCTGCCTGACGTTGAAGCGCTCCTCACCCGCAGTCTACGCGACATTCATAATCCTCTTCCGCCCTTTCGCCGTCCACACGCACTTCGAAACTAGCACTAAGTTACACATAAGGATAACGAGGAGAGTAACGCTTGGGCGACTTGCGGACAAGGTTAGCTAGCTGGCGGTTGTGTATTAGGACGATTGCCGCGAGTTAGCAGGAAAATTAGGTAGTAGAGAAGCTCGCTAGAAGCCCGCCCTTAATGCTAACTGCAGCGACAAGGTCTAGCGCGCCTCGCTCAAACTAACGGCTCCGACCCCGTCCCTCCCTTACCCCCACCCACCTCTGGCGCATCCTATAGCTGCGAAGCCTGAACGAGACAGTCGACACAGAACTCGCTTGAGTCCGACATCGTACGCATGAACGCCGAACGTCTGCCAATCGCAGGCCGTTAAACCCGGCTAAGAATACCAAACACACCACCACTATACATATTAATCGCAAAAACTACTAACAGCGTTGTACACTAAGGATGCCGCATAGACCCTAGAGTTGTTGTAGCCTAGATCCTCTAACTAGCACAATCTGCGCTTTCCGCATATGGAGCAACACACCGCGCTTATAAGCTAGCGCATATAGTGTCCGAACACATAGGGTTTCCGAACACCGCGCCACTACACCACACCTGCAGAAAACACGCGATATCTCAGCAACGCTACTTACAATTGCCATTGACTACACATAGATTCAAGCGCTGCAGCTGCTGTAGCTATAGCAGCTATTTCTGAGGTGCTTGATATAGTAGATCTACGTGGTTGGACTGCTGAAGCCTCAGCTGCGCGCATAGCCTCCCTGATACTCTCTACCTCTGCAAAGCGTTGATTTGGGTCTACTCGAACGCGCTTACGCTGACGCTGAGAGAGGTAGATATCTCTAGCTGCTGCTCAAGGCGTCTTTTTCTCTGCTTCTAGGCCTGCAGCTCTAGTATTTGCAGCTGCTAGAGCCTTACCTGCTTTCTGTAGGAGCAGCCGGGTCGTACGACCTAGATTCTCGACGCTCTGGACGCTGCGCTGCGCTATATAGAGATCGTGAGGGCCCTGGGGAGTCGAGAGGAAGCTCTGGAGCTGCTGCTGAGGCTGCTGCTGACGTGTAGGCGTAGTAGGCCTCTGAGAGACCTGCGACGAGCTGAGCACGTGATTGATGTTGAATGGGCAGATACCAGATGCCTGCTAGCCAGCTCGAATCACACGCTCTGTGAAGAAGCCTTCCTCCCTAGCTTAATGATAGCAGGTGATAAAGCGCTTCTTCTTGATAGGCGCAGCGTCGTCGAGTGATGCGAGCTCCTGGATCTGACGTCTGTAACTAGACTTGATCACAGAGAAAGGAGCGAGATCTAGAGGCTGTAGGACGTGCGAGGTATGCGCAGGTAGGTATAGGAGCTCGATTCGATGCTGCTTGCAGAGCCAAAGGAAGTCTATATCAATATGGCTGCCGTGACCGTCGAGGATAAGAAGGCGGTACTGGCCATCACCTATAGCCGTCTCAGGTATGAATATACGCTGTAGCCACTCAGCACCTATCGCTTTCGACGTCCATCCGTTCTTAGAGGTTGTATAGAGCTAGCTAGGCACGGATTTGGCTAGGAACTAGGTAGTCTGTAGGCTCTGGCCTTTGAAGATGACTGCGCAGCGTAGTTTCTGCCCTGTCGCCGATACGCACTTAATTATAGAGACCCACTCGCGATTCTCTGGAGACTGAATGTAAGCCTTCTTTTTCTAACTACTAGAGAGTACTCTAGTGTTAGTACATACCCCTAGAGCAACGCCAGTCTCATCCATATTGTATGTATTCTCCGCCTGTATGTTGAGCCTCCGTCGAGTCTGCTTATAGAGCTCTAGGAATGCGCGTAGCTAGTCTAGTGTTGCTGCATCAGCTCTCTGAGCCTCTAGCTTTCTGCCAACTACAGAGGCAACGCGTGGCTGGCGCCGGAGGAAGTGTGAGAGCCAGAGCTTGCCAACAGGCTAGTTGTCGCCATTCATACGCAGAATTCGATTCGCCATTTCTCGCGCGCGAGCGTGTGAGGGAGGGCAGGCGCGTGCGTCTTCTTCGAGGATCCAGTCTACCAGAAAATCCTCCTGTAGAGGAGTCAGCCGCTGTTGATGCTGATGGCTGAGTGCGCTGTTTGTTGCGCCACGTAGTCGACCGTGCAGCGTTGACAAAGGGATACCGTACGCCTTCGCAGCGGCGCGCTGGCTAGTATAAAGACCTGTATTAAGATCGTTGATAGCGGATTGTATAGCAACCTCGCGGGCGTCCATATTGATGAGCGTTGTGGAGAGATATCGCGTGTTTTCTGCAGGTGTGGTGTTGTGGCGCGGTGTTCGGAAACCCTATGTGTTCGGACACTATATGCGCTAGCTTATATAAGTCCCCTTGCCGCTATCGCGTCTTGGACGCTTAAGACTAGTAGAGCGCGTTAACATTGTATGCGGAGGGCGCTTTAATAATAGCTGGTCCTCTAATACTGCTGGTGTGCAACAGGGCTTAAAGGGCTGCAAGCACTTAAAGGCGACAATTGTAGGGTTGACGATAACCGGGTTTATTTGGCGGTTAGCCACCCTAAGGTCTAGCGTAAGGCAGAATGCACCGAATGCGACCGTAGGGATGCTTAGAGATATCTAGACTAAAGAATATTGCAATAGCCTTATAAGTGTTTCTTCTGTAATGTGTAGTAACGCAATTTAACTGCGCCCTTTGTTTGATTGGGAAAGCGTTGATATATATATCCTTCTACTTTATACCCTGCTTATCCTTGTATAAGAGTAAACGCTCTTTGTCTAACTCTAGCCACGCAATGTGCGTTTATTAGCTGTATTTTTCTATGCCTTGCTCTTTATAATTGTCTTTATCCTAGTTGTGGTCTGAATGGTCTATTTTATAGTTGGCAGCATTACTGTGGGAACTGCTTATCTAGTTTGTATTTAAGTTTCTGGCAGTGCATGGGCCTGACGCACTATTGTCATACTGGTATCCTAGCAGTATCTATTAATCTAGCGATAGCTAGGTTATGCGGATGACCTTGCCATCTCCGCCGAGGAACTTGGGACCTAGGGCGGCCGGGTTGAGAGGCCATTTTAAGTCGCGGTAATGGACAACTGCTATTACAATTAACGAGCCGTTTGGGACAGCGCAGAGCGTGAGATTGGTTATTTGATAAGACATTTCGACGCTGGGTCTATAGTTAATGTTGGTTTCATCTCTAGCCTTTGTTCCTAGAGAGGAGGTTGTGTGGGGAGCAAGACCAAGGCCCCTTATTAATTAAAGGCTAATATAGTTGCTGTGGTTAGGATGGAGTTACTTGTCGCGATGCCCTTGTTGGTATTGTGCTCAAGCCCTGTCGCCTAAGAGCAGTTTGTGATGGACCCTGCCTCTTCTCCTTAAGTAGACGATTGCTGCGTTTACGTTGTTGTTAAGAGGTTTTTGCTAAAGATCTAGGGAACAGCTTATTGTCCTAATTAAGTTCGTCGTCGTGGCTTTCCCCGAATTCTCCACCGCTGCCTTCCCTGTTCTCTCCGGGCCTCTCTAGTCTGGGCCGGGCCGATATATTGTTCGCCTGTTATTCCCTTGGAAGGAGAGACGGATCCTCTTAAGGAATGCAGTAGCCCCTTGCTTGCCCTACAACTATGTGCGCTATCACCGCTATTATCCTTGATATAAAGGTTGCTTGGAGATGAGCGTGGGGTTCTAGTACTATCGCGTTTGCCGTTACTGTCGAGAGATTGGAGACTAGGCTCAGTGCTGGCTCTTAAATGGGAAACGCCGCCGCTAGGAGTTAGCAGTGGCGTTGACTTGGGCGTGGGCACTGGATTGCGTATAAGACTCTCTGCCAGTCGCTTAGTCGGCCTTCGCCGCTTTGTTGAACGCGGGTCTTCTAGCTCTGGTTCCGGCATAACGTCTAGTGCTGCCGGGCGCGTTCGTTTGCGTGTTGCCGACGGTCTGCCTGTGACGTTAACATCGCCGAAGAGCGGTTCGTCCTGGGCTAGCGGGCTGTCTTAAATGCGTTAATATAGCTCCCCTCAAAACTCTGCTAGAACTACTCACTAGGCCAAATACTTTCTATCTCCTCTATAGAGAAAGCGCGCACTTCATCTGTGTCGAGATCGCTATGCTGTACAGCAACGTATTCTTCGTTGCCGGCAGTCGCGCGGTAACTGCCTCTCTTGACAATCAGACGCTACATTACTAGGCTCAACGCCTGTTGCACTATGGTGTCCTTCGGCTGCATCACCCTCTACAACGAGAGGCAATTCTACCGCTGATCAGTGACATTGGCACTCTCATTCACGTGCATGCTTACCTCGACTGACTCCACCGAGCAACCCGATCATAGCCGGATCCCTTTCCGCGACGCGTGCGGGATGGTCGGGCCGTCCTTCGTCAAGCGATTCCCCGCCAAACTGATCATGCTCCGGGTTCTCCAACTCGCACCCGCCACGAAACCCGGCGAACGCGTCTACTAGTCCTGTGCTAGTTGGATTCCGTTAGCTTGTAACGATCAGCGAGCAATTTTCACCATAGCCTACCGAATGCGAAGCGTCTGTAGCTTTCGTACAGAGTAGATCGCGATGCATGCATTCGAATCCGGCACTGTGAAATCATCGTCGATGTGTGGAACCGCTCTCCACCATCTTTAGAGTCGATTCCTGAACGGCTGTGTGCTCTGCCGTCTCGGTTGTAGCCATGTATTTGGCCTTAGGTGTTGGCTTCGGCTTCGGCTTGCACGCTCGAGGAACATATGTAACGAATTTCGTAGAAATCGGAGGGGCTACAAAAGAGGTGCTGCAAGAGAAGGCCATTTTGTCGTAGCGAACTGGTAACTTCTTTGGCCGTGAGGAGTGCTGAAGAAGTAGTTCTCTCTCCGAGCGGACTGTTGCTTTATATGTCGCCGTCAACGCCGGCCCCTGAGCAGGAAGAGGTTGCATAAATGCCACATCTATCGCGGAAATAGTCGTAGGGGGCGAAGCGGCTAGTGCATCGGCGCTATGCGAGAAGGACGAATGAACTTGAAGACTGTCGGTATCCCATCAAGAGTCATTCTAGCTCATCTGGTTATTGGCTAACAGATGGTTACAAACCGGTTGTCCACGTCATTCAGCGGTTTATGGGCCCATATTCCTGAACGAAGCCACCGATGGCCAGCTTCTTCTTCGATCCCCAACCACCCCCTTTCGTCGGACGGGTCCGGTGCCGGATAACGCATGGGCGGTCCTCGCCGACGCGGCCTTGTGCTGTCGGGTGATTGACCTGTGGGTCTTCTTCCACTCTCACGGGCCCGCCATCTCCGCTACCAGCTGTCGCCCAGGCGCCTTTGCTGCTGCATGACGGTGATCATGTGACTGCTGGGGTCTCTTCCACCTCTCGGCACGGTGTGCCATCTCAAGCTACCCTGTGCGCACTCCCAGGCAGCTGCCCTGCTAGCTGCTTTGATGCGCATGACCATGCCGCCATGTCCATGTCTCTGCAGAGCGGAGCATCCGACTGCGTACCATAGCGCTGACGTGGAAGGGCGGTAGGGCGGTATTAAATGAATGCATCATGCGGGTGAACAGCCGCATCACCACCGAGGGACTGGAACCAGGAGCGAGGACACGGTAACGGAGTAAAGGATTGGTCCAACGCGTTCGACAGAGGGAGCGGGCGTAGGATAGGCGTATCGGAACTGAGACAATGGCGTGAGAGCTACGCATTCGTTCGCTCAAAATGGAAATAGGGAAGGGGGCGTAGTAAATGCCATCGGCGAGTCCGAGGCAAGGGGTTTACGGCATCTCACAAAGCCGGGATGGCTATGCAGCGGTTAGCGAGCTTCGCCTTTCAACTGTAACCGCCTGACTAGAAATGGGCGAGAGGATCAGCTTCAGAAACTGCAAGCGCCTGAAAGCTGGGCAGGATAGACGGCTCAGTGCCGTTGCACTGCAACGTCACTTCCACGGGAAACACGCCATGGGGAGGCGGAGCATCCTGAGACCACGCGGACGGAATTAGTGCCTCATGCAAGTGACTGACCGTGTCGTCATCGAGAGAGGTCTCGTCCGAGCGTGACGCAGGATAACAGAGCGGATTGGCGGAGCGTAGTCGATCGAAGGAACCATGGTGCGAGAGGCGGAGTAATCCGAGCTGAGACGGCGGCATGAAGACCATGCAGTCTGCCTTCCGCTAAGTCATGCGCGAGGCAGTGCGTTGCAGAAGCGCCAATGTCTCGGCGATCCGGAAGAAAGAGGGGACATTCAATGCTCATCAGCCGCTGAGGCGCTAGACCGTGCCACGGAAGGGGAGCCATACTTCCCTCGATCGTAGCGGGGTGTAGAAGTTGAGGCGAGAAGGGGCCCAGTCAGTGGGGGGAAAGGGAGAGAGGCATCTCGCTCGTGGATTCGTTCTGGGTAGAAGTTCAGAAGTGCGTTGTCCAGCAGCGGGGCTTCAGCGCGTGCGAAGGCTCGAGATAGACCGGCTTGTTACAGGAGGGAACATGGACAGGTACGACGGAGCAGTAACACCGAAAAGAGGATTGGGCGCCGTAGGCAAGGCAGTTCTGACTCTTCCGAGCGGGCGACTACTAGGTTTGAGGGAAATACCTCATGAAGGATGATTGGACAGGGGGGTGAGAGGAGGGGGACGGTGGGCGCAGATTAGGGGGAGGAGGTCTCGGATGGAGGGATAAGAGTAGAGAGAAAAGGGAGGGAAAATAACGGCGGGAGAGAGGACTTTTATGATGGACGTTGAGGTCGATTGCCTGTTCGGGCGTAGCGCGAAAGCTGTAAGCGAGGCCCGGATTGCCCGAACAGGGTGCCTCCATTTCCTGATGCAGGCTTGCCGTCTGATTTTTTACTTATATATTACTATCTTTACTAGCTTATTTAACTCCTTATATATAAACACTAAGGCTAATCTTAAAGACACCTAAGCTAGTTAGGCTATTACACAAACCTAAATAAAGTAAGCTACTACTATTGTAGGCACCTATATAGCTGTAGATCTCTATAAATATCTTAAGAAAATCTTTATATAAGTACTAAAGATAATATTATTTATATAAATAACTAAATAAACTACTACTTTTTATATATAGTACCTAACTACTATTCTACCTACCTACTCGCAATTATTAAACGCTATATAGAATAGAACTACTACTAGTTAAACGCAAACTATAGGCACTATACTAATCTATATAGACTAAGCCTATACTATAATCTAACCTATATAAGCATCGCAATATCTCTAAGATTAGATAGATTAATAAAAAGAATAATTCTACTAATATCTATATAAAAAAGGCCCTAAACTAGACTCTAAAGTCCTTAATCTTTAGTAATACCTTAACAATTACTATTAAAGTATTAGTGAATCGCCTTCAGCCCGTCTACACAAGCTCTTCCTAGCCTTTATATAGGACTATTATTTCCTTATTATTTACTTTTTTTTTATATAAATATATTTATTTAATTCTTTATATATATATATATATATATATATATAAATTACTTAGAAAATACGTACTTTTCTATCTACTATTTGCATTAAAAAAGAAGAGATATAATATACATATTTATTTAGAAAAAAGTCATTTTTATTTTAGTATTAATAGATAATATCTAGTATTATCTACCTTATTACCCTAGCCTTATTCTATATAATAATCGCACCTAGCACTATAGCTCTACTATATATAAGAACTATATAATTCTACCTAAAAGCCTACTAGCGTGTAGTACTTAATAAAAAACCTAGGCCTAATTATACTATTATAGTAGTAGGCGTACAAAGTGCTTCTAAGGCAACTATATAACTAGACTAATAGCGCATAGAAATATTCTTTGCGCTAAATAACTTTAGCAGCCTATAGATATAGGTCTATACTAGCTAGAAGAGTAATATTAATATTATATAAAGGCATATGCGCAATATTAAGTTTCTAAGCCTATTATAAAGTTAGCATTTATATAAAAGCAAAACCTATAAAGAATAGGGGAACTTATATATTAATAGAGATATTCTAAAAAAAATATATGTAGCGTTAAATTAACTACCTAGGAGTAGCACAACAAAAGCTTTTATCTTAAATAACATAATAAAAAAAGCAGAGCCTCCTACTTAGTAATTAAAAAAAGCGTAAGAAGGTAGTAGTTATAAAAATACGCGTTTAAACTGCTAAGTAAGCTTAGCGGTCTTAGCGTAGGACTGCTTCCATAAGCAAAATTTTTACAAAGAGGCCACTGAGAACTTTAGGGGAGTGTGGATAAAATGGCTTCGGCGCTGCCACGCTATAGTTATCTATCTCTATCCCCCGCCATCCTAATTGTCGTAAACAGTACGACTAAAAGAATATATAGTTTGTATAGAAACTAGTAAGAAGAATAATAAATATTCTTCTATCTAGAAGATTATATATAATAAAATTAAAGCTAGAAAAGCTAACTTAGTTACTAGCTAGTAAGTGCTATTATTTATAGCAAGTTAGTACTATATAAAGATAAGATATTATATACTAAAAGGCATAGTTTAGCACTATATTAAATAGAGGATTAGCTTAATAAAAAAAGAAAAGAGCTAGGAAAAAGAAATATATATAGAGAGATATTTAAAGTAGAAAATAAGAAAGAGAAGAATAAAGAAAGGAAAGCCTACCTTATATACCTCTTTCTTCTATCTAAAGCCTTAATTTCTACTCTTTACTAGTGTTTATCTTCCCCTTATTTAGTATCATATAATTGCCTAATATTACTGCCTAAACAAATAAGATAAATAGGTCTACTTATTATATAAAAAATAAACTAAGTAAAAAGAACTCTATATAAGTAATATATTATTACCGCAATTTTATTATTAACTGCGTAATCTTACCCTTAACTACTATTAGCTAAACTACTACTCTACTACTAATAAGCCTAATTGTGCCTTTAATAAATAGTAATAAAGTATAATAAATAGTTAATAGAATTTTCCTACTAACTAAAGTAGACTAGCTAGAGTAGAAGCCGTATAAATAGGGAAATAATAAATAGATAGGGTAAATATTAGCAAGTAGATAGTTTGTGTGGAGAAAAGGAGAACTACTAATAGTAATTTTAAAATAAAAAGTTACTAGTATCTATACACTATATAGGCAAGGGCATCTAAGAGTGTTAAGATTTTAATATTGTTATATAATAGTATTATATAGAGATTATATAATGCCTATACGCTATAGCTTATACGCTACAGCCTATACGCTATAAAATCTTTTCCTTTCTATTTGCACCCTTTCTAGAGACAAGTAATTAATACTAAGTTATTTTATTTATATTATTTCTTTTCCTTGTATAATTATTCTATACACCCTCTACACTTACTAATATAGAGTATTAGATATTAATATCTATATAGCTAGCCATAGACCCTATTTAACTAGGCTAGTAAATGGGTTCGAGGTACCCATCTTAGGTATAGGGTTAGGTTGGGGTCGTATAGACCCTAGGTATAGGTTAGGTTAGGATCGTATAGACCCTAGGTATAGGTTAGGTTAGGTTGCATAGACTTCTAGGTGTAGGTTAGGTTAGAATACCTATTAGGATTATGTAACTTATATTATATAAAATTAATAGTAATAAGATTAGTAACTTTAGTTACTCTTTAAAGGTATATAAGAAAAGAAATCTAAGTAAAAGTAAAATTAACGCTATTTTGCTATTAATATATATATTAATTATATCTTATTATTACTAATACTATAGTAGCGCTAAGACCTTAACTACTTTTATAGTAGCTATCTCTAGTAGAAAGAAGTTAGTAGCTTACTATCTATAATCTTAGAATCTTATATAGTTTTAATAGTTTTTTTATTAGCTAATAGCTTATATAAATTATTTTCTTTATCTAATAGCGCTGCTGTGTCTCCTAAATTATTCTCTCTTATATTAGGATCTAATAATTTTATAGATTGCTTATTAGCTATTATAAACTTAACTATTATTAAATATCTTTGTCGTGTAGAGATTCTAACTAAGGTCGAGTTTACACTATACACAGAGAGGAGTAAAATAGGAGGCACTAAAACCTAGTACCTAGCACATAGTAGTAGTAATAAAATATACACAAAATAATAATAATTTTGTTATTAACTTTCTTTATAGCAGCATTATTAATAGTAGTTAATAGATAGTCTACTATCTGGCATAACTAAGTCACATATTATCTCTTAACTAGTGGACTATTAGAGAGCCGCAGTGGACCGCGGAGTCGTAACCGCGGGAGTAGTGTAGGAAACTTAACTATTATAACCTTTTAAATTATTTAAGTAGTAAGATTATACCTTTAATTTCTAATTATATCCCTACTAGTATTAAAGACGCGCTTAATACCTATCTATAAAATCTACACTACTAGAATATTCTTTACAACCTATGCAAGTTAGGGGTAAGATATTTAATAAACTTTTTACTATACTAGTATATTAAACTTATTACCCTTTTTAACTATAGAAGTACTTAAGTATATTTTTTATTTTATCTAAGTTAGGCCTAAGTTATAATTAATATCTAGCGTAGCTAAACTTTAGCTAAAAGTAGAGAGGCTACTAGACTATAAAACTAGGTAGCAAAGAAGGCTTTTAAAACTATTTACTGCCTTATAACTATCTCTTAGGTTAGTATATTTAAGACTAGAGTAGGGGTCCTTAGCTGTTAGGCTATTATAGTAATTAAGGTACTCTAGAAACTATTAGTAATATATATACTTATCCTAGATCTCTTATGTCTTATTCTATACAACTATTGGTGGTATATAACTATAATAAATAGCTATTATTATAATACTTTATACGCTATAAGCTTTTGTAAGAAATCTAATATTATTTCATAATTAAATAAGAAATCTTTTTCTCTAGTTATTCATAAGTAATACTTGCGCAACTTCTCTCGTCCTATCTTAGCTATAGCCTGTATAGCTTCTAGCTATCTAATGTTATTTAACTCTTTAATAAGCTTACTATTTATCTTATTTAGAAAATTAAAGAGCTAGTTATATATAAGCTAGATGTATAGAACCTAGGATTTCTAGTTCTTACTTAGGAAGTTTATAGCCTCTTTAAACTTTTAAAGTATAAAGGTAATTAACTTAAGATATAACTATTCTAGGGCTCATAGTTAAAGTTTCTTAAGGTCTTTAAAGTCTGCCTCTATAGTGTTACTATAAGCAAAAGTGTTTACTCTCCTAGTTATCTTTATTATAATCTTCTTCTCTAGCTATATATTAATATTTACCTAAAGCTTTAGTGCGCGGTTATATGTATTATGCGTAGAGTTCTATTTTATTTGAATATCTTAAATTATAGATAATTGCTTTTTTAGTAGTGTATTACTTTATATTATAAGAAATTACTTAAATTGCTATAGTAACTAGTTAATTGCGATGCAAATAGCACAGAGCTACGCGCTAGCTAGTTTATAATAACTTTTTATAATATTCTATAATATTTTTATATAATATTTTTCTATAATATTTTTCTATAATATTTTCTATAATAATTTTTCTATAATATTTTTCTATAATATTTTTTTATATAATATTTTTCTATAATAACTTTTTATAATAATAGCTAACGTACCTTAGAAAGGGAGTTTAGGATAGATATCTACGCCTAGATTTTATTTATATATTGCTACTATAGCGTCTCTCTAAACTTAAGATTAATAGGCGCTAACAATTTAAGGTAATAGATAACATTTTAAACTATAAAGTTAATAATATAAGTAAGATATAGAATTGTATTCTCTTTTTAGTTCTAGGTAATATTTTCCTCTAATAGTTTATGCTAGACGCTCTAAGCTAGGGTGCTATTGTTACTAGTATTATTATATATAATTACTAGAAGCTTCTGCGCAGTTCCTATATCCTTAAGGACCTATAGTACTTCTAATACTATTAATACTCTAGTATAGCTGCTATATAATAGTATAAAGTTAAGCAGATTCTCTTTAAGCTACTAAGCGTTATTAATATAGTAACTATTAATAGCTAGAAAGCTAAGATAATTAGCTATAGACTACGCGTTAAGTAAAATAGAGAGTTTAGTTGCCCTACTAACATCGCTAAGGATAGCTACCTTAGTAGCGTTAAATTTGTTTAGGAATATCTAGTAAAACCTATATTAGCTAGTTATTATAGTGTTAGGCCGAAGGAAATAAAGAAAGCGTTAAAAGGATAGTCGCTCTACTATTTAGAAAGACTAGTTATTATATTAATTACCACCTATATAAGTTTAGTTTTAAATATACCTATATAAAGAGTATATAGAATATAAAATAGCTATCTGCTTTTTTTTATACTAAGAAATAAAAGTCCTTTTTAGAAATAGACTTATCCTACTGCGTATATACTTAGAATCTTATATATTTAATAAGATGCTTAGTACTAATTAGCTAAGTACTAGTAGAGTTAATACTTAGATATTATAGTGTATAGCTGCAGTTAAGATAGAATATATATAGATAACTAGAGGGGTACTCTGCGTCCTTCTAAAATATAGTCTAGATAATACCTATATAAAGGTAAGAGTTCTAGTGTAGGTTATAGGTTTATTTATCTTTAGCCTATGAAGTATTAGACTACTACGTATTCTATATAGCGAATGTCTTTTTTTCTATCTCTAACTCTTAAAAGTCTCTAAAGGGGAATATTAGATAAGATAAATCTTCCTACTTTCTAACCTATTAGCCTATAGGGCTAGAATTCTGTATCTAAGGAGAATATTTAGTAGTAGGGCAACTAGTTTATTAATACAGGGCTATATATTAATTTCTAGGATAGGTGTAGCACTTAATATAGTACTTAAGAATATTAGTGTAATAAAAAGATATAATAACTAGTTAAATAGTTAAATATTTAGAGAGAATAGTAGTTTAAGAAGAGTATAGGACAAATAAAATTCTATAATATTAACTATAGTAGTATTTAACTAATATTAAGGTTAGCTAGAAATAGTATGTAGTATATAATATGCTAATAATAAGTTAGTTTTAGATCTAAACTAGTATACAGCCCTTTATTATAGAGTTAGTTTTAGGTAGTAATTAGCTTATTACTATACTACTATAGGCGGCGCGTTCTTAGTAACTAGTATATATAATTATTAGCTATAATAATTAGTAATTGTAAAACTATACTCTCTAGCTTATTTTATTTTACGCGCTAATTATTATCTAAAACCCCTTTAGCACCTAAGCCCCCCCTTATTATCTAAAAACCCCCCTTATTATCTAAAACCTCCTTATTATCTATAACCCCCTTAGTACCTAAGCCTCTCTTATTATCTAAACCCCTGTTAGTACTAAAGCCCCTAAAGTCTAAGAAACTCTTAAAGTCTATATTCTTATCTATAATATTAGAGTTATACCTATTTAGCAGCTTCTAGAAATAAGCTTTAAGCTCCTCCCTATTATCCTTAATTTTCTCTTTACACTTTTTATTACTATTCCTCTTAATATATGCCTTATTGCTATTAAGTATACTATTCTTACTATAGTTAATAAGGTTAGCAGGAGGACTAGGCTTACAGTAACTAATAATTATTAGTAAAGATATATAATAACTAAGCGTAATAAACTTATAACTATTTCTTATTAGTAACTATTACTAGCTTCTTAGTAGTTAAACTTGTACTGCCTACGCTATTATAGAAGTTCTTTTACTCTTTCTTATTAGCCTTACTTTTAAAGCTATTAGCCTTAAGCTTTCTTAGGCCTACCTTATACATATTGCGCATGAGCTTTTTATATATACTACTATAACTAAAGATTTATTTACCTACGCAACTCTATAGTATAAAAGGGCCTTTCCTCTTACTACTAGTAATTCTACACTTAGTTAGAGCTACTTAGTAGGCCTTTAGATTAACTTTATTCTTAATCTTATCCTACTTTTTATATATAGCTATTAGTTTCGCCTCTAACTAGTTGCCTACTTCTTATTAATTAACTTATATATAATAAGAGAATATAATAATATACCACTTTTTTAATACTTAAAGTAAGACTATATAAGCTCTTCTTCTTTCTATATAAGCTATTAATGCTTTTACACTTTATAGAGTAGTTAGTAGTTCTTATTATTATAAAGCTTCTTTTTAAGCTAATATTATATAGCTTAATTAGCTAATCTAGTAGAGTCTAGTGCTTTTTCTTCTTTACTATAGAGTGTATTATAAAACTTTTATATAATAGTATAGACGCTATTACTAAGTGCACTTTTAAATAGCACTTTATAGTTAGTAGAATAACCTTTCTAAAAGCTACCTTATTTATAATATAAAAAGATAGTGCTAACCTCTTTATCTCTAGATATAAAGTCCTATTTATATTAGTATATAGTGTAATAAAAGGCTACAATTACTAGGTACCTTAGTAAGAGCCTTCTACTTATTGCGCTTAAAATTTACTAGTATCTATAGACTACTACTTAGGAGGCCTTCTAGGATATTAGGAGACTTTTCTTTAATAAACACTATAGTATAGGGTGTAATAATAGTATATAATAACTATAGTTAATATTATAAAGATTATAAAAATATTATTATTATTATAAAAAGTAGCTATAGAAGCCTATGCGCATAAGTAAGGCGCTAATAATACTAGCGTGTTTTTTTTACTAACTTTGCCGCTTACTTAGCTACTCTACCTTACTACTTTCCTGGCTACGTTTTTAATACTCTATAGCCTTAACTACTATATAACCTTAATTTTTAAGATAATAGCACGCACTAGGCTAGCTAGATACTCTAAACTAGTTACTAGCAAATCTTAAGCAAAAAGAAAGAAGCTATAATAGTACTTACTAGCCTCTCTACTAAGCACGCCCTATTACCTTTCTTTTATATTCTATTTCCCCTATTTACGTCTTTTATCTTTCTAAAGACGCCTTTTCTAGTTAGTGTTAGCGTGGTAGTTAGCGTAGGCCTGTGCCCTACGCTGCCCTCTATATAAGAAAGGGCCTCCTATGTCCCTTTCTTATCTACTGTCTTAGAATAGTCTTAATTTAGTTATTTCTTTTAACTATACTAGCTATCTCTAAGAGGTTTGCCCTATAAGACTATGTACCGCCCTTATATTATTCTAAGACTAACCCTTTTTATTTAGCTGTAAATAGCGATATAATATCTACTCCTTTTATAAGACGCTACCTGCGGATAGTTAAATTAGTAGAAGTTTTAGCTTACTAGATTAGGCTAGAAGTGTATTAGTTACTTTAGTGCTAGGCCGCTGTTATACTACGCTAAGCTTACTAGGTTAGGCTAGAGATTTATTAGTTGCTTTAGTGCTAGGTAGCTATTACACTGCGCTAAGCTTACTAGGTTAGGCTAGAAGTTTTAGGTAGTTGTTACACTACGCTAAGGTGAGTTAGGCTATTACTTACTAGATTAGGCTAGAAGTTTGTTAGTTACTTTAGTGCTAGGTAGTTATTATACTGCGTTAAGGTTTATTAAGAGAGGCTACTTCTAAGTTTCTTCTTTACTTATTATATAAGGGTAGGAAATCTAGTTAGTTACCCCTATAAGAGACTAGTTTAATAAATTATGCCACTATAGTCTATTAAGAGAAATTGCTCTAAGTTATAGAAGTAGTAGTACTACTTTACGATAGTGGGATTAAGACACTACTAAGGCCTATTTAGAAAGGCTAGAATTCTAAGTTTACTAGCTACTAGTTATAGTATAAGTAGTAGAAAGCTTTATTAGTTACCTCTATAAGACTTTATACTCTAGTTTAATAGGTTGCACCTAAATCTAATAAAAGAGATCCCTCTAGTCTATTAAGAGGCTGCCCTAAATATCCCTAAATAACAATAAATAATAATAAATAATAACTATATTACTTCTAAAGACTAATTTGCCCATAATACCTAACTAGCGTTATACTATAAGGGCCAAAGGCACTAAGCTAAAGAAGTTAGAATTAGACTTTAGAGGCGCTATAGCGCTATTTATAAAGATTTTATATACATAATACTTTTACCCTCTTTATAAGGCGCCCTACCTTACTTACTAAGCGCGCTATCTTGCACTTATAAGATACCTAGATCTACTAAATCTAGGTATCCTACTACACCTAACTATTAACCTCTTAGGCAATTCTTCTTATTTTTCTTTACTTTCTTTATAATAAACGCCTCTTATAAACTACTTAGCCACTTAAAAAACCTAGACACTAGGTTGCCCTAGCGCTAACCTTACTAAGTGACTCTATCTAGTCTACCCTAATCTTTTGCTACTCTACCTTACTAAGTAGCCTTATACACTCTACCCTAATTGTTTACTACCTTAGACCTTAGTTAAGCTTATATTTAAACTAGAGTAGCACTAGTTATAGGAACCTACTCTTTTTCCCGCAACTACTCTAGCCCTTACTTATTACCTATTAAGTATTTAGCTAGGCAACTAATTACTAGACTATTAATATTACGTAGCTACCTTTTAGGTTAGTTTATTAATAAATTATAGTTAAACGTCTCTATTATAACCTTACTCTCTACCTTAAACTTACTAGTAGTTAGCCTTTAAATCTAATAACTCTATACTATTATCTTCTAAAGGTCCTAAAATTAACACATATTAGGCGACCCTAACTACTCTTTCTAATAATAGAGATTCTAAAGTAGAGCCTAAGCCTAATTACTTTAGCTAACTGCTCCCTGCTACCTATTCCTAGCTGTCGCTAGAATGGCTAGATAAGCTAGATAATACCTAATCTAGTAAAAACTATAGTAATTACACTAGAGAAGAGGCGCTTAATAAGAATAATCTTTGTAAACTTAGTATTACTTACTATAATAATAGTCTAGAAGATTATATACCGCCTATTATAGTAGCAGATTAAAAGATAAAAAGCCTACCTATTATAATAATAATCCTAAATTTACTAACCTAATTAATCCTAAGTCTAACTTCCTATAGGAAGAATGCTTAGGTAATAAATTAGATAGTAAACTGCCTAATAAAGTCTTCTAAAACGCTAATAATTAGGAGCTGCCCCCTAACTATTAGTCCTTACTCTAATCTACTAGTTATCTAACTTATTCTACCCCTAGGGGCAGCCTAAGCTACTAAAATAGATAGCCTAGTTTACTACTAGTTAAGTAGCTTTCTAGCTAGCCTACTACGCGCAGGCACCTATTACTTTTAGTACTCTTACCTCTAGCTATTCCTTTTTTAGCTAGCTTACTACTAATTTAGTAGCTACCTAGCTATTACGCGTACGCGGGGCACCTATAGCTTTTAGCACTCCTACTTCTAGACGTCCCGAATACTACTAGTAGCCTCTATAGCTTTAAAAGCTGCCCTGCCCTAATTAAAAACTATATAGTTAGGTTAGCACGTTTTTTAACACTTTTCTATAGTACTAGAGAATATTATATAATATAATTACGCCTATACGCAATAAACTAACTAGAAAATTTTTAGCTAACTATGTTTTTATATATAGTGTTAGAGCTAAAAATACGATCTATTAGTAAAACGCCAAACACTAAGATATAGTTTCTAACCTAGCACTAATTTACCTCTAACTACTTTTCTTAATATCTCTACTAAATAGCAACTAAATTAAAAACTAAGGTTACTATTAGAACTATAGGGGCCTATTGCCTCTATTGTAACCCTCTTTAGCCCTAAAATAGTGCTGGTTACGTTAAAAATTCGCCAAAACATCCTATTTTTATATACTTTTTTTCCTATTTTTAGACCTTAAAAGGGGGGTTATATAATAGTACTTACTAGTCTTTCTACTAAGCACGCCCTATTACCTCTCTTTTACACTCTATTTTCTCTATTTATGCCTTTTACCTTTCTAAAAGCGCCTTTCCTAGTTAGTGTTAGCGTGGTAGTTAGCGTGGGCCTATGCTCTACGCCGCCCTCTATATAAGAAAGGGCCCCCCACATTTCTTTCTTATCCACTATCTTAGAATAGTCTTAATTTAGTTATCTCTTTTAACTATACTAGCTATTCCTAAGAGGTTTGCTCTATAAGGCCGTGTACCACCTTTATAGAAGCTACTAGCTACTAAGGCTACGCGAAAGGCGCCTTATAAATTACTACCTACTACACTAAAGAGAAAGCACTACTAAAAGCTAGGTAGTATATTATATATATATTCTAACAATATATAGCTATTACGCTTAGAAAAATTAAAAAGTACTAAAAGAATATTAAGCCCCTTATTAGGAAAATGCTATATTCTGCTGCCTTATTAAGGAAATAGCGTAAGAGATAATAATAAGAAAAATCTGCGCTTTTAGTCTACTGCGCTAGCTACTATTTAAGAGGTAATAGAGGCTTTTTTAGTTAGAATATTTAAAGGTATTTCTTTATACTACTCTACTTCTACTATAAAATAAATACTAACACCTCTAGATACTAATATTAACGCTATTTATATAAAAGAGATTACTATATAGGCTAAGAATATATAGCTAGTAAATAGGTACTATAAGAAGTATATAGATACTAGGTAAATAGTAAGGCACTTAGTTAGGTTTAGAATAGCTAGGCGCTTAGTTAGATTTAATATATGTGTTTAACACTAAAGCTATAGTTTTACTAAAATAAGTAAACGTAATAATTACTACTACTATAATAATAAGGGCATTTTTTATAGTAATTAACTATAAAAATTATATATAGCTAATAAAAAAATATAATTAGTTAGACCTAATACAATCTAGTCTGTGTAACTCTAACCTAACCTATAGCCTATGCAACCCTAACCTAACCTATACCTATTACTAGCGTAAAATCTATAGGTAGAAGTTAGGTTAGGGTTAGAGTCTTATATAAGGAAACCTAACCCTAATCTAACCTATGCCTATTTGCTAGCCTACTTTGTATACTATGTGTATAGTAAATTATAATTATACTACTACTAAATTATAAGTGTAATAACTAAACTATAGTTAAGTATTCTATTACTTATACTACTTCTATAGTTCTCCTCTAGAGTTAATCTATAATATTACGTAATTTTAGGCCGGCTATTTAACTAACTACTATATTACGTAATTAATAATTTCTTTAACAATATTTTTTACTATAATAATAATAATAATTATAATAGTAACTAACCTAATTATTTTATTAACTCTCTCCTATAGTAAATCTCCTCTTGCAACTAGCGAGCTATATTCTACCCCCCTAGAATCTTGCCGCCGCCTATCTTTCTTATGCTTCCACTACTACTGCTTACTCTTGCCCTTATCGCTTAGTCGTAGTCCCCTACCTTAATAGCACCCTAGATAATTGCTACTATATCTATAAGCTTTTTACGCTATAGCTACGCTTTTAACCTTCTATAGTCCCTAACAAACTACTACTTATTATCTAGTAGCTACCCTATACCTTTACTTTACTAGTTCTTATCTTTAAGCTTTTTTAGTAATATTTCTACTTTGTTTTATTATTATAGTATAAACGCCTAACCTAACCCTTTATCTAGATACTAAAGGAGTGCTTTGCACTCTAGAATCTAGAGTTATAAAACTAGCTAATAGGGCCTAAATAGCTAGTGCTAGGTGTTATTAAAGATATTAAGATTAAAGAGGCCCCTTTAATAACTCTGCTTGCTATATAAGATTACTAAAACTCTAGGGATTATTCTTAACTTTGCCTAGCTAATTCTCTAGTACTCTTAGAACTCCACTATAGCTATGGTGCCCTATATAGAAGAAGTAGTATAGTTAGGCTACTAGAATATTATTATGTTACTAGATGTAATAGATAAAGAGCTAGATTTTTTAAAAAATAGTAGTAGTAGTTATATATTAAAGATAAAGATTTAGTATACTAGGTAGTACTAATATTATAAGAGTAAGTAGACTTTATATACTATATATATAGTAAACTATAGTTACGCTACTACTAGATTATAAACGCAATAACTAAACTATAGTTAAGCGTTCTATTATCTACACTACTTCTATAGTTGCGACTCTATAGTTTACTACGACTCTCTAATAGTCTACTAGTTAAGAAATAATATATAAACTTAGTTATGCTAGATAGTAGACTATCTATTAACTACTATTAATAATGCTACTATAAAGAAAGTTAATAATAAAATTATTATTATTATATATATATTTTATTACTACTACTATGTGCTAGGTACTAGGTTTTAGTATCTTCTATTTTACTCATCTTTATATATAGTATAGACTTAACATTAGTTAGAATCTCTACATAATAAAGATATTTAATACTACTTCTATAGTTATAACTTTATAATTTACTATAGCTTTCTAATAGTTTACTAGTTAATAGATAATATATAATTTGGTTTAGTTAGCTTACTAAATACCTTTTTTAATTTTTTTTTTAGTTTAAGATTAAAGTAGGTTAAGATAGAAGGTTATTATATACTACTATATGCAGCACCTAATTCTAATTAAAGACTAACCTTAAATATCTAGGAATATAATAATAGTTTAAAACTTACTTGCACCCCCTAATACCTATAAGCTTCTAGTTCTAATATAAGATTTACTTATAGTATATATAGCACACCTAGTTTATTACTACTACTATTATTAGTTATCTACGCTTATACGCTGCTTACGCAGCGTACTTGCTTAGATCAGCTAACGTAATTGCTAGGAGAATCTTGCAGATCTATATAACACTTATATTACACTAGAGATTATTAATAAATACCTTATTTTCTACTTTTTGCCTCTCTTTTTAGATTCTATTACTATTAAGAAGTAATTTTATCTACTAAAGTAGAAATAGTCTTTTTTGTTTTTATAAACTAGATAAGCTGCTAATCTAGCTAGTATATAAGAATTGCCTTATAGATAGTTAGGTATACTTAGCTTCTATAGATAATTATTTTATAGATAGAATAGAACTTTAATATTATTACCTTAGTAGTAGTAATACGAATCTTTAGTGTGTACTTTTTAGCGATAGCGAGTACTTCTTTAGAAACAATATTAATTTCTAGACAGATAGTAGAGTGTAGAGGTATATATAGAAAGATAGTAGGAGATTTATTAAGAATAATCTTAATATAGTAATAGAGTAATAAATATATATCTAGTATATATTACCTTTATTCTACTTATAAGTAAAGTAGTATATACCTATTAATATATTAACTTATATTATTTACGATAAATTAGATAGTAGTAGTTATAACTTAGAATGGTAGAGAAAGAATAACTAACTATGGCGTAGTTGCGCTAAAGTTTTATCCTTTCCCTACTAAAGTTCTTAGTAGCCTCTTTATAAAAACTTTGCATATAGGAGCTATGCGCGCTAAGACTACTAAGCTTGCTTAGTAGTTTAAACGCGCTTTTTTATAATTACTACCTTTTTTACGCTCTTTTTAATTACTAAGCAGAGGGCTCTACTTTTTTTATTATGTTATTTAAGATAAAAGCCTTTGTCGTGCTAGCTCTAGGTAGTTAATATAACGCCACACATAACTTAGTTATACTAAATAGTAAAGTATTTATTAACTACTATTAATAATACTACTATAAATAAAGTTAATAATAAAATTATTACTATTTTATATATATGTTATTACTACTACTATATATTAAGTACTAGGTTTTAGTGCCTTTTATTTTACTTCTCTCTATATATAGTATAGACTTAACCTTAGTTAGAATCTCTATATAATAAAGATCTTTAATAATAATAAAAGTAAGGTTTTTTACTTAGTAAATAATTTTATTTACTAAGTAAAAAACCTTACTTTTATTAAGAGTATAAAAAGATAATTAGGCATAAAAATATATTACTTATTATATACTCTTTTTAATTACTAAGTAAGAGACTCTACTTTTTTATTATATGTAAGACTGCCGCATGGCTGTATGGTCGGTCCTTAGTCACATAACTTCGGCCGGAATAACCTTATGCCTAGCCTCACCCATACACCTTTAGGCCCTCAGTCCTCCATAGTAATAAGACACCTCTATTCTAATAGTCAACCTATATATTACTATAAATTACTATAATCGCCACTATCTTACAGTTATGAGCCCAGCACAACGCTTATTGCGCACCCTCTAAAACTCCTTACTAATTAGTCCTGCTGCCACATTATCGCTCGCATAGACCAGAGCAGAGTTTTTATAATAAACAATAAGAAAAGTTATTACAAAACCACTATTACAGTTACTATAAATCACTATAAAAACACTATAAGACTCTAAATTACAATAAAAAGCCCACACTAGTGGCTAAACACGCGAAAAGTTATCGCAAACGCGTTACGATGGCAACGCCAAAGAACAAGAAAGTTATACTAAAAGGGGATAAAACAACTTTAAACTATAGTACATAGTTTTTAAACGTTCTACGCGCACACTACGCGTCTTAAAATATGTTAACCTAGAGGCTATAAACCTTGCGGTGCTAGAAGACGTTAAATCTAACCCTAATAAAAACCTCAATACTGCAGTGTAGAAAGAGAAATACAAGCGCAAATAAAAACGTAAGAAATTGCTAAGCAAGCTTAAAAGCCATATTACGAGTATAGTAAGGGACAATATACTAATTTCTATACCTGCCAACTACACTATCGCAGAACAAATTGGGTTCCTTTATAAGAACTACTTAAAACTAATAGTTATAAAATAAGAAGAAGCAGACTATTAATACAACAAGGCGAAGAAGTAAGAAGTACACGCCTAGTCGCTAGTTAATTAAGGACTAGATGAATAACTTCTAAATTTATCTCAACAAGGCCATTAAACTAAAGGTTCCAGCTGTCTAGGGTTTCGCTCCCTAGCTTAATCTTCTTAAGGTCTTTCACGCTATTAATTTAGGGTTTGCAGTAATAATAAATAAGAAAGTCTATAAGGCCTGTTTAGCATATGTTAACGCAGAACTTAACCTACCAGCTTTAACAGTCTACACTATACTAGCTATTATTAATCGCGTAGGCGTTATTATTACACCAGAACAACTTATTATAGTCCCTACACTACCACTAAGTATACCTAAACAAGGTATCTATCGCGGCGCTTATTTAACACTACCAAACAACGCTATACCTACATAGCTTAAATAAGGGCAACATACAAGACACCGCCTATGCCGCGCTTAATAGAGCATAGTCTCCTTACTATATAGATATAAGAAATTAAAGCTATAGCTTAATGCCTTTAAACAACATAGAAGGGCTTTAGAATAATAGAAAGCGCACTAACACTAAGATCGCTAGTGGTTTACAAAGAAAGCCTTATCCTTATGGTAAGGGCGACGCCCACCTAGGTAACCCACGATAGGAAGCTTGTCTATACATCTACACCTAGCTGCAAAAAACTAGGTTCAAAATTAACCTAGCTTACGTTAAAGCTATTCGAAAATATAGTAAGGTTACTAGACAGGCTAAGCTACTTAATAAAATACAAATAAGAGAAAAGGCAAAGCGAGATTGCGTTACACCTATAGGTTATATAGACGCTAGCAACTAAGCCTCTAATAGAGAATACAAACAGGCACACGTGACAAAATACCTTGCAATAAGCAATAAGCGACGTCCGACCTTAGTACTCTATCACTCTTAAATCCTTAATTGTAGTTTAGATATACACGTCTGTAATAAGCCTAATAAGTTTATATAGATTTGTCCTGCGATACTAGGCGAAAGGATTAGTTATAGAGAAGACTTAGCAGAAATCGCCGCATAGGGTAAATGCGACATCGAAATCCAGACATAAGGTGGACCTACAAGGACTATACTAAGGAACGTTGCCTTTATATCTAGGTTTTTTATCACCTTACTAGTGTCGCTCTTAAGGCTTAGAGGAAAAGATATCTACTTTAACTTAGGGCGTGAATGCCTATACACAAAGGATAGCACTAAGAATGCTATCTAGGCAATAGTTAAGCCTATAGGCGGCCACTATATTCTAGTGAACTAACTGTCTCCCCTAGCACCACTAAAGGACAACACTAACAGACCTTTCCTAGCGCTTGCTAACAAAAGAAGCTACAAGAAACCCTCTATAGCACTACTACCTAACCGCATGTTATCTAGTCTTCACGCACACGTCTTAATAGGCCATACTAGAGCTAAGTTAATAGAGAGAAACTAAGTTACAACATTGCTAGCATAGCTTTACTTACATCTCCTCCCCCTAGTATATAAGAATACGAATAATGCAGAGTTAATAAGGCTTTACAGATTATCTTATAGAGATCTAATAGAGAGCACTAACCTACGCGTGCATTTGAAGCTATTACTATTAATATTATCGCACTTAATGCTAAATCTCTTGCAGGCAACTAGTACATTTTCTATATAGTTACTATCTTGTCTCTAAGACGCATATAGTGTATGGCATACCTAATCGATCTATAGATGTCCTAGATAGAGTCTTTAAACTTATAGACAGACATATTAAACGCCGCTATAACGCTAGCCTAGTATTTATACTAATAGATAGAGAGAGAGCTTATAAGTTTTAAAATAACCTTAGTATAGTTAAGCACTGCAAATAACAAGGCATTACTATACAGCTCTAGTCCCCTAACACTACAGAACAATTAGGCTATACAGAATAGTTAGGAAAGATGCTAATTACTGTGTCTTAATCACTTAGGACTACGTCTAACCTTCTACTTTACCTGTGCGAAGAGATGTACGTCTATGCGGCATATCTACTTAATTAGACTCCTATTAAATTATTAAACTAGACTACATTGTTTAAGGCTGCACACAGCAAAACCCCCCTCTATCGCTTATTTACGCATCTACAAATGTAGAGCATACTACCTTCGCAAGAAGATTCCCCAAACAGACAAGCTTTCCCTAAGAGCGCTTATTAGTTACTTAGTAGGCGTAGACTTACGCAATATCTACCGTATATAGGTGCCAAAAGCTATATCCTACGGACACAGAGGCAAGGTCATTCGAACAAGGGATATTACCTTTAATAAAGAACTATTCTTTAGGTCCACCACTAATAAAGAGAGCCTACTTAGCATTTAGTTAGATTAAGCTATTAACAATATTAAGGTTAAAGAATTAGAAAGTGAGCAGGAAGATTCTAATAAGGAAGTACATAAAGACGCTAAGCTGTCTATCCTTCCCACTAAAACCCTACTCGCAGGCGAGAAATTAGGCCAAGCTTATAATATACACTATAGCAGAGATGCATACCCTTTACTAGTTTCTATAGTTAATTGGACCTCCGCGCCGCCAACGTTAGTACTAGCTACACCGCCGACGCCCCTCTTAGTCCTCTACATCCCCTATACCTACATTAATGGGACCTCCTGCGCAAAGAAAGTGATATAGGACCAATACCTATCTCTAAACTACTAATATGTTGCCTAAACGCACACGAAATTCTACTGCTAACACTATCTAGACTTATTAGAACACGTTTGCGTTAGCCTTACTACTAGACAAAGTGCCCTAATTAATTGCACTATTACGGCGAGTCCACAAAGACCAGCTTCTGCCCCTGCCTTAATTTTAGAATAATGTCCTAAAACTCCCTATGTAGTTTAGAGAAGGCTTCATGGCAGCTGCAAAGAAGGAGCTAAATACTATCGCTAGAAAGGAGACATATACTAAGATTCCGCTCTTAGAGCTTCCTCTAAACACTAAAGTCTTGCCACTTATATAGGTCTTTATATACAAATTTAATTAAGGCTATCTAGCCAAGTTTAAAGCAAGAATTGTTGTAAGAGGAGACTTGCAGACTGTTATAGGTAACACCTATGCTGCTACTCTTACTATACGAATATTCCGCGCTCTTATACCAATTGCCGCCTACTTTAATATAGATATATACATTAATACAACACTATTAATGCTTTTACTAACGCTAAACTCCCCGAACCTGTTTACACCTTTTAACTAAAAGGTTTCTATAACGGCGGGCACTACTGGCAACTTTATCGCGCCCTTTATAGCCTTAAGACGTTACTACTACTCTGGTACGAAGACTTTACAACTACACTTAAGAGCTTTAGTCTATTACTAGTACTTAACGCACTCTGTCTATAGAGAGACGACCGCATTATTATCTTCTTTTACGTGGATAACATTATTACTATAGCCCTTCTAGGTTATTTATCCTTTCTTAACGCCTTTAAACGCAAGCTTGTTAAATAGTATAAAATTACTAACTTGCAAGACTAAGAGAACTCTACTTTCTGTAGTATTACTACACACAAAGACCGCGACAATAGTTATCTTTAGTTGTTATAATGTAACTACATCTAGAAAATCTACGCCAAATACCTAGCACCTTAAAAGTTGTCCTAGACTAAGGCACCTGCTTTACCTCTACCTTTCAAGGAGCTTGTACCATTAATAGAGTCTAAGAATAAGGACGCATCTTATTATTACTCCTAGATAGTTAGATCTATTAGCTACGCCGCTAGTGCTACACGTCTAAATATCGCTAAAGCTTATTTAAAATTGGCTAAAATTCCTTACTAACCCTAGCCCTAAACACTTATTAGCTGCATATTAGTGCCTTGCATACCTATATTACTCCTAGGATCTAGCACTACACTACTCTATAGACTACACTACTCCGCATCTCTATTACACAAAGATACTAAAGAGACCGACTTTTATAGCGCAACTAACGCGTCTTATGCTAATTATAAGGCAACCCGCAAGTCCTTATAAGGCTACATCTTCTTCCTATTTGGCGGTCCAATTAACTAGAAAACAATACTCTAACGCTGCGTTATTAAGTTAACTACTAAAGCCGAACTCATCTCACTCTCTATAGAGTACACTAAGTACTACTAGTGGTCTAGGATCTTTAATAATCTCTACTTAGACTTTAAGGAACAACCCTCTATGTACTGTGTGACAACAAATAGACAATTCGTCTACTAGTTATAGAGTCCCCTTAGCTAAAGACAACCCTTCAACACGTGGATATACACTACTATTAGTTACGGGAATAGGCACTATAAGAAACTATTACTCCCACTTATATTAAAACTAACTCTTAGCCCACAGACGGCCTTATAAAAAACTTCTACCTAAATAGAAGTATTAGAAATAGTTAAAGCTTTTATAACTTAAGCCTATTTAAAAGCAGATTATAGGTAAATAAGTAAAGTCTTTAAGCTCTTCCATCTCTGCGATCTTATAGTAGAACATTAGCGGTTTAGGTGACCTATAAATCTCACCTCATCCCTGCGCCCACCAGTCTCCAGAATCACTGTGTTTTACTATGTTAATAAGGCCTATAGCTACGCGCTCCTCTAGTCTAACGCTTCTCCATCTCTATATTTTAATAAGGCACATAGCCACGCGCCCCTCTAGTCTAATATTACCCCTAAGCACACTACTCTATTCTAGCACTCTACTTTCCCTATATATTTTATAGTAATAAGACCTTGCACGTGTTATATTACAGCTCTAGTAAAAAGAATCTTAACATCTAATATAGAGCACTATCTATTAAGAAGTTAATAATAGCTAATAACTGTCTACACCTAGGTAGATTAGCTACCTATTCTATAGATTAGTTCCCTTAGTATATACACACCTAAGGCACAAGTCTAGGTATTAGCAAGGAGTTCTATCTCCTTGTTCTAGCGCAGCTATATAGAGTAGTTCCGCCCACTTACACTAGAGTTAATTACACTAGTTAATTAAGACAGCTTATATTAATAACGAACACGGGCAGACCTTAGCACTAGGACCTACCTTTCTTATTTTAAGACTAGATTCTCCTATAAGGTACGCCCTTACTTGCTGGCCTAGCTATATAGAACAATTATAATTGTTTACGCTAGTACCTAGGCAGACTGCTTTCTTATAGTGATTTTATATTAAAACAGACCTAATCTACTATTATAGGCTATATGCTAAGGACACTTAGACGCTAACCCACACACAAACGGCTCAGGTGACCTATTAGTCTCACCCTATCCTGGCGGTTTAAGTGACCAATAAATCTCACCCTATCCTTGCACTCACAGTCCATAAAATCACTGTGTTTCACACTATTAATAAGGCATATAGCCACGCGCCCCTCTAGTCTAACACCTTTTAGCTCACTTACACTATTGTCACAGTGTTTTAGAGTAACTTTTACAGTAAGCAGCCTACATAAGAACCTACTAACAGCTCCTTTTTCTTCCCTTTACTAAGGTTAGGAGTTGTTTGTTACCTATTGCGCTATTTTAACCTAGTATCTCTTAGATTACCACTATTAGCAATCTAAAGGAGGTGTGTAAGACTGCCGCATGGCTGTATGGTCGGTCCTTAGTCACATGACTTCGACCGGAATAACCTTATGCCTAGCCTCACCCGTACACCTTTAGGCCCTCGGTCCTCCATAGTAATAAGATACCTCTATTCTAATAGTCAACCCATATCACTATAAATTACTGTGATCGCCACTATCTTACATTATATTATTTAACATAAATGTCCGAACACCGTATAGGCAAGGGCACCTAAGGGGGTTAAGATTTTAATATTGTCACATAATAGCATTATATAGAAATTATATAATGCCTATGCGCTATAGCCTATATGCTATAAAATCTTCTTCTTTCTATTTGCACTCTTTTTAAAGACAAGCAATTAATAATAAGCTAGTTCTATTATATTATTTCTTTTCCTTATATAATTATCCTATACACCCTTTACACTTACTAGTATAGAGTATTAGATATTAATATTTATATAGCTAGATATAGAGCCTATTTAACACTAATTATTAGTTAACTAATTTTTAACTATAAATTAGTAAGAGTAAATACAAATTATATAAGTTATTATTAGCTATATAATTTTTTTATTATACCCTATTCTGTATATATATAAGAAGAGTAGATTAAACCTTTATAAAGATAGTAAGTATCTATTACTATTATATAAAATAAAAAGGAAGCGATTGTATAAGATATATAAAATCTATTCGTATTTATAGGGATAGTAGATTAATTTTTTTATTAAGTTAGTAAATAGATATACTACTATATAAAAATTTAAAAAGAGATAGTGCACTAAGTATACTACTAGTAACTATATAACTATATAGTTAGATAATAATACTCTAATAAAGCGTAACCCTTTATATAACTAATCTATTAAATAAACTAGTTATATAATAACTACTCCTTCTTACCTAGGGTTAATTTATAATATTACGTAATTCTAGACTAGCTATTTAACTAACTACTATGTTATATAATTAATATAATTTCTTTAATAATATTATTTACTATAATAATAACAATAATAATTATAATAGTAACTAACCTAACTATTTTTATTACTCTTCTATAGTAGATCTTTCCTTATAACTAGCAAGCTATATACCGCCCCCTAGGACCTTGCCGCTGCCTATGTCCTTTATACTTCCCCTACTACTACTTACCTTTATTCTTATTACGCTATTATTTTTACTTTTTATTATCTTTATGCGCCTATAAAATTTTAACTACTACTAAGAGCTTCTTCTACTATAGCTACGCGCGCGCGGTCTAGCAATATATAAGGAATACTCTCTTTTTCTTTAATAGTTACCTACTACTATATTTTATTCTATTCTCTAGCCTTACTAATATTATTATAGTAAGTACCTATTATTATTATATAAATATTACTACATTATTGCTTAGGCCTCTATATATAAAGAAATAGCCTTATACTTTAAAATTTAGAGTTGCGTAAAGAGATAGTATATAGCCTAAATAAATTATTAGCTATGACTTCTAAAATAGTGTATTTAATTTAGGCCTTTAGCAGGCCTACTTTAACTATATTTTATAGTAGGTAGGCTAGATAGCTAAATATTACCTAGCTAGTTATCTATACTAGTTTTAAATTCTCTAGCAGCTATCTAACTATAGGTATTAGATAACTTAATTTTAGGATGCTAGAAAGCTAGCTTACTATATATATTAAAAAGTTAATTTTAAAAGACTTAGTATTATATATATTAAAGGGGAAGAATTTTTAGACGTTATAAATATTGTAAGAGTAGACAGACTTATATAATATAAATATAACAAACTATAGTTGTAACTTCGCGCTCTACTATAGCTTTCTAATAGTCTACTAGTTAAGAGATAATATAATAACTTAGTTATACTAAATAGTAGACTATCTATTAACTACTATTAATAATGCTATTGTGTAGAATACTAATAATAAAATTATTATTATTTTATGTATATTTTGTTACTACTATATGCTAGGTACTAGGTTATAGTACCTTCTATTCTACTCCTCTCTATATATAGTGCGGACTTAACCTTGGTTAGAATCTTCACACAACAAAGATCTTTAATAATAACTACTCCTACTACTACTTTGTATAAAGTCTCTACTTTTACTATCTTTACTTTATAAAATAATACTAATATACCTAATTATACTAGACTATATAATAAGTATACTAAAGAAATAGGATTATTAAAGACAATACTATATAAGAGAATAAGACCTAAGTACTAGAAGAATAAAATTAATTTAGTAGATAATCTCTCTTTATTAGAAATATAATTATACGTAGTATATACTATTACTAGTTATTATATATTATACTAGAAAGGGATAGCTTTTTTTAGAATTTTCTAGAAAGACTTTAAAGGATAGGAAGAATATTATTTTTTAAAGTTTAACTATTCGTTTAGAAGAGAGCTTATTGCAGTTCTAGAAGATAAGGGTATTATACTAAGAATATATACTAGAGCTGTAAGTGCTAGTAAACTATATAAAGTAGCCTAAGGCAATATAGATATTACTTATATATTACTACCTTTGCTAGCTTACTTAACTTCTTATACGCAAATACTAAGGCTAATCTTAAAGATATCTAAGCTAGTTAGGCTGTTATATAAACTTAAATAGAGTAAGCTGCTGCCACTATAGGTATCTATATAGCTATAGGTCTTTGTAGATATCTTAAGAGAACGTTTATATAAGTACTAAGGACAATTATATTTATATAAATAACTAAATAAACTACTACTTTTCATATATAGTACCTAACTACTATTTTATCTACTTGCTTATAATTATTAAACACTATATAGAATAGAGCTACTACTAGTTAAATATAAATTATAAGCACTATACAGTAGGGTGACACAAAGAAAGCGCCTAGTAAAAAGATACCTTTTTAAAAGTTATATAACTAAGCGAGTTTTAATACTATGTAAATAAAAAGTATACGGTTTTAAAGAGAAAACAGAGGGGAGTAAGATTGGGTACTAGTTACGTGCTTACTAAGCAGGGTCTTTAAGGTATCTATCTCTAAACTTAGTGTTTCTATAAAGTCAATTTTTAAGGCGTTATGACTTTTTTATTTAGTATGCTACTAGGCTAATGTTTTACTAGCTATTCTAGGCCTAGTGTAGATTACGTAAGCAAAATTCGGAGTACTATATAACTTAATTAAGAAATTATTTAAGGTTAAAAAATTACGTGATGTTAAAAGCTAATTAAATCACGTGATTTACTACTAAGATTATAGTATAATATAATATCTTTTGTCTAGTACATTTTCTCTTTTGTATTTCCTCGAATGGAGCCAAAATTGTCAAAACTCGAAAGTCAAGTTTCTTTACTTAAAAAAGCAAATACTTCTAATTCTACTATTGCTACTACCCTTAATAAGCCTCTACAATCTATTAAGACTGCTGTTAGACGTATTGATAAGAAAAATAAGGGAGATAACTTATTAAAAGGGGTAAAACAAGGGAGAGTAACTAAGGTTACTTCTAGGAAGAAAAGAGTTATTAATAGGGATTTAACTAAAAGCCCTAAGAAGACAAATAAGAGGCTACTAGAAGAGAATAGTTTTGGCTTTACTAAGAGGACGTTACAGAGAGTTTTAAAAGGAGAAGACTATTCTTTTAACGTCTCTAAGAAAAAGGCCTATGTAACTAAAGAAAGAGCGAAAAGAAGAGAATTCTGGGCTAAAGAGATAGTTAAGGAGCTAGAAAATATTAACTTTGCTAAAGTTATATTTTCTGACGAGTCTACTATCCAAAGGGGGCATGGCAATAGGCAAGAATATATAAGAAAAAGGGGAAAATCGAAAATTGGGCCTGAACAGCGCAAAAACCGAACAACTAGTAAGTTATTAATTTTTTTTAAATTCTAGAATTATAGAGCCCTTTTGTCTCTATAATTGGGCTGTTTTACTTTTTTTATATCTTTTTTTTGAGCTAGTACTAATTCACTGAAAGCGCGAGATATTTCTATCTCAGTCTGGGGCTGTATTTGGATAGGAGGACGTTCTAAACTAGTGTTTTTAAGGGACCCTATTAAAACTAGGACCTTGAATAACACTAGATATATACAGAAGTGTTTAAATCCTGTCTTAAAGCCTCTTTTAAAAAGAGGTAAGTAAAGTACCCCTTTTTCTTCTTTTTTTCTTTTTTCTTTTAGTATATATAATATATATATACATTATATTTTTTTATAATCTTATTCTTTATACTAATTCTAACTAGGCTGGAAATTTCAACAGGATAATTCGAAGATCCACGGAACTCCACAGGTGAAAAGGTGGTTTTCTAGGAATAAAGTCTTTGTTTTTGGGCATCCACCCTATTCACCAGACTTAAATCCTATAGAAAACGTTTGGAGTCTATTAAAAGATAGGCTAGGGAAAATAAATAGGGCTTCTTTAGGCTTTGGCACTAGTAAATTTAGTGTAGAAGCCTTTAAAAGAGCTATACAAGAGGAGTGGGATTTAATTCCACAGGAGGCTATAGATCATTGTATACTATCTTTTCCTAAGCGTTATAATGACGTTATAGAGGCTACAGGATGGTATACTAAGTACTAGTTATATATATTATTTACTAGTTCTATCTAATTGTTTATTTTTAATTAACTTTTATCTTTTTCCTTATAATTATTATTTCTATGAATAAACCTATAATAGAAATTAAGTTATACCGTCCTTATAGACTAAACTATAATATATATAAGTTATAGAATTTTATCTACGTAGAAAATAAAAGTTATATAGGGTCAAAGTTTTAAGAAAAAATTCCCGTAACTTTTCTAAGATACCTCTAGTTAGCGCTGATTACTAATCTCTCACTAACCTTTTATACTAAATCTCCTAAACCTTCTCCTTAAAACGGTATACTTTTTATTTACATAGTATTTAAAACTCACCTAGTTATAACTTTTAAAAAGGTATCTTTTTACTAGGCGCTTTTTTTGTGTCACCCTACTGTAGGTTTATACTACTTATAAGTTATATACTAGGAACTTACACACTATAGGTATACTAACACACTCTATTTCTATATTAAAGTTAATCTTAAGACTTCTACTATATATCTTTATTTCCCTATTTCCTACTATCTTCTTAGGCCCTAATACTAAAGTTGCTGTTAACGCTACCTAAAAGTACACTTTAATTTATCTATCTAAAAATACTAGGTCTACACTAGAGTACCACTTTATTTACAAAATTATTAATAAGAAGTAGGTATACCTTACCCTATATAAGGTAGTTCTAGTATACTAGTTAGGCTAGTAATAGATTAGTAACTATAGGCGCAGTAATAAATATAGAGAATTTCTACTACACTTATAATATCTTATATTGCTATATATTAAGAAGAAGATAAATAAAGGCAGAATTAAAGATTGTAAAGAAAAGATAAAGGTGTTTATTAATAAGTTACTAGAGGAGAAGAGCGTTGCGTAGATGCGTTAAGTCCTTATAATTATAGTATTAGATAGTAAGCTAGTAAGCACGTTACTAGTAATAGCAAGGAAGCAAGAGTTAGTTTTCTATGCACACTTTAAGTGAATTTTAACAGGCGTTAGAGCGCTTATAAATAGTAGGGCAAGTGTATAGTAACTACTATTACGTTAGTAGAGACTAGAAGTAGATTATTATTTTAGGCGCTAAACTAGAGCGGCCTTTCTATCCCAACCTACGCAGGCTTAAATTAAAAAAAATATAGTTAAAAAGAGTAATTAATACTAAATAAACAATACGATCTAAACCTAACCTATAGCTAGAGTCTATGCAATCCTAACCTAACCTATACCTAGAGTCTATGCAACTCTAACCTAACCCTATACTAAAGCTAGGTACTTCGAACCTATTTACTAGCCTAGCTTTAATCTTATTATACGTAATCTTCTATATAAAAGAATGCGTATTATTCTTTCTACTAGTTCTTATACAAACTATATATTTTTCTAGAATATCTCTATTAATATAAGTTTTCCCTATTTTTTATAGATTTGCTTTTATATAAAGACTAACTTTAAAATAGGCTTAGGAACTTAATACTACGTATATACCTTTGCATAATATTAATATTATGTTTTTAGCTAGTATAGACCTATATCTATAGGCTACTAAGGTTATTTAGTATAAAAAATATTTCTATATATTATTAGTCTAGTTGCGTAGTTGCCTTAGGGGCACTCTATACGCCTACTACAGTATAACTAGGCCCAGGCCCTTTACAAAGTGCCGCACACTAGTCGGCTTTTAGGCGAAATTATATAGTTCGTATATATAGTAGAGCTATAGTGCTAGGTGCAATTATTATATAGGATAGGGCTAGAGTAATAGGGTAGATAATACTAGATATTATCTATTAATACTAAAATAAAATAAATTTCTCTAAATAAATATATACTATATCTTTTCTCTTTCTATACAAATAATAGATAGGAAAATACGCATTTTTAAGTTATATATATATATAAAGAATTAAATACATATACTACGCAAAAGAATAAATAAAAAATAAGGAAATAGTTCTATATAAAGACTAAAAAGAGCTTGCGTAGATAGGCTTAAGGCGATCTTCTAATACTTTAATAGTAATTATTAAGGTGTTGCTAGAAATTAAGAACTCTAAAGTCTAGTTTAGGGCCTTCTTTATGTAGGTATTAGTAGGATTGTCCTTCCTATTAATCTATCTAATTTTAGAGATCTTATAGTGCTTATATAATTTATAGAGTAATATAAGATTAATTATAAGGCGCTTCTTATTTATCGTTTCTAGTTATATAAGGTAGTTATAAAAAGACTTTCAACCTATATAAATAACTATAGAAACTAGCGGCAAACTAAGTATATATAAAATCTTTTGAAGGGTTATACTAATAGTAATAGTATTATTAAAGCCTTCTACTATACTATATAGCTTGCTAGCAAGAACACTCCTTATTACTTTTTTACACCTAGTTAAATTCTAGTATATTTCTATTCCTTTAGTATACTTATTATATAGTCTAGTATATTTAGGCATATTAGTGTTATCTTATAAGGCAAAGTAGTAAAGGTAGGGGCTTTATATAAAGTAGTAGTAAAGGTAGTTATTATATAACTAGTTTGTTTAATAGGTTAGTTATATAAAGGGTTACACTTTATTAGGGTTTATTATTATCTAACTATATAATTATATAGTTACTAGTAGTATACTTAGTGCACTACTTCTTCTTAAATCTTATATAGTAGTAATATCTACTTACTAACTTAATAAAAGAGTTAATTTACTATTTTTATAGATAAGGATAGGTTTTATATGTTGTATATAATCGCTTTCTTTGTTTTATATACTAGTAATAGTTACTTACTAACTTTATAAAAGTTTAATTCACTATTCCCTTATATATATAAAGAATAGGGTATAATAAAATAAATTTTATAGCTAATAATAACTTGTACAATCTGTCTTTACTCTAACTAATTTGTAGTTAAGAGTTAGTTAACTACTAATTAGTGTTAAATAGGCTCTATATCTAGCTATATAGATATTAATATCTAATACTCTATATTAGCAAGTATAGAGAGTATATAGGATAATCGTATAAGAAAAAGAAATAATATAATAGAATAACTTAGTATTAATTACTTGTCTCTAAAGAGGGTGTAAATAAAAAGAAGAAGATTCTATAGTGTATAGACTATAGCGCATAGGCATTATATAATTCCTATATAATGCTATTATACAGAAATATTAAAATCTTAACGCCCTTAGGTGCCCTTGCCTATACAGTGTACAGACAATTATTATTATTATTATTATTATTATTATATTATTATTATTATTATTATTATTAATAACTATTTTACAATAAAGTAATAAAGACTTTTATCTTAAATAATATAATAAAAAGAGTAGAGCTTTCTACTTAGTGATTAAAAAAAGTATATATGTGGTGTTAGTTAAATCTATCTAGAGGTAGAATAATAAAGGCTTTTATTATTCTAATCTTAAGTAGATTAATTCATACTATATATGTATATATTATTAATTACTTTCTTACACTCTTTTTAGTTACTAAGTATAAGACTTTACTATTTTAATTATATTACTTAAGATAAACGCCTTTATTATTCTACTTCTAAGTAGATAATTTAAGAACATAATATATTTTATTACTATTACTATATACTAGATACTAGGTTTTAGTATTATTTATTTTTACTTCTTTTTATATTTAGTATAGACTTAACCTTAGTTAGAATTTTAATATAATTACTTAGCTCTCTTTACCCCCCTAAAACTAAACTAAAATTAACTTTAATAGTTAATTTAATAGCTTTCTATTTAGCTAACCTTATTAGTATGTATAGCGTTATTTTATCTACCTAGGAGTAGGATGAAAAAGGCTTTTATCTTAAATAACATGATAAAAAAAGCAGAGCCCTTTACTTAGTAATTAAAAAAGGCGTAAGAAAGTAATAAAAAAAGAACCTTATTAGTATAAAATACTTATTATATATCTTTATTACTAATAATAATAATAGTTTTACTAAATTTTATATATATATATACTACTTATAGCTACTATGTGGCGTTAATTAAATCTACCTAGGGATATAATAATAAAGGCTTTTATCTTAAATAACATAATAAGAAAAGCAGAGCCCCTACTTAGTAATTAAAAAAGAGCGTAAAATAGGTAATCACTTAGCTACTATAATATTTAATTAATTTATAGACTTTACCTTATATAGCTTATAATACTAATAGTAATTATAATAATAACTTCTAATACTACTTTATAACTAATATCTATAACTATTATTATTACTAAATAAAATAATATTATGTTCATTTTAATTATAGTATTAATAAGTTTAATTGTTTTTTTGCGACTAAGGGGGTTTCTAATAAAAATATTATAATAATAGTAGTTATCTCTTCTACTATTAATAACACAGAAAAGTGTTCTAAAGTAGTGTTAATAAAAAGAAGTTAGCGTATTATAAGTGAGAGCTAAGCAAGCTTAGTAGGCTTAGCACACTCTAATTAAAAAAATTCATATGTAAAATATAATAAGGCCACATTACTATACTATAGTTTAGAGTAGGAAAGGTATAAGACAGCGCTAGCGCTGTAACACTATAACTATTATCTCCTTTACTATTATTTTTAAAGATTGCTAGCAATAGCTATATTAGTAGGTTTATACTATTATAAATATATACTAGATAGGAGCTTATATACTATAGGTATACTAACGCTCTATTTCTATATTAAAGTTAACTTTAAAACTTTTACTACTATCTCTATTATTCTATTTCCCTACTATCTTTATAGGCCCTAATACTAAAGTTGCTATTAATGCCGCCTAAAAGTACACTCTAAAAATCCATCTACTTGCCGCTATTACTAGGTTTATACTAGAATACTATTCTATCTAAAGTATTATTAATAGAAAGTAGACGGTATATCTTACCCTATATAAGGTGGTTCTAGTATATACTAGTAAGGCTAGTAATAGATTAGTAACTATAGGCGTAATAATAATAAAATGTATAGAGTTCCTACTATAGGTCTTTATATTGCTACTAGTTAGGAATGCGGCAATAGAGGCTAGCAAGTTTAAAGGGAAAGAGAAAAAGGTATTTATTAGTAAGTTGCTAGGAAAGGAAAGTATTGCGTAGATACGCTAAATCCTTATAATTATAGTATTAGATAGTAAGCACGGCGCAAATATAGCGCAATCGTCGCTAATAGTATATAATAGAGTAAGAGTTAGTTTTCTATACACGCTTTAAGTAACTTAAAGTTAGAGTGCTTATAGATATTAGGTAAGTGTATAGTTTATAAACTATTCTTATAAACTATTATTATACTAGTAGAGACTAGTAGACTATATTTTTAGGCACTATACTAGAGCGGCCTTTCTATCCTAACCTACATAGGCTTAAATTAAAAAAATATTAAAAAAGGTAATTAACACTAAGTAAACAATGCGACTATTAATTAATAAGTTTAATACTAATATAACTTTTACTTTAAAAAGTAATAATAAATAATATATAATAATAATATAATAAAAGCTAATAACTTAGTGTTTATTACTGTGTTAAATTTAGCTATAAAAATAGCACTTAAGTAACTATAATGTGTGTGTGATATTAAATTAACTACCTAGAAGTAATATAATAAAAAAGCAGAGCCCTCTACTTAGTAATTAAATAGAGTGTAAAAAAGGTAAATTATAAAAAAAAAGTAACTATTAAAGATCTTTATTATATAGAGATTCTAACTAAGATTAAGTCTATACTATATATAAAGAGAAGTAAAATAAAAGTACTAAAACTTAGTATTTAGTATATAGTAGTAGTAAATATATATATATAATAATATTATTATTATTCTTAACTTTTTATACATTAATATTAGTAATAGTAGTTAATAAATAGTGTACTATTTAGTATAACTAAGTTATATATTATTTCTTAACTAGTAAAAAATATTTTTCTTACTATATACTATATATATATTATATTACTTTTAGTAAAACTAAATACTAACTTTACTATATAGCCTTTACTTTACTATAGCTATACTACTAATACGAACTATAACTTTAGTCTTAGCTATAATAATAATTAGGCTAGTAAATAGGTATAGATTAGGTTAGGGTTAGGTTGTATCCGCATAGGCTACAACACTAAAGTAAAAAAATTCCTTTCTAAATAACCTTTTTATTACTACTTAGGTTTTTCATATAAATTTAAAATAAGATGCACTTATATATATAGAATAATATAATAAAAATCTAGGAAACAATATAAAGAATTAAGACTACTTTAATTATCTTTTATTATTATTTAACATAAAAGATAATTAACCATAGATCTAAAGTAGCTACAAATTTCTAGGATTTTAATATATTATTATTATATATATATATATATATATATAAATACACCTTATATAAAATTTATATTACGATCTAGGTAATATTAAAAAAGTTATTTAGAAAGGAATTTTTTTACTTTAGTGTTCTAGCCCGTGCGAATACAACCTAACCCCAACCTAACCTATACCCATTTACTAGCCTAATAATAATTCTAATTTTAAGTACTACCTTATAAAAAATACCTTTAGCTTTTACTATTACTATTTTATTTAGTAAATAAATACTATACTAGTACTAATAAAAATATAAATTAAATATAAAAATAGTTATAAAAGGCTAAAAAGTAATTAGGTATTTAGTAGTTAAGACTACTTAATAAATAGCTAAATAGATAGTATAATAAGATCTATTAAAGGTAATTAGAGAATATTAGTGTAAACAGTAAGAGTAGTAGAGAAATAACTTTACAGCAACTAGGTAGTAATATTAAAGCTACTTAGTATAGAGTTAGTAGTAGGATAGAGGTAATATAGTTATATAACTAGCATCCCGCTAAGATAGACGCTAAAAGAGAGAAATAACATCCCACTAAGAATAAATATTCCTAAGAAATAAGGTAGTATAGAAGGAACAAAATCTAAAGAGATTATAAAATAATAAAGATAGGAATTATATAGATTTATAGGATCTCCTTAGGTTTAAATCTTTACAGTTAATTTTTATATAACAATATCTTCTATATAAATTATTACTAGTTATTTATTTTATTTAGAATTAGAAGAGCCCTATATAAAACTATTATATATCTTACTTAATTCTTTCTAAAGCCTCTAACGCAGACACCTTTAAGTAACCTTACCTTTCTTAACCTAAATTAAGATAAGGTACGTAACCCTATATTAACACTTTAACTACCTAATAGGTTTTAAGAAAATAAGTTAATAATAGTAATCTTCACTCTATATAACTAGTAATAAGTATAATAGAAGGTTCTATAATAAACTTAGTATAGATAATAGCAGCGCTATAAGCAAAAGTTATAGAACTAAAGAAGGTTACTAAAGCAGTATAAGAGAAGGCAAAATAGAATATTTACATTACTATTAAGAAGTATAATAAAAAAAAGGTTATAAACCTTCCTTATACAAATAGAACTATTCTATTAGTTTAATAGTGTCTTACTACCTATAAAGTAGAATAGAATTCTAGCAGCAGCAAGCATATATATAGAAAATAGGCCAGCTGCCTAGATTTAACTATATATAGATAATTAGCTATAATTCTCTAATAGCAATAATATAGAAAAAGAAACTAAGACTATCTTTAAGAGTTAGGACAGTTTTAAAAATAAAATAAACACTATGTTTAGAGAAGTGAACAAAGAATAATAAGTAAAATAATAAATATAGCAACTGCAATAAATAAATATTTATTAGCTAATACGCTTTATAGTTTACGCAACTATAGTCTAAGGTAAACTAGGATAATATAGCACTAAAGGCAGCCTTTTATAATAGTCTAAAGAATAGTGTAAAGATATAATACTAGTCTATAACTAACTAAGGAATCTTAGTAAACTAAATTAAAATATTAGCCTATATTAATAACTAACTTTATAAGAAAGCATAAGAGAAATAATATAGTAGAACTAAGATAATTACTAAGCTAAAAAATAAAGAAAAAACAAAGCAGCGCTATAATATAGATAAAGACGTTATAATAGCTAGAAAAATCTAGAAAAAAAGGAAAAACGCTATAGAAGAAGAATCCACCCTAGAAAATATAAAGAAATAGTAGCTTATTTAAGAAAGAAAGGTAAAGGCGCTATAATAATCGCGTATATCTAAAATATAGTAAGATAGGTTACTTTATATAAGACTACCCTAAATAAGCAAAAACTAATTAGGTAAAAGTAGTTAAAGTTAGAATAATTAGGTTATTTAGGGAACTTACAACCTAAGATCTAGAGCATAAGACACTAGACTAGATAAAGTGTAAGAAAGCAGAAGATAATAAGTACTATAAAAAGCATAAGTATAACTAAAGAGTTATAATATAACAACTAGGAAATCTAAATTACTTTCTAATTATAGTAGAAGAATACTATAAACAACTAAGGACTAGAAAGAATAAAAATCCTTGCTATATTTATAAATAATAAAATAGAAGGACTAGTATAACTTACTTAAATAGTATTAATACTACAATAATACTTACAAAATCCACAGGACATATAAGCATACAATAGGATAGTAGCTAGTAGGACTAAATAAGAGAAATACTAAAAAGAAACCTTACACTATAAATAACTATAAAGTTAAATATAATATATTATATAATAGACTAATTAACTAGAAGTAATATAACTTAAAGAGGTGTATAAAGCATACTTATAAAGCAAGAAAAGACTTTAGTTAATAAACATTAGCCTAGATATAGAATCCTAAGGCCTAAAAAATACTAAATATAGAAATACTAAAGGTGTAAAAGTAATAATATAAATAAAGAGGAAAGTTAGTGTATAGAAGACACACAGAATTATTATAAATAATAATACTAAAATATAAATACAAACCCTTATTTAGATAAACACTAGACAATATATTTAAATAATAACTACTAACACTATTAAGAAATAAAGGAATTAGCAAAATACTTTCCACCTAATAAAGCCCTTAATAAAGTACTATATAGCAATAATAATACGCAGCTATATATTATAGATAGAGTGTTATAAGAATTAATGCCAGACACACCTTAGCAATAAGTAGAGTGTAAGATAGTTCCTAAAGGGCAAAAAACTAGCAAAAAACTAGAAAGCTCTTAGTAATAGGGTTATACTAGTAAGAGCAAATTAACAACCCTATATAAGGTACGCTATAACACTTAGACACGCCTAAAGTAAATGTACTACTAGTATAAGAATATAAAATTTTGCACACTTATAAATAGTAGCGCTAAGTAGACCTTTATATTGCTATAAGTAGTAAAATAATATAATATACTATATACTAAAATAAGCTAGAACCTATAAGGGTTATGCTAATGGATAATATACTACTAGAATATAAGAGTAGCGTAATATACGCTTAGAGATCTAGGAAGTATTACTAGAAATTACTAAATGAAAGAACTAATAGCAGATTAATATTATAGATCTTAGAAAGAAAGATATATTAATTAGTTATAATTAGTTTAAAAAGTATAATCTTACTATTAATTAGCAGAATAGAACATTACAAAGCTAATAGCCTATAGAAAAGGTTGCTTTATAATAAAGGCTATTATAAAAAGGATGTATGACCGAGACCAACGCGTTTTAACTTCACGTCTGCGCTTGATAACCTGTCTGTCCAGTTGATGCCAATAGGTGGCTTTCCTCTCTGTAAACGTAGTGAATCGGCCATTGTGCGGATCATAAGCTTCGTAGGAGGGAATCCACGCGTGTCCAGCTCGATTATACGATCAACAAGCGCCTGCTCCTCAAAGAGAGTAAAATTCTTTGATTTAGGTGGGTTATTGCGTCGTGCAGTCGTTCCGTTACGTCTTCAATTAAGCGTTCTGCGATTAACGTTATACAGCCCTGCTGCTGCTCGCTCTATAAGATTTGGGTCTTGTTTAATAGCTCTAATAGCAATAAGTAACCGAGCTTTATTAGATGGCTTAGAAGACATAGTAGGTGGTTGTATTATGATGGTATTGTTGGTGATGGTGGGGTCTTGGCAAAGGTGGCGCGCTCACTGGTGTGGGTCACTCGCTGGTGAACCACGTTATATACTTCTTTTATATCTAGCTATGCCTTTACTACTTAAGTACTAGTCGCAGCTACTGTTATAGTAAAGTATCCTTAAATATTTATATTTAAGGATAGTTTAGGCTTATCTTCTTTATAGCCTATATCTTACTATGCAAGTATATACTACCTATACTACTACTCTTACTCGCTAGTAACTATTATCTTAAAACCTATAATTATCTTAGCTTTATAGGCCTATGCGTTATAGTTTACTATAATATCCTCTAAAATATAGTTAAGTTTAATAATCTTATTTAAGTTAACCTATATAGTCTTTACTAAATAGCTAATTATAAGAGTCTTTAGTATACTAGTATATTTATTTATAAACTACTATATAGTAGCGTTACTAATAGTAGCTTTCATACTAGAATTTCTTAATATCCTTACTATTATATTCTATAATAACTGCTTTTCTTTAATATAGTTATTATTTAGGAGTTCTAGTATAGTATATTCTTCTTTTTTACTAGCTATAAGCGCCTTTTTCTAACTATTAAGTATGATATATTTCTAGATAAACTTTAGTAGCCTTAGTAGCTTACTATTTATCTAGGGTGCTTAAGACCCCTTATACTATAATATAGCTAGGTAAACTATTATATACTTACTTATAGGCATTATTCTTTTCTATATATAGTTTCTTAATAACTAATAATAAAACTCCTCCCTTTAGTTTAAAGTAGAATTTATTAATAAAGATGCGGCTTGCTAGCGTTTTAAAGTAGGCTGCTCTAAATACTATTAGGTTGCGCTTTAGGCGCTAGTCTATTAAATAATAAGTAATACTAAACTAAGTATCTATATATTATTTAAGGATAGTTCTAGTTATAACTAATAGAAACCTTATATACTTTAGGACTATAGGAGAGACATTTAATAGTTTAAGTAACTAGGCTATATTCTACTTTACTATCTATCTTTTTACTATAGTATTAGGTCTAGTAGGTGCATTTTTTTCTATATTATTTTACTCCTACTAATATAATTAATATTATCTATATTATAAATATATTATATATACTCTTAGAGAGTTTCTTTTCTATAAAATATAGTGCTATGCTTTTCTTTAAGGCCTAAGTATATAATATAGATATATAGAAAGTTATTTTAATTTAATATAAGGGCGTTTTTAAATAATCTTAAGCAATTAGACTTAAATAATAGTACTAGAAGGTAGAGTAGCTATAATAGTATATAATAGTAGTTAGTTAGTATATACAGAAGCCCCTATATAACTCTATATAGTAATAAGCAATTAGGTAGTACTATTAGGATAGGCATGTCTTATTATAGCTGCCTTATAGTAGGTATTTTAGTTGCTTACTATAGGGTTAATTATTAGTTAAAGCCTACTTTACTTTAACCTCCTACTATTTTATATATTACTACTATATATATAATATATTATTTAGTTAGTTTTATTTAATTATTTATAGTCTTTATCTTTTATATATCTTCTTATAGTCTAGCTTTATCTCTCTATTTTTATCGTCTACGCTATATATATAAGTTAGTATAGTAAGGGTTTAAAGTCTAGGGTTAGTCCCTATAATAATAGTTAATAGTCTCTCAATTATAGTATCTATAAATAGTATTATAATATCTATTAGTCTATAACTAGCCTATTCGTTCTATATAGCTAAGTAATTATTATTAGTTATCTATTAGGTTCTAAACTATTAGTTATAAATAAGGTTATTCCTACTAGGTAGTATAAGTTATAATACCGCTATATATAATCGGTATTAGTAGGTATAATAGTATACTTCTAGCCTATAGGTAATCGTATACTATAAGCCTAGGTAAGCTTATATTAGCTAATTAGGCTTCTAAAAGTTATACGCTAGAAGGACTCCTTAGCCAGTATAGCTATATATATATAGTATAAGTTGCGAGCTATAGAATAGCCTTACCTCCTAAGTACCTATATTATTAGAAATAAGTTATAATATAGAGGAGAATAGCCTATACTTAACTAGCCTTAGTATAGTATAGATACCGACCTAGAAGAGCGTAAATAGCTATATAATAACTATAGTTAACTTAATATAATATAAGTAGTAAGTAAGTATAGTATACTAGGAGGATAATAATTTAAGTAGAGCTTATATACGACTAAATACGTTATGCCTAAGAAGTAAGTAGGTAAGCTGCGGCCTAAGAAGAGCTTAACCTAACCTATACCTTAGTAAATATAAGTAAATATTATAATTAACCTAAGAGGAGAAGCTAATAATCTATAGAACTATAGAGTAAGTTAAAGAAATCTAGAGAATAAAGGCTTAACTTAAAAGTAAATATATATAGCCTAATAATGCTAATTAAGATAATAAAGAGAATTTAGTAGCTAAGGAAAGCTATAATAAATAGTAACAAGCTTAGATAGCCTAGCTATATTTAATCGCTTAAACTAAAGGAGTACCTTATAAGCCGCTTAGAGTCTTCTATATAGCTAAAGCTAGATAAGAAAAATTAGTACATTCTTAGGAACTTATATATACTAAAGAGTTAAATAGATTAAAATTTAATTATATATATTTACTATATAAAACTAAATAATATTTATACCTTTAAACAAATATATATTTGTTATTTTAGTATACTCTAAGGGATTGCTAAAAGAGTATATAAAATATATAAAGAAGGTGCTTAATAACTAAAGCAGTACTAGTTACTACTACAGCTAGAAAAATATAAATTCTATTATATAAACTAGATATCTTAGATTTATTATTAGACAAGACAGTATTACTATAGACCCTTAGAAAGTTGCAGCTATATAGGGCTAGCTAGTTTTTAAGATAGTTAAGGATATATAATCCTTCCTAGGATTTATAAACTTTTACTAAAAGTTTATTATAGAATACTTAAAAACTATAGCGCTACTTATAGAAATAACTAAGAAGAAGAAAGGATTTTTCTAGGGCTAGAAATAATAGGCAGCTTTTAAGAAGCTAAAGAAACTATACTTACTATAGCACTACTACTATAGATATAATATTTAACACAACTAATAATAGGTAAAATAAATATATTAAATTACGCCTTAGGAGCTATGCTTATATAGTAAAGCAAAAACAAAAAATAAAAACTAGTGTTCTACTATTTTAGAAAGTTCTTAGGGGTAGAACTTAACTACAACGTTTATAATAAGAAACTATTAGTAATAATAGACTCCTTTAAATAATAGAAACTGTAGCTTATAGAAGTTTTAACACTAGATTAAGGTATTTGTAAACTATTAAAACCTTATAAGTTTTATATTAACTAAAAAGCTTAACTAATAATAGGTTAGATAGGTAGAGATAATAGTAAACTATAATTTTAAGATCTACTATTGCCCAGAATCGCTAAAGAGGGCAGCAGACGCCCTTAGCCAAAGGTTAGATTTTAGGGAGATAGACTAACCTAAGACATATAATATAGTCTTATAAATAGAAACTAATAGTACTTTCTAATATAATTAACTACAATTAGTAAAGGTTGCAGTGTTTAGGTATAAGCCTACTAAAAAATAGCAAGACCTAAACTAATAAATTTAACACGCTATAAAGGATCACAATAATTAAGACAGAATTAAGGTGCTAGATAAGATAGCTAAGACCTTAATTAAGTCACAACACAAGTTAAGGAACTAGGGATATCTAGAAATTAATAAAATAACTGAATAAATATAATTAGAATACTACATTCCGCGCGTATATAATAAAGTAAAAAAGATTATAGGCAACTATTAAGTATATGCAAAGAATAAGCCTAAGAGACATAAGCCCTATAGGTTATTACAACCCCTAATACTACTAATACAACTATAGACTAGTGTTATAATAGACTTTATAGTAAAGCTCTTAGTATTAATAGAATCTAGAGCTAGATATAACTATATAACTTAGTATTAGTAATTATTAATTAATTAACTAAGTAGGCGTATTTTATACCTATAAATAAATCTATTATAGTAGAAGATATAGCCTATAAAATCACAAGAACTTTTATTGCTAATTATATAGACTGCTGGAAGAGTTTATTACTAATTATAATAAACTATTTACTTTAAAGTACTAGGAAATATTAATAGTAAAACTAGGGGTTATTTATAAGCTTGCAATAATAGCTTATACTTAGATAAATAGCTAAATAGAGCAAATTAACTAAATACTTAAATAATACCTATAGATATATATTAACAAGTTATAGAATAACTAGATTAAGCTACTACTAACAGCACAATTAGTATATAATAGTAAGAGGTCTAGTATAATAGAACGCTTACTATATTACGCAAATTATAGATATAAGCTAATTACTTATTAAAATCTAAAGAATATTAAGAGTCTTGTAGTATTAGCTAATAAAAAGGCACAGCTTATATATAAGCTATATAATAATTTAAGTAAGCAAATTGCTTAATAGAACCTTATAACAGCTAAGTAAGTAAATAAAAGTAGGCTTAAGGGACTAATTCTTAAGAGGGGAGACAAAATTCTTTTATTATAAAAGAATCTAAAGATAAAGCAACTATTTAAGAAACTTAACTACTTTTAAATAGAACCTTTTAAGATTCTAGAAGAATAAGGACTAGTAAACTATAAACTAAAGTTGCTAAAAAAGACCTATATACACCCTACCTACCTTTTATAAATTACTTTTTAAACTAGCACTAATAAACGCTAAAACTAAAATATAACTTAAGCTTAAAGATAAAAAGTTTAAGATTAAAGACGTTAGGAACTTATAAAAGTTTAGATATTAGTAGAAATACTTAGTTAAATAGTAAGAATAACTAAAGAGCTAAAATATATAGGAACCTATACAAAACCTTACAAACTATATAAGGTTAATATAGTAGTATTATTAGTAGAATCTAGGAATAGAATATCTATATTTGTGAAAAAAGAGGCAAAGAAGGAATTACTTAAAAGATTAGCCTATAACTAGTCTAGATTAGTTAATAAAGATTTAAGTTATATAGCAATTTAAAAGAGGCGTTAGCATTTATACTCTTAAGATCTATTTCTTATTTTAACTACTTTACTATACTAGCAACACAAAGGTTATAATAAGTAAATAAATATTTCTTTTCTTTTACCTTAGTAAGCTCTAACTTTAAACGCGTAGCTTTGGCTTTAGCCTAAAGTAAAGTAAGATACTTTTAATACTTTTTAAATTAGACCTATTTCTACTTTTTCTTAAAGACCTATAATCTATAGTTTATATAAACAATAATGCAACTAATATATTAACTAGAGGCAGTATTTATAAAATAGCGCAGTTTCTTTTCTTAACACTGCGTACACTTAGATACTATTTTAAGACCTTAACTAAATATATATTTTATATAAGTATACTACTTAGCAGTTAATAATAGTTGTAAGATAGTGGAGATCACAGTAATTCATAGTAAGATGGGTTGACCATGAGAAAAGAGGTGTGTCATTACTATGGAGAACTGAGGGCCTAAAGGTGTACGGGTGAGGCTAGGCATAAGGTTATTCCGGCCAAAGTCATGTGACTAAGGACCGACCATACAGCCATGCGGCAGTCTTACACACCCCCTTTAGATTGCCAACAGTAGTAATCTAAGAGATGCTAGGTCAAAATAGCGCAACAGGCAAGGCACTCAAAACAACTCCTAACCTTAGTAAAAGGAAAGAAAAAGAAGCTATTAGCAGGTTCTTGTGCTTGGGCTGCTTGCTTGTAAAAGTCAAAAAAACACTGTAAACAACAGTGTAAACTAAAACTGGAACAAAAGTGTGAGTGAGCTAAAGGTGTCGGACTAAAGTGGCGCGTGGCTATATGCCTTATCGACAGTGTGAAACACAGTGATTTTGTGGACTGTGAGTGCAAGGACGGGGTAAGATTTATTAGTCACCTAAACCGCTAGGACAGGGTGAGACTAATAGGTCACCTAAGCTGTCTGTGTGTGGGTTGGCGTCTAAGTGTCCTTAGTATATAGCCTATAATAGTAGATTAGGTCTATTTTAATATAAAATTACTATAAGAAAGCAGTCTGCCTAAGTACTAGCGTAAACAATTGTAACTGTTCTATATAGCTAGGCTAGCAAGTAAGGGCGTACCTTATAGGAGAGTCTGGTCTTAAAATAAGAAAGGTAGGTCCTAGTCTAGTGCTAAGGTCTGCCCGTGTTCGTTATTAATATAAGCCGTCTTAATTAGCTCCAGTGTGATTGACTCTAGCGTAAGTGGGCGGAACCACTCTATATAGCTGCGCCAGCACAAGGAGACAGAACTCCTTGCTAATACCTAGACTTGTGCCTTAGGTGTGTATGTACTAAGGGAACTAATTCGCAGGATAGGTAGCTAATCCACCTAGGTGTAGACACTTATTAGCTATTATTAACTTCTTAATAGATAGTGCTCTGCGTTAAACGTTAAGATTCTTCTTAATAAAGCTATAATACAACACGTGTAAGGTCTTATCGCTGTAAAATACAGGGAAAGTAGAGTGCCAGAACAAAGCAGTGCTTAGGGGCAATGTTAGACTAGAGGGGCGCGTGGCCATGTGCCTTATTAATATGTAGAGATAGAGGAGCGTTGGACTAGAGAAGCGCGTAGCTATAGGCCTTATTAACATAGTAAAACACAGTAATTCTAAAGGCTGTGGGAACAGAGATGGGGTGAGATTTATAGGTCACCTAATAAACCGCTAATATTCTCCTATAAGGTCGCAGAGATAGAAGAGCTTAAAGACTCTACTTATTCACCTATAATCTGCTTAGAATAGGCTTAAGTTGTAAGAGCTTTAACTACTCCTAATGCTTTTATTTAGGTAGAAGTTTTGTAAGGCTGTTTGCGGGCTAAGAGTTAGTTTTAATATATAAGCAGGAGTAACAGTTCCTTATAGTGCCTATTCCTGTAACTAATAGTAGTGTATATCCACGTGTTGAAGGGTTGTCTTTAGCTAAGGGGACTCTGTAACTAGTAGACGAATTGTCTGTTTGTTGTTACAGTACACATAAAGGGTTGTTCCTTAAAGTCTAGGTGGAGATTATTAAATATCCTAGACCACTAGTAGTACTTAGTGTACCCTATAGAGAGTGAGATAAGTTCGGCTTTAGTAGTTAACTTAACAACGCAGCGTTAGAGCGTTGCTTTCTAGTTAATTAGACCGCCAAATAGGAAGAAGATGTAGTCTTGTGAGGACTTGCGGGTTGCCTTATAATTGGCGTAAGACGCGTTAGTTGCGCTATAGAAGTTAGTCTCTTTAGTATCTTTTTAATAAAGATGCGGAGTAGTGTAGTCTACAGAGTAGTGCAGTGCTAGGTCCTAGAAGTAATGCAGGTATGCAAGGCACTAATATGCAGCTAATAAATATTTAGGGCTAGAGTTAGTAAGGAATTTAGCCAATTTTAAATAAGCTTTAGCGATATCTGGACGTGTAGCACTAGCGGCGTAGCTAATAGATCTAACTATCTAGGAGTAACATAAAATGCGTCCTTGTTCTTAGGCTCTATTAATGGTACAAGCTCCTTAAAAAAGGTAAAGGTGAAGTAGGTGCCTTAGTCTAGGACGACTTTTAAGGTGCTAGGTATTTGGCGTAGATTTTCTAGATATAGTTATGTTATACAACAACTAAAAATAACTATTGTCGCGGTCTCTGTGTGTAGTAATACCGCAAAAAGTAGAGTTCTCTTAGCCTTGCAAGTTAGTGATTTTATACTGTTTAACAAGCTTACGTTTAAAGGCGTTAAGGAAGAATAAATAACCTAGAAGGGCTATAGTAATAATGTCGTCCACGTAAAAGAAGACAATAATGCGGTCGTCTTTCTATAAATAGGGTGCGTTAAGTACTAGTAATAGACCAAAGCTCTTAAGTGTAGTTGTAAAGTCTTCGTACCAGAGTAGTGGTAACATCTTGAGGCCATAAATGGCGCGATAAAGTTGCCAGCAGTGCCCACTGTTATAGAAACCTTCTAGTTAAAAGGTGTAAACAGGTTTAGGGAGTTTAGCGTTAGTAAAAGTATTAATAGTGTTGTATTAATGTATATCTATATTAAAGTAGGCGGCAATTGCTATAAGAGCGCGGAATATTCGTATAGCAAGAGTAGCAGCATAGGTGTTACCTATAACAGTCTGCAAGTCTCCTCTCACCACAATTCGTGCTTTAAACTTAGCTAGATAGCCTTAGTTAAATTTATATGTAAAGACCTACATAAGTAGCAAGACTTTAGTATTTAGAGAAAGCTCTAAGAGCGGAATCTTAGTGTATGTCTCCTTTCTAGTAATAGTATTCAGCTCCTTCTTTGCAGCTGCTATAAAGCCTTCTCTAAACTACGTAGGGAGTTTTAGGACATTATTCTAAAATTAAGGTAGGGGCGGAAGCTGGTCTCTATAAACTTGCCATAATAGTGTAATTAATTAGGGCACTTTATCTCTAGTAGTGAGGCTAACGCAAATGTGTTCTAATAAGTCTAGATAGTGTTAGCAGTAGAATTTCGTGTGCGTTTAGGCAACACGTTAGTAGTTTAGAGATAGGTATTAGTCCTATATCGCTTTCTTTGCGCAGGAGGTCCTATTAATATAGGTGTAGGGGACGCAGAGGATTAAGAGGGCGTTGGCGGTGTAGCTGGTACTAACATTAGCGGCGCGGAGGTCTAATTAACCATAGAAACTAGTGAAGAGTATGCATCTCTGCTGCGGTGTACATTATAAGCTTGGCCTAATTTCTCGCCTACAAGTAGTGTTTTAGTAGGAAGGATAGACAGCTTAGCGTCTTTATATACTTCCTTATTAGAATCTTCCTGCTCACTTTCTAATTCTTTAACCTTAATATTATTAATAGCTTAATCTAACTAAATGCTAAGTAGGCTCTCTTTATTAGTGGACCTAAAGAATAGTTCTTTATTGAAGGTAATATCCCTTGTTCGAATAACCTTGCCTCTGTGTCCACGGGATACGGCTTTTGGTACCTATATACGGTAGATATTGCGTGAATCTACGCCTACTAAGTAACTAATAAGCGCCCTTAAGGAAAGCTTGTCTATTTAGGGGATCTTCTTGCGAAGGTAGTATGCTCTACATCCATAGATGCGTAGATAAGCGATAGAGGGCGATTTACTATATGCAGCCTTAAACGGTGTAGTCCAGTTTAATAATTTAATAAGAGTCTAATTAAGTAGATATGCTGCATAGACGTACATCTCTTCGCACAGGTAAAGTAGAAGGTTAGACGTAGTCCTAAGTAATTAAGACACACAGTGATTAGCATCTTTCCTAACTATTCTGCATAGCCTAATTGTTCTGCAGTATTAGGGGACTAGAGCTGTATAGTAATGCCTTGTTATTTATAGTGCTCGACTACGCTAAGGTTATTCTAAAACCTATAAGCTCTCTCTCTGTCTATTAGTAGTACAAACACTAGGCTAGCGTTGTAGTGGCGTTTTAATGTGTCTGTCTATAAGTTTAAAGACTCTATTCAGGACATCTCTAGATTAATTAGGTATACTATACACCATATAGGTCTTAGAGACAAGACAGTAACTATAAAAGATATACTAGTTACCTATAAGAGATTTGGTATTAAGTGTAATAATATTAATAGTAATAGCTTCAAATGCATGCGTAGGTTAGTGCTCTCTATTAAATCTCTATAAGATAATCTATAAAGCCTTATTTAACTCTGCATTGTTCGCATTCTTATGTACTAGGAGAAGGAGACATAAGCAGAGCTATGCCAGCAATATTATAACTTAGTTTCTCCATTAACTCAGCTCTAGCATAGCCTATCAAGACGTGTGTGCGTAAAGACCGGATAACGTGCGGTTAGGTAGTAGTGCCATAGAGGGTTTCTTGTAGCTCCTTTTGTTAGCAAGCGCTAGAAAAGGTCTGTTAGTGTGGTCCTCTAGTAGTGCTGTAGGAGACTGTTAGTTCACTAGAACATAGTAGCCGCCTATAGGCTTAACTATTGCCTAGATAGGATTCTTAGTGCTATCCTTTATGTACAGGCATTCACGCCCTAAGTTAAAGTAAATATCTTTTCCTCTAAGCCTTAAGAGCAACACTAGTAAGGTGATAACCTAAAACAAACTAAACATAAGGCAACGTTCCTCCTTAGTATAGTCCTTATAGGTCCACCTAGTGTCTGGATTTCGATGTCGCATTTACCCCATACAGCGATTTCCACTAAATCTTCTCTATAACTAATCCTTTTGCCTAGTATCGCAGAACAAATCTATATAAACTTGTTAGGCTTATTACAGACATATATATCTAAACCACAATTAAGGATCTAAAAGTAACAGAGTCCTAAGGTTAGACGTCGCTTGTTGCTTATCGCGAGGTATTTTATCACATATGCCTATTTATATTCTCTATTAAAGGCTTAGTCGCTAGCGTCTATATAACCTATAGGTGTAACGCAATCTCGCTTCGCCTTCTCTCTTATTTGTATTTTATTAAGCAGCTTGGCCTATCTAGTGACCTCACTCACTATATTTTCAAATGGCTTCGACACAAGCTAGGTCGATTTTAAACCTAGTTTCTTGCAGCCAGGTGCAAATGTATAGATAAGCTCCCTATTATAGGTTACCTAGGTAGGCGTCGCCTTTGCCACAAGGACAAGGCTTTCTTTGCAAACCACTAGCAATTTTAGTGTTAGTGCGCTTCCTATTGTTCTAAAGTCCTCCTATGTTGTTTAAAGGCGTTAAGCTACAGCTCTAATTTCTTACATCTATATAGTAAGGAGACTATGCTCTATTAAGCGCAGCATAGGTAGTGCCTTGTATGTTGCCCTTATTTAAGCTATGTAGGTACGGCGTTGTTTAGTAGTGTTAAATAAGCGCCGCAACAGATACCTCGTCAGGTATACTTAGTAGTGGTGCAGAGACTATAATAAGTTGTTCTAGTGTAACAACAACGCCTGCGCGATTAATAAAAGCTAGTATAGTGTAGACTATTAAAACTAGTGGGTTAAGTTCTGCATTAACGTATGCTAAACAGGCCTTATAAACTTTCTTATTTATTATTACTACAAACTCTAAATTAATAGCATAAAAGACCTTAAGAAGATCAAGCTAGGGAGCGAAACCCTAGACAGCTAGAACCTTTAGTTTAATAGCCTTGTTAAGATAAATTTAGAAGTCGTTCATCCAGTCCTCTACTAACTAGCGACTAGGCGTGTACTTCTTCGCCTTGTTATATTAATAGTCTACTTCTTCTTATTTTATAACTATTAGTTTTAAGTAGTTCTTATAAAGGAACCTAATTTGTTCTGCAACAGTATAGTCGGCAGGCATAGAAATTAGTATGTTGTCCCTTACTGTACTTATAATGTGGCTTTCAAGCTTGCTTAGCAATTTCTTATGTTCTTATTTGCGCTTGTATTTCTCTTTCTACACTACAATATTAAGGTTTTTATTAGGGTTAGATTTAACGTCTTTTAGCACTACAAGGTTTATAGCCTCTAGGTTAACATATTTTAGGATGCGTAGTATACGCGCGGTACGTTTAAAAACTGTGTACTATAGTTCAAAGTTGTCTATCCCTTTTAGTATAACTTTCTTGTCCTTTGGCGTTGCCATTGTAACGCGTTGCGATAACTTTTTGCGTATTTAGCCACTAGTGTAGGCTTTTTGTTGTAATTTAGAGTCTTTATAGTGTTTTTACAGTAATTTACAGTGACTGTAATAGTGGTTTTGCGATAACTTTTTCTCGTTGTTATCGTGAAAACTCTGGTCTGGTCCGTGCGAGCGATAATGTGGCAGCAGGACTAATTAGTAAGGAGTTTTAGAGGGTGCGAGCGTGCGATAAGTCCGTGAGCGATAATGTGGCAGCAGGACTAATTAGTAAGGAGTTTTAGAGGGTGCGCAATAAGCGTTGTGCCAGGCTCATAACTGTAAGATAGTGGAGATCACAGTAATTCATAGTAAGATGGGTTGACCATGAGAAAAGAGGTGTGTCATTACTATGGAGGACTGAGGGCCTGAAGGTGTACGGGTGAGGCTAGGCATAAGGTTATTCCGGCCGAAGTCATGTGACTAAGGACCGACCATACAGCCATGCGGCAGTCTTACAATAGTTTATAAACCTTAGGCATAGTTAGAAAGGCAAGGGGGATTAAAAAAAGTATATAATATAATAGATAAAATAAGGCATACACACTTTTATATACGCGTAATACCCTATAAAGTAGTATAGTATAAAGTATAAGAATATTAAAAATAATAACTATAAAAAGGGGGCAAGTGTAAATAGTAAAGGTAGAGGAATAACTTTATAGTAACTAGGTAGTAATATTAAAGCTACTTAGTATAGAGTTAGTAGTAAGGTAGAAGTAATATAGTTATATAACTAGTATCCTACTAAGATAGATACTAAGAGAAAGAAATAATATTCTACTAAAAAATAAACATTTCTAGAAGGATAGGGTAGTATAAGAGGAACAAGATCTAAAGGGATTATAGAACAATAAAGATAAGAACTATATAGATTTATAGGATCTCTTTAGGTTTAAATCTTTATAGTTAACTCTTTATAGTAATATCTTCTATATAAAATTTATTACTAGTTTATTTATCTTATTTAGAATTAAAAAAGCCTTATATAAGACTATTAATATCTTACTTAATTCCTTCTAAAGCCTCTAACGCGGACACCTTTAAGTTACCTTACCCTCCCCTAACCTAAATTAGGATAAGGTACGTGACCCTATATTAATAATTAGTAGGGTAACTAGTATACCTATATATAATTATTACTAGAAGAGTAAAAATTAGCTATAGAAGCGGCACTATTAAATATAAAAGAAATGTCTAAAGAAAAATAATATATTAACTATAATTTTATTGATTTGCAAGGGGAAAACCCAAGATGCCTAAATAATAGATGCGTCTTAGCACGGAGGGTGTCTTGCTACGCAGGGAGGGACGTTACTAAAGTTAAATTTTAGTTAAGTTAAGTTTTAGGGTTAAGAGGAGAGCCAAGCAAAACCGTCACACGGAAGACCAAGCTCCCTATGCGGGAAAAACGCCCAAGACGTCTGTATTCTTGCCCAAGGAGACCGTGCCGGTGTGTGCGGTCGGTACCCAGCAAACCTCCACTCGTCGTTCATCTTGACGTAGGTGATTTCGTTCAGCGAGCCCTCATTCCAAACGACCTGGGTGCCGTTGCTAAACGTGCGGACGTGCAAAGCGCGCACCTGGAAAGTGCCGAGCACCTTCGTGCAATTGACGACGTCAAATATGGCTTCGCCGAGGAGGTGCTGAGTTCCGAGTCGCTTGTCTCCAAGACTGGTCTGGGCGAAAGCGCTGGCCCAGTAGTCGGCGGGGGTCATTACGCGGGTGCCGCCGAGGAAGTCGGTGAAGTTAGCGGTGATCTATAGAGGCGAGTTATCAGGCGGGAGGCCAGGTCGAAGTCTGTTTACATGGGAAACTTACGATTGGGGCGGCGATTGTTTCAAAGGTGGCCAAGCTCTGTGATAGCATTAGCCGCTGGATAGTCAATAGGGGAGAAGAGGGGAGCAAGTAACATACCTTTGTATCCCAGGCAAGAGCCCAGGTCCAGGCAATACGGCGAAGCGTCCGCTCTTCAGCAAAAGACAACTCCTGGACCTCTTGCTTAGCCTGGAGAGGCGATGCGAGGATGAAGGAGAGGTTAAGCCATAGGAAAACCAGAGAGAAATTCATGGTGGCTTGTTGGGGGGACAGGCTGTGGAATGAGAAGTGGATGAGCGATTAGGTTAGAGGAGTAGTAAAGTGCTTGCTGTATGCTGCAGTGGATACTTTTAATGGTACGCTGAGAGATGATTTATGTACTTGTGGTCTTCACATTCGGACGAGCACACTGACCGGTGGACAAGTTTGCCAAGGACCGCCATAGATGGCAGTAGCTACTTTTGGTCTTTAAGATAGGATGTACTATACCTTATAAGCATTGCCTAGAAGCACCAGCCTCGACGACGACGTCAGCCTATGAGGCTCTGTATGAATGAGTGGGTATCTCGGCCCTGTGAGGCTCCGAGTGCCGCTTTGAGCCATTAAGTCGCGTACTTAAGAGCCGAGGCCGAGATTTTCTGCTGCGGGCTATCTCGGACATTAGCGAGAGGCTTATGCCAAAGACTGGCTATGTGTGATTACAAACCGAATAACCGACAGTAGCGCGTAATAGGGGTTGTTGGACGCAATTTTGTTAATATTTTAACTTTTTAATATATTTTAGAGCGATTTTAACGCGCAAATGTCGATTAGACTAATTTTTAATATAAAATTATTTTACTATATAAAATTTACTTTATATTTTAATAATTTTAATAACTATTAATAGTTATTATACAGATTACCCTTTTTATATATATTATATCTTATTACTATTAATACTAATTAATATTTATACATCTTAGTAAAGCTTAAATAAAAGCTTATAGGGTAAATATTCTATAATAATAACTATATACACCCTATAGAAAAGTGTAGTAGGTTAATAAGTATTAAAAGTTACCTTTTTATAGCCTCTTATATTATTACGCACTATATATATTATACTATATTTAATATATTAATATAATTAATAATAAGTATAGGTACTTAAGGTGCTTTTGCTTTATATATATACCCTCTATTTAATATAAAATAATATTAGTAGTAATATAAATTATAGCTAGAGGTATAAAATTAAATAATTAAGTTAAATTTACATTATTAGTATAAAATAATAAAGATAACTCCCTAAAATTATATTAGCTCCTTTTAATTATGTAGTACTAGACTAAACTAATTAGAAGGCCCTTTTATATATTACTACTATACTACTATTACTAGTCCTCTATAAGATAAGCCTACTTAGCTTTTTATAGTCTTTTAATTTTTTCTAAAAATAGTAAGGCATAGTGTTTTTTAGAGAAAAACTAAGTATTAGCCCTAAGAGGCCAAGTACGCATGCCTAGCCCCTAAGTCGAATAGCTACTATACTACGCTAATATAATCTAATATTATATAATATAATAAATCGCCGCACTATATAATACTAGTACTTAATATCTTAAAACACTTTTCTATATTTATAATAGTAGAAGAAATAACTACAATTATTTATATTCTTTTATTAGAAACCTCTTAGTTATAAAAAAACTATATACTAGTACTAGATACTAAATTACTTTTAAGCCCTCTTTAAATATAAGTATGCCTTAAAAACCTATAATAGTACTATATTTTAATTAATAGGTTAGAGACTAATTTAGAAATTAGTTATAATAATAATTATATTAGTGGTTGTTTATAAGCTAATTTTACTAAAACTATAACTATTAATTTTATATTTTAATTACTCTAGCTATTATATAGTGTTAATTTAATCTACCTTAGGGTAGGACGATAAAGGCTTTTATCTTAAATAACATAATAAAAAAAGCAAAGCCTTCTACTTAGTAAATAAAAGAGCGTAAAAAGGTAATTAAAAAAAAGCACTCTAGCTATTATAAATAATCTTTTTATTTTATAATCTACTATTTACTGTTTTAAAACTAAATTAAACTACTATTAGTATCTAAAAAATATACTATTTTTATTATCTAGACTTTAAGTATTATTAATTTTTTACTAATCTAGTATTATATATTTTTATATATTTATTTATATTTATTATTATATGTATAGTATTATATTAACTATCTATAATGATAAGATGGCAATTTGGCTGTCGTTTTCGGGGGGGTGTGACGGCGTTTTCTTACGCCAACTTGCCCTAAACCCCCCTAAAACCTGCGGCGGGCGGCCAGTGCGCAGTCGCTTGGGATACCTAATCTAGCTTAACTTTGACGCCGGATTACGACTTAACTCTAGGGTAGGATATGCATCTTTGGCGTGGTTATTAGCGGCCATGCACGACTTCCCGATTATAAGCCCCCTGGGGTGCCTTTTAGCCGCATACTAATACTCCCTTCTGCCTCTACTGCCCTTCTTAATAGTACAGCTTGTTCCTCTTCCTCTGTCTCTACTAACTAATAGCTAATACGCTCCGCAATTCTATAGCTATATCTTAGTAGCCGCTATCTTAGCTATTCTTTATTCCGCATAACACTTTACGTTGCTATGCGCCGCAGCACCTTATTAACGCTTACAGCATCTGACAATAATAATAGTTACTAGATAGACTTCACAAGCATAGAGCAGAGCAGCAAAGAATGTGTATCTTATTAGATATGCAGGAGTCGGACGAGGAGGATGTCTGTCCCCTAGAGTTCTATTGCAAGCATGCAGATAAGGTTAATAATATTAATATCCTGCCGCCTTATGCGGATAGCACTATATAGCATCTAGACAGTATTTAGCAGCAATAGGAAAAGTAAGTCTAGGTCTAGCTATTCTCCTACAAAATTTCTTGCATCTTCGCTAACACAAAAAAAAGGTATTGCGCCTATATTAGGGAGCCTCTAACAACGCTAATGCAATCTCTTACTATTAGCGACACAGTTAGTTTTTTTTGCTAGAAACTAGACTAGAGACGAGGCAAAGGCGGACAGAAACTTTGCAGAACTAAGGATGTGTCCTCTCTTAGGACATATTAGAAGCAGTTCCTAAGAGTATAGGAGAGTAATAAAAAGAGATATGGATAGTAAGTTGATGAGCCAGATGCGGACGGTACGTTGGCATTATCTATTAATAGAAAGTACATGCTAACTTATCCTTTTTAAAGGTGCTGTTAAATCTAGCACAAGAGTATAGTCTAAGCTATACACCGCGAGACAAGCCCCCTATGGATATATACGATGTGAGGGAGGTTTTACAAACAGCTATTACAACAACTGCAAAAATGTGTTTAAGGTGGGACGATATCGCATCTAAACATGTTTCTTCGTCCAGGGAGGGTTTATCACCGCGAACTGGCCAGAAGCCCTTCTTAAGCTGCAATATTGGCATATCAAGGGTTACTATCCTCCAAGACCCGCGAGGCGGGCCCCATAGAATCCTCCTTAAGTTAACGTACGAATTCACTAAAACGTTTCTTGGACCTAAGGCACCGTACGTATCCCCTACGATGGTCTACCTCCCGCTGATATTTTAGAAACACTTTCGCTATTCCTAAAAATACTATTTGATCCTTCTCTTGTTTTAAGCCCTCACGTCTTCTTGTTAGGTTTGATGTTTGCCAATAACGTGTTCCCAACGCTTGAATGTGCCCCTAGGCTTACCCCTAAGCACCTTAGCAGGTTAGATATCTGGCCCAAGTATAACGCACTTAAACTACCGCTTAGGCAAGATATAGTAGACACCTACGTCTTTCAACAATACACGCTAAGCCTAACTAGGTGGACAATTTCAGAGAAACGACTACTAGACTCCACGCTCCAACCCTATCTAAAGGATCTAGGGGAGATAATAGGGCTAAAGGAGGTTGCTAGGCCATATTGCCTGCGGTATAGTTCAGGAAAGGCGTTTAATTAGGACAATATGCATAGAAATCGCGGCCTATAAACCTATAAGGCTAACTAGAATTAGGCAATACTAGCGACGCGTTACAAAATCTAATTATGCGCCATGCTAATATACTAGAACTTTTCTTAACTACTACCTCTTGCGGCGCATAACTGTAGATACACAGGCTATTATCTGCAGTATAGCGCCTTAGGATAAAATTATACAGGCAGTATGCAGAATAAGCTAATAGATTGATCTAGGTTAGCTACAGCACCTAACCCCCAAACAATCCGCGTCTGTGAACTAGGACCCTTAAATCCAAAAACTTCTCTAAAAGCAGGAAAAATATAAAGGCAAGCTGTCGCGACAGGAGACGTACGAAAAGCTAGGCAAGGAGATTTGTAACGAGAGGCAGCGGCTAAGACACGCACTACGGATTAGCATCAGAAAGAAATAGGACTAAGAGTAGGCAGAGAGAGACATCCAGCAACAACTATTAGGTGTACTATTTGATAACGTAGTAAGCACAAGGCTTCAGCGCTGCTCTAAGAGGACGCTAGAACACAATTATTTAATCAAATCCATCCTATCACTACTAGGGTTGTTAGTTAAGGAAGAATCTTATTAACGCAGCGCTGCTATTAATGCTATTGTTGCTTACTGCAAAGTTAAGGAGGGTAGAACTTAGCAAATCCGACAGGTGGCAAGCTTAGTTAAGCAAAAGAAATCACTAGAGGCTGTTAACCCTCTAGACATGGCTCTAGAGTTAGCTAAGGTATTTGTCTACACAGAGAAGAGGCTAAAGATATGTTTTATATGTCTAGGGAATAAGTAGGCGCCTATTAAAGATCGCATATACTTATTTAGCGCTTTAGGAGTCCTTAGCAAATATTTTAAAAAAAGGCATTTAGCGAAGATTTAAGAAGGTTAAAAGCTCAAATGCCGCTTATGTTAGGTACGGCTGGATAAACAAGATACATCTCCAACGACACGCGCTTTAGGTACATAGTACTGTCTTATAAGTTCAATTTAGCGCGAAGCTAATATTAAGAGAGTCTCTTTATTATTCGCATTTAGCTAAAATATTACTATGTTTCTCTTTATGCTTCCTAATATATTTAACCGCTAGCTGGGTCTTTCTAATTCCTCCAAGCCCATTTGCTGCCCTAGATCCGAGCACTAGGGCAAATTACAAGGTTTTACGCAGGTCACCCGTCCTTATTTATTAAGATATGCTGCAGGGAATGCCTTTAATAAGAACGGTAAGCTCTGCACGCTATTGTAGGCAAGGTGTAGGATATAAGGTGCAGGATTAACTGTAGTACGCAGGCAACGTTAGCGAGGCTATACAGAACCTAATAATAGGGCACGCTAGCATAGCGACGTTCTTAAAGCACTACCTCTTACGGCGCATCACAGTTAACACGCAGGCTGTCGTGCGAGGCATCTAGCCCTAGGCGGCGCTTATGCGGGCGGCTTGTACTATAAGCTGTTCGATCGATCCTCGTCGGCCGCGACAACTTACACCAGAACAGTCGGCATCTGTAAACAATAATCCTACTATTTGTTTCCTACTTAACTAACAAGAGCATCTTAAATGTACCCTTACTAACGCAACTAAGGATCTAAAGTACAAAGTGCTTACCTCTAAGATTAGCCAGAAGAGGCAGCATTGGCGGCATGCCCTTCTTTAGGACATTAAGGAACTCTGGGAGTTCGAACAGCCCGTGCGTCGAGCGGCAGCTTACTAGCATCGAAACTAAGGACGAACTCGAAGTAGGACATAGTGCTCTACTCCCGGCACAGAAGGAGTTGATTAACGCTATCCTGGCCCGTCCGGGACTCACACTAGAAGAGGAGTTCGGCCGGCAAGCTGAGCTCTGTTGCATGCATGAGGTTAATTATAACGCGCCCCGCGTTCGCTATACCCTAGTGTTCTATAGTAATAATAGTAATTCTAAAGGCCGCACTGCCTCTAAGCCAGAGCTAGCATTATCTCGCATACTATTATTGCCAACATAGATAAGTTCAATTCCCGCCTTCGCCTTAAGCGGGTGCTAGTTGCGATTTAAACTCGCGTGCGCGTACATAGATGCAGAAAACTTTCTACTAGTGACAGCGTGTGCTGGGCACGTAATCACAATCCTCTCTATCCCCGTTATCTATAGGAAGCGCAATACCTTAATACTCTTCTTCCTCTGCTTGCAGCTATTATAAAACCCTTCCTAATCTGCGCACAAGGTTTCTGTTCTTTCTAGGTTCTTTCACTCTCTTCTCTATCCTATACGTTACCTAGCACTTGTAAAGCCTGCGGCTATCCTTCTCCTAATACTCTTTGTTCCACAACTTATATTTCACTATATTAGACATCTTATTGTTAAACTAGATCTAACTTTAGTGTTGTAGGCAGGGGAGCTAGGAGGGGTGGAGAAATCCCAAAAAGGAGGCGGATGGGGGCCTTTAGGTTGTTTCCACTAATACTCTTACATCTCCTAGGCAGGTTATTGCTATAAATTATGTAAGACTAGGCAGACGTATAGCTTCCTCCTAATTATAAGACAAGTAACGCTTAAAGCTATGCACACAAAATAGCTATTAACGCTACTACTTAGGCGAGGATACAAGCCTGTCTAGGTAAGAGTAGGTCATCTTAGGAGGTTAAGACGTACTAGAACAATACCCTAGTGGATCTCGCGGATTCGCACGTTGGCAAGCGCTAGACTGTACAGAACAATCGCCCCAAGAATCTGAAAGGACGCTGCCACTGCGTTGGCCAGGACGAATTGTAGTAGCGTACGCACACGTTTAGGAATAGGGTGTCCTGAGGCCCTGTGGGTTTATAGAGCCTCGTGCCATTGTGCGCACAACACAATAGATGCTATGGCAACGCGAGAGAGCAGTGCATACTTATACACCACGTTGTCCCTGCCTACAATTAGAAGCATGGACAAGGAGAGAGGGAAGGTCTCGTACCACCTAAAAAAGGCCATATCAGGTGCCGTCCACGCGAAACTACCATAGACTAGCCATATCGCCCTGCGCGAATTTTGGATGCCACGAAGTGTCCAGGAGAGCTACCCGTAGTATAAGTTCGTAACCCAATTAGTAGTAGGAAGTACGCTCACATTCGTGCCAACAAACAGCTAAAGGGCAAACAGGATAACTAGTTTAAGCTAATAAGGCTCGTCTATAGTAAAGGCAATTACAATAGCGACTATGCCAGCTATAAACAAGCTGGCTTAACAAATACTAAAGAGGAGAGTTAGGGTTCTTTCCTAGACGCGCGCGTGCCTATTCTTCCTAAGCTAGGAGGCATCCTAGATTAAGAGCATAACGCTTAGCAGAAGTCCGCTAACAAAGCAAAGGAGGAAGCTAATATAAAGGACAAGGGCTATAATAGAGCAATAATCTGGAAAGCGTTAGACACAAAGACCACTCCTTATCTGTTGAACTTCTAATATCATAAGCCGCGCTATGCAATAAGACTTCACAGATGCCTCCAAGCCCTTAAGGGTCCCATCGTGCATCAGGGTATGGACCCATTAGGATACTAAGCACCACGTCCCTCGACCCACCCTTAGGGGGGGACAGGGCCTAAGCATGTGGTTCCGCTAATACGCTCGCTGGTGCGGACAAGACATCTAAGCCTTAATCCTAGCAGCGCTAATATACGCATAACTAAAGGCGTGCGCATTGTAAGCGCCCACACAACTTACAAAGGCCCGCATTTAGGGCCGCTTTAGGATCTAGGGGGCTTTAACTGTGGCTCGTTGCTTCACCATTTGGCACTCCGCGAATCTCCCCTTGCTAGCTGAAGGCGTAGCTGGCACTAGCGATGCTATTGCATGCCTGTTCCTTGCAACAGCAAGGCGAAGTAGGTGGAGGAGGCGTCGCCGCGTCTCTATTTAGCTGCCTGCATCCTTGTCGCACTCGCCACCAACCCTGGAGGGTTTAGGAGGCGCAGGGGGACGCATAAATGGGAAGACATGCGGCGGACGCTGCGTCTATAGGAGCGTAGTGTGCCTTGCTTTCTTAGCTGCCATAGTAGAGGATAAGGACTTGCTTGTCGCTCCGCTTTATCTACTTTGTTACCCCACTCTGTTTACACTGCATTCCTATCCAATTATCCTCTATAACCTTTTTATAAAGTCTAACTAATTCCCTTATTACTATTAAGGACAACACGTTATACAAAGTATATAGAGAGAAAGATAGAGAGAAAGATAGCGAGGAAGATAGAAAGGAAGATAGAGAGATGCAAAGTTAGGTTAGTGATTACTACTATGCGTACTTCCACTAGCTCACCTGTCATTATGGTAGCCAGCCGTAGGGGCAGATCCCCACGGCGGTGTGCTGTCTCGGCCATGCTCCGTATTATAAGGCAGTCCACTTACAGGCTGTCCTAGAAAGAAGCGAGTGCGCTTTAAGGAAGATTCGGATAAGGTGCATCGCAGCGTGAAGAGAAAGGTTATTAGAACAGTAAGCTATACTATAAAAGACTTAACAAACTAAGCAGGTTGCTTATGCATATATAGGAGGAATGCTTAGCCCTACTTATAGCCACAAAACAAATATAGGATCTAGAAGCAAGGATTAAAGCGCTAGAAGAAAAGAAGGTAAAGTGGGGGAAGGTCTTTTAAGAGTGGGCTAAGAGGAACAAGAAATTCATGCGAGAGATTATATCGCTTTATAACTAGTAATAGTAGTAAATAACTTCGAGAAATGCTATATGTACAGGGGAAGGGCGGGAGAGAGCAAGCGTGCGGACTAGTAACGTGTTGCAGTGTCTAGGGAATAAGTAGGCGCCTGTTAAAGATCGCATATACTTGTTCAGCACCCTAGGATGCCTTAGCAGACATTTTAAACTTACGCATTTAGCGAAGATTTAAGAAGGTTAAAAGCCTAAATGCCGCTTATGTCTGGTACGGCTGGATAACAAGATACATCTCCAACGACACGCGCTTTAGGTACATAGAACTGTCTTATAAGTTTAATTTAGCGCGAAGCTATATATTAAGAAAGCTAAGCTTAAGAGAGTCTCCTTATTATTCGCATTTAGCTAGAATATTACTGTGTTTCTCTATGCTTCCTAATATATTTAACTGCTAGCTGGGTCTTTCTAATTCCTCTAAGCCTATTTAGGACTACTACTGATTAGCTACTACTATAACCATGAAGTAGCTCATGCATCTAAAGAGGATAATATTCAGCCCATATCTAATCCTGGCCAGGTGGCGAACTGAACGTACGCCGCCCTCCGCCATGGATCCCAGACCGCGCATTCCGCAAGGCTCGCCTCTTCCATTCACGCCCCCAAAGCGACGAGGCTGTGCTCTACGGGATCTCTTGCTGCAGTTTGGTTCACAAACCTCTGCGACCAAGGCGCTAAGGGAACGTTCATTCACCACGCCTATAACTAGTGCGGACAGGGGTTCGCGCACTTGCCTAGGGCTAGGGCTAGAAGTTTGGCCAAAGGATATATATTAGTTCCCTCTATCATGCTAGACTCGAAGAGCGGCTTTGTCTTATGAGACCTGGAGATACTATGTCAGACTTGGAGAGCGACACTACTATTCTATAGTTAGAGAGAGACTCTGTTATTCAATATTCGGAGTCCTCTGTGCAGAGGGTGATAGAAAATCGCACTATATAGAGAAAGTTTACCCTACCCTAATATTTAAAGTATCACTGATTTTGTTTCGTATATTAGCGGACCTACAGTTGGAGAGAGACTTAGTTATTCCATCATCGGAGAGACTTGGTCATTCCGCCGTCAGAAAATCCCATGCTGCTGAACTTGTAACTTAGATAAACTACCGCACTATCTCTGCACTCCACCCTCTTCTCTCATCCTTAGCTTAACTCTTTCTCCACCTACTATAGCACAACTTCTCCTCTCCCTTAACCACAGCACGACTAACTTCTTATTACCATAGCTGGTACGTATTAGTAGCCATGCTTTTTAGAAAGGAACCGCCACTGACCTTTCCAAGCCCAACCTCCACCAACCATCCCGTTCCCGGCTTTCCGTACAGTTATGGGGTTTTATTGCTTAGCCTCAAATAAGTGCTAGTAAATACATAACATAAAAAGTATATAATTCCGCCTACCTAAAGTATGCCTATTAGAAATATAAAAATAAGTTCTAACACTTTCTTTAGTCTATATTTTTCTTTTGTTGTAAGTGCCCACATCTTTATAGGCAATCCTGCTCCTCTATAATAGAATATCAAAATTAACAAGCTAGTGATACTAATGAATAGTGACCTAAATCACCTAGGGCTAGTATAGGGATAGTAGCTATTTCCCTGCAAAGTCTATTTATTATACTACTTCCTATATACAGCCTTAAACAACCTAGTATATAGGAACTAATATAACTTTCTAGTAGGTTCCCTTCTATCCTTAGAGGATAGCTTCTAATTTATTTAAGACTTTTTAACTTAATAAATACAATAGGTGTAAGTATGTTTAGTCCTAGTGCCGCTTATTTAGGAGGCTCTTGCCAGATATCCTTCTTATATAATAACGGAAAAACCTGAATTGTCGTTCAAAGCTAGGAGGGGAATTGCCCCTGCGTTCAGAAGGGCACTAAGGGACAGTTAACGAACGAACGTCTACAACACAAATTAGGATTACTTGTGTTCTATATTCTAGCAAGACTTCTACTAGCTAATAAAGTTCTTGTTTTATAGTAAGCTACAAGCTTTTTATTTAGCTAGCCGCAAAGCTAATATTATAGGACATAGATAAACGCCTTAGGGAACCGCGAATTCTACATATCTTGCTTGTTCGTTAGAATATAAGGGCTGCATGCATCATGCAGGCCTTCTTCCCTTTAATTCGCCTATGCTAGTTGCGAATCTACGAGCTAATCTAGCAATTTTGGAATTACAGGACTAGATCTGGTCACGGTGTGCAACATACCTTATAGAGCTTAGATTCGCTATCCAGAAAAGTATAGAGGAATTAATCCCCTAATTATAGCCTAATCCCCTTTAAATAGTAGTCCTGTTAGGTTTCTATAATTTACTAATCCTAATAGTTTCTGCGGATTAGATAATAATGAGCTTGTGCAGGCTCTTAGGCACCTCCCTAAGTGAAATAAATAAACTTTATTAAATAAAAAGAATTATTTATTAGGAACGCCCTCACTGTTAGTTAAAAAACACCCTACGACAAAACGAAATGAGGTTTCAGACTCAACGGGGACATGCCAGAATTTAAATATTAAAGTTCACGGAAGCCGCTGCATCAGACATAAGCGCATCAGAAAATATGAAAAAAGCGTTATATAGAAGGAAAGAAGGTAATGTCCGTCCCTAGGAAGCGAGACGCACCCTGTCGCGAGACAGTTTTGTGATCCGGACCTTCGGAATGTCTGCTTTGCGAACATATTTTTTCTATAGTTAGTGCATTATAAATCTGTAGCTATTGTTCCTTTATAAGACTAGTCCCTCTGCAATGTTGGTCATGTCGTTACAGTAGAAGATTCTAGATGTACCTCTAGTAATATAAATACTTGCTGCTCCCCGGACCCCTCTATGAAATAGAGATTAGAAAAGAAATATATAATAAGATAACTTGAAGAGTGTGTACAAGTGTCCGATTACATGGTCCTTTGCACTTGCAACTTACACCCTTGCATAATATGCATTCCACAACAAAGCAAGGGATCAAGTAAGGGATATCTAGACGGTTCTAGGCAGGCCATCTGAGGACAAGACAGAGTCCTTTGCCTCTAGCACGAAGACAGACAATTAACCTACTTCCCTGGGTGGCGAGACGCACGGTGTGAAGCGAGACAAAGTAGAGGTACTTCGACTTTAGGCAGTGGATTCTCTCTCATAAAGACTAGCGCTTACTATAGCTGTACCGGAATAATTTCTGTACCCTCTTAACATACTCTGTGCCCTGTTTGGCCTGAGGAATACGATCCTATCCACACTTTTTAGCCTAAGGCGTGCGAGGCGCTCTTTCATAGCGATCTTGCGACCTTTCCATATACCACAACCACAATACTTCTACGACTCTATGTTACTTACATATCGGTCCATGGGACCCTCGAAGACTTACTTTGGTGCTAGGTAATCAATATCAGCCCTATGGCTGGCGAGGTGCGCAAGTTTATGCGAACTCGCCACCCCGGTCGGTACTTCTCATGAAAGACCTGCCAAACCTGGCTAGAACGAATTGATCTCCGAGACTAACGATCGCTGTAAATTACTTATGTCATTCATACAGCTAAGCTAGTCAGCCATCAGCCTGAGGCTGTGCAGACCGTCTGCATCAAATCAATCAAAGCAAATCAGATCATCTGACCTCAAAGTCCAAGCCGTCTGTAATAATCTAGTCAGTTGTTGCTTCATAAATGAATGACAGATTTTTAAACATAGTAAGTGAAATTACATTTCTAATACATCCGTGCCACTAGAGCGCGCTGTTTCTCTAAGTCTAGTCCTTCACTTCTACGTATCTTCTTTGCTGTCGGCTCTGCTGGTCCTACTTAAGATGCTTCTGCTTCTGCTTCTTGCTTCTATCTCTGGCACAACAGCTTTACGCTTACGTCCACGTTTCCCCTTGCCTTTCGCCTCTTTAGTCGCCTCTTACTCATCATCACGCTTAGCTCGAGCTTCCACAACGTCCTCATAGCTCATGATCCTTGCCGTCCCTAGCACTACTGCCTTCGTTGACCGACGAACCTTCGCTTCATTGTTGATTGTCATTAGGAATCGAATGTGGTTATGCTGAAGGAGACCCTTTGCGAATGACATCTGGGCAGCTTTACCAAGCTTCTGGATAAGCCTATGTAAGTTAGGGGATATCTAGACGGTTCTAGGCAGGCCATCTGAGGACAAGACAGAGTCCTTTGCCTCTAGCACGAAAGACAGACAATTACATCTCAGTTCAATCAATTATCATCCCACTTTATCAAGAAACACCCTTCAATCTGACAACAAGGCTTATGTACGAAATTTAAGGAACGTAGTACGACCTGAAGAATGCCCTAAAAAGATTGAGTTTTTGTTAACTGTAGCGCAAGTCGGTCGATATTCAGAAGGAAGCCATAACAACCGCTGTTGGTTTAAAAAAATCCACTGGCCTTGCACAAAGACATGAGACGACTGCGCACACTTTGGAATAAGGGCGATGGCGTAGTAGGGGTGTGTAAAGGAATATCACCGCGATTTGTTCGGATATATTGGCCGTCTGGTGAGAAGGCGACGGCGTTGACGAAGCTGGTATGGCCCTCGAGCACGCTGCGGCACGACCCCGTCGCCGCCTCCCACACCCGCACCGTGTTGTCGCCTGAGGCGGACGCGACCAGCTGGCCGTCTGGCGAGAAGGCGACGGCGTTGACGAAGCTGGTATGGCCCTCGAGCACGCTGCGGCACGACCCCGTTGCTGCCTCCCACACCCGCACCGTGTTGTCGCCTGAGGCGGACGCGACCAGCTGGCCGTCTGGCGAGAGAAGGCGACGGCGTTGACCGAGCGGGTATGGCCCTCGAGCACGCTGCGGCAAGCATTCCAGTTGTCTTCCCTTTTTGATAATGACTTAATCCACCCTAGCATTTCGTTTACAAAAGCTTTCCGTACTATATACTTGCTTCTGGGGCAAATACAAGAGCCGAGGAATATATTTGTAGAGGAGCATCTTGGAGTATATGTTGGAACCGAAGAGTAAATTGTCGAGCGTCTTGGAGAAATGCAGAAAGAGCACTGTTTGATGCCTGTATTGCATGTTAGTGTAATATAGTGTTAGAAAAAAGTAGAAGCCTTACCTTAACTAGCGTAGAAAGTGTTTCTAGTAAGGAAACACATTTGTTTGTCTCTCTAATTAGACTTATCGCTTCGAGCCAGTGAAGGAAGTGTTTCTGGAGGAACGTATCTGCAGTAGCCTTGTCGCCAATGTAGCGCTGGCTCTGTTTGAGATGATACACCCAGTAACGGCAAGCGTACTGCAATTCGGGCGACAGATGGCTTGTAATCCTTCCTTCATTGACCTCGCTTCTTAAAGTCCCAGGCCGTAAGTCGCACATGTTCTGTCGTAGGCCATTAGGGCCGGACATGAGTTGAAGGCAATAAGACGCTAACCTCTCGTGTCTCGCTCTCATCCACCCAGAACGGGCTCTTCTTCTTCGACGCATCGACGAGGAATTCGCGGAACGACAGGTGTAGGAGCCGCACAGGCATATTATCGCGGTCTGGTATGCTTAGAACAGAGTGTAGGGAATCCAGTCGGCAAATGACGTCATCCTTGGGATATATGAAGGAGGCGAACAAGCGATGCGGTAGAAAGTGAAGTCTCTAGAACCACTATACTCCCTATAATATCCTGAAACTCGCATGCCTATCTCTCTTTGTCTTCTTTGTCCTCTTCGTCGTCGAATAGCTGATTGAGGATAGGGAGATACGTCGTGTTGAGTGTTGAGACTTTTGCCTTCTGATACTCTAAGATAATCTCTAGACGCTTTTTGGGATTATTGCGTCGATCGCCAATGTATTAACACGCGGTAGCAGCGAAGATGAATAGTGGGACTGCTTGTTCGACTAGCGCCTTGACTTGATCCCTTCTTGGCTAGCCTGAGGACAACGATCGTTCTTCTTCCCGTACTTGTGCCAGTTCATGCTCGAAATACACGCGGATGTCGTGTTGAATTGTTTGTTTTTGCGACTTCGTGCAGGATGAGGTCTTCGAATGTGCTGTCAGGCAATTGTTTAAATCCCAGGCGGATGTGCAGTTCTGGTCGGCTTGTTACGAAAACTCGCAACGATACCAACTTAAGATCCCTTGTTTGAGAAAGGAGCTGGAGGACCAGTTGTATGTCATTGTCTGGCTCGCATTCATCCAACGCGTCTATCACGACGAGTAGTACTAAGGCTGGTGGATGTGCTATGTCTAAGAGCGGATGGAGGATTAGCTTCTCGAATTGATCCTTTAGAGTCTTCTTGGATATGGCTGGATTAGCTTCAATCGCCGTCTTGATTCCAGGTCCTAAACCTGATACACGACGAGCCAGCTGTGTAGCAATGGTGGTGAAGAATCGAGTGGCGTTCCCGCGTTCCCCCTCGCCTTTCTTAAAGAAGAAGCTAGCTCCTAGTTGATGTTGGTCGGCGACGGTTCGGGCAACCGTACGAGCGATGGTAGACTTTCCCGTTCCTGCTGCACCATTCAGCCAGAATATAGGTTTGCTGTTTTTATATCATTTGCCCATCCTTGTATGTAACGCAGTAACTTGGTGTGGGTGTTCGGAAGGCATGTCGAATTATGTTCTTCCATGTGAGAGTCGAAGGAAGCGCCTTTGGCGGTAGGTAATAAAAGCGTGTCAGTCTTCTGGTTAACGCGCAGAATAAGGGCCCTGCATGTCTCTTGTTAGTATTTGCTTGCACTAGAAAGCACACACTACTTACGTCTGATCAACTTAAAGCGTATTGCTGAAAGTGTTCCTATATTTCTTAAGATTTTGAACCGCCTTCTCTACCTCCTTGCTCGTTAATGGCTATTTCAAGGCCCGCATACCGAATCGCTGCATTGCCTTACGGCCGAGGCCAGGCTCGAGTTTGGCCTTGAGTTTATCCTTAAGGTCTTTTAGCTCCTGGGAACACATCTTTGGAGCGGGTCTAGCAATGTGCGTGTAGTAGAGAGCCGCGACTCGTCCTGCCTAAGAAGCTGTTGAAGCTTTTTGAGGACATTCTTGATTTCGTTAACCTTTTGATGGAGGCGTTTGATATCGCCCTTTGCGTGCTTGACCTCGACCGAGTACTAGAAGCAGAGCGATGCGACCTTGGCGGACATGTCGACGACGGCTATCACGCTTGCGGCTCCTGAAAGGCCATCCATAATGCGGCGCGCGGTTGGAGGTGCAGCGGACGTGGTGGTTCTGTAGAAGCTCCGGCATAGATTCGCAAGGCGGCGAGACCGTTCCGTGGGTGCCACGACGATGTTGCCGTTCATCTTGAGCGCGGCGGGCTGAGAAGGCTGAGAAGGCTGCAGCGGCTGAAGGCTGCAGCGTCAACGTTGGGCTCAAAGTTGAGAGGCGTGGCCGACCGCCCGGACAGCCACAAGCTTTGCTTGTTACAGTACATGTAAATTACATCGTAATATTAATGTAAGACATACAGAACTGTCCTATACTAGCCGAACTGGAAATCGCTTAGATCCGAAGTACCAACAGGGGTGGCAATCTTGCATGGAATTGCGCGCCACAGCAGACATAAGGCTGATAGTGACTTTCTAGAATTTTAGTAACATTTTACGGCTTAGATAGCACTGTTTATTTGCATCATAGGGTAGCAAAAGCTTAATGGTGGTGCTGTACGGAAGGAACTCTGTTTCGCTAGAAAAAGAAGGCTCTGTATGAATCGGCAGGGAGGCGACGATGCGTGACGTAATTTTTAGATAGAAGAGGTTATAGATGTTAAGGAATAGCTACAGTATATAACCTATAAAAGACTTATCGCGAATTTAAATAAATACACAGATTTTAAGTTGCTTAAAGTTGAAGTACCCCACATATTTCTCGGCGCGGGGTGTTTCTCGACCTGCAGTGACGGACGTTACTGGCCTATTAGTGTCTGGCGTCAAGCGTTAACAGGATTGCGTTATTGGCAATTTCAATTTGCTAGATGCACAGTAACACCAGTATATAAAGCAGCACATTTCTATGAGCTGTGGAAGCTAGTTAAGCACAGTCGTAGGTTTATTTCGTAGCTATGTATATTACTAAAAGTGCATAAACTTCGTTCACTATACTGATTGGTTACGCGTTCGTATGTTAGCATTTGGGTTATTCAAACCCCAGGATTGGAAGCTCTGGAGGCATTTAAATCTTAAGCATACTGATATACTAAACTGTGCCCACATGTTTCTTGGATATTGGGTTAATGGTTCTAAGCAGATACACTGGGAGGAATGCTATTTTAAGCTTTGGGAACGCGTTATAAAGAGCGAAAGGACATTATATTTATTAGATCATCCGTATGACTATGCTAGATATCTATGGAGAAGATTTGGCTTCTACCTAACATTCCCAATCTCCTACTGTAAAATTATCGTCATAAGGCCAGCAACAAGCTCTGGTTTCGTACATATCGAGCGGTATCATTGCGAGACTAGTAAAATATAGCCCAAAGTAATGTTTGGCCAAGGTTTGATTAAGGCCCCCGGAATCTCTCGTTCTCTTGGTCTTGCTGTCGATCGTTTTGTCGACGACGCCGTCAACTATCTTGTTAGCGACACCCCCCTGTCTGGTCTAGGGGTCATTTATAATTTTCAGTCCACTAATTTACAAGCTTCACCGCAATTAAAATTCTTGTCTGCAGGGGTGAAGCCGATTTTGCTAAGAACTCGCCACATCTTCCTACTTTTTAGCTATTATAACTAACCGGTATGTGCACAATTTGGCAAGACATGCATGCCACCACTATAAAAAGGCCTAATTCCTTGTCCTGCGTAACAACCCAAGTAGATTTTGATATGTCATAGTTACCGCGATCCAGTCCAGTGGGGTAGGCTGTCGAATAATGCGTGCGAATGCCGCTCGTTGACTGGAGCAGGCGGAGAAATATCTACTAATATCTCCACGAATTATTCGAATAGAATCGTTTCGGCAGGTGAAGTTTCTGTTATTACCCTAGTCTGGAATGTGTTAAAGACCGCGAGACCTTTTTGTGTGCAGGGAACTTTCCATACCTAATTTCCATCTAAGTAGAAGGCTTTGGGTGGCTACTTATCTCGCCGGACAGTGGTCACTCAATGTATGTCCCCGTCGACACTAAGGCCTATAAGAAACCCATTACTAAGTGTTGCGGGCTATATTAAAGGACTTTTCTAAGCTAGAGAATAAAGTCTATGGTAAAGAAACTTGCAAAGGCGGTGAGATGCGCGTATCTTTTCTATTACGTTAGAAGGTTCTCTATGCTTATAAATAGTTATAGTAAATAATCTTATACTATAAGCATATTAAATTAAGGTTAAAGTACTTATTATTTATTCTGCTATAGGTGTTGTTATATTTTGGTTAGATGCATGTTACTGTGTATTAGGACATAAGTTAATACAGTAACGTTACTTTATTACATAAAGCATCTTAGGTTTAAACCTTAGTATGTTAAGAGATTGTTTAATCTTTAATGCGGTATTTGCTTAGAAAACCACAAGGACTGTATCTAAGTCTAACTTAATTAGGCCACGTTTACAATTATTACTGCATTATTACCTACATTAAACGCTGAAGAAAATATTTCTATTATGTACTATCCCTCACTACGTAGCGAGCATCACTACGTAGCGAGCGAAATAATAGGTACCTAGGTTTTACAGTTATAGAAACCCTCCGCGCAATTACTAATAATTATTTCGCTGCTTATGTTGTTAACCTAGGGTCTTCTTCTATCTCCCTACTACCGCTGCCTAGAAAAATACAAGCCTTGTCGTCGCCGCCGCGCAAATCTTACGAGGGCGTTATTTTATAGCAGGGCAGGTCTCATCTCGTAGAGCCCTAACGCAGAGCCGGGCACCGTCCGTACGGGGTCTGATATAAGTATCCAACCTTATTAGCCTCAGGATTACGCTAATAGGTCTTTATCAGCCCTACGGCGGTTGAAAGAGGATGAATCGCACAATGTCGCCACGCCAATTGGTACCTCCCAAACTAAGCGAGAACCTTAGTTACGTCAGGCGCCTTTGAACGGGAAATTGATAGGGGGACCACCACTTTTACTAGTGGCACCACCCTGACTAAGCGTCACACCATGACTAAGCCCGCCGACTCCGCATAGCACCCTAGCAACGACTGTTTATGTTCCTGTCACTGCACACTCTACTAGAAATAACACTATTATAGAACCTCCTTCTAAATCCACTTATCCTAACTAAGAAGCACTTATTTCTTCTGTGCGATAATTTGCTCTTAATTATAGCTATATTCTCACAATTTAACGCTTAACTACAAACAAGAATATAGTATTAGGCTGCGATTTTAGTAGGAAATACTATAACTAGATTAATGCACCTAATAGTTCTAAGCGTAAAAAGACCTTAATATAATAGAGATTAGCTGTCCTTTTTAGCTTTACAGTGCACGCCGCAGTAATAGAACTTAGGATCTTAAGGTAAGGAACCCGCAACATACACATAGGGCTAACAATTTAGTAGCACATCTACACGCGCGAAAATTTATAGCTAAATAAAAGGCAGAGATTGCTTAACTATCTAGACTTAATATTAAACTGTAAGCTATTAAAGCTATTCTACAAGATAAGAACTCTTCTGCGCTCTTTACTCGCTGTAACATCTATAATATATATATAGCTAAGCGTATTAAGTAATTAGAAGGGAGATCACTAGTAGAATACCTTATAGATTAACTTCTAAAAGAAGGAAACTAGGAACATAGACTATAGTATAATAGTAGTATATATATAATATTTCTTATATTTGCGTATAAAAGATTAATTAAGTTTACTAACAAATATAATAGAGTCTTTCCTCCTTAACTGCACTTATAAGACAAACTAATACTATATGCCTTTACTCTATATTATTAGTGTCGCTCTAATAAATGCTAGCTTCTTAATTGCATTTTGCTTTATATAGGACAAATAAGCTAAAAGCTACCTATAGGCTCTACGCTCTTTCCTTTCACTTCTTAAGCTGCCTATTAAACCTCCTATACTGTGTACAGACTAAGATGCCGCACTTCTATCCATAATTAGCGATAAAGTCTTTTAGTTTCTGCATCTTCTTTATATATAGCATATTTATAAGAATATCTAAGTAAATTATAAGAAGAAATTCTTAACAAATAAAGAATATAATAACTTTTTTAGTCGCTAGATTAAGATTTATATTATATATATAGAGGGGTTCTATAAACAAGCTAAAAGCGAGATAGAGGCGTTTCTTATAGATAAGCAGTATATGTTCTGCTACTTAAATAAGATATAGCTTGTATATTAAGAGAAATTTGTGGTAGTATAGTCCTAATAGTGGCTATATCTAGGAAATGCTGCAACCTTATAAGTAAAGGGAGCGTATGCCGCTGTAAAGCACTAGATTACTAATTCCACAGCTAATATCTTGTTAGTATTTAAGCTTGTGAGGAAGAGTGTTAAAGGGCAGCTTAATGCTCTTACTGCAGCACTTGCTTAGGACTATATTTTTATTCCTATATTCCCTAGTAAGACGCTTTTTGTTAACATTATTCGCAGGGTTTTAAGGCACGCTATTGTTCTCCTAGTTTAGCAGCATAACAAAGTTAAACAGGCTATAGGAACGACTCTATTAGCCCGATGTACAAACGTTTTTAGCAGAACAATAGGATTGCTTTGCTCCTATTAAATTTCAGATATATTAGAGTCGAAATTGGCTATCGAGCTTAAGGAAATACACCCTTTCTAGCGAATTAAGGAGTCTTCTCTTCTATATAGGTACTAAATCTCTCTATATTTTATTATATATTCTAATATTCTATTTCGTTTAGGCTAATTCTAGAACCTTGTCTCCCAACATCTATAAAGCAGCGCTGTTCCCCCTTTCTAACCTCTCAAGGCAAAGCTAAGAAGAGGAGTCCTTTATTATTTAAGGTTGGAGAAGCTAAGGCATTAGAAGGACTATCATGGGGGAGTGGCTTGCTATAAGGATATAAGAAAAGGCCTCCAGCCTGTTCTAATTGCTATATAGAAGATCATATAAGGACTCAGTGCCCTATAGGGCGTGGGTAGGGTTGTTAATTCAATTAGTTAATCTATAGAATTCTATTTTAAATGTATCTAGCAACTGCGCCTCTATATATTAATCCTCTATTTACATTGTTAGGAGCGCGATGTTGTGCGTCGGCGGCTTAGAGATGGTGACGCTTAGTCAGGGTGGTGCCACTAGTAAAAGTGGTGGTCCCCCTATCAATTCCCGTTCAAAGGCGCCTGACGTAACTAAGGTTCTCGCTTAGTTTGGGAGGTACCAATCGGCGTGGCGACATTGTGCGATTCATCCTCTTTTAACCGCCGTAGGGCTGATAAAGACCTATTAGCGTAATCCTGAGGCTAATAAGGTTGGATACTTATATCAGACCCCGTACGGACGGTGCCCGGCTCTGCGTTAGGGCTCTACGAGATGAGACCTGCCCTGCTATAAAATAACGCCCTCGTAAGATTTGCGCGGCGGCGACGACAAGGCTTGTATTTTTCTAGGCAGCGGTAGTAGGGAGATAGAAGAAGACCCTAGGTTGGTTAACAACATAAGCAGCGAAATAATTATTAGTAACGTGTTTACAAGCGAGCCGCGCGTACAAGTGAGCCGCGCGCCCCACCAACTTTCTACAACGCGTCGTATACAAACTACAATAGCTCAACTATTGTCTGCTTAATTGCGCTATAAAGAAGCAAATATCTACCTAGCTCTTTCAGCTATTAATTCCAGTTAAATACAAAGTATAAAACGCGCTGCCGCAACGTTTTGCGTCCCTGAAACAACACTTCGCGCCCGACGCGCAGGGAATTGCTGCGCGACGCGACTCTGAGCCCAAATCAAAGAAGCTTACCAAGCTTAAAGAGGAGGTGATTGTTGAGCATATACTTGACCTAGATTCGCGAGGCTTTGCGCCCACTCTAGGTGCTGTACGAGATATGGCGAATAAGCTGCTCACTGAGCGCAGCGCAGGCCACGTTGGCCAGCAGTGGCCTAGGAACTTTGTCAAGCGAACAGACAGCCTCACAACGCGATTTAATCGACCCTACGATCGACAGCGAGCCCTCTGCGAGGACCCGACGGTTATACAGGCCTGGTTTGAGCTAGTAGCACGTACAAAGGCCACCTACGGTATCTGCGACGAGGATACCTTTAACTTTGACGAGACTGGCTTTCTAATAGGTAAAATATCCTCCCAGCTAGTTGTTACTGGCTTAGAGAGGCGTGGTGGCTGGCCAAAAGCGATCTAGCTAGGCAATCGTGAGTGGGTGACGGCGATCCACGGAATTAACGCTACTGGGTGGGCAATCCCGCCCTTTATCATCTTCGCTAGCCAGTACCACCTCTCTGCCTGGTATGAGGGCGACGATATACCAGGTGACTGGGCTATTAGTCTTAGCGACAATGGCTGGACTACGAACGAGCTTGGTGTTGCCTGGCTACGGCATTTTATTAAGCATATAGTAGAGCGTAGAGTGGGCGCGCGTTAGCTACTACTAATACTTGATGGCTATAAGAGTCACAACTTGCTTGAATTCCAGGAGATCTGCAAGGAGAATAAGATCTACACTCTCTGTATGCTGCCACATTCGTCACACACCTTCTGCACAGCCGCTTAACGTTGGCTGTTTCTCGCCGTTGAAGCGGGCGTACGGGCGCCAGGTCGAGGGCCTGATACGCGACCACATCAACCATATCACCAAGCTTGAGTTCCTACCAGCCTTCCGCGCCGCCTACGACCAGTCAATTATAAAGGAGAATATCTGCGCAAGCTTTTAAGGCGCTGGGCTAGTCCCACACGATCCAGAGGCGGTGATATTAAAGCTTGATGTGAAGCTTCGTACGCCGTCGCCAGCAGCCCTACCAGAGGCTCTATGGGAGTCTGCAACACCAAGCAAACGCGCGCGAGCTAGGCGCTTAGTCAACTCTAGTTCGTGAGCGGATCTAAAGGCATTAAGGATCCTCTCCTATATTAGTTATCCAGTCGCTTGATTGGCTTACAAGAGGGGCTGAGAGAATGGCGCATTTAATGGTGCTTATGCGCGATGAGATAGCTAGTCTATGGAGGGCAAATGAGGCAGCTATAACGCGTAAACAGCGCAAAAGAAGAAGCGGATCTAGAAGTGAGGCACCCTATTAAAGGCAGAGGGAGAGGATATTATTGCTTAGAAGGCTATTGAGCAGCAACTAGAGGGAGAAACGCGGTATAGCCAGGCGCGGTCAGGTGCGAGCTGGCAGGCTTCAGCGCGCTGCACCACGCGCTGCAGGAGCCTGGGCACAACTCACGTACGTGCAAGAAAGCTTCTATAGATACTGCTTGATTTAGGATATAGCTATTATATTAATAGAATTTTGATGCGTTGTTGATATACAGCCTGCAAAAGGCTGAGAGACTTAGTGGGGCGCGCGGCTCACTTGTACGCGCGGCTCGCTTGTAAACACGTTTTTATAAACTTTTTAATTTATGTAAACTTTTAATTTATATAAACTTTGAATTTATATAAACATTTAATTTTATAAACATTTAATTTATATAAACATTTAATTTATATAAACATTTAATTTATAGAAACTTTATTATTAAACATTAATTTATAACTTTTAATTTTAATAACTTTTATATATTAAACTTTTAATTTATATAAACTTTTAATTTATATAAACATTTAATTTATATAAACATTTAATTTATATAAACATTTATTTTTTATTTTTAATTTACCCCAGAGGGCTACGCAAACGCTACCGCCAGCATTCCCGAGCTTGCCAGAAAGGGCATATGCAACGTTAAATGCCTAGGGGTAGAACGACAAAGGCTTTTATCTTAAATAACATGACAAAAAAAGCAGAGCCCTCTGCTTAGTAAACAAAAAGAGCGTTTTTAATTTATATAAACTTCTAATTTACAACTTTTAATTTATTTATTAAACATTAAAGCGTGTGGTCTTTGCGTGGGCACGTCCAGGAATACCGCGCCCCCTAGGAGGGGTTGAGATAGTTAGGAGATAAGGTTAATTTTCGAGATAGATAACAGTACTATATTGTATATTGCTTTACTAAATAGGAATAGAGTGTATATATTAATAGGAGCAGAAAAGTACATATATTAAGTCTAAGATATACTTAAGCTATACCTTAACCTATACATTATCTGTCAGGCTTGTTTGTTACTTTACACTACCACCTATTATACGGCTTAAATATTGCTCGCGGGTATGTCCCTATTTCCTATCGTACTCCTCTAGCGTGCCGTAGATTATAGTACTTTTTCCGTTCTAATTCCCAGTCCTTAATTTTTATACCGACGCTGTTGATGGCGATTATCTATAAATACAAATCCATTATAGAGACAATCACCAGTATGTTTATTAGTGCCTCCTAGTATAACATTTACAAAAGGCGGTTTGCCAGCAGCGAAGCTTACGCCATTAAAGCTTCTAAATATATACTGCTCTTGACAGTGCGGAGAGGCTAGATTTAAGAGGAATATAGGGCTTAACTGTTTAACAGATTTAAATCTCCCCATTAATTCCTAGGATATCCTTGGAGCTTAATGTCCTAATGCTTTTCTTTGGGTTGTTGTAGTAGCAGTACTTTGTTTCTAGGGGCTCCCAAGGTTTCCTTCTTCCACCCGAGAAAAGATAACTTAGCGAAAGTCTTTGCCAAAGCACTCTAAAACAGTAAGGGTATCTATAGTAAAGAAATACCTAATCGAGTTCTACTGGTACTTCAAGTTGGCCGTCGTAGGTTCCATTTAGACATGCTTTTAGTGAGTCCATCTCATATTGTACATCACCTGTACGATCGTGTATAGTAAGGAATAAGCGGGGCTTTCGGGAGCTTTTCTTTGCCCTACTAGCGAGATCTAGATCTATCGCGTGCAAAAATCGGTAGAAATCTTGGCGGCATCCGAGAATTTGCGCGCGCGGGGAGCCTCATACAAATCGTAAATTTGACTGTAACACGTCGATAACAGCCTATAAACTGTTGAACAACTGTTAGTAAGTCGTAAGGCTGTACAAATACGTGTATATGGCTATACTAACGCTTTTTCTGGTGGAGTAGTCCGTCGAAATGGCTGGAGATCGCCCACAGAGGGTGCGTAGGGGTCAGCAAATCGCCGGGCGTCCAGCTTGTAGAGGTTACCTTTAAGGTGCGCGTCAAGGCTAAGGCTCTCAAAAAGGCCTTCAAGCGTAATCAATCGTTCAACAACCCATCGTCTGACGTAGGTGAGGTGACTCCACAGCCAGAAAAGCAGACGCGCCGTCAACAGCAGCTCCTTAACGAGTCGAGGGCTATACAGCGCGTAGAGAGCTTGTCGTCAGCGCAGGACTAGGAGAGAAGCCTTTATCAGCACTAGCTCTGTCGCAATAGTGAGTGTACAAACTTTAGGAACTAGTGCTGGGTGACGCCCAACCACAAGCACTACGCTTATTAGAGCTGCCGACTCGAAGTCCTAGGCGAACGCGATCGTTGCTGGCCAGGCTGAGCTCCTCGCGCCGCCGATAACTCTCATCAACTACTAGCGGAGCCCTGCTGGCGGCGGCAACCAGCTGAAGCGTCGGAGAGGTGCCAGTAAAAAGCGCTCAAAAGCCCGGCGTGGCGGTTATTATAGCGACTCGGAGAGCGATAGGAGCAACAGTGAGGGCGACTTCTGGCGTAACTACGAGCGACGTGAGCGCCAGAAGGAGCGCGCCAGAGAGCTATTGACGAGGCTCGCTGGCGCGACAAGAAACACGAGCTGCTCAAGCTCCAGCGTGAGAGCGTCCAGTTACAGCAAAATACTGTCGGATTTGGTCAGCCTGTAGGACCTATGGCGCCCCAAATAGGTTATCCTGCTTACTCTATACCGCCAGCTCTTCCATCGCAGCTTCAACAGCTGCAGCAGTACTACTCACCTCTGCCAAGTCAGCGTCCGCGTACGCCAGGCAGCGCCCCTCCCAATCGTCAGCTCAAGCCCTGTGAGTGGCCAGGAGGATACAAGGGCAACAGTGAGGGAGTTTTTCAGCTGGCTAATCAACCAGCAGCCAGAGGACGATCGTGAGGACTACGAGCAGGCTCGAGATGTGGCGATATCAGAAAAGTGGACTGTCAAAGATCTTAAGGAGATGTCAAGCGTTAGAGGAGAGCTCTATAAAATCGCGGTTAGTGAGCGCTTTAAGCTGAAGGATGGAGTCGTTAGGCACCTGCGAGATGACCTAAAGAAGTATAAGCAGCACTGTAAGACAGCTACTACTGCCGCCGCAGGGTTCGTAAGTATGGGTAGTAGGGGCGCTGTGGGTAGTAGGGTTACTGGCTGAGTTGACGATAATTGCAGAGCATGGACTTTAAGTAATTACGTCACTACTTTACTTAGTATTCACCTTAGCAAGTTTAACGTCTATCCTAACAACTCTACGCTCTACTCTACGCTCTACTGCCACCTCCACATCTCCCTACGTGCCTCCCAGAGCTGCTCCTGGTTCTCTATCCTATACACGCCGTCGGTAGCGTGCTTAAAGTGCTTTTTTTCGCGAACCGATCGCAGCGACTTTCGCGGATAGCGCCCCTTAGAAAGTCGCCAAAGTTGTTAAAGCGCCACCGTACATGGCAGTAGTTGCGGCGGATCCAGGCCTTTAGGACTCCAAAGGTAAGCTCAATTGGGTTAAAATCAGGCGAATACGGTGGCAGAAATCTAACAATATGGCCAGCTTCCTCAACAACTCTCACCACCTCCCAGTTTGTATAAATTGAGACGTTGTCGAGTATTATAACCATAGGCTTCTGGCCATACGCCGCCCGGAGCGTGGGCAACAGCGAATCGCGGATCCAATCGATAAAGTCCTCATGGCTGAAATAGCCCTCCTTTATACCTGTACAGGGCAGGTAACCGTCAACTGTATACGCTGGGAGAATAGCCCAAGTTTTGCCACGCCGTACGTCCTGGAAATATCGATTGGTAAACCCGATTGGGGCATACGCCCTGTGGCGCCAGCCAGTCTTCTCGTTAAAAATAGACTCGTCAAGAAACACCAAGTCGGCGGCGATAAATTGCCTCATACTCCTCTGGTAAGCCTCACGGAGCTCCTCATTGCGTAGTATTGATATAAGTTGTAGGGCTCGCTCGCTCCAGTCGCGATCCTTTAACAGTCGACTAATAGTGGATCGGTGTACCTGAACGCCTCTCTCCATCCACAGCCAGTATACAATCTCGTCCTGATACATCCAACCGCTCTGAAACAGCTCATCGTACAGCGCCTGCTCATCGTCAGACGATAATTTACGCGGGCGGCCGAGTACAACGTTGGGGCTGCTGGGTTTGCGAGTGCTCCCATAGAGCTTCAAGTTTCGCTCAATTTTATACACCTCTAACAACAACACGTCTACTAAATCTGCGATATTGTCGTGGCGCCAGCCAAGTAGCAGAAAGCGATAAATATCAAGGCGACAACGGGGATCCAGCCCACGGCCTTTAGTTTGTAAGCTCTCGGGGTATAGTTGGCGGGTGACGTGCCTGCGCGGCAGTAAGAGGGCGAGGAGCGACTCCGTGAGCTCGAAACATGGACTACTCCACCAAAAAAAGCGTCAGTATAGCCCTATACACGTATTTGTACAGCCTCACAACTTACTAACAGTTGTTCAACAGTTTATAGGCTGTTATCGACGCGTCACAGTCAAATTTACGATTTGTATGAGGCTCCCCCGCGCGCGCGCAAATTCTCGGATGCCGCCAAGATTTCTACCGATTTTGCACGCGATAGATCTGCCCCTCAGGAACACCAAAATCGTGATTCCACCCACACGACCGTGTGGGGGGTTCCTGTAGTATGAAATTGTTCGCCTGAACAAGCTGATTACTAGAATCACGTTCTTTATCCGCAAAAAGCTGGCGCTGTTGCGATAAAGAGACCAAAAGCCAAGATGCAGAGTTTTCGCTCTGCCAAGACTTGGTCAAAACCTTTCACCCAAACTAAGTACCGCTCAGGCGACTACTACTACTTGTTCAAGCTTGAGGTTTTCCCCTACGAGGTTTTTTACTCAAGGTACAAGGCAGCTTGCTAACTCGTACGAGGTCCTACTTCGTACGAGGTAGGGGGAGGAAGACAGTACGGGAGCAGAGCTACAAGGGCGAGGGAGAGAGGGGCAGGACAACAACACACCCTCACAGATGAGGGCCGGCTACTATAGGTATCTAGGTGCCTGTAGTAGCAGGTAGACCTATTAAAGGGAGGATGGGCTATGTACAACAAGGCTACTGTGGTAGCCAGCCGGCAGGCACGAAATGCTTTCTGTAAATACAGCTTAGCACGTCCCCATGCCCCATGGGAGGCTAGAACATTACGTTCCTGGACGTTAATCAATACTACTACTACTACTACTACTACTAGATCTTCCCCAATTAGTACTGGAGTCGCTCCCATATTAATAGCTGTTTGAAGCCATTCAGTTTTCTTAAAGACCATGCTCCAGACTTTATCGTACGCCTTTGGCGGGCTAAATTAAAGACAGTAGCTGCTCCAAAGGCAGATAGGCCCATGTAGGAACAGACTTTATCCCAGAGCTCCTGGTGGAGTTTAGACATTCTGAATAGTGTGTGTTACTGTAAGAAAGAGTATAGTTAGTACGAGCTATATAAATACTCCTATCTAAGACAATTATATTAAAACGACCTGGTAGCTTTTATGCTTTCAAGCTCTAATTTGAGGGTTATTACCTCTATTTTATTTACGCAGTTTTTTATATACGGTTCAATAATAAAATCTTAGATTAATATGCTAGTTAAATAATAATAGCTTATTCGCCCCTAGACAGTATCTTTATAGGTATATACACTATAGAATTAGGGTTACTAGCGCTATTTGTGCTAGTAAGAAATTCATAGGGGAGAGTGGCCAGATCTCTCGTCATTAAATACAATCGCAGTTTTTGATAGCCTAGAGTAATGTAAGGCTGGGAACTTAGCACCTACCTATACTCTTTTAAGTAGAAATTAAGATATATAAACAGGCATTATATATTCCTTCTACAGTTAAAAAATAGAATAGTCTAGTTCAGAAAAGTTAAGTGTGAAAAGTCTCTTTTAAATCATTTATAGGTTTAAGCAAAGCCACGCTTAGCTCGCAATTCTACATATTGTTAAAATCCTACATACACAAACTAACGCTAGATAGTCTACATAGTATCTTGCCCAAGCTGTACTATTTATACAGATATTGTATTGGCCGCTAGATATCTAGCGCGACAAGCCTTAATAGCGTTGCGCCAATGGCAGTTTGCAAATCCAGGATGCATTATAACACCTAGTTTATAAACCTAGAAGAATTTTACAAATTGTGGAAATTGCTTAAGCACTTTAGTAAGTTTTAATAGGCGAATTACAATTGTAATTAACATAAGACAGACAACCACATTAGCCATACTAGCTTAACACGCGTCCGTATGCTAGCATTTGGTCTTTTTCTACCACAGGACTGGGATTTATGGAGCGATAGTAATCTAGGGCATACAGACGTACTTAATTGTGCGTATATGTTTTTAGGCCATGTTACAGCTTCAAAGCAGCGATATTGGGAAGTATGTTATTATAAGCACTGGGACCGCATTGTAAAATCAGAGAGAGCTTCATATTTATTAGATAATCCCTCTAGTTATATTAGATACCTATGGAGAAAACTTAGTTCCTAACATAACTAATCTTCTGTATTAAAGCTTTTATATATGCTAGAGTGGTGCATTTTAATAGTCTAGCCACTGCTAAAACCAAAATAGGTGGCGCTTCTAGAGTACAAATATCCCAACTGAGCACTTGCTAACTAAAATAATCTCTCTTCCTTATGGTATGTCGACTTAGGTACAAATCTCTAACTAACATTTATTAGGCCATGCTTACGGTTATCTATTAAGTTAATCTGCCTTATGGCTGTAGCATTTGACACCTTTATAATCCCTTAGCAACATGTCAGATCCGACTCCTGGATAGATAATCTTACTAGCGCTTAATGTTAGCCATTTCGGTTGCCTTACAGAGAATTACAGCCATCTACTTACTTTAGAAATCTAAGCTTAAGATGATGTGGATTTAAAAGCATCATGCCAGAGTCATTAGCGCAGTTTTCTGTGGCATACACCAAGCAGTGTCCGCCCTTATCTGGGCGAATAAGGCTAATATAAGCGTTGTGCCATTCACTGTAAACCATACTCTCCTACAAGATACTATACTGCCCATTTTATGCAACTAGTTGCTTCTTCTACTGGATACCAATAGGTGCGGTTTCGTGAAGGATTTCCTACTACTCCTTGCGCTAATGTTGTGATAACAATACTAACGGCACCAGGTTCTCCAACGCGGTTGTCTCGTGGGAGGAGATTCAAGTCTTGGATGGTGCTCGCTTAACTAAGGTAGGTGAGCATTAAACAGAGCAGGTAGGTAATCCTGTATATTGTGGTGGTTATTGAATGTTGTGGTTGTATGTGGCCCTGCGTTCGAGGGCAGATGAGCGTAAGATAGAAAGCAAGAACGAAATCGAGTCTGTTGGATTGGTATTTGATCTTGTATAAGGTTGTGATGGAAACGACTTATAGCTGGGCAGGCTACTTATAGTGCGGGACACGGGAGCGAATAGTGCATGTCACGGTGAGGGGGCGCGACGTTAACTTTATAATCCCGAACGGTTAAATAAATGACAGCCTCACGTTTTAGAAACAATTGACTGCAGGTCCCTCGCAGTGGCTTTGCGCTCCTCCCGACGGCGCCCCCGCATTAATAGATAAGTGAATTAGCAAGCTTCGGACCCTCACCTACTTATAATTTTATCAATACTTAACCAATTTAAGATTTTTTTTGGACAAGCGAATAGCTCTAAAACTGGAAATCTCTATCGTCCAAAAATTGTTAGGATTGGTTAATTATTGACAAAGTTATAAGTCAGTGAGTAAAGCTTTATTATAACTTTAACATTTTTCTTATATAATCTTATAATCTAGTACTATAACCCTAAGGCAGATTTAATTTGTAGGCTAAGCTGCATTATAATGCTTCCATAATAAAAAAGAGTCCCTAGAATTTTATAGAGGCAGTATTTTTTTTCTACTCTTAATTAGTATAAAAGCAAAGGCCCATATTATAAATCTTAGATACTTTAGTCTCTCTACTATAGTAAACTTAATCTATAATTAAGTACTACCTATTTTTATAATGCGTTTCCTTATAGCTTACCCTTTATATTCTCTTATATCCTATATCTCTGCACAATCAATAACTCAAGGACTTTATAATCATTAGGTTACTTCAGACTGTACACCAAATGTATATTATTAAATTTACTACCTATATTATACTAATATTTTATAGTTATGGTTCTGTAGTAACAACCAATGGCAATATTGTTCGCGCCTAAGTCCTATTAAGAATTGTGTCTCTGCTGATCGGATGAATAATGTATCGTCTATTGCTATTGATTTAGGTCAATGTTGCCGCTTCTATAGGTAAAAATAAGTAGACATAGTTAGTGCTACGCTAATTATAGACAAGTGATTCTAGCTGCAACGCACCTTATGAGGGATGGGGTGGCGAAGGAGTCTGGTACCCAGGTTCTTTCGCAGTGTCTCAAGGGTTTTAGAGAAGGAGTTAGTAGTTTTCGCTGTTTACAAAGCACATAGGAATGTCCTGGAAAATACTTAGGCTCGTTAACTTCTGTTACGGCTTATAGTACTTCTGTTTAACCTTTCCTAGTAAGGCTTTTATATCTTACTTTATATAGCTATAAGTATTTTATTATAAGGTATATAAAGTGCATCTGCGCGTAACGGAACAACCGCCGTAACGGAAAATACCATCGGTACTTTGACTTTGCAGCATTAGCAAGCCTGCACGCGTCTTAATTTTTGCGATACTACCCTTAAGCAACATGCTAGGGATAACTCCTAAACCCGCGTAGCTATGCTAATACGAAAAATACGTTCGCATAGACACCTGCCTGCCCGCTCGATGCGCGAAGAGTCCGTCTTTATAGCGAAAGCGAACCTTGTCTAACGCAGGGCCACCGCTCTACTAATACTACTGTCGCAACTTATAAAGCACCCTTATACAAGCCTACAAGTACAACAGTAACGCTAAAGAGTTATGACTAAGCTGTAAGGCTGCGAGGGGCGCTCGATCCATGCAGGGCCGCCACGCTGATCGGTACCTCCGATAGAAGCGATCGCCAATTTTAGCTAGTGCAAGATGACCCCGTACATCCCACCATTATTACGGTGTAACTTATTTGCGCTGACTGCTGAATCTGTGGCTGTGCGGCTATGCGGCGCCTTTGCTAAGCGCTCTGGGACATTATAAAATCCAACGTTAGATTGGGAGCAGGGCTGGGTTTCTGAAGGCCCCTAACGCTCGTCAAGAACACCCAACGCGTCCAGCATCAAACCGCAATTAGCTTCCAATATAGCTGTCGTACAACTTCGACGTGCAGTCTAATAGACGACCACACCTAACTCGAAAAGTTTCCATAACACAGAGACGAACCATCGCGTCGTCCTTAAGCTCCGCAGACCCGCTGTCAATCCCTCCTCTAACCCACTAAGCCTCCCCACTTCTCAAGCACATCGTAACCAGTACACATATCAAGCAGTAGAGGAGACGTCTGTGACAGTGGGGTGGCTGGGTTTCACACAGAACGCCGTCGTTGCAAGCACGAACAAAGGTGGAAAGGCTCTGCATATCTTGGGGATACAGCTGTCGCACAGTCATACAACGAATGGCTCCTTACATAAGCACTGCAACTATTAGGGCCATAAAGAAGTGCCCAAGTTTGATCACTTAAGGGTTATAAGGAGTTCAGATCGTTAAGTTCACGAGGACTGGGTAGGATAGAGCCGAGTTCTGGTATAGCTTAATGCGGAACTGACCGCCAGATTTCGGGCTATGCTTGGCAAGACGCCACGCTATGCAGGGCTGCATACTATCCTCTTCTCTTCATTCACATCAACAAAGCATCGCGCCTCCGGCGCAAGGTCCTGGCTGGAGTGGGTCGGCCGCCCTCCCTGCTAGCGTCACCAAGGTGTTCGTCTCATCAGTGTGGTGCATTGCAAAATCGCCTTCGGCTAACCCCACATGTCAGCCTTACCGCGCCACACTGTGGGCTGTGCAATCCCCCGCCGTCAGCTGAACTTGTTCAGCCTTCCTTAATATGGCAACGCACAGCGGAATCAACTCAAGGAACTAGCACTTCCTGCTTTTTAATGCGATCCTTTAGTAAAGCTCATTGCCCCTACTTTCTTGTATGCGCCCTAACCTTAAGAGAGAGGACTGACGTTTCTCAGACGACCGAGTTTGCCGTGTCCATCTCCCAAGCTAGGCTGCCGCGTTAAGCCTTCGAGACCTTATTCCTACTCTATGCTTCCGTTAAAGCGTCCTGTTTAGCAATGCGTCTTCTGCTACGCAGCAATACTGGCGAGTTTAGCCATACCGAGGACTTCATAGGAAGCAATCCTATCCCTCCCTATGCGATTCTTTCGCATACTTGGGAGGACGGCGAAGAGGTCACCTTCAGAGATTTGATAGATGGAACTGGAAAGAATAAGACTAGCTATAACAAGATCCGGTTCTGTGGAGAACAGGCTGCACTAGACGGCTTGCGACACTTTTGGGTCGACACCTGCTGCATCGACAAGTCAAGCAGCGCAGAGCTACAAGAAGCGATCAACTCCATATTTCGCTGGTACCAGAATGCAGAGAGATGCTACGTGTATCTCTCCGACGTCCTTACAGCTCTTCCGACAGGGATGACGAGTGCTTGCGGAGATGGAAACCGGCATTTAAGAAAAGCAGATGGTTCACTCGTGGCTGGACCCTTCAAGAACTTATCGCACCAGCATCAGTCGAGTTCTTCTCTAAAGACGGTGCATATATTGGTAATAAGCAATCACTAGAGCAAACTGTGCACGAGATAACAGGAATCGCCGTTGAAGCTCTTCGGGGAAGGCCCTTGTCCCAATTCAAGAAGGATGAGCGATTATCATGGGCAGCGAAGCGCCAAACAACAACACGCGAGGAAGATAATGCATATTGTTTGCTGGGCATTTTCGACATCTATATGCCGCGCTTATATATGGCGAAGGGCGGAAGAACGCATTAGCTCGGCTTCAGGAACATGTCGAAAAGATTTCGAAAGACATAATACTGCCGCTGGACAAAGACCAAAGGCGGATACTGTTGGACTCATTGCGATTTGACCAAATCGATGCACGCCAGATGACTATCAAAAATGCCCACGCCAAGACATGTAAATGGCTATTAACAAAGCCCGAGTACATCGACTGGCTCGATATAACCAAACGAGGCGAACACCACGGCTTCTTGTGGATCAAAGGGAAGCCTGGAACCGGAAAATCCACCTTAATGAAGTTTGCTCTCGCTAATGCGCGGAAAACGATGAAGGATAGGACTATTATCTCCTTCTTCTTTAACGCACGAGGTGAGGACATGGAGAAGTCTACGATTGGGACTTATCGGTCACTGCTCCTGCAACTCCTCGAACGGCTTCCGACTCTCCAGTGCGGTTTTGACTCGGTCGGTCTCTCATCGTCAAGCATCAGACCTGATCACCAATGGGGCATCGAATCACTCAAATCGCTGTTGGAGCAAGCTATATACAGAGCCTTGGGCAGACTTCTGTGGTCTGCTTCATTGACGCCCTAGATGAATGCGAAGAAGAGCAGGTCCCGAGATATGATACAGTTCTTTGAACGCGTTGGCGAGCTCTCAGCGTTAGCTGGTATCAGTTTCCAAGTTTGTTTTTCGAGCAGACACTACCCACATATCACAATCCGGAAAGGACTAAGTCTAGTGCTAGAAGGGCAAGAAGGACACAGCCAGGATATCGCCAACTATCTAGAGAGCGAGTTAACGATCGGGAAGAGCAAAATTGCGCAGCAGATCCGAAGCGAACTTCAAGAAAAAGCATCAGGAGTTTTTTTATGTGGGTCGTTCTCGTTGTAGGCATTCTAAACAAAGAGCATGACAGAGGTCGGACCCATGCACTTCGGCGAAGGCTGCAGGAGATTCCTGGCGACCTCCACAAACTGTTTCGGGATATTTTAACGCGCGACTCGTACAACAGAGGCGAACTGGTACTGTGTATCCAATGGGTGCTCTTCGCGAAGCAACCGTTGAGTCCAGAGCAGTTATATTTCGCTGTTCTTTCTGGGCTTGAGTCTGAAGCAGTATCGAAATGGGATCCTAATAAGGTCACCAAAGACGCGATCAAACTATTTATACTGGATTCTTCGAAAGGCCTAGCCGAGATAACGACATCTAAGAATCGGACGGTCCAGTTTATTCACGAGTCAGTAAGGGACTTTCTCCTGAAAGAAGATGGTCTGGGCAACGTCTGGCCTAACCTTAAAAGCAATCTCCAGGGCCAAAGTCACGAGCAGCTAAAGCAATGCTGCCTCACCTACATAAGTATGGACGTTTTTACTCCTCTAAAGATCCCTAACAGCCTTCCAAAAGCTTCATCGCAGCAGGCCGCAGACTTGCGCAAGTCAGCTAATGATATGTTTCCTTTCCTGGAATACGCTGTGCAGAACGTCCTGCACCATGCAGATTTGGCCGAAGGAAGTGGTATTGCTCAGGGGAACTTTATCCTAAGCTTTCCTAAGCTTTCCACGACCTTCCTGGATTCAGCTGGGCAACTTATTTGAGAAGCATGAAGTACGTAAGCACACGGAAGAAATGAGCCTACTGTATGTGTTAGGGGAGCGTAACCTGTCATCCCTTATTAGAGCACACACCCATCGGCCATCTCCTGTCTTGAAGTCGGAAAGGAGCGGTATGGGCCCCCCTCTCTTCGCAGCCTTGGCAACTAGAAGTAAGGAGGCTCTCCATGCATTTGTAGCTGCTCTCTCTAAGGATCAGCTCCCCGGAAGTTCCCTTAATGAAGTCCAGGCCCACTATTACGAGGGCAGAGGGGATCAAAACCTGGGACGCAATTTCCAATTCTCGAATAGAAGGAGCGTACTCTCTTATTTAGTGGAGCTTGGAAATGAGGCAATAGTTAAGCTGCTACTCAGCACGGGCAAGGTCGACGTCGACGCGAAGGACAAGGACGGACGGACGCCGCTCTGCTGGGCAGCAGAGAAGGGACACGAGGCGGTAGCCAAGCTGCTGCTCAGCACGGGCAAGGTCGACGTCGATGCGAAGGACAAGGACGGACGGACGCCGCTCTGGCCGGCAGCAGAGAACGGACACGAGGCGGTAGTCAAGCTACTGCTCAGCACGGGCAAGGTCGACGTCGATGCGAAGGACAAGGACGGATGGACGCCGCTCTGGCGGGTAGCAGGGAACGGACACGAGGCGGTAGGTAGCCAAGCTGCTGCTCAGCACGGGCAAGGTCGACGTCGATGCGAAGGACAAGGACGGACGGACGCCGCTCTGGCCGGCAGCAGAGAACGGACACGAGGCGGTAGTCAAGCTACTGCTCAGCACGGGCAAGGTCGACGTCGATGCGAAGGACAAGGACGGATGGACGCCGCTCTGGCGGGTAGCAGGGAACGGACACGAGGCGGTAGTCAAGCTGCTGCTTAGCACGGGCAAGGTCGACGTCGATGCGAAGGACAAGTACGGACGGACGCCGCTCTGCGGGGCAGCAGAGAAGGGACACGAGGCGGTAGTCAAGCTGCTGCTCAGCACGGGCAAGGTCGACGTCGACGCGAAGGACAAGTACGGACGGACGCCGCTCTGCTGGGCAGCAGAGAGAAGGGACGCGAGGCGGTAGTCAAGCTGCTGCTCAGCACACGGGCAAGGTCGACGTCGACTCGAAAGATTGTTACGGACAGACGCCGCTATCGGGGGGCGGCATGCTACGGACACGAGGCGGTAGTCAAGCTGCTGCTCAGCACGGGCAAGATTAATGTTGACTCGAAAGATTGTTACGGACGGACGCCGCTATCGGGGGCGGCATGCTACGGACACGAGGCGGTAGTCAAGCTGCTGCTCAGCACGGGCAAGGTCGACGTCGACGCGAAGGACAAGGACGGACAGACGCCGCTCTGGCGGGCAGCAGGGAAGGGACACGAGGCGGTAGTCTGGCCGGCAGCAGAGAGGGGACGCGAGGCGGTAGCCAAGCTGCTGCTCGACACAGGCAAGATTAATGTTGACTCGAAAGATTGTTACGGACGGACGCCGCTCTGCCGGGCAGCAGAGAAGGGACACGAGGCGGTAGTCAAGCTGCTGCTCAGCACGGGCAAGGTCGACGTCGACGCGAAGGACAAGGACGGACGGACGCCGCTCTGCTGGGCAGCAGAGAAGGGACACGAGGCGGCGGTAGCCAAGCTGCTGCTCAGCACGGGCAAGGTCGACGTCGACGCGAAGGACGAGTACGGACGGACGCCGCTCTCGCGGGCGGCAGAGAGCGGACGCGAGGCGGTAATCAAGCTGCTGCGAGCGTACCGCCTCCATTCGTAGAAGAACCATAGCCTAGTACACTCACTATATAAATGTAGACTGCTAATTGCGTACTGGGGCTGTAAAATCTATGTTTCTTTTCGCGAATTGAGGGGTCGAGAGGAGTAGATGCATGCTTATGGAAGTGGGATTACTCCCATCCTCTGCTGCCCGCGAGAGCGGCGTCCGTCCGTCCTTGTCCTTCGCGTCGACGTCGACCTTGCCCGTGCTGAGCAGCAGCTTGACTTACCGCCTTGGAAAAATCAACCAATGCGATTAATTTACTGCTCTATATTTATTTATTCTCTCTATTTCATAGAGGGCCGGGGATTGACGTAATATATACTTATGTGGTTTGCCACAGCGAAGCTTCGAGAAAGTTCTAAATGGAAGTACGCGTTTTAGACTAACTACTTGCGCCTCGTTAGAGGCAGATGAACTCCTCCGATGAAGCTAGCAGGGAGGGCGGCCGACCCACTCCAGCCAGGACCTTGCGCTGGAGGCGATGCTTTGTTGATGTGAATGAAGAGAAGAGGATAGTATGCAGCCTTGCATAGCGTAGCGTCTTGCTAAGCATAGCCTAAAATCTAGCGGTTAGTTCCGCATTGAGCTATACTAGAACTCGGCTCTATATCCCTACCTAGTCCTTGTGAACTTGACGATCTGAACTCCTTATGACCCTTAAGTGATCAAACTTGGGCACTTCTTTATGGCCCTAATGGTTGTAGTGCTTATGTAAGGAGCCATTCGTTGTATGACTGTGCGACAGCTATATCCCCAAGATATGCAGAGCCTTTCCACCTTTGTTCGTGCTTGCAACGACGGCGTTCTGTGTGAAACCCAGCCACCCCACTGTCACAGACGTCTCCTCTACTGCTTAATATGTGTACTGGTTACGATGTGCTCGAGAAGCGGGGAGGCTTAGTAGGTTGGAGGAGGGATTGACAGCGGGTCTGCGGAGCTTAAGGACGACGCGATGGTTCGTCTCTGTGTTACGGAAACTTTTCGAGTTAGGTGTGGTCGTCTATTAGACTGCACGTCGAAGTTGTACGACAGCTATATTGGAAGCTAATTGCGGTTTGATGCTGGACGCGTTGGGTGTTCTTGACAAGCGTTGGGGGCCTTCAGAAACCCAGCCCTGCTCCCAATCTAACGTCGGATTTTATAATGTCCCGGAGCGCTTGGCAAAGGCGCCGCACAGCCGCACAGCCACAGATTCAGCAGTCAGCGCAAATAAGTTACACCGTAATAATGGTGGGATGTACGGGGTCATCTTGCACTAGCTAAAATTGGCGATCGCTTCTATCGGAGGAGGTACCGATCAGCGTGGCGGCCCTGCATGGATCGAGCGCCCCTCGCAGCCTTACAGCTTGGTCATAACTCTTTAGCGTTACTGTTGTACTTGTAGGCTTGTAAAAGGGTGCTTTATAAGTTGCGACAGCAGTATTAGTAGAGCGGTGGCCCTGCGTTGGACGAGGTTCGCTTTCGCTATGAAGACGGACTCTTTGCGCATCGAGCGGGCAGGTGTCTATGCGAACGTATTTTTCGTATTAGCATAGCTACGCGGGTTTAGGAGTTATCCTAGCATGTTGCTCAAGGGTAGTATCGCAAAAATTAAGACGCGTGCAGGCTTGCCAATGCTGCAAAGTCAAAGTACCGATGGTATTTTCCGTTACGGCGGTTGTTCCGTTACGCGCGGATGCACTTTATTCTCTTCAAAACCCCTTGACGGAGAAAGATTGTTCTTATGGACCTATAGTGGAGATACATGCTACAAAATCATGGAAATGATGGTCTGTTAATTTTGCGGGGGGGGGACACGTAGACTCGGTGGTGAGATGTTCGATATCACGCGCATGGATGAAGAGGAGAAGTATAACTACTCCTTCGATTGGATTTATAAACGAACACTTGTAACATTCGATTTTTCTGTTAGAAAATATATAGATTAGTAATGTAGGTACATGTCTAGATGGTAGGTAGAGTGAGGGACCTGGACTAGTCTGCTAGGAAGCGCTTTTACTTTTTCTTTTTCCTCCTTCTGATTCGTACTAGGAATCTTTGCGCTACGCTCGACTAATACCGTGCCCGTGCGCGTAAACGACCCACGTCGCGTAACGACCCAGGAACAACGCGCTCACTACTTCAAAAATGAGGGTATTGCAACAGCTATAATAGCTATTATTATAAGATTTTGTAGTAGAGTAGTAAACAAAGGCATGCGATTAATTTGTACTATCTAAATTTACTTAGAAGGTTGACGTTGCGGCTACAGCGGGTGGTGAAAGCTGGGGCAGCTAATGCAGCCTATAATACCTCTTTAGCAGCTGCACTAGCACTATGTTGTTTTTAACGCTTGTTGGCTTAAGTAGAGGCTTTTAAGGCCTTGCGCTTGCCCTTTTAGAATAGTTGTATAGCTTTTTTAGCGTTGCGAGCTGCCTTCTGGCGCTTGCGTTTAGCTGCCTTGTTAGCCTTCTCCTTCTCCCTTACCACCTTAGCTGCCTCTCTCGCCACCACGCCTCTCCTCTGCCTCCTGCTCTTAGAGTAGCTTAGCAGCAGCTTGAAGCTCCTTCCTGTTAGCCTTTGCAAGCTGCCTGTTATGCTCTTCCCTCTACTTTACTGTCTCTTGTGCACGTGCCTCTCTGATCTTGCGCGGAGACTAGAAGACGGCACTACTGTGGTACTCCTGGCGCTGCTGCAAGTTAAGAGGTTTGCCGCGCTTCTTGTGCTTCTTCTTAGCAGTAAGAGCCTTTCTTAGGCTATTGTTCTTATAGTGTAGCAGTTCATTTTTTTATACTTGGAGTCCGTGGAGCGTTTGGGAGAGCGACTTTGACTCTTCTGCGGTAGTATCCTTCGCTGCAGAGCGTACGAGACGCTCCATCTGACGCCAGTCGCTCTCCTTAAGCGCTAAGGGGCCTGCTTCGCCTTCATCTTGCTTCCTAGAGCTCTCTCTCTTAAAGCGTTTGAGTATAACCTCTAGGTCCATAGGCCATATACCAGTAGCTTTAAAGGACTTCTTAAGGATAGTCTCTGTCTTAAATAAGGACTCCCACGCTCTCTCCAGAACAGTGGGAAAAAGTCCCCTTCTTAACTGGTACTAGCCCTTGGCTCCTCTGGAGGTGGGTGGAGAGCTCCTTAGAGTAGGCGGTGGAGAGAGAGGTTTAAACATGACGACGTCGAGAGGTTGAAGCGTATAGGTAGAGTGAGGGGGAAATACAGCTAGGAGTATGCGATGGGATTCGCAGTAGTTGATAAACTCCTTTGTGAGGTAACTGCTATAGCCGTTAAGTATAAGGAGACGCTAGTCTCTCCCACAACACGCTTTCTGCTTTGTGCAGCGATTAAATACCTGCTCTAGCTACGCTAAACCGATGTCGTTATTTATCTATCTAGATAGAGATAAAGCTACAAAGACGTTGTGTTGCCCAGCTTTAATAGCGTCTACCTAAGCTACCTGTAGTAAGCTGTTTGCCAACTAATAGATAAGACCTGGCGGCAGAGCCTCCCTATCAGCGCAGACAGCTGCTAAGAGGGTAATCCATTTACAAGAGCCATCTTAGAGTGCCGCCTACACCTCTTTTCGCTCCCACATCTGACAGCTGAACACTTGTTTTGAGCGTCCTATTATACCTATTATAAAGCCCTTCTTGTCTATATTGTAGGAATGGCGCGGCTGTATATCGTACTGCTTTATCTTCTAATGTAGCAAGTTAAAGTATAGCTTATACTTAACGTTTGAATTAGCGTTGTGGCGGAGAGAGTTAATTCTAGATGTCTATTTGGAGATAAGATGGTGGCTGTGTTGGTTAAGAAAGTGGGCAACCTAAGCGTCGCTTATAGGCTCTGTGGCTGTTAAGGATGCGAAATTTTGTATTATCTCTTTTATAGGAGGTAGCCCTCTCTTTGTAAGGTCTTTAATATAGCTTATAAGCCCTAACTCTTATTATAGGCTAAGTACTTGTTAATCGCAATGCTTAGCTTCCTGTAGGCGCTAACAGCCTTAGTGTCTTTGGCGCAGCGTACTATGCGGTACACTAAACTAGCGAGCAATTTTCTAGTATATAAGTTGTTCTTCTAGTTTAAGCGATTCGATTGCTGCGAGCGCATTGTTAATTAGTGCTATGGTGGGTGGAGTTATGACGCGTTGAAGTTTGGAGCTTGTCTGGTGTTTTGGTGTTCCTGGGTCGTTACGCGACGTGGGTTGTTACGCGCACGGGCACGGTATAGTTTTATCAAAATTCTCCCTAATAATGCTAACGGAGACGAAGAGAGGATAGGAAATCTCGTAGCATCGCGAAGGCGGGCCCCAAAGGACACCGTGGAAACAAATAAAACTAGACACATAATAGACACCTAAAACAAGATAATGCGCCACAGCTAGATAGCTAAGCTAAAAATTACTGTTTAATACCATAGCCACGTGAGCCAATATAGGCCGCGCTAATACACATCAAGATTCGCTAAAACAAGAAAGGATTTTAGTGGCTAATTAGTCGACGGCGAAACTGTTGGAACCCATCTTTATCTTATTATAATGATAAGATGGCAATTTGGCTGTCGTTTTCGGGGGGGTGTGACGGCGTTTTCTTACGCCAACTTGCCCTAAAACCCCCTAAAACCTGCGGCGGGCGGCCAGTGCGCAGTCGCTCGGGATACCTAATCTAGCTTAACTTTGACGCTGGATTACAACTCGACCCTAGGGTAGGATATGCATCTTCGGGCGTGGTTATTAGCGGCCATGCACGACTTCACGATCATAAGCCCCCTAGGGTGCCTTTCAGCCGCATACTAATACTCCCTTCTGCCTCCGCTGCCCTTCTTAATAGTACGGCTTGTTCCTCTTCCTCCGTCTCTACTAACTAACAGCTAATACGCTCCGCAATTCCGTAGCCACATCTTAGTAGCCGCTATCTTAGCTATTCTTTATTCCACATAATACTTTATATTGCTATGCGCTACAGCACACCTTGTTAACGCTTATAGCATTTAATAATAATAATAGTTACTAGATAGACTTTACAAGCACAAAGTAGAGCAGCGAAGAACGTATCTTATTAGATATATAGGAGTTAGACAAGGAGGATGTCTGTCCCCTAGAGTTTTATCGCAAGCGTGCAGATAAGGTTAATAATATTAATGTCCTGCCGCCTTATGCAGATAGCACTACATAGCATCTAGATAGTATTTAGCAGCAATAGAAAGAGTAAGTCTAGGTCTAGCTATTCTCCTATAAAATTTCTTGCATCTTTGCTAACATAAAGAAAGGTATTGCGCCTATATTAAGGAGCCTCTAATAATACTAATGCAATCTCTTACTATTAGCAAACACAGTTAGTTTTTTTTTACTAGAAACTAGACTAGAGACAAGGCAAAGGCGGATAGAAACTTTGCGAAACTAAGGATGCGTCCTCTCTTAGGACATATTAGAAGCAGTTCCTAAGAGTATATAGGAGAGTAATGAAAAGAGATATAGACAGCGAGTTAATGAGCTAGACTAGACGCGGACAGTACGTTAGCATTATCTATTAATAGAAAGTATATGCTAACTTATCCTTTTTAAAGGTGCTGTCAAATCTAGCACAAGAGTATGGTCTAAGCTATACACCGCGAGACAAGCCCCCTATGGATATGTACGATGTGAGGGAGGTTTTACAAACAGCTATCACAACTAAAAAAAAATGTTTAAGGTGGGACAATACCGCATCTAAACATGTTTCTTCGTCCAGGGAGGGTTTATCACCGCGAACCGGCCAGAAGCCCTTCTTAAGCTGCAATATCGGCATATCAAGGTTACCATCCTCCGAGACCCGCGAGGCGGGCCCCATAGAATCCTCCTTAAGTTAACGTACGAATTCACTAAAAAGTTTCTTGGACCTAAGGCACCGTACGTATCCCCTACGATGGTCTACCTCCCGCTGATATTTTAGAAACACTTTCGCTATCCCTAAAATACTATTTGATCCTTCTCTTGTCTTAAGCCCTTACGTCTTCTTATTAGGTTTAATGTTTGCTAATAACGTGTTCCTAACGCTTAAACGTGCCCCCTAGGCTTACCCCTAAGCACCTTAGCAGGTTAGATATCTAGCCCAAGTGTAACGCGCTTAAACTACCGCTTAGGCAAGATATATAGCAGACACCTATGTCTTTTAACAATGCACGCTAAACCTAACTAGGTAGATAATTTTAGAGAAACAACTGCTAGACTCCACGCTCCAACCTTATCTAAAGGATCTAGGGGAGAGATAATAGGGCTAAAGGAGGTTGCTAGGCTGTATTGCCTGCAGTATAGTTTAGGAAAGGCGTTTAATTAGGATAGTATGTATAGAAATCGCGGCCTATAAACCTGTAAGGCTAACCAGAATTAGGCAATACTAGCGACGCGTTACGAAATCTGATCATGCGCCATACTAATACTAGAACCTTTCTTAACTACTACCTCTTGCGGCGCATAACTGCAGATACACAGGCTATTGTCTATAGTATAGCGCCTTAGGATAAGATTATGCAGGCAGCATACAGAATAAGCTAATAGATTGATCTAGGTTGGCTACGGCACTTAACCCCTAAACAATCCGCGTCTGTGAACTAGGACCCTTAAATCTAAAGACTTCTCTAAAAGCAGGAAAAATATAAAGGCAAGCTGTCGCGATAGGAGACGTACAAAAAGCTAGGCAAGGAGATTCGTAACAAGAGGCAGCGGCTAAGACACGCACTACGGATTAGCATTAGAAAGAAATAGGACTAAGAGCAGGCGGAGAAAGACATCTAGCAACAACTATTAGGTGTACTATTTAACAATGTAGTAAGCACAAGGCTTTAGCGCTGCTTTAAGAGGACACTAGAACACAATTATTTAATTAAATCTATCTTATTACTGCTAGGGTTGTTAGTTAAGGAAGAATCTTGTCAACGCAGCGCTACTATTAATGCTATTATTGCTTATTGCAAAGTTAAAAAGGGTAGAACTTAGCAAATCTAATAGGTAGTAAGCTTAGTTAAGCAAAAGAAATCACTAGAGGCTGTTAACCCTCTAGATATGGCTCTAGAGTTAGCTAAGGTATCTGTCTATATAGAAAAGAGGCTAAAGATATATTTTTATTTTATATGTCTAGGGAATAAGTAGGCGCCTATTAAAGATCGCATATACTTGTTTAGCGCTTTAGAAGTCCTTAGCAAATATTTTAAAAAAAAGGCATTTAGCGAAGATTTAAGAAGGTTAAAAGCTTAAGTGCCGCTTATGTTAGGTACAGCTAGATAATAAGATACATCTCCCACAACACGCGCTTTAGGTATATAGTACTGTCTTATAAGTTTAATTTAGCGCAAAGCTAATATTAAGAGAGTTTCTTTATTATTCGCATTTAGCTAGAATATTACTGTGTTTCTCTTTATGCTTCCTAATATATTTAACCGCCAGCTAGGTCTTTCTAATTCCTCCAAGCCCATTTGCTGCCCTAGATCCAAGCACTAGGGCAAATCACAAGGTTTGCGCAGGTCACCTATCCTTATTTATTAAGATATGCTGCAGGGAAGGCCTTTAATAAGAATAGTAAGCTCTTTACGCTATTGTAGGCAAGGTGTGGGATGTAAAGTGCAGGATTAACCGTAGTACGCAGGCAACGTTAACTTAGCGAGGCTATACAGAACCTAATAATAGGGCACGCTAGCATAGCGACGTTCTTAAAGCACTACCTCTTACGGCGCATCACAGTTAACACGCAGGCTGTTGTGCGAGGCATCTAGCCCTAGGCGGCGCTTATGCGGGCGGCTTGTACTATAAGCCGTTCAATCGATCCTTATTGGCCGCGACAACTTATACCAGAACAGTTAGCATCTGTAAATAATGATCCTACTGTTTGTTTCCTACTTAACTAATAAGAGCATCTTAAATATACCCTTACTAACACAACTAAGGATCTAAAGTATAAAGTGCTTACCTCTAAGATTAGCTAGAAGAGGTAGTATTAGTGGCATGCCCTTTTTAGGACGTTAAGGAACGCTAGGAGTTTAAACAGCCTATGCGTTAAGCGGCAGCTTACTAGTATTAAAACTAAGGACAAACTTGAAGTAGGATATAGTGCTCTACTCCTAGCACAGAAGGAGTTAATTAACGCTATCCTGGCCTGTCTAGGACTTACACTAGAAGAGGAGTTTAGCTGGCAAGCTGAGCTCCGCTGCATAAGGTTAATTATAACGCGCCCCGCGTTCGCTATACCCTAGTGTTCTATAGTAATAATAGTAATCCTAGAGGCCGCACTACCTCTAAGCTAGAGCTAGCATTATCTCGCATACTATTATTGCTAACATAGATAAGTTTGATTCCCGCCTCCGCCTTAAGTAGGTGCTAGTTGCGATTTAAACTTGCGTGCGCGTATATAGATGCAGAAAACTTTCTACTAGTAATAGCGTGTGCTAGGCACGTAATTACAATCCTCTCTATCCCTATTATCTATAGGAAGCGCAATACCTTAATGCTTTTCTTCCTCTGCTTGCAGCTATTGTAAAACCCTTCCTAATCTGCGCATAAGGTTTCTGTTCTTTCTAGGTTCTTTCACTCTCTTCTCTATCCTATATATATTACCTAGCACCTGTAAAGCCTACAGCTATCCTCCTCCTAATACTCTTTGTTCCACAACTTATATTTCACTATATTAGACATCTTATTATTGAACTAGATCTAACTTTAGTGTCGTAGGCAGGGGAGCTAGGAGGGGCGGAGAAATCCCAAAAAGGAGGCGGATAGGGGGCTTTAGGTCGTCTCCACCAATGCTCTTACATCTCCTAGGCAGGTCATTACCACAAATTATGTAAGACTAGGCAGACGTATAGCTTCCTCCTAATTATAAGACAAGTGACGCTCGAAGCTATGCACACACAAATAGCCATTAACGCTACTACTTAGGCGAGAATACAAGCCTGTCTAGGTAAGAGTAGGTTATCTTAGGAGGTTAAGACGTACCAGAACAATACCCTGGCGGATCTCGCGGATTCGCACGTTGGCAAGCGCTAGACTGTACAGAACAATCGCCCTAAGAATCTGAAAGGACGCTGCCACTGCGTTGGCTAGGACGAATTATAGTAGCGTACGCGCACACACGTTTAGGAATAGGGTGTCCTGAGGCCCTGTGGGTTTGTAGAGCCTCGTGCTATTGTGCGCACGACATAACAGACGCTATGGCAACGCGAGAGAGTAGTGCATACTTGTACACCACGTTGTCCCTGCCTGCAATTAGAAGAATGGGCAAGGAGAGAGGGAAGGTCTCGTACCACCTAAAAAAGGCCATATCAGGTGCCGTCCACGCGAAACTACCATAGACTAGCTATATCGCCCTGCGCGAATTTCGGATGCCACGAAGTGTCCAGGAGAGCTACCCGTAGTATAAGTTTGTAACCTAATTGGTAGTAGGAAGTACGCTTACATTCGTGCCGACGAACAGCTAAAGGGCAAATAGGATAACTAGTTTAAGCTAATAAGGCTTGTCTGTAGTAAAGGCAATCACAATAGCGACTATGCCAGCTATAGACAAGCTAGCTTAACAGATACTAAAGAGGAAAGTTAGGGTTCTTTCCTAGACGCGCGCGTGCCTATTCTTCCTAAGCTAGGAGGCATTCTAGATTAAGAGCACAACACTTAGCAGAAGTCCGCTAACAAAGCAAAGAAGGAAGCTAATATAAAGGATAAGGGCTATAATAGAGCGATAATCTAGAGAGCGTTAGACGCAAAGACCACTCCTTATCTGTCAAACTCCTAATATTATAAGCCGCGCCATACAACAAGACTTTATAGATGCCTCTAAGCCCTTAAGGGTCCTATTGTGCATTAGGGTATGGACCTATTAGGATACTGAGCACCACGTCCCTTGACCCACCCTTAGGGGGGGACAGGGCCTAAGCATGTAGTTCCGCTAATACGCTCGCTAGTGCGGACGAGACATCTAAGCCTTAATCCTAGTAGCGCTAATATACGCATAACCAAAGGCGTGCGCATCCTAAGCGCCCACACAACTTACAAAGGCCCGCATTTAGGGCCGCTTTAGGATCTAGGGGGCTTTAACTATAGCTCGTTGCTTCACCATTTGGCACTCTGCGAATCTCCCCTTGCTAGCTAAAGGCGCGTAGCTAGCGCTAGCAATGCTGTTGCATACCCGTTCCTTGCAACAGCAAGGCGAAGTGGGTGGAGGAGGCGTCGCCGCGTCTCTATTTAGCTGTCTGCATCCTCGTCGCACTCGCCACCAACCTAGGAGGGTCTAGGAGGCGCAGGAGGAGGACGTATGAACAGGAAGACATGCGGCGGACGCTGCGTCTATGGGAGCGTAGTGTGCCTTGCTTTCTTAGCTGCCGTAGTAGAGGATAAGGACTTACTTGTCGCTCCGCTTTGTCCGCTTCATCACCCTACTCTGTTTACGCTGCATTTCTATCCAATTATCCGCTATAACCTTTTTACAAAGTCTAACTAATTCCCTTACTACTATTAAGGACGACACGTTATACGAAGTATATAGAGAGAAAGATAGAAAGAAAGACAGCGAGGAAGACAGAAAGGAAGATAGAGAGATGCAAAGTCAGGTTAGTGATCACTGCTGTGCGTACTTCCACTAGCTTACCTGTCATCATAGTAGCCAGCCGTAGGGGCAGATCCCCATGGCGGTGTGCTGTCTCGGCCATGCTCCGTATCACACAAGGCAGTCCACTTATAGGCCGTCCTAGAAAAAAAGCGAGTGCGCTTTAAGGAAGATTTAGATAAGGTGCATCGCAGCGTAAAGAAAAAGGTTATTAGAACAGTAAGCTATGCTACAAAAGACTTAATAAACTAAGCAGGTTGCTTATGCATATATAGGAGGAATGCTTAGCCCTACTTATAGCTACAAAACAAATACAAAATCTAGAAGCGAGAGTTAAAGCGCTAGAAGAAAAGAAGGTAAAGTAGGGGAAGGTCTTTTAAGAGTAGGCTAAGAGGAATAAGAAATTTATGCGAGAGCTTACATCACTTATAACTAGTAATACTAGTAAATAACTTTGAGAAATGCTATGTATAGGGGAAGGGCGGGAGAGAGCAAGCGTGCGGACTAGTAACATGTTGCAGTGTCTAGGGAATAAGCAGGCGCCTGTTAAAGATCGCATATACTCGTTCAGCACCCTAGGATGCCTTAGCAGACATTTTAAACTTACGCATTTAGCGAAGATTTAAGAAGGTTAAAAGCCCAAATGCCGCTTATGTCTAGTACGGCTAGATAACAAGATACATCTTCAACAACACGCGCTTTAGGTATATAGAACTGTCTTATAAGTTCGATTTAGCGCGAAGCTAATATTAAGAAAGCTAAGCTTAAGAAAGTCTCCTTATTATTCGCATCTAGCTAGAATATTACTGTGTTTCTCTATGCTTCCTAATATATTTAACCGCCAGCTAGGTCTTTTTAATTCCTCTAAGCCTATTTAGGACTACTGCCAATTGGCTACTACTATAACTATGAAGTAGCTTATATATTTAAAGAGGATGATATTCAGCCTATGTCTAATCCTGGCTAGGTGGCGAACTGAACGTACGCCGCCCTCCGCCATGGATTCTAGACCGCGCATTCCACAAGGCTCGCCTCTTCCATCCACGCCCCCAAAGCAACAAGGCTGTGCTCTACGGGATCTCTTGCTGCAGTTTGGTTCACAACCTCTACAACTAAGGCGCGCTAAGGGAACATTTATTTACTACGCCTATAACTAGTGCAAATAGGGGTTTGCGCACTTGCCTAGGGCTGGGGCTAGAAGTTTAGCTAAAGGATATATATTGGTTCCCTCTGTTATGCTAGACTTGAAGAGCGGCTTTGTCTTATAAGACCTGGAGATACTATGTCAGACTTAGAGAGCAACACTACTATTCTATAGTTAGAGAGAGACTCTGTTATTCAATATTTAGAGTCCTCTGTGCAGAGGGTGATAGAAAATCGCACTATACAGAGAAAGTTTACTTACCCTAATATTTAAAGTATCACTAATTTTGTTTCGTATATTAGCGGACCCACAGTCAGAGAGAGACTCTGTCATTCCATTATTGGAGAGACTTGGTCATTCCGCCGTTGGAAAATCCCCATGCTGCTGAACTTGTAGATAGACTACCGCACTATCTGCACCCCACCCTCTTCTCTTATCCTTAGCTCAACTCTTTCTCCACCTACTATAGCACGACTTCTCCTCTCCCTTAACCGCAGCACAACTGACTTCTTATTGCCACAGCTAGTACGTATTAGTGGCTATGCTTTTTAGAAAGGAACCGCCACTGACCTTTCCAAGCCCAACCTCCACCAACCATCCCGTTCCCGGCTTTCCGTACAGTCACAGGGTTTTATTGCTTGGCCTCAAATAAGTGCTAGTAAATACATAATATGAAAAGTATATAATTCCGCCTGCCTAAAGTATGCCTATTAGAAATGTAAAAATAAGTTCTAAAATAAGTTCAAAAAAGTTTAACACTTTCTTTAGTCTCTTTTTCTTTCGTTGTAAGTGCCCACATCTTTATAGGCAATTCCGCTCCTCTATAATAGAATATCGAAATTAACAAGCTAGTAATGCCAATAAACAGTGACCCAAATCACCTAGGGCCGGCATAGGGACAGCAGCTATTTCCCTGCAAAAGCTATTATTATACTACTTCCTATATACAGCCTTAAACAACCTAGTATATAGGAACTAATATAACTTTCTAGTAGGTTCCTTTCTGTCCTTAGAGGATAGCTTCTAATTTATTTAAGACTTTTTAACTTAACAAATACAACAGGTGTGAGTATGTTCAGTCCTAGTGCCGCTCATTTAGGAGGCTCTTGCCAGATATCCTTCTCGTATAATAATAGAAAAACCTAGATTGTCGTTCAAAGCTGGGAGGGGAATTGCCCCCGCGTTCAGAAGGGCACTAAGGGACTGTTAACGAACGTCTACGACACGAATTAGGATTACTCGTTCCATATTCTAGCAAGACTTCCACTAGCTAACAGAGTCCTTGTGTTGCATAGTAAGCTATAAGCTTTTTATTTAGCTAGCCGCAAAGCTAATGTTATAGGACATAAATAAACGCCTTAGGGAACCGCAAATTCTACATATATCTTGCTTATCCATTAGAATACAAGGGCTATATGCATTATATAGGCCTTTTTCCTTTAATTTGCTTATGCTAGTTGCAAATCTACACAAGCTAATTCGGCAATTTTGGAATTACAGGACTAGATCTGGTCATGGTGCAACATACCTCATAGAGCTTGGATTCGCTATCTAGAAAAGTATAGAGGAATTAATCCCCTAATTGTAGCCCAATCCCCTTCAAATAGTAGTCCTGTTAGGTTTCTACAATTTACTAATCCTAATAGTTTCTGCGAATTAGATAATAATGAGCTTGTGCAGGCTCTTAGGCACCTCCCTAAGTAAAATAAATAAACTTTATTAAATAAAAAGAATTATTTATTAGGAACGCCCTCACTGTTAGTTAAAAAACACCCTACAACAAAACGAAATGAGGTTTCAGACTTAACGGGGACATGCCAGAATTTAAAGATTAAAGTTCACAGACGCCGCTGCATCAGACATAAGCGCATTAGAAATATGAAAAAAAAAGCGTTATGTAGAGGAGGAAAGAAAGGTAATGTCCGTCCCTAAGCCGCCCCCCCGACTTACCGGTACCGGTAACGTATACGTTCGCGTAATGCACGGATTCGCGTAATGCACGGCTTTTTACTAGGAAAATCAAGAAAAATAAGAAAGTTTAAAGTAATACAACTTTTAAACTACTAATTATTTTTAAAAAGTTCCTTAACTAGAGTTATAGAGAAAGATTCTATCTATAATTCTAGGATTTTAGTTTTTTAATAATAATAAAGTTTAGAAAAAAAGTATATAATAGTAGAAAAAAATAAACGTTCTTAAAATTAAAATATAATAATTTCTTAGAAGTAAACTATATAATTTTGAATACTTTTTATATTAGGTATTTTTATATAAAATAGCTAGATACAAAGTTATACTATCTTTTTATTTTTTTAAAAAGGAAAAAATTAGGGAAAGATAATCTATCTTTTAAAGTAAGCTATTATATAAAAATACCCAATATAAAAAGTATTCAAAATTATATAGTTTACTTCTAAGAAATTATTATATTTTTAATTTTAAGAACGTTTATTTTTCTTACTATTATACTTTTTTTCTAAACTTTATTATTATTAAAAAACTAAAATCCTAGAATTATAGATAGAATCTTTCTCTATAACTCTAGTTAAGGAACTTTTTAAAAATAATTAGTAGTTTAAAAGTTGTATTACTTTAAACTTTCTTATTTTTCTTGATTTTCCTAGTAAAAAGCCGTGCATTACGCGCGAATCCGTGCATTACGCGAACGTATACGTTATGGCGCACCCCACCTATCGCGCGCGACGCGTTCGCGCACACAGAATTCTTCCCAACTGCAATATCTCCACAACCACATATAATTATCACATATAATTGTAGATATAGAGCCTCGATACAGTCCCTATAATCTTAAGCACGCAATATATGAAGCTGAGATGCTGCAAGGCGCCTTAGTACGGTCTATAGCCTTAGACTACGCGATCCCACCCTCCACACTTTGAAACCGCCTTAATGGCCGCACCGATACGGTATCTGCACAGTTACCACGCTAGAAGCTCTTTTCTAATTAGGAGAGATGGCTTGTTAATTAGATAGTTGAGGAGCATAGCCTTTGGCGCGCTCTAAGCTATGCTACTGTACGCGAAATAGCCAATTGCATTGCACGCGTTAACAGCGCGACTATATTCCTATAGGCAAGAATTGGATTGCTAGCTTTAGAGCTTGTAATCCAACCATTACTACCCTAATTAGTCGATCACTTAATAAAGCACGCGTTAATAGGTTAGACAAATTAACTCTTAAAGGGTTCTTTACTGTATTAAAGGCTATTGTTAGCGAACACCGCATTAAACTATCTAATATCTGGAATATGGACGAACACGGCCTTTGGCAAGGCAGTAGTAGCAATAGGAGGGTACTAGGACCTGTGACGAAGTTAGGATCCAAGCGTACGTATGTGAAAGAGCCTGGATCAACTGATTAGGTATTAATTATAGAATGCGCCAGCGCCAAGGGCTGCTCTATTAAGCCTCTTGTTATATTTAAGGGCGCAGGGCTTTAAAGTACCTGGTTCCCTATTAATAACGCGCCTAATTGGCACTATATAGTGTCCAAAAATGGCTAGACATTAAATGATATTAGTCTGTGGTGGCTGGAGACTAAATTTCTACTAGAAAGTACGCCTGACGACTTATTTAACTAGCGCCTTCTTATCTGCGATAGTTACGGCTCGTATGCGACGACAGAATTCATGTGTGGACGGCTAAAACTAATCGGATCTTTGTCCTATACTTGCCTCCTCACACTTCGCACCTACTTTAGCCTCTTAATCTGTTATTCTTTGGCCTACTAAAGCAGAATTACTGTTGGGAGCTAGATAGGCTGTCAGCCCTATCTGATGTAGCACTAGTTAAGCGCAATCGCTTCCTTATGCTATACGCAGACGCTTGAGGCCGTGTTACAGCCAATCATATTACAATAGGGTTCTGTACAGCTAGTATATATCTGTACAACCCTAGAAAGGTCCTTAATTCTTCACAACTACCGTGCAATTAGAAGGTTATACTGTGTCCGTGCACTCAACGCCCGGATTCAGTCAACGCCCCGCTGAACGCAAACCACCCCAAATTTCAAACACGCCATAACGCCACCAATATGAGCTCAATTAAGGCTGCAATTAAAGAAGAAATAGAATAGAATTGCTAAGGTTAGAAGAATCTTTTCTCTTATACTAAGATTGCTAGCAAGCATGGCGTTGATCGAAGTAGTACGCTGTCGCGAAGGCACCAAGCGATTTAAACGACGCGTGCAACTGCGGGGTTTTTTAACCGACAGAAACTCAGTCCCTAACAAGAGCAGGAGCTTGTACAATACATTAAAGGGCTTATAGCGCGTCACTTGCCACCCACAAGAGAGATGATACGAAATTTCGCGTCAACAATAGCCAAGGAGCCAGTGAGCGAGAGCTGGGTTACTCGCTTCATCAACCGACACAACATCCATCTGATCTCTCGATAGGCAGCTGGTATGGACAGCAATCGCCACCAAGCCGACTCAGGGGATAAATACAGCCTGTATTTTAATCTCCTAGGTGCCAAAATCAAGGAATATGACATCGAGCCTCGTCACACGTATAATATGGATAAAAAAAGGCTTCTTAATTAGTATCACTAGCCAATCAAAACAAGTGTTCAGCAGACGAATATAGGAGAATAAGGAGGTTATAGCATCTCTCTAAGATAGCTCTCATAAATAGATTACCCTCCTAGCGTGTGTTTGCGCTAATGGATCAGCCTTGCCGCCAAGCCTCATCTATTAGGCTACCAACAAGGCTATACAATCAAGCTAGGTAGAGGATATTAAGGCAGGAGAGCACTCAGTACACATTTCCTTGTCGCCTTCAGGCTAGACAAACAACAATATTAGCCTTACCTGGCTTAAAACAGGTGTTTGATCGCTACACCAAGGCAAAAGCTCGACGGTCTTACCGGTTACTCATCCTTGATGGCCATAGATCTCACGTTACTATGGATTTTATCGACTATTGCGACCGTAACAGGATACTCCTAGCCATCTTCCCCCCTCATTCAACCCACACGCTTCAGCCACTTAATGTGGTTCTATTTAAGCCTCTATCAACTGCGTACTCAAAGGAGCTATCAGATCACCTCCACCAGAGCCAGGGACTCCTCCCTATTAAGAAAGGGGACTTCTTCCCTCTATTCTGGGAGGCCTGGACAAGCTCTTTTAAGGAGGAGACAATACTTAAGTCTTTTAAAGCAACAGGCATATCACCATTCAACCCCAGAGGTTATACTCAAAAGGTTCACCAACACTACCCTAGATGAGCAGGAATCGCGAGAGAGCTCTACATTAGTACTCAGCAGATCTAACTGGCGTAAACTAGACCGCCTTGTACGATCCGCAGTAGAAGATTAGAGTAGTAAGGACACGCAGAAGCTTAGCCGCTCACTCCACCACATCTCAGTTCAAAATAAGTTACTTCACCATAAAATTGCTGGGTTAAGAGAGGCTCTTACTACGAAAAAGAAGCACAAGAAGAAGGGAAAACCTCTAGATCTACAACAACGTCAAGAGTACTATGGGGGGGGGCGGTTTTCTGGTCACCAAGGAAGGTTAGGGAGGCTCGCGTACGTCAGTCTGTAAAGGAACAAGAGGAGAAGGAGCAGAAGAAGCTTTAAAAAGCTAAGAAGGCTGAGTTGAAGAAGGCAGCTAAGCTATGCAAGGAGAAAATTGCAGAGGAGAAGCGTGTGTGGCGAGGGAGGCAGCTAAGGTAGCTAAGGAGAAGGAGGAAGGCTAAGAAGGCAGCAAAGCGTGCTCGCCAAAGAGAAGCTCGCGACAATGCAAAAGCTCTACAATCTACCTAAAAGGGTAAGAGAAAGGCCTCACAGCTATCTATACAGAGCAACAAGCGTTAGAAACGCGTAGTTAATACTATAACTACTTAGAAGGCTTCAGGTGCCACATCAGCAGCTCCACCCAAGACTATGCGGCACAGCCGCAACGTTAAGCTTCTAAGTAAATATAAGTAGCACAGGTAAATCGCAAGCATTAAAATAGTACTCTACTATAAAATCTCGTAATAATAGCGATTTTGTGTGGCTCTGCAGCCTTATTTTAGTTAAGCTGCTATGGTGTTCAGCGGGGCGTTGACTGAATCCGGGCGTTGAGTGCACGGACACAGTAGTACCTCTAACGACTCTAAGCCCACCCTAGAAGCGCAAGCGATCACCCATAGTTCGTACACCATCTAGACCTTAAGAGATATACCCTGTCTATTGGCAAATCTGGCAGATGGACAAGGATCTAGGGCGCAACGGCGGGTAGAGAAGGCGCTAATGAAGGGTTGGTTGTAGCAATCGACTGAGCTGGCTGCAGCCAAGGCGCGTATTGCCAGACTTAACGCTTAAGTTAAGGATCTAAAGCCTAATAAACGCACAAAGGTTAAAGTAGACCTTAATATTAGCTTTGTAGGGCTTAACGATATTAAGATTGCACAGGAGCGGTCACAGAAGGCTTCGGCAAAGGATAGGCTTCGCCAAGGCTGTGGAGCGACGACGAGGTCCGCCAGAGGTCGTAGACGAGGCGGGCAACGGGGAAAATTATCTAGATGGCTTGGGTAGACTAACTAGCTTCGTTTTTAAATAGTTTTGAAAGTTAAAACATGAAAAATTGCTATACAGAATACAATTTTGATGAGGAGGTTGCCTATTCGGGCGCGTGCGCCATAGGTGGGGTGCGCCATAGGTCGGTGGGGCGGCTTAGGAAGCGAGACGCACCCTGTCGCGAGACAGTTTTGTGATCCGGACCTTCGGAATGTCTGCTTTGCGAAACATATTTTTCTATAGTTAGTGCATTATAAATCTGTAGCTATTGTTCCTTTATAAGACTAGTCCCTCTGCAATGTTGGTCATGTCGTTAATCTTTTCCTCAACGCCGTTTATTACCGCTCTAGCTATCACCCCCTGTTTAGTCGCGAATTTAGAACGCTGTCAATGTTTTGGAGGGCTACAAGGCAAGTATAAGGGGCAAATACCATTCTCTTCTAGTTAGAGGCTTTTTAACCTTGCGAGTGTAGATGCCGGGAGTTTCGCCGGGCAGAGAAGAAGAAGACTTGAAAGCCTCCGGACTTGACGAGATGCTCTAGCCATATTGATTGAGGTACTGACATTATAACGTGTCCGTGCGCGTAATGCGCGGGTTCGCGTAATGCGCCGCTTTTTACTAGGAAAATCAAGAAAAACAAGGAAGTTTAAAGCAGTATAATTCTTAACTAAACCTTTCCTTTTTAAAATCTTCCTTTATTAAAGTTATTAAGAAAGACCATCTCTATAACTTTAGAATTTTAGTTTTCTAATAATAATTAGTTTCAAGAAAAAAGTATAAAAGTGTTAAAATTTAAGTCCCTAAAATGTAAAAATAATACTTTTTTAGGTATAAATTATACTATTTAGAACACATTTTATATTAGAACTTTTTCTTATAAAGAGCTACTTAAGAAGATAGATTATCTTTCCTAATTTATTTTTCTTAAAAAAATAAAAAGATAATCTAACTTTTTAGTTAAGAGTTTTATTAAAAGAACCTAATATAAAATGTGTGTTCTAAATAGTATAATTTACACCTAAAAAAGTATTATTTTTAAATTTTAGGGACTTTAAATTTTAGCACTTTTATACTTTTTTCTTGAAACTAATTATTATTAGAAAACTAAAATTCTAAAGTTATAGAGATGGTCTTTCTTAATAACTTTAATAAAGGAAGATTTTAAAAAGGAAAGGTAGTTAAAGAATTATACTACTTTAAACTTCCTTGTTTTTCTTAATTTTCCTAGTAAACTATTAGAGAGCTATAGTAGACTATATAGTTATAACTATAGGAGTAGTGTAGATAATAAAACGCTTAACTATAGTTTAGTTGTTACACTTACAGTCTAGTAGTATAGCTTACTAGTTACGAGGGGAGATCTACTATAGAAAGAGAGTTAGACAAAATAGTTAGGTTAGTTACTATTATAATTATTGTTGTTATTATTGTAGTAAAAATATTATTAAAGAAATTATTAATTATATAATATAGTGGTTAGTTAAACAGCTAGCCTAGGATTACGTAATATTACAGATTGATCCTAGGGAAGAAAAAGAAGTAACTATAATAAGTAATTAAAAGTAATTAGTGTAGCTTATAGCGTTACTATATATAACTATTACTAGGAGAGTAGAGCTTAGCTATAATAAGCGGCACTATTAAATAAAGATTTTAATAGCGTTTTAGATGTAGCGCACAATAGCTACCTGTTGGGCAGTGAACGCCAAGTCCTCGGTCGACTTCCATACTAGTGTGCTGATTCGCCAGGGGTTGAACATTGCGACGTGGATGGTTGACAGAATTGATGTTGGTCTACGCAGCCGAGTTCCGCTACTAGATTGTCTGGCAAATAGAAAGTTCGGTCGTCGCTTCCTTGTGTACGAACTTCCGGTTTCGTAGCACGGGAGATGAGGTCCTCACTAGGTACATCGAATACCACCGTGTTGGCAGTGATGAAAGCTATAGTGATGTCTGCCTGCTCAGCTGGTATGTTCTGAATATCTGGGAGCCAGGTCGCATTAACATCAGGAGAGTACGTACTGTGAGTTGAGTTTAGTGATTGTGCACAATTGGTACCTTAACTGCAGAACTTACGTAATTGATATAGCTAATGTCGTCTAAAATGGTACGGTTGTTGTAGGAAAAGGACAAATTCTGTGGGTAGCTGGCAGGGAAGAGACCGGGAATATTTCCTAAAGAATAGCTGCAGTACATATTGCCTGAGGAGTCTTCCTGGGTACGAAGAAGAAATCTCGTCGCATTCATGGGGGCGCAAGTGGTCAGCCGGCGATGTGCATCTCTACCGAAGAGATGTTAACCCGGGCAGCGAGGGAAAGAGTGGTTTGAAGCTTAGCCCACATCTGTCAAATTATAGAGAGCAAGTCTTCATCATAGTTGATGATATACCTTACGCTGACACCATGCAAGAAATTGATAGCCATCCACTCGTTGAACTTTCTACATCTCTCAAGAGTTCCCACCTAGTCCAGAACCACACTGATATGCAAAATTGGTCTTAGAGCTCTAATGTCCGGTTTTTACGGAAATGGCTGGGCACCTTGTATAATACAGTAGAAGGTGACTGCAAATCCGGCGATCGTGAGAGCTCGGAGCTTGACCTCCGGCATGGTAACGCTACCAAGACGTGCGAAAAGAGGTATACGCTTAGGATCGAAGAGTTCGCGCGCGTTCACCGATGGTTTTCGAGCGGCCAGTAAGTCTAACAGTAAGTAGCTGGGTAATGGGACGGCGACTTGTTGTGCACAAATTACCAAGCGTGAATGCGCACACTATTCCTTCTCCAAGGTATCATCATTAGATCATGTACAAGCATTACAAAAGATAATTCCATTTCAAGCATTGCAAAAGATAATTCCATTTCAAGCATTGCAAAAGATAATTCCATTTCAAGCATTACAAAAGATAATTCCATTTGATTAGAAAGGCGGCCCTATCCTCATCCGCAGTCGTTATAGCTTGGGTACATTGATGCCCGAATAGAAGGACCCAAACGTCTTGAAGTTGGACGTCGCTGGCATCAACGTCGTGGTGGAACAGCCCTTGGACACGGCCACATGGTCGAATCGCTCCTTGATCCACTTCAGGTAGTCGGGCTGCGCCACCAAGGTAGCCGTGTTGTGGTCAATCTCTCAGGATACAACAGCAGCTCTGCGCTCGTGTCCTCGAACGCGGCGCACGTCTTCTTGAAATCGGCCTCGGTGTTGTTCGCGTAAGTCAAAATGTCGTCGACGCCTTGGACGACGAGCATGGGCGCGGCTAGCGCATGCGTTCCCGCGCCGTTGTATCGCTTCTGCCAGTCCACGACGGCGGGCAGGTCGAGCCAGCTCGTGTTCCGGAATAGCTGGTCGGCGGTCAGGTCGGCGAAGAGCGCACGCCCGACCTGCAGGCAGCCCTGGTCGGCGAGATCGAGCCGGCCCAGCGCCGTGTCGGTCAAGTAGTCCTCCAGCTTGACGTCGTCTGGGAAGAGCAGTGCGAGCGACTGCATGAAGAAGACGGATACGGCGTCGCCGAGAGGGCCACCGTTGGCGCGGCGGATCGACTCCGGAATCAGATCGAGCGGGCGGAGCGCGGGTGAGTTGGCCACGGCGCCGAGGAACGTTCCTGCCGCGAGAAGCGATTCCTGCTCGGGCATAGCCAGGCGCTCGTTTGTCCGCCATGCTGTGAGGCCGCCTTCGCTGTGGCCGACCACCACCCACTCCTCCGACAACATGTCCCCGATGACTTTGCGGGCGGCAATGAGGGCATACGCCGCATCCGCGGCGTGCAGATAGCCCGCCTCGTACATGAAGCCCTGGGGAATATCGCTCCCCTGGCCGGCATAGTCTGGTCCAATTACAGCATAGCCTGCCTGTGCGAGCGCAAAGGGACCCTGCCAGTCGTAGTATAGGCCTTTCTGGTTCGCGGGTGCGCATTCGCGGGCGCGGCCAGCGGTCCCGTGGGCCCAGACGAGCGTGTTGAAGGGCGTGGGCCCGGTAGCATTGGAAGGGGCATTGATGTTTACGTAGGGCAGCAGCACGAAGGCGCTGGCTGGAATCGGAGAGCGATCAATGTCTTCGGTCATGTAGAGCATCCGCGCAAGGGAGAGGCCGGATGGAATGGTGTAGTTTACGTTCACCGTGTCGCGCGATACGGGATCCCAGCGGAGGAGGGCGCCGGGTTGCGCGCCCGAGGCATTGGGCAGGTGTGCTCCAGAACGGATCGAGCGTCACGTCTTGCGATAGCCGGGTGGATTGGTCTTGGGCGAGGGCGGCCTGGAAGGCAGCCTGACAGGCGGCATCGCACGTGGTTTGGTTTTGAGCACAGAGGCCGGGGATGATGGAGAGAAGGACGGAGAAAAGAGGGAGTTGGGTCTTCATGATTGCGACGCAAGACGGACGGCGGAGGCTTGTGGCGACAGAATGCTTGACGGAGGTGGAAGCCTTATATGTATCTTGCCGTAGGTACCTGCCAACCGCGTTCGTCAGTGTGTCCGTGCCCCTGTGTACAACTGCCGTCAACCCGTCGGCGCATGAAGCATACCCTCGCAGACCTCATCTCCGCAGGCGCCAACTGCCGGGTTGGAGTCATGGTAGGGTCTTGTAGTTACTGCACGACGACTACACCTTGGTACAGCGCCACTACGAGTACTGCCGTGTACATGTTGCATGGCGAAGCCCTTGGTGAGCGCCCACAGTACGAGTCGGCGTCGCAGTTGACAGCCACGGGGCGGAATACTTCCGCCGAGGTCGGGCTGTCGGGCTTCCGACCCTGACTGGCCTGGCATTAGATAGCACGTGCCATGATGATCCCTTGTATCGAAACGGTACAATCAATCTGTGCCTTCATGCATTACCTTAGGTATCCATTATTGCTTCCCACAATCAGGCTGGTGCTCACTGCTAACCGACACGCTTACACGCCTTCTCTCGCCTGCTCACACGTATTTTTCATCACGTCCCTCTTCTCTTCTGGGCAACCGACAATCTCGACTACAAAAAGCCAAGGAAAGCCCAACTACCACGTCGCACCATACTGTATCTCCCCATGACATCCAAGGCGGTTGACTCCTCGCTATGTTTGCCTGGCGGCCTAAAAGTAGTCGAGCGAATTGCTACATCAAACACACACCGTCTCGAGCAATGAATGCGCCACCTCGAATTCTTTATGCTAAGTAGTCGTCGAAACATGTTAAGCTCTGCATGCAGCAGGCTATAAAAAGGCGCAATAATCCTGTCGCATCCATGCCGCGACGAACATTCTATGCATGCAGAGAAGTTGCCGAACGTGAGTGCGCCCCTGAGCTCTGCTTTCGCGAGTGCGAAGACAATAAGCTTGGTAGAAAATAAGCTTGATTGCCCCCACCATACCAACCTAATGGGGTCAGGTTGGCCGGCGCAGGAACGGCGCGCAGATACCCGTCGAGGTACATTGGCACTGTTCTGGACTTGAAGACCGGTGGGTCCATGTACTTATCATCACTAGGGTCCTAGTGCAGTCGGCCACCGCGTAGAAAGAAGAAACTCGCTATACTCGGCCCCAACGGTTACAGTTGTAATTTTCTCTGGCGAAAAGGCTGTGCTACGCACGGCCCACTAAGCTTAACGCGCCACACAGGCTTAATAATCCAAAAAATAATTTTTGTATAGTAAATTGTACTATAATTATATTTCTAGTTATATAAAATAGTGCTTATTAGATAGGTTCTTATTTATTAGTAGGCGCGTTAACTTATTATTGCCGCTGTTAATAGCTCTCTAGAGTTATTAGTAGAAATAGTTAATATTATAGTTATAACAATACGCGTAGGCTGGTAAATAGGTTCGGGATACCTAGGTTAGGTATAGGATTGGATTGGGGTTGCATAGACTATAGATATAGGTTAGGTTAGGTCGCATAGACCTTAGGTTAGGTTAGATTAATTATATAAGACTCTAAACCTAACTTAACCTATACCTAACCTAATTATATAAAATCTAACCTAATTACGTAAGACTCTAGCTTAATTTAACTTAGTTTAATATTATTTAAAATATATTTTTAATTAATTATAATAGCTATTTATTATAGACTAAAATAGGTACTCTAGGGTTAGGTTAGGGTTAAGGTCTTATATAACTAGGATTAGGTTAGGGTTAGAGTCTTATATAAGTAAAGTTAGGTTAGGGTTAGAGTCTTATATAATCTAACCTAACCCTAACCTAACTCTACTTACGTAAGACCCTAACCCCAACCTAACCTATACCTATTTGCCAGCCTAAATACGCGCGTATATTTAGAAAAGTAAAGATCTTTACTTTAAGCTCTATAACACTAGTAGCAATAATCTAGTATTTACACGCATAAGCAGAGGGCTTCCTAGCATATTTAGATATTTTACCTAGGCAAAAAACGCGTAATTTTAATATATTTAAGTAGTATTTTAGTAGATTAGATTGTTAAGTATATATGGCGCGTTAAGCTAGGTAGGCTATGCGTAGCACGGCCTTTTCGCTAGAAAATTCTAAGTATAACTGTTAGGGCTAAGTACCTATTCTCTTATCTACTGCTAGTAATAGAAACTTCTAAGAATTTTATTTATTTATTTATATGTGTAGTGTTAATTTATCTACCTAGTAGTAGGATAATAAAGGCTTTTATCTTAAATAGTATTAATATCTATACACTATATAGGCAAGGGCACCTAAGGATGTTAAGGTTTTAATATTACTATATAATAGTATTATATAGGGATTATATAATGCCTATTCGCTGCGGCCTATACGCTATAGGATCTTCTTCTTTTTATTTGCAGCCTATCTAGAGATAAGTAATTAATACTAAGTTAGTTTTATTATATTATTTTCTTTTCTTATACAATTATTCTATATACTCTCTACACTTGCTAATATAGAGTATTAGATACTAATATCTATATAGCTAGCTATAGAGCCTATTTAATACTAATTAGTAGTTAACTAACTCTTAACTATAAATTAGTAAGAGTAAAAATAAATTATATAAGTTATTATTAGCTATATAATTTATTTTATTATACCCTATTCTTTATATATAAAAGGATAGTAGATTAAACCTTTATAAAGTTAGTAAGTAACTATTACTACTATATAAGATAAAGAAAGCGATTATACAAAATCTATAAAACCTATTCTTATTTATAGAGATAGTAGATTAACACTTTTATTAAGTTAGTAAGTAGATATTACTACTATATAAAATTTAAGAGAAGATAGTGCACTAAGTACACTATTAGTAACTATATAAATATATAGTTAGATAATAATAAACCCTAATAAAGCGCAATCCTTTATATAACTAACCTATTAAATAAACTAGTTATATATAATAACTACCCCTACTACTACTTTATATAAAGCCTCTACCTTTAGTACCTTTACTTTATAAAATAATACTAATATGCCTAAATATACTAGAATATATAATAAGTATACTAAAGAGATAGGAATATTAGAGACAACAATGCGTAAGAGAATAAGACCTAAGTACTAAAAGAATAAGATTAGTCTAGTAGATAATCCCTCTCTATTAGAAATGCAATTATACGCAATATATACTATTGCTAATTATTATATATTATAGTAAAAAGGATAGCTTTCTTAGAATTATTCTAGAAAGACTTTAAAAGATAGAAAGAATACTATTTTTTAAAGTTAAACTATGCGTTTAGAAGAGAGCTTATTACAGTTTTAGAAGAAAAGAGCATTATATTAAGAATAGATACTAAAGCTACAAGTGCTAGTAAACTATATAAAGTAGCCTAAGGTAATATAAATATTACTTATATATTACTACCTTTACTAGCCTACTTAACTTCTTATACGCAAACACTAAGGCTAATCTTAAAAATACCTAAGCTAGTTAGACTATTATAAAAACCTAAATAGAGTAAGCTGCTACTACTATAGACACCTATATAGCTATAGGTCCTTATAAATATCTTAAGAAAACCTTTATATAAGTACTAAGAAATAATCTTATTTGTATAAATAACTAAATAAACTACTACTCTTTGCATATAGTACCTAACTACTATTTTACCTACCTACTTATAACTATTAAATATTATATAGAATAGAGCCACCACTAGTTAAATACAAATTATAGGCACTATACTAATCTATATAGACTAAGCCTATACTATAATTTAACCTATATAAACTTTCGCCTAAGTATAACTTACCTCCTTAGAGAATTCTAGCTAATAAAATAATCTAATTTTAAAAGGCATAAAATAGGGATAATAACTATACTAGAGCTCTATATAATATTTTAATAGACAAGACTAGGATTTTTATAGATCTATATAGACGCCTAGATATTACTAAGAATTAATACCTAGATATCTTTCTAAATATCCTTACTAGCTATGCGGCATAGTATTACCTCTATACTATCTACTTTAGACAATTATAGAAGTGCTTATACAAAGCACTTAATAGTTACTTTAACACTACTATTAATTATAACTAGTATTAGATAGACTAGACTATAATAACTTTTATATAATACTAGTATAAGAACCCTAATAAAAGTCTATATAAAGTCTTAGAGGCAATAATTAATAGCTTACCCTTATATAGAGAGTATTAGGTGTAGACTTTACTAGGGAAATTTCTCTCTATACTGCTATTATATAAGTATACTATAGATACCTAAAACTAGAGTAGGCTATATTTACCCCTAAGCCTACCTATAAAGCTCTATTTGCTAATCTCTATGCGTTAATCTAAGTTGCAATTAATTGCCAATCTAATTAGTACCTATAAGAAGTTAATATATACTACACTAATCGTAAATATAACTTTTCTATATAAAGAAGGCCCTAAACTAGACTTTAGAGTTTTTTAATCTCTAGTAAATACCTTAACAATTACTATTAAAGCATTAGTAGATTGCCTTAAGCCTACCTATATAAGCTCTTCCTAGCCTTTATATAGCACTATTTCTTTATTATTTATCTATTCTTTTGTGTAATAATATATTTATGTAATTCTTTCTATATATACATATTACTTAAAAATACGTATTTTTCTATCTATTATTTTTATAAAAAGAGAAGAAATATAGCATATATATATTTAAAGAGGAGTTTTTATTCTGGTATTTATAGATAATATCTAGAAGTATCTATTCTACTATCTAGCCCCATTCTATACAATAATCGTACCTAGCACTATAGCTTTACTACACGTAAAAACTACACAACAGTGATAGAACACTATTAAATCTAATAATTAAGAGTCTTATTACCTCCACCAAGCCGATTAAAATGGCCCTATTAACTCTCAGAGATCCTATAGTTATCCTAACAGATTATACAACCTATACACCATAGCTAAACTAGCTTAAAATAAGATACTAATTCCTAAAAGTCTAGAACATTATTGACCCAGCGCTAATAGATAAACTAAAGCAGAAACCCGCGATACTAATGCCCCTAGCAATAGGCAACTACTAGCCAAGCACGGCTTACGCAACTACGAATCTAAACAATATGCTAATAATACTCTTATATCTATTAACGGTAGGCGCAAAAGTATATAAAGACGATAGCGACTATTATAAGGGACAGCTAGAGATATATAAGATTATAGATCGCGAGTATTAGAAGGAGTAGGCCAGCCTAAATTAGGTGGTTACCTTTCTCTAATTAACAGTTTTAGCGCATCTCTAAAACAACTACTGCATTCTAGATTAATTAATTAGGCAGTATATTAACAACCTTATAATTATAGTTAGGGTAGACCTATAAGACAAATATAGACAATTAAGGGCAAGGTATTAAGAAGCCCTTAAGCTAATAAGAACACCTAGATTATAGGCTGTATGGCTAGCTAAGTACAATTACGCGGCAACAGAGATAGAGACTAACAAGGTTTCTAAGCTTTAGTTACTAGACTTAGTTAAACAAGACTTTATAAAGGCAGTGATTAATATTACGCCTATTTAAGTAACTACCTTTTAGTAGAATACTAGCAAAGATCCTACTATACTAAAGAAGCAAATAATAAAACTTAGAATATATAACTATTTAGCACCTGTTTAAGGGCAAATAAAAGGGCGCTTTTACTACTATTAGATTATCTCTCGCTAATAGTAGTAAACCCACTTAGGCTATAGATAGGAACGCCTCTCTTATAGATAAAGCAGCAATATTAAAACATTAGGGACAACCTCGCAAATAATAATCTGCTAGTTATAGTACCAAAGCCAAGCGGTCCGCGATTATAGATAATAAGCTAATAGTAGCTAGCGGCCTTAAGTGCCCTACTTGTAAACAACGCTATAGTCTACAAGACTGCTTTTACGCTTTCCTAGATAAGCAGCTAGAATAGTTTAGACTAAAATCTAGCATAGCTAACCTAATTAAATTTAGGCTAGAGAATAACCTAGAGCTTTAAGAAAGCCTAAGGATAACAAAGAGAACTAGATTACAGACCCTAAAGATTAAACTATTATATACTCCTACTCTAACTCGAATTACTAAGGCTAATAAGTAACTAGATAGACGCTAGATTACTAAAATTCTAGCGAGCTTTAGCACTACATCCTTCTACACTAACCTAAACACATACCTACTATACTATAATACTTAGCTATACTTAACTTAGGCACAACCTGCTATATCTTTAATAATATTAATCGCTTTATTTCCTATAGGCCACTATCGCCTAGAGACTTTATATAGGTAGAAAATACGCAAGTGTAAATTAAAGGATATAGTAGCGTCTATTTTAATATATAGAGTGCAAGCGGTAAGCAAATAGTAAAGCTAGATAATATTGCCTATTGCCTAGACTTGCTCTGCAACCTTGTGTCTTTCTAATTACTCTAAAGGCAAGGCCTTTAGTAGGATATACGAGCAGAACTAATAACACTAAAGCGATAAGACAATATAATATTAGCAGAACTAAAAGAGATATATAGCTAATAGGTGCTAGAATATAGATTAGCCCTAGTAAGTTGCACTATTACTAATAGTGCGCTAGTAGCGCACAAGATTAACTTAAGAATAAAGCGTAGGCTATAGAGAGTAGATACAATTACCTAGCATATAAGCGATTAGGCCACCTAGAACCTTAGGCACTTAAGCACCTAGTGTAGTAGTCTAAGGGGGTAAGAATTAAAGAACTTACTACTATTAAATACGACGCCTACAGCAGAGCTAAACTTAAGCGACAAATCTATAGACACCTAAGGGACCTTACTAAAGGCCTAGAGGAAAGAATAGCAATTAACTTTTTATAATTTTAAAGCAGACAGCTCTATAGAAAAGAAGAGTCAGATGCTTATCACTAACAGATTCTCTAGCTTTACTTAGGACCTCTACTTTAAGAATAACCGCCTAGCACACAATCTATTATTAAGCAACTTATCACCTTTATACTATTTATATAAGAGTGTAATTTAGTATAACTATTAAGGTTACTAAATTAGATGTAAGATAGTGGAGATCACAGTAATTCATAGTGATATGGGTTGACCATGAGAAAAGAGGTGTCTCATTACTATGGAGGGCCGAGGGCCTGAAGGTGTATGGGTGAGGCTAGGCATAAGGTTATTCCGGCCGAGGTCATGTGACCAAGGACCGACCATACAGCCATGCGGCAGTCTTACACACCCCCTTCAGATTGCCAACAGTGGTAATCTGAGAGATGCTAGGTCCTGAGTTAAAATAGGTATGCGTAGCGACAAGAGATGAAGTCAAAATGGCGCGACAGGCAACAAACAACTCCTAACCTTAGTAAGGGGAAGAAAAAGGAGCTGTTAGTAGGTTCTTGTGTGGGCTGCTTGCCGTAAAAGTCACCTTAAAACACTGTGACACAACAGTGTAAGTGAGCTAAAAGGTGTCAGACTAGAGGGGCGCGTAGCTATATGCCTTATTAATATGGTGTTGGACCAGAGGGGCGCGTAGCTATATGCCTTATTAACAGTGTGAAACACAGTGATTTTATGGACTATAAGTGCAAGGACAAGGTGAGATTCATTGGTCACCTGAACCGCTAGGACGGGGTAAGACTGATAGGTCACCTGAGCCGTCTGTATGTGGGTCGGCGTCTAAGTGTCCTTAGTATATAGCCTATAATAGTAGATTAGGTCTGTTTTAATATAAAATTACTATAAGAAAGCAGTCTGCCTAGGTACTAATGTAAACAATTGTAACTGTTCTATATAGCTAGGCCAGCAAGTAAGGGCGTACCTTACAGAAGAGTCTGGTCTTAAAATAAGAAAAGGTGGGTCCTAGTCTAGTGCTAAGGTCTGCCTATATTCGTTATTTAATATAAGCTGTCTTAATTAACTCTAGTGTGATTAACTCTAGCGTAAGTGGGCGGAACCACTCTATATAGCTGCGCCAGCACAAGGAGATAGAACTCCTTACTAATACCTAGACTTGTGCCTTAGGTGTGTATGTACTAAGGGAACTAATCTATAGGATAGGTAGCTAATCTACCTAGGTGTAGATAGTTATTAGCTATTATTAACTTCTTAATAGATAGTGCTCTGCGTTAGATGTTAAGATTCTTCTTGCTAGAGCTATAAATACAATACGTGTAAGGTCTTGTCACTGTGAAACATAGGGAAAGTAGGGTGCTAGAACAGAGCAGTGCTTAGGGGCAATGTTAGACTAGAGGGGCGTGTAGCTATATGCCTTATTAATATGTAAGCCAAGGGTCCTAGTTTCCGACAGCCCCGTGTTTCCGACACCCTGCAAAGCCCCGCCGCCGTCACCACCCTGGTTACGAATGTGTTCACAACTTTGTCAAATAAATCTCTAAAAACACAAAATAAACTACATTTAAAGAGCTTTAATCATCACTTTCTTCGTCTACACTTAAATCACGGGCAAGATACTGTTGTGTTGGTCGTCGATCCCGTGCCGAACGTCGAACTAATGCCTGCTCCGCTTCCTCCTTAGAGCAACTCTCCTCCACCTCCTGCGTTGGGCTTCTCGCCTTGCGAACACGTTGGGAGGGCTCCTAATTAGTCTAGGTCATGGAGACGTCAGGCGTCCGAGTACGCTGGTCCCCAGGACACATGGGCATACAAGGAAATGAAAAGGCGGATCGCCTAGCGGACCTAGAGGCTCACAGCCCTCACCCTCCAGAACTACAAGCTGCCGAGCCCACGATCACGGGGCTACGGTCGGACGCCCGGATTAATCACCGCCTTGCGGAAATAGAATGGTGGAGACAACACACAAGACGAAGCTCTCTACATGGTACAATCAGTGGGGCCTATGCTACACGAGCACGGCTGCACCAGCGGAGCTCGGCCTTAGCCGTCGAATCTTAGCTAAACTCTTGTCAACTAGGACCATGCACGGTGACTACGCCTGGTATCACAAGAAATTCAGACATGAGGACGCAACCCTTACCTGCGCATGCGGAAAAGAAAAGGCCCCTAGCCATCTGGTCCACTGCCGGAAAGCACGAAGATGCTTCGCCAGCTGGCCCCAGCGACCCAGCGGGCCTCCAACGAACGCCCGCGAGGGACAAAAGTACCTTCGGCAGCTCCTCAGCTGCCCAGAGGACTTCGCCGCCTTTCTTGAGCTGACCAGCTCTGATAGGGCTTAATTGAAGAAGCAAGTAAATATAACGTTCCCTTAGGGACAAGATCCTGCGCACATAGGCGCTAGACTAGACTTCTTACTTTACTCGCACGGAGGAGTTTAGGAGAGTTAACAGGCTTTTATAGAGCAGCTATTGCACGACCCGTCTCCCCCTTACGGGGAGAGACGCGTCCCCCATGCCCCACGGGAGGCCTATGTAGATAAAGGCTCTCAGCCAAGTCTACTGGACGTAAATCAATTCTATCTATCTATCTATATCCTAATTAGTCTAAGAGAGAACCTCTGCAAGACTCGCAAAGCAATTGTTTGGATTAATTGCGACTTTTGCGGCATTTTAGCGGATTTGCTTGCTTAACATGCTCGCGCAAGGAAGCAATCTCACAATCCTTTATAGAGACCTCTATTGCAATACGGTCCAGCGCTATGGCAGCAAGCCGAATATATCGTCGTGTAGCTAGAGAGCTGTTCTTCCTAGAAAATAGCTTCACAATGTCGCCACCGCGTTTTGGCGTCCTAATATCTATAGTAGAAGAGGGGGGTGTTAACGGCCGTTGGCGCACTACGACCCACTGAGAACCCAAGGGCTTATCCACGCTCTTAGGATACAGCCCTGTCGCCTTCCACCCAGCTCGTACGCACTGCTCTCTAAGACCGATTTTACGCGCTTCTGCATAAAATTCAAGAAATCTGGCCTTCCTAACCTTTGTTGCATCTGTCAGAGCTGTATGCTTGCCAAGGAACCGCCAATACGCTGCCTTTAGACTTAAGAAACAACTAAGATCTAAAGGCTAGAGTATATGTGAAGTATAGGCAGGCAAAAAGAGCAAGTAAACATTATTTAGGTAATATATAGTTATAAATTTGTCCGAGGTATAACTGCTATAACCGTTGACAATAAGCAACCGTGCCTTGGATGGATCGTCAGGCTCTGTCTAGGGCAAGAACACCTTCTCTAGCCACTTAACAGCAATTTTGTTGCTTGTCTATCTATTTTGCGAGAAGGTAATATGCTAGCTAGGATGTTGAGCTAAAAACTCCCGCTTAAACCACTGCTCCTAGATGCTTTTGGCCTTAAAGATAATAAGGGGGTCTAGAGCGACACTAAGCGCGGAGATACACTCTATTACAAAGGTCTAAGTACAGGCATTTACTATCTTAACTGGTATAGAGTTCAGATTTTCCTGCAAGGAGCTAATAATAAGCCTATTAATACCCTGGCCTTCCATAATGCCGCCCTCGTCGGCGTTGTACCTCTGTTAGGGGGGAATCCAGCTCACGGTCCCGTACAGGTCGAACAAGTGCCTGATATTATCTGGAGTAGCTGCATTTATGCGTTCCTAGTTAGTCTAGCGGCCTAACTTTATCTTAATGGCTGGGTGGCGCCGTAAAAAGTGATTAGACCACTTCCTCCCTAGGTTCCTATAATTACCCTCTTGCTTAAGCACGCTAGTTGCGATAGCTCGCACTTACGCATGCGTTGGCGCGTAACTAAGGGCCTCCTGCTAGAGAATTTAGTGCTCTAGATGCTCTTCTTAAATAGTTGTAAGCCGCTGTTCACTGTTGTAAGCGTGTTAGTAAGGTTAGGCACTATTAAAGCGGCTGCGAAGAGTGTTCTATAGTATCCTATACTAAGCAGCAGCAGTGGCTAAAGCAACTCTAGATTCGAGGTCTGCGAGTGCATTTTGGACGTCGCCCTCTGTATATCTAGCTATTAGAGAAGACAGAAAAAATAATACAAAAAGATAAATTAAAATTAATAAAGAATTGAATTTTTAAGAACTTATATTCGGTTGTAGTGCATGATGAGGAGGCGCGGTTGTGGGGCTGTCCGAAACACGGGGGTGTCGGAAACTAGGACCCCTGGCTTAGAGATGGAGGAGCATTAGACTAGAGGAGTGCGTAGCTATAGGCCTCATTAATATAGTAAAACATAGTAATTCTGGAGACTATAGGCGCAGGGACAGGGTAAGATTTATAGGTCACCTAAACCGCTAATGTTCTGCTATAAGGTTGTAGAGGTGGAAGAGCTTAAAGACTCTACTTGTTCACCTATAATCTACTTTAGAATAGGCTTAAGTTGTAAGAGCTTTAACTATTCCTAATACTTCTATTTAGGTAGAAGTTTTGTAAGACTGTCTGCGGGCTAAGAGTTAGTTTTAATATATAAGCGGGAGTAACAGTTCCTTATAGTGCCTATTCCTATAACTAATAGTGGTGTATATCCACGTGTCGAAGGGTTGTCTTTAGCTAAGGGGACTCTGTAACTAGTAGACGAATTGTCTGTTTGTTGTTATAGTACATAGAGGGTTGTTCCTTAAAGTCTAGGTGGAGATTATTAAAGATTCTGGACCACTAGTAGTACTTAGTGTACCCTATAGAGAGTAAGATGAGTTCGGCTTTAGTAGTTGACTTAACAAACGCAGCGTTAGAGTGTTGCTTTCTAGTTAATTTGGACTGCCAAATAGGAAGAAGATGTAGCCTTGTGAGGACTTGCGGGTTGCCTTATAATTAGCGTAAGACGCGTTAGTTGCGCTATAGAAGTTACTCTCTTTAATATCTTTTTAATAGAGATGCGGAGTAGTGTAGTCTATAGAGTAGTGCAGTGCTAGGTCCTAGGAGTAATGCAGGTATGTGAGGCACTAATATGCAGCTAATAAGTGTTTAGGGCTAGGGTTAGTAAGGAATTTAGCTAATTTTAAATAAATAAGCTTTAGCGATATCTGGACGTGTAGCACTAGTAGCGTAGCTAATAGATCTAACTATCTAGGAGTAACAATAAGATGCGTCCTTGTTCTTAGACTCTGTTGATGGTACAAGCTCCTTAAAAGGTAGAGGTGAAGTAGGTGCCTTAGTCCAGGACAACTTTTAAGGTGCTAGGTATTTGGCGTAGATTTTCTAGATGTAGTCACGTTGTGACAACTAAAGATAACTATTATCGCGGTCTCTATGTGTGGTAATACTATAGAAAGTAGAGTTCTTTTAGCCTTGCAAGTTGGTGATTTTATACTGTTTAACAAGCTTGCGTTTAAAGGCGTTAAGAAAGGATAAATAACCTAGAAGGGCTATAGTAATAATGTTGTCTATGTAAAAGAAGACGATAATGCGGTTGTCTCTCTCTATAGATAGGGTGCGTTAAGTACTAGTAATAGACTAAAGCTCTTAAGTGTAGTTGTGTAAAGTCTTCGTACTAGAGTAGTGGTGACGTCTTAAGGCTATAAAGGGCGCGATAAAGTTGCTAGTAGTGCCCGCTGTTATAGAAACCTTCTAGTTAAAAGGTGTAAACAGGTTTAGGGAGTTTAGTGTTAGTAAAAGCATTAATAGTGTTGTATTAACGTATATCTATATTAAAGTAGGCGGCAATTGCTATAAGAGCGCAGAATATTTGTATAGTAAGAGTAGCAGCATAGGTGTCACCTATAACAGTCTGCAAGTCTCCTCTTATAACAATCCTTACTTTAAACTTAGCTAGATAGCCTTAATTAAATTTGTATATATAAAGACCTACATAAGTGGCAAGACTTTAGTGTTTAGAGGGAGCTTTAAGAGCGGAATCTTAGTGTATGTCTCCTTTCTAGCGATAGTATTTAGCTCCTTCTTTGCAGCTGCTATAAAGCCTTCTCTAAACTACGTAGGGAGTTTTAGGACATTATTCCAAAATTAAGGCAGGGGCGGAAGCTGGTCTCTATAGACTCGCCGTGATAGTGCGATTAATTAGGGCACTTTGTCTAGTAGTAAGGCTAACGCGAATGTGTTCTAATAAGTCTAGATAGTATTAGTAGTAGAATTTCGTGTGCGTTTAGGCAACACGTTAGTAGTTTGGAGATAGGTATTAGTCCTGTATCGCTTTCTTTGCGCAGGAGGTCCCATTAATGTAGGTGTAGGGGACGCAGAGGACTGAGAGGGCGTCGGCGGTGTAGCTAGTACTGACGTTGGCGGCGCGGAGGTCCGATTAACCATAGAAACTAGTGAAGGGTATGCATCTCTACCACGGTGTACATCATGAGCTTGGCCTAATTTCTCGCCTGCGAGTAGGGTTTTAGTGGGAAGGATAGACAGCTTAGCATCTTTATGTACTTCCTTATTAGAATCTTCCTGCTCACTTTCTAATTCTTTAACCTTAATATTATCGATGGCTTAATCTAACTAAATGCTAAGCAGGCTCTCTTTATTAGTAGACCTAAAGAATAGTTCTTTATTAAAGGTAACATCCCTTGTTTAAATGACCTTGCCTCTGTGTCCGCGGGATACAGCTTTTGGTACCCATATACAGTAGATATTGCGTGAGTCTACGCCTACTAAGTAACTAATAAGCGCCCTTAGGGAAAGCTTGTCTGTTTAGGGAATCTTCTTGCGAAGGTAGTATACTCTACATCTGTAGATGCGTAGATAAGCGATAGAGGGCGGTTTGCTGTGTGCAGCCTTAAATAGTGTAGTCTAGTTTAATAATTTAATAGGAGTCTAATTAAGTAGATATGCCGCATAGACGTACATCTCTTCGCATAGGTAAAATGGAAGGTTAGACGTAGTCCTAAGTGATTAAGACATAGTGATTAGCATCTTTCCTAACTATTCTGTATAGCCTAATTGTTCTATAGTGTTAGGGGACTAGAGCTATATAGTAATGCCTTATTATTTGCAGTGCTTAACTATACTAAGGTTATTCTAAAACCTATAAGCTCTCTCTCTATCTATTAGTACAAACACTGGGCTGGCGTTATAGCGGCGTTTAATGTGTCTGTCTATGAGTTTGAAGACTCTATCCAGGACATCTGTAGATTAATTGGGTATGCTATACACTATATAGGTCTTAGAGACAAGACAGTAACTATAAAAGATGTACTAGTTGCCTGTAAGAGATTTAGCGTTAAGTGCGATAATATCAATAGCAATAGCTTTAAATGCACGCGTAGGTTGGTGCTCTTTATTAGATCTCTATAAGATAATCTGTGAAGCCTTGTTAACTCTTTATTGTTCGCAGTCTTATGTACTAGGGGGAGGAGATATAAGTGGAGCTATGCTAGCAACGTTGTAACTTAGTTTTTCTCTATTAATTTAGCTCTAGTATAGCCTATTAAGACGTGTGCGTGAAGACTAGATAATATGTGGTTAGGTAGTAGTGCAATAGAGGGTTTCTTGTAGCTCCCTTTTGTTAGCAAGCGCTAGGAAAGGTCTATTAGTGTGGTCCTCTAGTGGTGCTAGGGGAGAGACTGTTGGTCCACTAGAAATATAGTGACCGCCTATAGGTTCAACTATTGCCTAGATAGGATTCTTAGTGCTATCCTTTATGTACAGGCATTCACGCCCTAAGTTAAAGTAAATATCTTTTCCTTTAAGCCTTAAAAGCGACACTAGTGAGGTGATAAAGCCTGGACATAAGGCAACGTTCCTTAATATAGTCCTTATAGGTCCACCTAGTGTCTGGATTTCGATATCGCATTTACCCCATGCGGCGATTTCCACTAAGTCTTCTCCACAACTAATCCTTTCGCCTAGTATCGCAGGACAAATCTATATAAACTTATTAGGCTTATTACAGACGTGTATGTCTAAACCACACAATTAAGGATCTAAGAGTGACAGAGTACTAAGGTTGGACGTTGCTTATTGCTTATTGCAAGGTATTTTATTACATATGCCTATTTATATTCTCTATTAGAGGCTTAGTTGCTAGCGTTAATATAACCTATAGGTGTAACGCGATCTCGCTTCGCCTTCTCTCTTATTTGTATTTTATTAAGTAGCTTAGCCTGTCTAGTAACCTTACTGTATCTTTAAATGGCTTTAACGCAAGCTAGGTCGATTTTAAACCTAATTCCTTGCAGCCAGGTGCAGATGTATGGACAAGCTCCCTATTGTGGGTTACCTAGGTGGGCGTCGCCTTTGCCATAAGGACAAGGCTTTCTTTGCGAACCACTAGCAATCTAGTGTTAGTGCGCTTCCTATTATTCTAAAGTCCTCCTACGTTGTTTAAAGGCATTAAGCTATAGCTCTAATTTCTTGTATTTATATAGTAAGAAGACTATGCTCTATTAAGCGCGGCATAAATAGTGCCTTGTATGTTGCCCTTATTTAAGCTATATAGGTACGGCGTTGTTTAGTAGTGTTGAATAAGCGCTGCGACAGATACCTTGTCAGGTAGTATACTTAGTAGTGGTGCAGGGACTATAATAAGTTGTTCTGGTGTAACAACAACGCCTGCGCGATTAATAATAGCTAGTATAGTATAGACTATTAAAGCTAGTGGATTAAGTTCTGCGTTAACGTATACTAAACAGGCCTTATAGACTTTCTTATTTATTATTGCTACAAACCCTAAATTAATAGCATAAAAGACCTTAAAAAGATCTTGCTAGGGAGCAAAACCCTAGACAGCTAGAACTTTTAGTTTAATAGCCTTGTTGAGATGAATTTGGAAGTTGTTTATCTAGTCCTTAATTGACTAGCGACTAGGCGTGTACTTCTTCGCCTTGTTGTATTAATAGTCTGCTTCTTCTTGTTTAGTGACTATTAGTTTTAAGTAGTTCTTGTACAGGAACCCAATTTGTTCTGCAATAGTGTAGTTAGTAGGTATAGAAATTAGTATGTTGTCCCTTACTGTACTTGTAATATAGCTTTTAAGCTTGCTTAGTAATTTCTTGCGTTCTTGTTTGCGCTTGTATTTCTCTTTCTACACTGCAATATTAAGGTTTTTATTAGGGTTAGATTTAACGTCTTCTAGCACTGCAAGATTTATAGCCTCTAGGTTAACATATTTTAGGACGTGTAGTGTGCGCGCGGTACGTTTAAAAACTGTGTACTATAGTTTAAAGTTGTCTATCCCTTTTAGTATAACTTTTTTGTCCTTTAGCGTTGCTATTATAACACGTTTGCGATAACTTTTGTGTGTGTTTGGCTACTAGTGTGGGCTTTTTTTTATTATGATTTGGAGTCTTATAGTGTTTTTACAGTGATTTACAGTGACTGTAATAGTGGTTTTGCGATAACTTTTCTTGTTGTTATTGTGAAAACTCTGCTCTGGTCCATGCGAGCGATAAGTCGGGTGGGGTAGTTTCCGACACCGGGTAGTTTTCCGACAGCCCCGCAATCGCGCTCCCCCACCATACACGCTGACCGAAAAATAATTCTTACAACCTTAATTCTCATCATCAATTTCAATTTTTCCTTTTGCATTGTTTTCTCTAACTTTAAATAGCTAGATATATAGAAGGAGATGTCTAGAACGCACTTGCAGACCTTAAATCTAGGGTCGCTTTAGCTACTGCTACTACTTGATATAGGTACTACGCAACACTCTTCGCGGCCGCTTTAATAGTGCCTAACCCTACCTATATGCCCACAATAGTGCACAGCGGCTTTTAGTTATTTAAGAAGAGTATCTAGAGCGCTAGATTCTCTATTAAGAAGCCCTTGGTTACGCGCCAACCCATACGCAAGTGCGAGCCATCGCAACAGCCGTTCTTAAGCGAGAGCGTGACCACAAGAACCTGGGGAAGGAGTGGACTAGTCAATTCATAAGACGCCGCCCAGCTATTAAGTCAAAGTTGGGCCGCCGGACTAGCTGGGAACGCATAAATGCGGCCACTCCTGAAAGTATCAGGCAAATATTCGACCTGTACGAGACCGTGACCTGGATTCCCCCCCGACACAGGTACAACGCCGACGAGGGCGGTATTATGGAGGGCTAGGGAGTTAATGGGCTTGTTATAGGCTCTTTGCAAGAGAACCCTAATACTGTACTAGTTAAGATAATAAATGCCTGTACTTGGACCTCTGTAGTAGAGTGTATCTCTACGCTTGGCGTTGTTCTTAAACCTTTAGTTATCTATTTAAGGCTAAGAGCATCTAGAAGCAGTGGTTTAAGAAGGACTTTTTAACTCAACATCCTCGCTAGCATGTTACCTTCTCGCAAAATAGGTGGACAAGTAATGATATTGCTGTCGAGTGGCTGGAGAAGGTTGTTCTTGCCCTAGACTGAGCCTGACGATCCGTCCAAGACACGGTTGCTTATTGTTGACGGCCATAGTAGTTATACCTTGGACGAATTTATGACTGCATGTTATATAAATAATGTCTACTTGCTCTTTATCCCTGCCTATACTTTATATATACTCTAGTTTTTAGATCTTAGTTATTTCTCTAGCCTAAAGGTGGCGTATTGGCGCTTTGTTGGCGAGTATAGGGCTGAGACAGATGCAACAAAGCTTTAGGAAGGCTAAGTTTTCTTGAATTTTATGTAGAAGCGCGTAAAATCGGCCTTTAAGAGCAGTGTGTCCGATCTAGGTGGAAAGCAATAGGGCTGTACCCTAAGAATGTGAGGAAGCCCTTGGGTTCTCGCTGGGTGGTGGTGCGCGAACGGCCGTCAACACCACCCTCTTCTACTAAGGATATTAGGACGCCAAAACGTGGCAGCGATGTTGTAAAGCTATTTTCTGAAAAGAGCTTCTTACCAACTACACGACGATGTGTTCGGCTTACCGCTAAGGCATTTGACCGTACCTTAATGGAGGTCACTATGAAAAATTATAAGATTGCTTCCTTGCGCGAGCAGGTTAATTAAGCAAATCTGCTAAAACGCCGCAAAGTCGCAATTAATCCAAACGAACGCTTCGCAAGTCTTGCAGAAGTTCTCTCGCAGGCTAATTGGGTGCCCTCTTAACGTGTTTGCAAAGTAAGAAACGCATCGCAGAAGGTTATTATTGTAGAGGAGGAAAGTAGCTCTGAAGAGGAAGCGGAGCAGCTATTGGTTTAACGTTCAGCGCGAGAACGACGACGAACACAACGATATCTTGATTGTAATTTAAGCATAGATAAAGAAAGCGATTAAATACTTTGAATACAATTTTTTTATATTTTTACAAATCTATTTGATAAAGTTGTGAGAGCATATTCGCAACCCAAGTGGTGGCAGCGGCGAAATTTTGCGGGGTGTCGGAAACTACCCGGTGTCGGAAACTACCCCACCCGACTTAATGTGGCAGCAGGACTAATTAGTAAGGAGTTTTAGAGGGTGCGCAATAAGCGTTGTGCCGGGCTCATAACTGTAAGATAGTGGAGATCACAGTAATTCATAGTGATATGGGTTGACTATGAGAAAAGAGGTGTCTCATTACTATGGAGGGCCGAGGGCCTGAAGGTGTATGGGTGAGGCTAGGCATAAGGTTATTCCGGCCGAGGTCATGTGACCAAGGACCGACCATACAGCCATGCGGCAGTCTTACATTAGACAATAAAATCTTCTTAGTTAAAGCAAATGTGGAGAAGTAGTGCACTGCGCAAGGCATTAAAATTAAAGCCTTTAGCACTAGATACATAAGCATAGAATAGAGGGGCTAAACGCTTAGGGGGTGTAATTAAAGAGAAAGAGCGCGCGATGCAACTAGACTCTAACCTACCCTAGTAACTATGGCCTAAGATTATATAGGTAGTAGTCTACCTCTATAATTAAACTCTAAACTACACTAATCGCTAGCGATTACTATACAAAGTATTCTTCACAATAGTAGCCTTTTAAAATAGCGTAGTCACTTAGCTAAAGAAGCCTAATTAAGCTTACCTTTAGGCTTATAGCTACAAAGCTTTTGTAATAACTAATAATATAAAGCGCGGCAAGAGTAAACTCTAAAAATTAGATTTAAAAGCCTAGATTGGCTACCTTATTAGCTATTAATTATCTAACATCTAGAGGATATGGATCCCCTTACTCGCGAAGACAATTAGCACTCGCAATACTATATTTAATAAAGATACAGTGTTCTTAGGTAAGACTAAAGATCTAATAAACAATCTTATACACAACACCTTAGAAGAAATAGCAGCATAGGTACGCTCGATAGAGTTACCTTCCTTACCTCGCTAGGATTAAGCCACAGAGTCCTTCTATAAAGATAAGACAATTACTAAGACGCTAGAGGAAGAGAATAAAGGGGCCCTAGAGTATAGGCAAGGCAGGAAGGTTAATTACAATTATCTAACACCTCTATTAACGCCGCCACTAGTTGCACTCCTTGCCTAATTACTAGCTAGAGATAATTAACCTAAACTATCCCTAAGAGTGCAATTAGGGCAAAGACAAGTTAACCCTTAGGCCGCCGCATTTATAGCAGGCACAGAAGCAGAAAGTAGTAGCAAGTATTAAGGCAAGGCACTAGATAAGGCTCAGCTTAGACGCATAATTACTGTGGGTAAGAAGCCATATAGAAGCCTACTACTAGAACTACCTACCTATAGAGATAAGCTTAAGAATCATCCTCTCTACAATATGTGAAAGGAAGCCAAGCACTCTTACCTATAGAGTTACAAAGAAATAGAGTCTTAGAGCAAAATTATAGCTACTCTAGTAAAGGCAGCAAGCTATTAGGTCCTTAACTACATATAGGTATATACCTATAAGTTTAATAAGCACTATTAATTACAGAAGTGCAAAGCAAGATTAGTAGTAAGAGGTAATTAATATAGCAATATCTCACCTTATAAGATACCTATGCAGCAACACTAGCTAGACAATTATTCTATATACTTATAGTAATAGTGGCACGCTTTAACCTAGAGCTAATTTAGTACAATATTGCCAATGCCTTTATTTATACAAAACTTAATAGAGAAATCTATATAAGAATACCCTATAGATATATACAATTAGGCACAATTCTATAACTATATAAAGTACTATATAGGTTGCGCGGATCTTTTCCCTACTTTAGTAGAGAGAGTTCACCACTACACTCTGCAATATAGGGTTTACTATAGTTCCTTATAAGCCTTATTATCTTATTAAGGAAGGACTTATTATCTTCTTCTATGCGGATAATCTAATTATCGCCTATTAGAAGAATTATAAGTCTGCCGCAGAAAGCAGCCATTATAAAGTTAAATACTAAGTTTACCCTTACTAGGGGAAAGGATCTACAGTGGTTTCTAGGAGTTAAAGTAATTAAAGACCACACTAACTAAAGAATCTGGCTCTTATAAGCCTTATATATTAATAAGATATCTCGCCTTATAAATTACTATAAGATGCGATATAAAACGCTAATAGCTTTAATTAAATTACTCCTATAAATAGAACTAGCTAGTAAGACTAAGGTTAATAGATACCAGCGCAAAGTTAGATTAATCCTCTATGCTACAGTTACTACTTAACTAGATATCGCCTTTATAAGCTCTAGACTATTATGTTTTCTATCTAATCTAAGTATGGATTATTACACTACTACTAATTAAGTCCTCCTTTACCTTACAAAGACTAGATTACTAGATCTATAGCTAGGAGGAGTAGACACTCTAGAAGTAGCTAGCGACGCATTATTTGCTAATAATACTCTAGATTATAAGAGTTTACAAGGATATATAATTAAAACTATTTAGTAGCCTAATTGCCTAGAAGGTAAGCAAAACAAGATATAGTTACTATATTAACAATAGAGGCCGAACTGCTAGCACTTTTATAGGTAGCTAAGGAGGCTATCTTCACTTTACAATTACTCTAGGAGCTTTAGATTACTATAAGTAATTACCCGATTATAATTAATTGCGACAATTAATAGACTATCCGCCTAGTTACTAAAGAGATCGCAAAGTTACAGACTAAGCTGCGCCATGTAGACATCCACAATTATTAGCTAAGGTAGGAAGTAGCTAAAGGAACGATTAATGTGACCTATTAGAGGTTAGAGAATATAGTGGCAAATAGTCTAACTAAAGCCCTACTAGTAAACAAATAGAATAAGTTTCTAGATAAACTAGGACTTAAAAGTATATTAGACAAGATCACTAATTAAGAGGTTGTCCTATAGGATCTACAGCAGAGGATAGAGGCCTTTAAGATAGAGTAGAGGATAGACTAATTACTATAAAGCGTTTAGCTTAAGAATGTGCCCAAGCTAAGGGGGTGTGTTCGATTATAGGGCCTTTATAATCCTGCACTATTATTAATAGTGTAGTAGAGAATATAAGGCTAACATACCACTAGTTTTACACTATTCTAGATCGTGCTAGCGTTAGGTTAGCACTTATTAGGGACTTCGCATATAGCCAATCTCTATCACTTAATTAATTAATCTCATTAATTATTAAGATTATATTATCTCACAGTAACAGAACACTATTAAATCTAACAAGAATCTTCCTATTAACTAGAGTAAACTAGCTAGAGTAGAAGACGTATAGATAGAAAAATAATAAATAGATAGGGTAAATATTAGCAAGTAGATAGTTTGTGTAGAAAAAAAAAAGAACTACTAATAGCAACCTTAAAATAAAAAGTTGCTAGTGTTTATACACTATATAGGCAAGGGCACCTAAGGGTGTTAAGGTTTTAATATTACTATAAAATAGTATTATATTGAGATTATATAATGCCTATACGCCGCAGCCTATATGCTATAGAATCTTCTCTCCTTTCTCTTTACACTCTCTCTAGAGATAAGCAATTAATACTAAGTTAGTTTTATTATATTATTTTCTTTTCTTATATAATTATTCTGTATACTCTCTACACTTACTAATATAGAGTATTAGATATTAATGTCTATATAGCTAGGTATAGAGCTTATTTAATAATTAAAAATCTTTATTATATAGAGATTCTAACTAAGGTTAACTTCGCACTATATATAGAGAGGAGTAAAATAGAAGGCACTATAACCTAGTATCTAGCATATAGTAGTAGTAACCAAATATACACAAAATAATAATAATTTTATTATTAATATTCTATATAATAGTATTATTAATAGTAGTTAATAAATAGTCTATTATTTAGTATAACTAAGTTATATATTATCTATTAACTAGTAAACTATTAGAGAGCTATAGTAGACCTATATAGAGTTATAACTATAGAAGCGGTATAAGTAATAAAACACTTAACTATAGTTTAGTTATTACGCTTATAATCTAGTAGTAGCGTAACTATAGTTTACTATACGCATAGTGTATAAGTCTCTTATATTATTAATAATACCTAGTATACTAAATCTTTACTTTAATATATAATACTATACTTTTTTAAATCTAACTCTTTATCTATTATATCTAGTAACGTAATAACTACTTTTTAACAATCTAATATTATATCTAAGTCTAATACCTATAGTAATATAATTATTATTAAATTTAACTAGAGTATAGATAACTAGCTAGGCAAAATTAAGAATAATCCCTAGAGATTTAGCAACCTTATGCGACTAAAAAAATTATTAAAGGGGCCTCTAGAGCTTATCTTTAAGTACCTTATTAGTAATATTTTTAGACTAATTTACTATACCTTATGCCTCTAGATTCTAGAGTGTAACATACTTCTTTAGTATCTAAATATTAGTAAAAAAAGATATAGTCTTTATAACGTAATAATAGTATAATATAAAGATTATACTATAAAAGTTTAAAAATATAACTAAAAATAAAAGTAATAAGGACTACTATAAGGGTAAGGACTAAAGTAAAGAAAAGAAAGAGTTTATTATAATATATAAAACGCTAAAGGTATAATAGTAATATAAAAAGCTTATTAAGGTAGTAGTAATTATTTAGGCTACTATTAAGGTAGAGAACTATAAGTAATAAAGGTAAGAGTAAGTAGTAGTAGCAAAAGTATAGGGGAGATAGATAGTAGTAGCAAGGTCCTAGGGGGTAGTATATAGCTTGCTAGTTATAAGGAAAGATCTACTATAGAAGAGAGTTAATAAAATAGTTAGGTTAGTTGCTATTATAATTATTATTATTATTATAGCAAAAAATATTGTTAAAGAAATTATTAATTACGTAACACAGCGGTTAGTTAAATAGTCGGCCTAGGATTACGTAATATCACAAATTAACTCTAGGGAAGAAATCTTAAATAGTATAATAAAAAAATAGAGCCCTCTACTTAGTAATTAAAAAAGAGCGTAAAAAGTTAATTATAATAAAAAAGCGTAAGCTTTATATGTGTGTTGTTAATTAACTATCGAGAAGTAGAACGGTAAAGGCTTTTATCTTAAATAATATAATAAAAAAAGCAGAGCCCCCTACTTAGTAATTAAAAAGGGCGTGAAAAGGTAATTATAAAAAAGCAAGCTTTATATAATTAATATCATTATTAACTTTAAACTATATACTATATACTATATACTATATAAAACTTAATAAAGTAGGTACTTAATAGATCTACATCGAAGATCTACCCCTAAGAAAGAAATCGACAGAAGACCCACAATGCTTCATAGCAATGTTCATATCAAATTCACGAAACCCTTTTAGTCAACCACCTAATAGCTCTTACCTTATATGCTATAGAAGCATAATTACACCAGGAGTGGCTTCACTTGTCAGCAAAGAGACCTGGATAGCGTAGGGCCCATTTGTTTTACGCGATATCTAAGTCATAAATTACAAACGCAGGAGAGGGTAGTCTGTAATAGTTAATCTCTCAGGGAACATTCTCTATGGAGAGCCATTATAGTTATTCTGACAGTGACATTCTTCAAGCAAATCATAGAAACTTAGTAGAAACCCTAGAAACGAGGGTCATACATAATAATCCGCAAGCTTTGCCAAGTTGCATGTTAATCATTGCAGAATCTTCCTAAGCTCTTAATAATAACAAATCAACGAAGTAACAAGATAGTAAAGGGTTGCAACCTTGTATTCAACCAACCAAGCAAAGGTAAAAAGTAACAGGACAATATGGACACTCAGCCCTAGAATCCTTCCTAATCCCTCCACCTTTCTCCCTCCCTTCCCTCTGCTCGCACCCCAAGCCGCTAATCCAGATCTATATTGTCAACAGTTCCTTAAATCTGGAACATCATTAACAATTCGCCTAAGCGACACACTTCAGGTGGTCTCTCTTAATCTCGCAGGCTACACTCTACTGTTAGCCATCTCATCTCACAAGGACAAGTAGTTCAGTAACTTACCGCCGCCAATTGTGTTGCCATAGTCATGGTTTGTGCTTTTTTTTTTTTTGTGACTAAGGGGTTTCTAATAAAATTATTACAATAATAGCAGTTATCCCTCCTGCTGTTGTTGACACAGAAAAGGGTTTCAAGGTGGTGTTGACAAAAAGGGGTTGTTTTAGCTATATTATAGTATCAATTAAAACCCTAAGGAGAAGGGGCTGGGAGATGCGAGAGAGAGAGCGGGGGTATTCAGCGTACTTGGGTCGGCAGCGATCGCAATAGCGCGCTCCATAGGCTGTACAGCAGCGCCGACTGCTAAGGTGGCGAAGAGGGCGGTGAGCGATAATAGTCTTAGAGAACATTTTGAGAAGTGTGATAGAAGCTTAAAGCTTAAAAGTTAAGTAGAAGATTAAAGTGTTAGTGTGGAAGTTAGTGATGATAGTGCTGTATTAATAAACTTTAGAGGAGAGAAACTAGCACCTCTTTATACATTTTGCGGCGCAAATCAATCCCATGCAGCGCACACAACAGACAGAGACAGAGAGACAATCGTCCCATCACAAAATGGCAAGATCTTTGTTATCACCAGGTTCTTCCTTCCGCAGTGCCCTGTATTTCAGTAACAGGCTCATACTAAGTGTAAGGCATCTCTTACCAGAAAAGATCCCTTTGGGGCGTAGAAAGCGGGGACAAGCACTAATAATCTATAGAAGAGAGGCTCGTTCCTGTCCTGCGGCATCACAAGTACTACACACCAGGCCATCCGGACTCATCCAACGTACTTATTCTCCCTCTAATTTGCTCAAAGCACCCCAAAACATGCGAATATGGCCCCTATAGCCCACACAGTGGTACAACAGGGTGCAGGATACTATTGCATCTATACCATCAACATCATCTCTCTAGGTTTCCCATAGTATTGCCATGTTACACGAACTGTGGCCTCCTCCGCGCCACTGCACTCAAGACCAAGATCTACAAGCACAACAAGCATAACAAGCATTAATCGCTAACAGAATAAACCCCCATCAAAGCTATTCTCGCACGAGCGAATCACAGTGTTACATAGTTAACCAAAGTTACACCATTCCAACAAGACTAGAAGTCGGACGGTTAAAAAGGGCAATGTTTCAGCCCCATCTTTGGCCCCACTGCTGGAATCCTGTGGCTTAGGCATACTGTCAGCCTATTCTCCTTACCTTGCATCAGCCAAAACTAACCGACCCCACCTATGTACCCACCAATGCCATTGTTGTTTACTCTCTTGGCATAGCTTTCCATGACAGCATTATACCGTGTACCCAACGTACGCGAAGTTTTCTTAATCATAGTTTACTCTTGGTCAGGGAGATCTTTCGTAGCTGGTCGCCTTATGAGTACCTGACTAGGGTTTGGACTACAACGCATGCTCACTTTGAGCATATTGAACGCCACAAATTACCTAACTACCCTACTACCCCACCCCGGTTAATATTTCACGGCATGTGCGCTACCCAGCTACGTGTCGATCGTGTTTTTGAGCTGATATTTCTTCCTAGATTGTCCATACCTTACACTGTCAATCCATCATCAAACAAATTAAACATACCTAATAGTACGTCACTCACTCGTAGCCACATTTGTCATAAGTTTAATAGGCAGACACGACAAATTGAATAGTCGCACAACTAATAATTATCCACACCGAAGGGAACGCTGAAGGCAAAGCATCGCGGTATTTCCCCACCTAATGTCCCCACAAGGGACCAGGAAGTCCATCTTATTGCCCCAGCTTTACACTAGTAGATTGTAGCAGATTAACAACGTATCAGTCCGCGTAGATAACTCTCGTGTACAAGGAGTGTTGTGGTTGCGTCAGTAGCGCCAACCAACCAACTCGGGTCTCCCATCCAACCTACCACCCCACAATTAGCTAGAGGAACAGATCCTAGTGCAGTTACAACGGCTTCTAGAAGAGAAGCAAGGATCTATAATATACTAGGCTAAGCCTCCTCATCAAGGAGCACAGACATATAAAAGATGCCTTAAAACTAATCTTCCAAGGTTCAAGCCTCTATAAGGCCTCAAGTGCTTACACTCAACGTCATTCCATGCCTAACCTAGGTCGAGCGTCCAGTACATGCCTCAGATGGTTAATCAGATCTCTCAGGGTGCGAAGCAACTGGCAAAACCCACTACTCAAATCTCTCAAAGGAAGCGGGTCTGCTCAACCTTGCCTTTGGTCTCCCTACCGATGCCGCGGTGACCATCGCACACTCGGCCTATTATGGTTCCAGAAAGGGAGCTATCTGCGAAGAATAAGTCAGCCATAACTATAACCCTTGTACAGTAGTATTTCTTCACTTTTTCTAGGATACCCACTATTCTAGCATCCTTAGATAGGTTAAGCGGTGGGACGCATATACCAATAGAGGCCAGATACTTAACCTTCTATTTTAACAGCTCTAGTCCCTATGGTAGCTGCGCCTAGTCCTGTACCTTCTGCACTAGTTTTCTGCGCCAGATTGTTCGTCTCTGTAGCTCTATCTATTATAGCGCCTAATAGCAAGATAGTTAGATAATAAGACTGCTAACGCGCCGTGGTAGGCTTCTTAGATGTTAATGCTGTTTGGCTAATACCGCGCGGCGTCTAGTAGCTTGTAAGGCAGACTGTCTTACTAGTTTCCTTACTAGTAACGCACATAAAATCTTTAAGCAGTAGTAAGCCTACACTCTGTATATATTCTTTAACTTACCGCTCGCGCTAGCTCTCCTTACTCAAAGCCCCTCTAAACTTTGCTTTAACCACAACTGTAAGGAGTCAAATAGAGCAATATAGAGCATAATAAGAAGAGATACACAAAGTATATTATGTAGTAATAGTAGGGACAAATTACAATAAGGTAAAAACCTCTATAAGCAATATTATATATATTAAATTATGTTATTTTTTTTAAACTTAATATATAATCACTGTGTGCTAGGCACTAGGTTTTGGTGCCTCCTGTTTTACTCCTCTCTGTGTATGGTGCGGACTCAACCTTGGTTAGAATCTCCACACGACGAAGATCTTCAAACTTAATATAATATTTAAGTGCTAGCCTAATTTAAGCTATTAGGCCTCTGATTTCTTGATTTAGCGGGAGTATTATAAGGCTCTAGGACGCTATAATTAATTGCAAGATCATAATGGTGGCTTATATCTGCTGAGGCGGCCCCCGAAATATTATTCTGGGAGCTGTTCTCCGCTCCACTATTACTGTGATTAGGTTCTCTATTAATTTTTAAGGAACACTACCCTGCTCCCTGGAGGGTGGGGGCTGCGAGGGTTGAGGAATGTTTGGCAAGGTGGAGGTGTTTGATTAATTGCTGGACATGGTGGGTGGATGAGTGTTGGAAGTAGGATGCAAAGGATAGCGAAGATTGTCCTATGCAAATGTTAACACAATGTTTAGAAATAAGTACTGCTTGTTCTTACTCTTGGTAGTTTCTCTTACAGCGTACTAAGACAAGTAAAAGCTTTGAGCTGCTCTCGTATAGAAGGAGGTGACCATTGGAGACGTGAATCGATCTTGTACCTTAGAGATCTTATTAAACTATCTCTATATTGTTTCTTTGTATATGTTTACCAAACATCTATTTGCTAATTCTTAAAAATTGCTTAGCACCCAAGTAACACAGTACCACACCACATAAACCACTGCCAGAATTATAAAAGCCATACCAACCATAGCCCGACCCCGCATCTCCAACGCATCGCTGATCTCCAGCCTAGCCATCTTCCTGATCTTTTTGTGAAGATGCCATGATCGTTGTTTCTGCTTATCTTTCCCGATTCGCTGATCAGCATCGAGGATATCTGGCGGTTTGATATGGGCTGTGGAACCGCGCCGTGCCCAGGTCGAGTGGAGCGGGTCTTGGTAGGGTTCGGGATCGAGGAAGCCGAAGAAGGTAGAGGCGCGGGAACTAGCGTGCGATTTGGTGCGGAATATGGCGTTGCGGGTATCGATTAGGAACAAAGATATGAGAAAAGACGTGAAGAGGAAGGGTGTTAGGATGATCTAGGAGCTGTGAGTACGTATCGCGATAGGATCGGCACATCGACGGATTGGGTATTCGACCGTAATGTAGATAGGCGGAACAATGTTCGGGACAGTGAGGAATAATCCTTCTGGGTATATAAATGATGGTGGAATACGTACCCTACACACCCGCTTGTAGAGAGTCTCTTCTTCCAAGTCTACCGGCGCATCTGATGCGGATGTTGGTGATGAAGTGAGAATGGGTTCTAATGCGTGGCTTGGCTGGAGAAATGGATCCTCTTGATCCTTCTTATTGTGCCGTCTCCTAGCTTTTAGAGGAGAGGGTGGAGTAAATCGTGCGGGTTCGGGTGGCTCGTGCCGCTGCTGCTGCGCCGTCTCAACAGTCTCCATATCTGAGGAGTCCAAGCGCAATTCGGTGGATACTCGAATTGATGATCAGTGATACGTGTTCAATGTGGGGATTACATTTGGGCGTCGCATGTGTACTGGAGTTATGTTGCTTTGTCTGGTTCCCACCGCGTCATTCCGCGCGGTCGCACCCACTTGTCTAGTACCTAAGCTACCTAGCGTACATAGTGGGGCTGACGAACGGGCTTGGCGCAGTGCTTGTGCGTCGGTAAATCAGAGCTCGTACATAACAGTCTCCCACGGTGCCAACAAGTACACATTATAACAGACGCTGATACTTCCATTGTTATAGACTTCGACTCACGCAAGCAGGAAGGGGGTTTAGGCTAAGTTCAAAGGCTGGGAACTTTGGGTAGGTAGTCGACGTCGAAGACTCCGCAATGCGACAGAAATAACCTCTACAGCATCTCTACGATACAAGCAGTCCTTGCGACAGAGCAATAAAAGAGTGTGTTGCTAGCAATTGCGAACTCCGTTGAGTCCCCCATTTCCGCCTTCAGGTTTCCGCTTACGTACTACATAAGGCACTTCTCTATCAACTCTACAGTGTGAAAAAATGCGCTGCAAACCACAGAACGAACACCTTGGTTATAATCTGTACGAGGAGTGGTAATGTATGATGTGTCATCCTTACATGGCCTGGTGCTCTACTCGCAATTCAGTCGTTCGTGAGATCTGGCCTATGCCAGGTTTCGAACCATAAGATCCAATCATCAGGTTTTCCTCGCTATCGTTGTCTCCTTCATCAGTCTTGCGACTCTTCCTATCGCCTTCCTGGACCTCATTCTTTATGTCGTAAAGCTGGATGTGGCCGGTCCTGCTCTTCTGTGTCGAGTGAGGCCCACTAGAGCCGTAGCTGCCCTGGCCGGGCTTACGCCACAGGAAACGGATGGCGCGAATGGCAGGCATACTCGACACGAGGATACCAACAGCAGGCTCAGCAACAGACCAATTCATTGGAACGGCCATTGCCATGGTGGCATCCGGGTCGGAGAGAAGAGCTGGCATGAAACCGAGGCGTACAGCAGACGTAATAACTGCGCTAAACAGTTAATTAGCGGGACGGACTTTTATCAGGAATTGTAGCGGGTTGCAACGTACAAACCACCGATGAGCATAGTTGCTAACAGTTGCAGCTTGGTCTTGCCGTCCATCTGGAGAGGCTTGACAATCGGTACCGATAGGAAGTAGACAACGGCATCTGTGATAACACCAGTAATGGCATTGCCTAGATAAAATGCGTTGACGTCAACGCAGCTAGAGCTTGTTAGTCAACTGCGAGTAGACGAAGAAGTCTCTTACCTTTTCTCGTTGGCCGGTATTTCGATCTCCCAGGCCGCTTTGAGGGGCCAGCATTGGAAGACAACAACAAGGACATTGGCCGTAGTGTTCGCTGCTACAACCGCAAAGACGGTCCATACCGTGATCCGTAGCTGTGGTGATTGCACTCCTCTCAGGATGCGCACGTACAACGAGAGGACGCTCAACTTGATCATACCAAGGGTCGTGTTGTAGAATAAGGCGCAGAAGAAAATAGCCTGACGGGGTTAATAAATATCTGTGTATGGCTGCAAGTATTCAAGTCCAATAAAGGACGAGCTGTACTGACCTGAGAGTAATCGACGAGTCCTTGAACTCCATGCTCGTAGAGCAGGAGATCTATGTGCTCTCCCATTCCTCGTCGGATCGCTCTGAAAACAGAAATGCAAAGGCCGTAGAAAGTAAGAACTGCTAATACATTGAAGACTGCTGATTGTTAACTCTGGAGGTGGTTACCACTTGCGGATAACATACTGTCATCCAAGCCATACACCTTCTCTCCCTTTCCTTTCCCACCGAGGACTCGATGGCTCAGAACCCAGCGCCCGAAGTAGCGCAGAATAACGACTATGAAGACGAGAACACAACCGGCAATGGTGATTGCCGTGCAAACTGGCTGCTGAGTATCGTCCGCATTTGCAGGTCGTTCCTTGGGAATGTCCATTGCAACGAAGTCCCTTGGTCCAAAGATTGGCGACGACGACGACGAAGAAGAAGAAGTCAATAATAATAACAACAGACAATAAGATACTGTTCTCAGATCCACCAGTTCCCGAAGTAAAGCAAAGCAACACTATGGTTCCAAGTGGGCGTTTGAAGAATGCACTGGCCTCAAATAAGTGTCGATAACTTCTCCCAAGGACCTTGATAACTTCAACTGCCTCAGGCCTTTGCTTCTTCCACCCAGGTCGGGTCTATATGGAAAGGTGACCGGAAAGGGACCCCTTATCCTGCCCTGCTGTCAAAGTGGAACCTCCGTGGGTGGATCAGTAAAGCCGTCACACTGTGCACTGTCCGTCCTCATACAACACTGCAACAGACGGATACCAGCATGTGGGGAAGGCAGAGCATCCCAGTACAAACGGTTATTTCATTTCTTCTTTCTTTCAGCAGGCTGTCGAAAGAGCTTATCCTAGTCCTTGCGAGCTGTCAGCTTGGACACCGTCCTCTCTGGGATGGATTAGGTACACCGCTAATTTAGTGCACACCAACATCTCCCCCAATGGCACAGCAGCAGCTCTTCAGCTCAAGCACTCTTGCCGCAGTGGATCTCGAAACGTCTTGGCATTCTCGGCCCGTTCTGGACGTTACAAGCCTAACGCGGGAGACCGCAGCCGTTTCGCCTGCCACTTAATGCCCTGTCCGCCCCATGGCAGTGGGGTCCGACCGAAGAACTGTTATTTCACCGATTCGGAGACGCACAGGATGCGCCCATGAGCGGACATGGGTCGCAAATTCATTCAGTGGTCTTTTTTTTTTTTCAAAAGAAAACAAAGAAGACTCGAGGAGGTCATCACCGTACTTCTTGCGGTACTCCGACACCACGCCAAATACACGTGTACGCTATGTGGGAGCCTCAGAGACTTTCTGGATTTTAGTCTCGTGTTGATTAAAAAGAAACATGGCAAGACGTGAAGCGCGCGACCGAAGAATTCCCACCCAGCGGGCACCATTCCTGCCCAGGCTGTCAGGCAACGGACGCTGACCAGCGCTAAGCGGGATCACGGACCCACATGGTTTTCTTTTAACGGCGCTCTGGGTGCCGCGCGTGCTCATTTGAAGGGGTTCAAATCCATATCTGAATCCTTTTGGTTGCTGCTTTTGCAGATCAGACGAAAGGCAATCAAAAGAGTGGAGTTATCACTACTGAGGCATGAATGATGAGATTAATCAGATCCATCCTCCTCTGAAGTTAGATAGCATAGGGAGAGAAGTTTTTTAGAAAGTATCCTTGTCCACGACAAACGGAATTAGTTAGTACAACCGGTGCCGGGAATAAACTGTGACAAGAGATCGGCACTATATTAGTCTGCTTTTCGCGTGGGGTACAGGTTTGCTAATACGACAGGCTTTCAACGCTAATTCGGCCCGACAAACGACAGTTATTACCCCACCCCCTCCACTCTGATGAAACAGTTCTTGCACGAAGACGGAGTTGCTCTGGGAAGAAGCAAATGAGCTTCGTCTTCTTACTCTCAATCTACCACTCTAGCGGTGCCATCAATTGCCCGCTCAGCGGCTCAGCCGCCTCCTCTTCAGACTGTTGGGCTTCATCCTGCAGGTCGCTTCATTTGTCGAGTGTGGGTGGGGCCATGTACTCGGCAAAACTGCCCTCGGCTCTTTCAAGAGGCGAGCCTTGGGCATTACCGGTAGTACCTCAGTAACAACCCTTGTCATGCGCCGATCCAAGCCTATGGAGACTCTGACCATACTCGACCCCAACAGCTTTTGCGCGGCCTCTTCAAGAAAAAGTAACGAGGAACAGCCGGGGCCGAGTATCGGGACGAGGACGTAGCAACGTACACAGTACGCTTGCGCATATGTAGCTGAATATCAGAACATATTCCTGCACGGGAATCACAATAAGACACTAGCATAAATTCTTTCCCGCATAGGATACCAACGAATGAAGATGCAACGCATGGCAGGCATCCAGTACGAATGCAGACTTCTCGCGGTTGCCGCCAGTTGACGAGCAATCCATCCACAATAACGCCGAGACAAACGATCAGCTGCACATATACTCCATACCGGTAGAAAAATTCATGCACCTATAGTTGACCGGTCCCAGAGGCGTTCTCTTGTTCCAATTGTATAGGCATTCGTCCGGACTCAAACCGGTAAAGGTGATGATATCCATAGGAGTGCATACACATAAGGGCAGACAGATGCCACTCGGGTTTTGCGGCTGCCTGTAAATTCAAAACTGAGCTATCCCTGTCGATACCTTTGGGCTCTAAGCCGTCGCATCCACTGTCTTTTTCAAAGAGAATTTGCCCATAAAGTCCTGGTTGTACGCAACGCCACCGGCTACTACGTACTTGCCAGGCTTCACAAGCTCGACATCGAACCGTCTCACTGTCTGTAACCTATGATTAGCCAACTGATGCTAGCATGACGGCAGAGACGACGTACCTCGGGCAACAACTTATACAACTCCATGATGGCGATGTCCTTACCAAGACATACGCGCGGGCCGACACCGAATGTGAATTGCGCAGCCTCGAGCTTGAAATTACGTTTCTCGCTCACCATCCAGCGCTCCGGGTTGAACTGTTCGGCATCCTCCCCAAATAGGTCCTTGTTTCTCTGCATTGCATACGCGTGCGAGGTAATCTCAGTGCCCTCAGGAACATAGTAGCCATCGATCATCTTGCCTCCCTTGGGAGCAATACGCGCAAATAGATTTGTAGCCGGCGGGTCTAGACGGAGACCTTCTTTGATGCAAGCGACGAAGTAGGGTAGATGTTGGCGGGTCTCCTCATACAGAATCGGATCCGAGAGTAGTCCAGCCTTATCAGCGGCGACGATTTCCTCTTGGGCTCGCTTGAACACGCCAGGAGTGATGAGCATGTAGCGCAGGATCGAGCCTAAAGCGGTACCAGTGGTATCTGCGCCGGCTTGGATAAGCAGGGTTACATGGGCGCGCTTTTGGGAGGCGGTAAGTGGCGAGCCGTCAGCGTAACGCGCCTCGAGGCAGCTACAGTATCCACATATCAGCACGTGATTCTCCGAGAACGAAGAGGGTGAGAAACAGAAGGCACTCACTGCTGCATGAAGTCTGGCTTCCCCTCAAACCCTTTTTCAGCAATCTGCTTCTCTCGCGTGGTAACTTGGCGATCTGCCTCGCACATCAACCATCCCATCCCAGACTCGTTCGAGGTGGATGGTAGAAACCACATTCCTACGACCGGTAGCTTGATGATCCTGTCCCTAAAAAAGCGACAGCGGGCAACGAAGCCAAAGAAGTCCAGGCCCTTGCGCCAATTCCCCAAAATATCCTTCTCGTCGCGCTGATGGTCAACGCTGCCGAACGGGTTCGTGAAAGAAATCATGCTCATGATATCAGCGGCAAATTCAGCGACCTTGTCACTGAGACACACGGTGCGGCCGGCAAGAGCGTGTTCGCGCATCCTGGTTACAAACAACCGGACCTGATCGTCGAAACGCGGTTCCCATGTGTTTTTGAGCTGGCCGATAGTCCATGGTGCATTTGAGAGGGCCTTGCGCAGCGACTTGTGCTCTTCGCCGTCCAGTGTCGAGAATAGATGTGGGGGACCAAGTGCGCCGGTGCCATAGAGCCCAGATTTCAAGTTACACGTAGGGTCCCAGTAGATGTCCTTGAGCGCTGAAGGACGCGGAAAGAAGAGCATGGTAGGCGAAACGCGGATAGGGCGATCGCCTGTAGTGGGTCAGCGTGGAAGTTCGACATTAAAGCATCTGTTGCATGGAAGACGAATGGTGCACGCACAGCCATATTTCTTGATCAAGTACATGAAGAACTCAGGCTCCATCTTCTTGATCGAGATCAAAGCGCCGACCACGGAGAAGGACGTCGCATACCATGGCCCAGGATACCGGGACAATGGATGCAGAAATTGCATATAGTAGATGCGGGAAAGCAACGCTGCGACCAACGTTGTCAGCCCGACAATGGCTACATTCGCAGGCGTCGCCTCGACATGGAAGGCGCTGAGCACGCCCATGCTGGCAGGTGCTTGCTAGCAAAAGGAGGGGAACCCAAAGAATGCGCAACGATCGTGGGAGTCCCAGTCAAAAGGAAAGAAGAACAGTGAGCACTGGATACGAAGAAAAGAAGACGGGGCTTGTGGGATCATCTCCCAACGATTTATTATCACTTGCACTAACTACACCACTCCATGCCCCGCGCGTGCTAGCCCACGTGTCAGACAAGGGGACAGAGACGTGACAGAAGCGTGACAACCTTGGAACAGTCGCAGCCCGCACCCTCCATATAAGTCCCCCACTCCGCAGGGTCCATTACATGCTGTACCACCGGCCTGCAGCAGTGTAATCTCGAAGGATCCACACCACACGCGTCGCTCTTCATCATGCAATCCCATGCAGCACGCCAATGAGTAGAAACAGCAAGCCACCATGCGGTATCCACCTCCCTCATCCGCAAAACACCACGGCCGCTCGATGGGGCTGCAGTTGCGGTGAGCCGATTCGAGTAAAGAACAGCCGGGGATTCGGGAATAGGGATGACGAACGGTATTCCCTGCACTAACCGTTGTGCCGGCGCCGCCCATCGGGCCTTTACATAGCGTTTTGCTCTATCTCGCACGGTTCGGTTCGGGCCTCCCCCCGGTTCCTTCACCCCACTCCGCCTTGCTTTTTTTTACTACGCGAATGCAAGCCAAGAGGTCACTCCGCAGAGAGAAACACCAGTGCCGATCTTTGAGGCCCCGCTCGCTCAGCTCAGAGATGTGGATGCCATGGCTGAAATTGAGGACTGCGGCCGGCCGAAGAATGCATAAAACCGGAACCGGTCACTGTCTCCGTGCACAACTCACGTCCATCACCTATCCCAACGATCATCTAATGAATGGAGCTGCAAGCGGGACGAGACACAAATCAGGACAGCGTCCCGAATGCACCTCCTTACCCTTTTCTCCTCTATTGATCACCTAACAGATTCTCCTGGCTCGCCGGAGCATGAGTCGTGCAAACGACGACAGGGAAGAGAACGACAGCTGTGTTTGATGTCTGCTGTCGCTATCTACGATGGCTCATACCCTGCCCGTTCTCCCCAATGACATATTAGAGCGACCAGGCCGTGCACTTCTGAGTTCCCAGCCGTCCTCAGACGCGCAAACCGCAAGTCCGTCCAAAAGTCCGCCAATGAATCCAATTGGGGACAATTGCCCTGACCTGTCAAGAAGTGAATGAAAGCCACCATCCCGGCTCTGTCCCCTCTCAAGGCCAACGAGCTTGCCCGTAACCGGATAGAGTGAGAGGGGCAATACCATTACCCTGACTGTCTCTTACTTATCTGCCCACGTGGTTCAGGGTTAAAGACCTGTCCAAGACCCACCCCTTTCCCCTCCCTTCGCATTACTTTTGTTCCATCCCCTTGCTCCGCCTTGGGTTGCAGTTGAAGCTGTTTCATCCTGCTCCTGGGTGTGCTTTCTGCTTTGCTCGCCTGTTATTCTCCCCCTCCTATCGAACCAAAGCGTCGGAGTCGGCGCTGCTGTACCACGGTCTTGCTACCGGTGTCTGTTGTTGTGGTATCCTTCACATCTGAGAAACGTAACATCGTCTGCTTGTACCTCCCCGAGGGTTACAGATAGCGATGCCGACACTCAGACCAAGGCTCGTCGATTGGGGAGTCCGTATGGGCTTCATGTCCTACGGATGGGATGCCGGTGTGTTGGGAGGAGTGTTGCAGACCGAGGCTTTTCAATCTGCGATGGGTGTAAGTTGCAAATTTCTTTCAAAGGAAAGTAGAGGAATAACTTTTATGGCCTACAACTTCAATGTAGTCATTTTTGTTGTCAGAGGGCAGTATACTGCGCAGCAAGAGACGGCTAGCTTTTACTATGAGACCATTCTGTTTTTCCCTTTCATGTTGCATGCTTTTTGTTGAAGTTGAAGGAGTTTCTTGTTTAGCCCTTGGGATTTCGTCTCAAATTCTTGATCTTTGGGAACTCGTAACTCGATCATAGAGCCGTCAACATTCACCAAGGCCAATGCTAATCGCTGTATAGACGCCCGACACCACTACAACCGCCATGATCGTTGCGTCCTTCCTGCTCGCCTCGTGGCTCGGATGTGTCACCGTGGCCTCGCCATGGAGCGACCGTGTTGGGCGTCGCACCTGGGTCCTGCTGGGAGCCGTGATCCAGATCATCGGAACCATCATATCCACTTCAGCCTTCTCCGTCGGTCAAGTCATTGCCGGTCGTGTTCTCATTGTAAGCTACCTTGCTCTTATACACCATGGTCAGATTCTTGCTGATACAGGTCCTAGGGTGTCGGTAATGGTCTCGTTATGGCCACTGGCCCTGTCTACGTCGCTGAGACTACTGGTGCCGTTGAGCAGCGTGGCCCGCTTGTAGGAATCCTCATGACCTTCGCCTGTACCGGTACCGCCCTCGCCTACTGGGTTGATTTCGGCTTCACGTACGCGTCCGGGCAAATCGTATGGCGCCTGCCGGTAGCGCTTCAAATCCTGTGGTCCCTTCTCTGCATCGCGCTCGTCTTCCCTAACGCCGATTCGCCGCGCTGGTACTTCTTGAAAAACCGACCGGAGGAGGGCAGGCAGGCGCTGCAGCAGATCTACGGCGATGACACCGCAACCGCTGAGCGCGTAGCCGAGGAGATTGAGACAGAACTACGCCAGGAGGTCGGCGAGATGCTGCGATTCTCTGATTTCTTCATCGATCGCAGTGAGACCAAGGCTGCGACGCGCATCAGAGACGGCGTCATCCTCGTCGGCGTCGCGTACCTGATGGGTATCAACATGATCTTCTACTACATGACGACCATCTTCCAGGTGTACATTGGGCTCGCGCCGACCACGGCGTCGGTCTGCTCTGGCGCTGCTACAACGCTGCTGGCTATCGGCACGTACTTTGGTTCGATCTGGTGCGAAAAGGGCGGCCGACGAAAGTGGCTACTCTGGGGCTCTGCTCTGCAGTCCGTCTTCATCATCGCGTTTGTCGCACTGCTCGCCGTGGGCACGAAGGCAGCCAGCTCGGCTGCGGCCGCTATGCTGTTCGGGTGGATCTTGGTTTTCAGTCCGACTTGGGCTCCGCAACCGGTATGCTTCGTCTTGTTCTTCTGCGTTGAGCTCTCATCTACTCCTTTCCCACCTTCCAACCGGACCTGTCTCTCCTTCCTCTTTTTGCGCGGTCTCCGCCATTCCTTCATCATTGCATTCGCACAGCATGTGCAGCGCAAGTAGACCCAAAGCGCAATATGTCGCATTGCGGGCCATCACTCGGCACTGGCACCACATGCACTCATGCCCCGTCCCATTTATGCCATTGTCCTCCGGAACCCTGCCCACTTCGTCATCCCACCATCCCCTACCATTTGAGTTACTCTCTTTCCCCCATACCTATACAAAGGCACAAAACTAACGCTAACCATCTTCCAGTACATCTACATCTCGGAAACAATGCCCCTACGCCACCGCCACACGGGCGTCGGCCTTGGGATGGTAAGTTGCTCCCTCGTTCCACTTGGCCTAATTTTCCTATATCTCTTTCTGATCGCTAACCTATCTCGTTTCGTAGTCTGCGCAATGGCTCATGGCTTTCCTCACCGTCTACGCCGGCCCCATTGGCTTCGCAAGTGTCGGCTGGAAGATCTGGGTCTGGTTCGCCGTGTTCAACGTCATTGGCTTTCCCTATGTATACTTCTTCCTGCGGGAGAGTAGGGGTAGGAGCTTGGAGCGCATGAATGGGCTCTATAATGAGAAGTTGGCCGTGGGAAGTGGGAGGACGTCTGAGGAGGAGGGAAGCGTGAAGGCCGAGGGGCAGATTATGGGGGAGAAGTTGTAGGGAAGTTGTGCGATGGGGGCGAGGGCCGGGCGCGAGGACCGGATGTTGGGTGATGCTCACCATAGGTGCCCAAGGTACGGTCCGGTGAGGCATACCTGTAGCCCAGATGAGAAAATGGGTCGTGGATCGTCCAAAGGTGGCTAGGCTAGACTGCTCGTGTGCGTAGATATTAATAACATTTGAAGCAAGTACTATTAACGTGCTCAATAGATTCGAGATGCCATCCAAGCATGCAACGATAAGCACTACACAATAGTCGAGTTTTGGAGGTCGGAAATGCGGTGCAGGATCGCGACAAACCACCGGGACAACGCCCATCCTCGGTGGCTCGGAACGAGCAACGGCAGACTTTGTGAAGAAAGCAAAAGCACTGAGCACGCAGATATGGCCATCCTGGTGCTGGTCTTCTGCTGACCGAGACTCTGCGACGACTGGGACAGTAAAAAGAGAGAGTTGCAGATGAGTCGAGATGAGTAGGGCGGACTGGAGGTACGCTTGGCAGTCTCCCAGCCGCACCTAGCGGGCCACCATGGGCTTATTCAGAATGCACCGCCCTTCAGGCACGACAACGCAATCAGCGCTGCCTGGCCCATCGAGGTATATAGTTGCTGACATGTCCTGCACAGGCAGCTTTGTGTGAAGTGTTTAGTCAGTAAAGTTCCTTGGCTGTCCGATTATTACCCGAGCTCCTGGGCCGGACGAGAACCGCACGAACGATCCCTGGTACATTGCGTCCGAACACTTTTTGCTGTTGCTTTCTTGCTGCCTGGTTCCGATCGAACACACGAGCTGGCCGAGCGTGGTCGGCGTCTTTCTGTATATATATTCTTCGTTCGAGCGGGCGTCTCGGACGAAGAGCCGGACCGGACCGTAAGCAAAAAAGTAGGAAGAAGCAAAACCATGCCCAAGGATAACTTGCCGACGCGCAAGAAGATGAGGAAGGGGACGCACAGTTGTTTTGAGTGTACGTTGTTGGTCTCCTTAGCTCGTTACCTTCTCTTCGTATGCAGCGTCAGGTCATGAGTCGCCGTGCGGCTTGCGTGTACACCGTCCATCGTCCTGGGGTGACACGCTCTACGAAAACGAATCATCAGTACTCTACTCCATTGCATCTTTGCCCATCTAAAACTACCCAGGCCGCCGCCGAAAGATCAGATGCATATACCCGGCAGACAATCCAGACGTCTGCTCAGAGTGCTTCGCCCGTGGCAGCCGATGCATCGATCAGGAAAATGCCGACCCAGAGGTAGTCGTCGACCATAGGAAGAACCTCCGTGAACGTGTATCACGATTGGAAGCTCTCGTTGATTCTCTCCTGGACGAGAAATCAGAGAGAAGTGTCTCCGATTACGGTTCAACATCCTTCAAGACACCAAACATCATCACCAAAGACGCCTTTCCTCCCACCCCCTTGTCGTCAGAGGCTTCTTCATCCATCCTCAGGGAAGCGCAACGTGTACCGTCGGACAGGGGACATCATGTGCCTATCCTCTCCGTTTTTGAAGATGCTGTATGTCAACATGTTCAATCCTCTCGATGGTTAATAATTCTTGTAGCTCAACGTGAAGCGCAGTGAGGCGCGCGTGGAACACCTCCGCAAAGACTCTTCCTCGGTTGACCGCTACATACTAAGCTACACGAACCCGGTAGACGCTATGAACAACGAAGGCAACTCGGTCGGCCAACAAGTCAAGCAAGAACGTGTCAAGAATGCGCTCCTCGCCGCACTTCCACCCCACGAGCAACTCAACAAAATCCTGACCAGCAACAGCGATTGGTGGCTCACGTGGCGACGGAAATGTAGTGGCACTGCTGCAAGCGATGAATCGCTGTCCCAATTCGCTTGGAAGGCCCTGGCACAAGGAAACATTGGCTCTATTGGTACTGTTGTTCTAGCGGTCGGCATTTGCTCGGATGATGAGGTGGAAGTTGAGCGCTACATTGAGCTCGTCGATCGATGGGTGCTGGGGGACGACGAATACGCGGCCACGCTTGAAGGCATGGAATGCTTGATTTTGAAAGCCAAATGGTACGCAGACGTCGGGCAACCACGCCGGGCGTGGCTTGCGTACAGGAAAGGGTTGATGTATACGCAGCTTATGGTATGTTCCCCGTTACGGTACTAAGACAAAGGTTGGCAACATGGCAGGGCTGTGTTATCCCAGGGACCTTCTACTTACCTTACGTCCTGTGGCTCTATATTGTCCTTACGACATGACTGACTTCTTCCAGGGCCTCCACCGCAAGCGCACCTCATCCGTAGCGCACGAGTCTATTTGGTGGGCCCTCTACCACGGAGACCGTTTCCTCTCGCTCCTCCTTGGTCTCCCATACGGTCTCTGTGACTCCCATTGTGACCTGACGCTTCCCAAGATCGACAACGGCCCCTACATGGCGCCCCTACTCTTCATAACAAACGTCTCCATCCTCGCCGGCAAAGTCATCGACCGTAACCAAGGCATAGCAGAACAAAGCTTCGCCTGGGCCCTTCAAATCGACCAAGAACTAGAGGACCTCTACAAGCGCCTCGATCCAGCCTGGCTCGAGTACTCGGAGCTCCTCGCAGACATCGAAAGCAACGCCGCCGAGCTCCGCGAGCGCCTCATGGCCCAAATGGTGTACCACCAGATCCGCGTCTACCTCCACCTCCCCTTCATGCTCAAGTCGGCTGTAAACAGCCGCTTCACCTACAGCCGCACCGCCTGCGTCAACGGCTCCCGCGAAGTCCTGCGGCTGTACCAAGCGCTGCGCACCGGCGAAGTACAACCCCTATACCAATGCAAAGCCGTCGACTTCATCGGCTTCACCTCGGCGGTCCTCATCGTGCTCGGCCTCTTCAACTACGGCGCAACCAACACGCCCATGGCCCCCAAAGATCGCGAAGAAGACATCCGCCTCATCGAAATCAGCATCGACATTTTCCGACGCGCCTCGTCGGAAAAAGGCGGCAAAGTCGCCCTCCAAAGCGCCGAAGTGCTCGAAAAGATGCTCAACAAATTAAAAATCGGAATGGGCCAGGGCGCCAGCAGCGACTGCAGCAGCAGCAGCAGCAACCCGAACGACAAGGACGACTGCGGCGGCATGACCGAGTTCGTCATCCCCTACTTCGGCACCCTGCATATCCGCCGCGGCGGCAGACAGGTCACCACCAAAGATCTCGAGTTGAAATACGCTATCCATGGCTCGCTGGATAATACCCCTACAACCGGCACTGCATCCATCGCCTGCCATGCTTCGAACGCGCTCGTCGCGCCTAGATCCGACATGGCAGGCAGCGACTTCTTCTCGCAGTCCACCACCAGCACCAGCAACGCCGGCGGCGGCGGCATCACGACGCCCTCTTCCCATCCCACATCCACGACCTCCCCCGGGACCGGCAACGGGACCAACCAAGCCTCCACCTTCGCGGACCCCTTCGTCTCCTACGAAGGCTTCTACAACTGGGGTTCTACGACCATGGACACGCCGTCCACGGCGACGGCGACGGCGGCCCATGGCACGGCGACAGGCACGCAGATCAACGACGACTCGTTGAGCAATTTCCCGCTGCCGACGAATAATTTCTCGTGGCAGAACATGCCCATGGATATTGATCAGGATTGGAGTTGGTTCTTGAACGATGGGACCATTGGCGTCGCGGAGGGCAGTCAGACGGTGAACCCGGATCAGTTTGTGCAGCAGAAGTTTATGGGGTTTGGCTGAGCGGAGGGATGGGGTAAAGGGGGAGAGGAGTACTGTAGGTGTTATTGCTGGGATACATATCATCGTGTGTGCTGATTTTAAGTAGCTAGTGGGGCTTGGAGGGGGTTGGTTTTTCAAAATGGGCAAAAGCAAAGACTGGGTGGGCTACAGGGTAAAATGGCTTCGGAAAAATATTGGACAAGGTCACCAACGTCGGACTGCACTGTAATGATACGATAACCTGGGTGAGGTGTGACACATTAGCATACGGGGTTTTCTTTTGTTCGATATCCAGGTGTTCAATGTACCATCTCCGCTTCTGTGCGAAGCACAACACTGTTACGATTCCATATGCTATATGATCATCACTCAAGATGTGGAGTTGCAAATGCGCCGCTACAAGGTCCAGATGACGACCCGCCCGTCAACTCCAGTCGAACTGATCTTGGTCACATTGCCAGCACTCTCCTCGAAGCTGCGGATGGTAGAAATGGTGTTCTGATGCACCGTCTTTAGTTTGGTATCATCCTTGGCGCTGCCCTTGAGATCCATCTGTCTGAACATGTTCAGGGCGGATTCTTCTCTCTGATCCTGGATCCCTGGGCGTCCCTTAGTCTCAAGACTACCAGCAAGCTGCCAGCCATTTTCGTCGCCTTGCAAACGGTAGGCCTCGCAGTTGTAGCCTGCAGCGATGATCTCGGACTCGGTCGACCAGACGAGCGACATGAAGGGCAGGACCTGGGTGCTGATGCTGACCACAGCGCGCGGGGGCTCTTCGGGTGCGGAGGGGTAGACGACGGTGAGTGTACTGTCGTGTGCAGCGAAGGCGAGGGCATTGCCAGACGGCGAAAAGGCCACACTGTGAATCCAGCCGGCAGTGTTGTTCAGGAACTCGCCGCAGACGGTGTTGAACGGCAAGCGCTCTCCCCAGGCCGAAGGCTCAGGCCTAGCATCCACGCCCTTGACGAAGGCAGAGAGCACGCGGGCGTGTCCGTCGGTGGAGCCCGCAGCGACCAGCACCGAGTTGGGGTGCCATGAGACAGCGGTGATGGTGGAGCGGATGGGCTTCTTGATGTGCTTGGACACCCACCAGTTGTCCTCCTCTTCGAAGTAGCACACGGGGATGAGGCGGGCGCCGGAGCCGACGGCGAACTTGGTCTCGGAGGGGGCCCAGCGGACGCACGTGGCGGCGCGGTTGATGCGCAGGAGGACGAGGGTGGGTTTCCAGCCGTGGGGGGAGGGTTCCCAGACGTAGGCGTTGCGGTCTGTCGGGGTCGGGGCTGGTCAGCTGGCCGCCTGGCGTGCCGCATCGTCCTGTCTGCACGCACCTTGAGAGCACGTCACGATCTTGCCGCTGTTGGGGGCAATGTCGACGCCCGTGACCGTCTTGTCGTGGCCGGTGAGCTCGTCCTGGAGCGTGTACTTGGCGCCGGCGCGCTGGAAGAGGTCCACGCTGTTCTCACGCGCCACGGCGAGCGTCTGGCGGTCGGCGGAGAAGGAGTGGTCGGCGATGGGGTGGTGGAAGAGGTGGTGCGCGTCGGGCGGCGCCATGGGGGGCGGGGGCAGTAGGAGACTCGCGACTACGGCCGTGGAGGGGGGGCGGTAGGAGACTCTCGACTACGGCCGTGGAGGGGGGAGGGGAGGAAGGCATTGTAGTGCGAGAGCTCGGATGTCGCGCGCACGGTGCGGCTCGACTTGGCACCACCGCCGAAAAGTTCCTTCTTCTCACCCTGCCCAGTACGTCGTCTTGGTTTCCATGCCCACGATCCAGCCCGCCGCCAGCATGATCCTCCGGCGCCCCCTTCTCCACGCGACCGCAACCGCCACCGCCGTCGCCGCGCCCAAGATGTGCGTCCGCAACCTCCAACACGCCATCCCCATCCGCCCCGTGCCCAAGCCCATCCCCTTCATTCCCGACCACGCCGCCTTCCTGACCGCCATCGGCCGACGTCTTTCCGCACATGCCCCCAAGATCGCCTCGTGGGAGGCCCTGTTCACGCTCTCGTCGCATCAGCTGAAGGAGCTCGGCATTGAGCCCGCACGATCGAGAAAGTATCTGCTGCACTGGCGCGAAAAGTTCCGCAACGGCGAGTACGGCATCGGCGGCGACTGCCAGCACGTCACAGACGGCGTCGCTGAACTCAAGCTTGTAGAAGCCCCCGTAGGCCCGCATCCTGTGCCCGGCATGCACGCGCGCTCTGCCATGTCGACGGCCACGCATGACCCTGGGACCCGGAAGGTCGTGGTCAATGTGCCCACGGGCGCCGACGCACCGACCGAGCCGTTGGAGACGTGGAAGAGCGTACAGGGTGTGGTAGTCAAGGGCGCCAAGACCATCAAGGGGAGCTACGTGGAGCCACTCAAGGGGAGCAAAGGATTGAAGGTGTGCGGATACGATTGCAGGAGGGTATCTGGGAGGAGAGGAGAGGGCACAAGGTGGTTGACGGCGGGGAGAGGAGGAGGGCCGAGGTCAGGGCGAAGAGGAGGGCTGCTGAGAACAAGGAGAAGAACAGGTAGATGGAGACATGCGAATTGTCTGAGCATCGCGTAGGAACCCACCCGTCTGTAGCATACGGCATGTTTGAGTAAGAAGTGTATTTGATCGTGTCCCTCGTAACCATGGACCTTCTTCATCTGAGTCTGAGCTGAATGCCATGCAGACCCATGACAGTTCTTTAGAGCAGCCCATTGCAGAACTGTCCAGCATGTAATCTTTCTTAGGGAACGAAAAGCGCAGCGCTTTCCCTGTGCTAGATCGCTTGGGCTCTTCGCCCTGCGCGAACCTATTCCTACCTCGTCGCTTACTACAACAACACGTCACGCTACCAACTCCAACCACCCACACTTCGACTCCAGTCCGACACCGTCAACGACTAATAATAAGCAAGCGCCTCGACTCAACTTGAGCTATGCTGGAAATGGCGCCACCCGTCCTCCGCTTGTCAAACGAACTGCTCGACCTCGTAGCCGCCCACGTTGGTCCTCCGCTAGACGAAACTACCTTTTACGCAGTACGCCGTTACGATTTATTCCGAGACTCATCGGCCAACCTACGGTCCATGGCCTTGACATGCACACAGCTCCGAGCCAGTGCACAGCAGCAACTATTCCAGACCCCATTCCTCTTACCACACATGCTTGCCCGCTTCATCCGCACTCTGTCGACAGACCGGACAGACCTGGCACCCAAAGTTCGAAAGTTGCGCATCCGCCTATCTGGCCCGGTATGCACCGGTGCTGAGTCGCCTGTAACAACAGCGCACCTTTCATTCAGATAGCGAAACCTTTTCTCGATGCAAGCAACTTGCTCAAGCTTCACCATTTTCTCCCGAACGCAAGAGGAAATGGCTCACAGAATTGGACGAGGCATGTGCACCGGCGTATGCTGGCGTCGCTCTCACTCTCCTTCCCAACCTTACTCTCCTTTGGATCTTCCTTTCAGATAATCCTGCCTTCGAAACTGCGCCTCGGATATCGGAATCTGGACTCGCCGGAATCGCCTCCCTTTTTGGTGACTGCCTTCCGGGCATTCAGGGCGAGGACAACGGCCAGACTGAACCCCTTCGTCTGCAAGGGCTCGACGGTGTGGACGGCTTAGCGCGTCTTTCTGAGCTGGAGCTTAGTACGCATGCTCTGATTGTGGTGTTTCGATCGTTTTAGACTTGCCTGTTGTCGAGCAGCTTAGATTGGGCCTTGATGATGAGTAGATTCATCTCTGTTATTAGGTAATTCAATCTTTCATCAACTACGTCGCCTGCCAACGCCCTTTGATTCAATACTTCCAAGATATCCGCAGTCTAATATTATCTCCCATGCGATGACGAGGCTCGAGACGTGTATTGGGAGGAAGACCAGCGTTCTTTCACAGAGAGATGAAAAGGCCGAGCTAGGAACCGGTCATGGCTTGATAGGCTCTCTGGCCCTCGTGCAGCAGCCTCCACGGTGGAGCTCCTAGCAGATACTTTTTATGACCACTCTACTACACCCGCGAGTCTAGGCAAATCTATGTCATTCTACCAAAGTCTCTAGCCTCCTTGCTCCGAAAACTGCTTTGCTATGTTTGCAACAATGCGCACCTGTCCCGCCCTGTAGTCGTATGCACTCTTCCGCACAGCACGTCCTGCCTACCGTGCGCCACTCTCAACGCATAATGGTTTACCTCCTGAACGCCTAGAACACCTCAAAAGCATTGCCACTAACAAGACGACGTGTATGTGACTCAAAGATTTCGTAGCCATCACTATCAACGGGTGTTTTACAAACTTAGCTCGTGCTTGGTCTAGTCAGATATAGTAGCTCTTAGGTAGGGCGGCGAGTATGCAGCGTAATCAGCACTCCGTACAGGGATTAATGGCTGTAGATGAACATGTATGAGGTTTACCCAGAGAGATGTATTGCTCATTTAGTCTACTTATTCAACGTCTCTTGGAAGTGCTACGTACACAAGACTACACAGAGCAGAAGCATCAAGTTCAGAATCGGGTTCTCCAGATTCTTCAGATTACGAGCTTATACGTTATATTTCTACATGTCCTACTATGCCACATCTTGTGACCCGCTGTGTCCACTTATTCCCAACACATCCCAACAATACCCGCCTCAAACACGAACAACCCGAACAACCCGACCCCCCCCGCGCCGCCCCCCCCCCCCCCCCCCGGGGACCCACTCTCAAAGCCCCACCCTCAAAGCATATATACAAAAAATCCGGCCTAACATCACCCATATCCCTCACCTCACCCTCCGTCTTCCCCTCCACCCACCCATCCCTCGCCCCACCCCTCCTCAACTTATTCTCCCTCGCCAGCAAAAACCTGGTCACCACACTGCCCCCAAACAACCACAACACAAGATACGCCAAGACAACGCCATGCCCAACAAAGAATCTAGGCTTGTCCTTCGTGCGGTAAATATTGGATGAAACGACGCCGTTGATATTTCCCCAGCCGATGACGAAACCAAGGGAAACGCCGCGCTTGTACACGCCTTCGGTGTTGTTGGATGCCCAGGATATGGTGTTCGCGCGATGCACGGGTAGATGCCCATTGCGCCGAGGAAGGTGCCAGCGTACGACACAGCGGGGTTGTCGGAGCCGAGGAGCATGCAGAAACCTGCTATGCCCACTAGTGAGATGCAGATGTTGCATAGACCGCGTTGACGGGTGCGGTCAGCAATGTACCCTATTGCGATGGTGACGATGGCGCCTGCCGCACATAGGGAGGTACGGAGAGCAGATTGGCGACTGTGGATGAGTTTTCGGGGTAGAGTTGGCGGATGATGGTGGGGAGGAAGAGGCTGAAGGCGTAGAGGGCGCCGTCGGCGCCCATGTAGATGACGGCGTAGCACCAGGTTTTGTAGTCTTTGACGGAGCTCCAGAAGTACTTCATTTTGAAGGATTCGTGGTTGGCTGAGGCTTGTTGGTCTGCGCGGAGGCGGCGGAGGACGCGGTGGCGGTCCGAGGTGCTGAGGAAGGTGGCTTCGTCGGGGAAGTCGGACACCATCCAGTAGCTGGCGATGCCGACGAGGATGGTGGCGAGGCCTTCGAGGATCTGTGGTGTGTGTTAGTTTCTGTGCGGGGAGGAGGTGTAGGTGGGTAGTTACGAAGATCCAGGCCCAGCCGGGTTTACCACCGATGCCTCCCATTTGGGCAATGGCTGCGGCGAGAAGACCGCCAAAGGATCCTGCAAGTGCGGCGGCGGAGAAGAAGATGGCGGCGCGGATGCCGAATTCGGATCTTCTGTACCAACAAGAGAGGTAATAATTAACACCAGGGAAGAGTCCGGCTTCACAAACACCAAGCCACCAGCGCTGTTGAAGGCATCAGCAGAGTACTAACAGGGGTAACAGGGAAACGTACGGCTGTCATCAGGCCCTCGTAATTATGCACTAAGCCCATGGTCGTCATGCATATTCCCCACCCAAGCATAATGAGAGGGATGAAGACGCTTGGGCGCAGTCTTTTGAGAAGAACGTTGGTGAGCGGCTCGAAAATTGAATACGAAACGAAAAAGATGGAAAGCGTGGCATTATATTGGCCATCTGTCATGTTTAGGTCTTCTAAAAGTCCATCTATCTTTGCATTCCCTGGATCTTGTCAGTATCAATATGTACGATGATGAGATACGAGGGGATTTGCAGACTTCACAGGGGCAGTTATTAGAAGGATACTCAATGCGCTCGGGCAGGTTCTACTCACCAATGTTGGTCCGATCTAGGAAGGAAATAAGGTACAAAAAGCTGAGCCATGGCAATAGCTTCCAATCAAGTTTCCAGAGAAGTTCGCGATCCTAGCAGAATGATTAGTATGGACCGTGCAAGAGATGTATAGCATACGTACAGCAGCAGCGCGTTCTTCATCGCTCAGGCCGGCGTCAGGATCCGGGATGGGATCGTTCGTTTGTGTTTCGATGTAGTCGTGAGCCCGCGCTTCAAGCTTCTCGTCACTGATGTCGTTGCTGTGTGACGTTCTTTCTCCATAGCGAGGACCATACTTCCAACTGGAGGGCAATGGCAGGTGCACTTTAGGAGGCAACAGGCTGATGTCGACAGCAAGATGGGAGCCGAGGGTGGAAGGGAGATGGAATTGGTCCCCTCCGCCCTATCCTTACAACCGCTGATCAACTACCGCTGATCAACTACCGCTACCGCCATACATAGAAGGTACTCAAACCCCGACTCTGCTCTCGGCAGACATCGGGAATGCCACCGCCACATTATTCGTTGCTTCCCGCCTGTTTCCACTCGGTTATCAGGATCATGCCACGCTCTCGCCATGCATCCGGCGCACTGAAGCAGACGCTTTTCACGCGGGGTGGAGGCTTGATGGGAGCTTGGTGCGGGGACGACAGGGGTCTGCAACCAATGATTGGAGAGAGGAGCCCGCTAAGCTTCGGCATAAGAATATTGTCGTGGCTAAGACTCGGGCCGACGTTCATGGGGTCGTGGGGTGGGTCTGCTCGTGGGTTGCTTTTTGATAGGCGTGTGTGTAGTTCGGATCTATTCACTCCTTCATGTCTCTCTTTTGTTCGGGTCGGTAGCGTCCGAAATCCGTCTAGCTATGTGAGGAATATTATAGATAATTGGAAGGACCGGAGGTAAACGATTACGTATGATGCCGAATCGTGCCGGCAGAAGCAGCGATGCCAACCCACAGATGGATCCCCTACTGCCCTCCTGGTAGACGGCAAAGTTTACAGATTATTCTTCTCTGGATTACGTCTGGGCGTCTCGGCCCCCCGTACTTCATCCATTTCCCCTTTACCTCCGCCTCGGATTGCTCCACAGCCTTCATGAACCCATTCTCCTCTTTTCGCACCGGCATCATTCCAAAAATTCCCCTTTTCTTTCTGACCACTGCCATCACAGCTGCCACCAAGAAGTTCCATAGGGTGAAAGCCAACATAACTTTAAACTGCTTGTTGTAACTCCTTCCGAACAATCTACCCAGTTTCAAGCAGCTTTCTTCAGGCAACTCGGAAATGAACGTCCCAGAAGATCTGACACCGGAGACTTTCTCCGGGTCTAAAAATACCGGCAGATCTTCCTGCAACATCGCGTTGTGGACCGCGGAGAGTATCGCAACAGCTACAGCGCCGCCGAGTGTTCGCAGCATATTCAGTATGCCCGTCCCAATGGGAGCATCCTTCTCCTCAACACATGTATATAACATGATGTAATAGGGAGTGCTCGCTAGACCCAGCCCGAAGCCTGTGATGATTTCGTATCCGTACGTTGCGTCCGAGATGGCAGAATCAACAGGCAAACTGCTTAGCAGCCCCGTTCCGATGCTAATGATTACTGTTGCGATCAAGGGTATATACTCGGGCGGGAACCTTCTTCGTGTTCAATGCCCCACCAACCATAGCCCCGACAGTTGTGAGAAGAGAGACGGGCAAAAGAAGGATACCAGCTCGCTCGGCACTTGCAAAGTTGACCCCCTGGAAGCGTTGAGGTAGTTGGATGAACATGACCGTGAAGAGCATACCAAGAAGAAACATGCTGAATAAAAGTAGGGCTGTAGACGGATCGGTGATGAACCGTGCCGGAAATATCACACTGAGCTTGGTTTTGTATGACGCCCACGCCTCATAAGACGCGGGGATGCGAATAACAAAACGATGGCGGTAACTAGGCTACCGACAATCACACCGCTGTTCCATTCGTAGTGGACGCCAGCCTCTTGCAGAGCAAAGAGAAGGGGGATTGGCCAGCAGACAGAGAGTGCGCCTCCGATGACATCGAAGCCACGAAGTCGTTCCTTGTTTGGTTTGTTGTCCTTCAGGCCGGGCATCGTGAAGAACAATATACCCATAGCGATTGCGATGATTGGACCACTGCTTGAAGTTAGTATAGCCTTTTAAGTGAAGCGCTCGCGTGGGCAAGCTTACTTGATCCAGAATATCCATCTCCAATTTGTGTGGTCGCTGATTGCACCACCAAGGAGAGGACCCAACAGATTGGCCAAGTGTTGGTCTAGACTAGACTCAGCCACCTCGCCGAACAGTTTCTTTGTTCCTACATGTATATAAGCAAGTAGGATCTCTTCTATAGCAATGTATCTCATCTGTTCAATACCAAGGCGAATACTGAACTGATAACGCCTGAATACAAGGCCATCTTCTCCGGGATAATCAGCTTTACGATGGCTACAAAGACAAGCGAATAGAGTGCTGAGCCACCGATGCCTTGAAAAGCGCGAAATACGATTCTGAACTCCGTTAGCGATTCCGCTGCCGTCTTTGAGGATGCCTTCCATACAGCTGGGTCATCGTTTGTGCCGCGCTGCAGGCCATCGAGAAGATAAGAAAGAAGGCATTGAAGGCAAGCAAGAACCGCTTTCAAGCCCCACACATCGCTCAGCTTCGCTGTGATCATCAAGAAGGAGTTATAGGTGAGTAAGTAGGCGGTGACTAGCCATGCTCCCTGATCAAGCGCATGGAAGTTGCTAGAGATCCGGAATAGAGCTGTTGTAATGATGGTTGTGTCCATGGCAGAGATGAACAAGCAGAGCCATAGCCTGTCGTCGTCAGTACACCATCCCACCAAGGCAGACTGAAAACCTGAGCAGGATAAGAACAATTAATTGATGATTGATCCATGTTATTGGATGTGTGGTTGCGTACGCAAGCTATCAGTAGTATTCTATACGTACCCGCCTATGATCAGATGCAGCCTCGTACTGCTGATACTAGGTATCACCGGAGCACTCCTCGAGGCATCCACCGCGCCTTTATTATCCGCACTCTGAGCCATCCTTATGGCAACTCTTGCGCGAGGCAATACGCGGGAAGTAAGCCTAGCTGTCCCAACCGTGTGGCCTTGGAAGACTGAAAGTAAGAAGGTGCCGTGGGTGCAAGAACACCTGTCCAAACCCCTGACATATGCATTTCGAAGGATTTAACGCGCGGACGGCCCATCGCATAAAGTTGCACTCTGAGGCTCTGTGCCGTAAAGGCAAAAAACACTCGTGTCTGTCGGGTGTGTTCCTCCCACTAGATTCACCCCAACCTTGGGAAGAGCCCTTGAGGGTCTCGAGTCACCACACTAGCGTAATTAGGTTGTAGTGCCGTCTGTCGGGTGCCCGCACCGGGTGTGCGAACACCTTGCGCTAACCAGCACGCTAGGGAAATCACGGCTGTAGCCGGCCTAGCGCAGCCTCTAGCAGCGTGTGCTTTTCGCGTCGAACCGCGTACGACAATGTTAATTCTTTTATTATAAGGAGAGAAATTGCTGCATAGCTTCGGAATGTCCTGGGTACGCTCAGTCGACTGCTGATAAACTGTATACCGTATGCCAATTTGCGCATCAATTGCTTTGCGTGCAGCTCTTACCTCGCTGCCGCGCGTATCAATCGACCGTCGAAATCTCTGACGCTACACTCACGCGTCCCTCCTATTGCATCATACCACTACTTCGTCTGACTGACTGTCCATTGTGGCCGTCATTGCTCCGCAATCACTGCTCTTAGCGTCGTGGGTTGTGAAGGGCTAATTGTCGCAGTAACCGCTGTCCATCGTGCCTTCCTCATTTGCGGCGCCAGACGCACCTTCTCTCTCTCGTCGCTACCAAATTTCTTTCTGTCCTCCCCACCTTACTTCGCACCTCCAATCCACATCCATCCTTTCCGCCTCTCCTGCACCCGCACTTCTCAAGTTTCACAACGTCAATTCCTGCCGCGCGCACCCTAGTCGGTCGCGTCGCCGACTCTGTCGCGTCACCCACCTCCGATGGTACACGGCTGTATCGATCAATTCAACCATGTCCGCGGAGGACTTTGAAGCTGCGCTCAACGCGCTCGACGATAATGCTTCCTGCAAGTGCCTACATGAACTGATGTCCAAGGGCCGTATCGCAGAGTCTTCGGCACTGCCAGCGGTAGCAGAAGCGTTCCTGGACGTTTTTTGCGACAGCTCTCGTTCTATCTTGCGCCGACGGTGGACTGGTCTCGCTTTCGCCACAATGATTGGATCATCCCTTGCTGTGGTGCAGCGGTTAGGACGCGCCATCGGAAAACTCGCCCGTGTGGGTGCCGCCATTTTGGGGCCGACCGAAGTGGAAGAGACTAGGATAGTGGCCGCTCTGATCATCCGCTCAGGGATTTCAATGGGCATCAAGTACGCCAACTTTTGGCCAACGGACAAGATTGTCGGCACAGACGTTCTCTTTCCAAAGGCTACGAACGCCCGTTGGATGACACAGTTTCAAGCATACATGGATGCGCTGGACGGCTTGGCCATGTTGAAGCATGAGATCCAGGCTGTGATTCTGTACCCAGTGGCTCTCATTGCTTCCGACGGCTACAAGTGGGCACCTGCTGACGAAAATGTCCCCATTCTACTAATCCAAGGCGAAATCATCACCATCATCATGCCTGACTCCGCTTTACGCGACATAGAAGCAATGGATATATCAATATCTCAAATCCAGAGTGCGAGCTGCCGGCCTGCCAATCTACACGACTCCCAAGGCAGACAAACCAAAACTGTTCCATGGACTGTGGTACTGAAGTTTGTGCCTGATTCTCTGTCCTATACGGTCAACTGTTCTGGACACTCCGCTAGCGATCTCACTATCACGATGGAGCATAAAAAGGATGCTGAAGATTGCATGAATTTCATAAATGGAATTATCTTTCCTAGGCGAGACTCCAGCAACAACACGGCTGGGTCGAGCTCGGCGAAAGAAAACACGACTGAGAGCGAGATGGCCAACAACGGCGCGGCCGTAATTTCAAGAGGTGGAATGATTGATTTCAGCACGTCACCGGGAAATGATCCTGAGAACAAGAAGTCGGTGCAGAACAGCCAACGCACGCGCCGCGTATTGACCGATCTGGCGGAACCAGTCGACGATGCTTTTACTAATGAACCTGTCAAAGAGCAGAGTCGCGTCGACGGAGTACAGGACGGATCAGCTCGACGCAAGCCTGGTGCGCTTCCTGTAGTCAAGAAACCTTCACGTTTAAGGGACGTCGTTTCAAGCTCGGCTGCCGCGCACAATGGGCTCGAATTTTCCGATAACGAATCAAGAGTGCCTCTTAGTCAAAAGGGCGTTGTTGCCTCTCAAAATTCGGCAAAGGCGTCAATCACCCCGAAACAAGCAGCACTGAAGCCGAAGCAGAGGAGTGGAGAGACGGTCAACACCGAGGATGATGAAGACCCACTAGCACTAAAGCCACAACTGACTCGAAGAGCTAATTTAGGGCCAAAGCCTTCAAGATTACCCAAAGTCTCAAAGTCGAACGACCAGCAAGCTACAAACACACGACGCTCCCAACCTGATGTCTTCAACATTCCCCAAGAGGACGAGCAAATTACTAGGCGGGCAACTAAACGACGACGGAAACGATCGATCAATTACAAGGACGATGATACATCTGAAGAGGATAGTTCCGGCTCGGACTACATCGAGAAGAAGAAGAGGCGGAAAAAGGACCCATCACCCCGTGCACGGTCTGATAAATGTGTGGCCGGGAAAGGAACGGCATCATCGCCGGGACAGAGTGTCGTGAGCAACAGGATAGCGAGGCAGTCCAAGGCTAGCACCCAGCCATTGCAGACGCATAAAGGAACTTTGATGTCGAACCTGCAACACAAAGCAAACCCCGATAGGAGCCACGACTCCAAACCACTGAAGGCGCGGAGAAGCAATGCGACGCCCGAACAGGAATTTTCCGTTACGGTGGTGGAGCCAGAGAATATCGAGTCGTCCGACTTGGCCCCAAAGCCAGGAAATCGCATTCTGGAGAAGTTGAACGATGTAGAGAATGATGCTGAACCCAATACTACCCAGGACCAAGTGCCAGAGGACCCCAGTGGTACGCTCTCTCGGAAACGGCCCTCTCCATCTAGCTTGCCACCATCAACACCAAGGTCAAAAAGAGCTAAACACGACCATGGATCTTTACTCACGGTCGCCCCCATAAGAATATTGGAAGATCCATCTAGTCCCTGTGGGCGACATATGTCTTCCAGCCGACCTAACGAGAGTATGCAAGCTCCACCCAAGCCGGTCATCGACGACGTCATCCGTGTAGTTCCTCCCGACGAGCGCCGACAAAACAAAGACTCGGGAAGACAACCTGATAAACGTCAGACGCCTAGTCATCAACTCGACAAACGAAGTCATTCTGGTGCTTCCACCAATGTAGAAATTCTCTCGAGCAACAGCAAACCAACTCCTGCATCGCCTCGGGCAGAGTCTGCAGCGATCTCTGGGCATGCAGATCGGCACCGTGTTAACATGGAGAAGGAGCTAGGGGAATACAAGATCGAAAAGAGCGACCCTTTCCGGTCCAATAAACAGAAGGTTAATGAGTTCACTCGGAGACTCACCGCAGATAGGGCTACTTCTCAGAAACCGGACCAAAAGAAGGGTGGTTCCCATGAAGCCCCGATTGAGCTCGGTGACACTTCAAGTAGCGCATCTAGTGAGGGTCTGCCGACGGTACATGCACCCAAGCTCCGGAGTGACCTCAACAAAGCCTCCCAGTCTTTCGGGATGCCTCAGATTAGATCACCAAAACGTGTCAAACGTCCACGCAGCCGAACTGTTGAGCCCCCGAATACGGTAGAGCCGAAAACCACACACGGCCGATGGTCCCGGGCCGTGCAGGATGCAATGCGTCTTGATGACCAGGAAGTCACAGGAGCCAACAACATGGAAATGGAGGGTGATACGCTCCTTGGCCTAGACGAGGCACATCTCCCTGAGCCCAATGCCTTGTCCGACAATCTGAGATCTTCGCCTCCGCCCTTGGAAATATCACCAAGCAGTCACAGCTCGACCTCTGCGGAACTCGAGCCCAAGACCGATCCCCCAGTCCCAACATCAGCGGCAGAGGAGATGGAGTGGGAAGCTAGTCTGCAACCTTACCAGCGTGATTTGCAAGTGCAGCTGCTCCGCGTGTCGAACCGACTGCTGCGACACATTGTTGATAAGGAGTCCGCAGTCGCCGACATCGCGGAGACCTACGCCAAAGATGGCCAACATACCTTACAGATGCTACGGGATAATCATAAGCAGGAGTTTGATTCCATGCATAAGGACGTCCAGGACAAGAAAGTCAAGGTGACCAAGGCGTCGGAAAAACTGCTGTCGAAGCTTAGCAAAGAGCGCGAGGAGATCTTGAAAGTCGAGTCATCTTCGCATCAGTAAAAAAGCAGTCATCCCTAGTCTCTGAAAGTCTGAAAGCTCTTTTGTCGCACTCTGGCAATACCAACGAGGCATCCTAGTTTGCGTTCCTTTCGACATGTACGATACAACAGGAGATAGATATAATGTGGCACGATACCCCAACATGACTAATGGCACAAAAACAAACGGGAGGAAACGTGGGGGAGTGAAAGGGATTACGGGGTTGTCAGAAATGCTGATGGGTTTTGTTGGCGCCTCTCGGGCGAGTTTTGTGTTTCCATCAATTGAACATGAGGCATACAGTAGGATATAGCCTGGAGGGAGCATAGTATACCCTTCACAGACGATGAATCCTAATGTCTCCACAGGACAACTTGTACATAAAACTAAATCCGATCATCGTCATTGCGAGCTGTCTTGGTATTTTGACTCATTTTGTTGTACAACAAGCAAGCTCCATTGGCACATCAAGACCTACGCACTTCCCCATGGCGCCAATCCACAGCAGTAGGTACTCAAATGGCGACAATTTCCGCCCGCATACACTCACTTCCATGACCTCTGCTGTGCGGCACGGGTGGATAAAAAACACGGGTCCTCCTTCGATAGGATGATCCTACAAGTCGTGTCGGTCAGTGGCAAGCACGTCCACTATATGGCCGACGGACTTACCGTGATGGTGATGCCACCTAGCACACCTACATCCCTCGTTTGCGCATTGTATGCCGGTGGGACGATGTGCGAGTATAGTGTCCTCATCGTAGGGGCGAAGCGGTGCAACGTGTCGGACACGTGAAAGTAGAGCACTGGCACGCGGTATGTAGGGGAGAGCAGGATATCGTAGTGTATCACCGGCGAGGCTGATGTCGTTTGCACGAGCGCTTCTTCATCGTCTTCTTCTGCCATTTCGACCTCGTCATCGTCTCCATCTTGTCGTTTTTCTATTTGGCTAGGCTCCGATAAGTCGCTGCTTATCCTCAAGTACTTGTCTTCATATAAGCTTCTGGTCTCTACGGTGGTCCACTTTCCGTTTTCGGACGTTCGATGCAGCGAGGCGAATGTGTGGACTAGGTTTGAGCAGGCGATCTGGAATTCGGGCGCGGACAGCTGGGGGAAGGAGGATACAGTGTCCATCTGCGAGGGAGGAGGTTGGGTGACTAATCGTATGCAGCGGAGCAATTCGAGATGCATGTGCGGGTGCGTTGTGGGAACTGAATGGGGTTAGACGGCGGATATTTGGTGGGGGGGGCACGTGATATGGCGTTCTCCAGGTGACTCTCGTGACGCGTTGCAGGCGATGATGGGTGGAATGGCATCAACACCTTGGAAGGACGTGGAGTTGATGTCGAGAGGTGGTGGGCGAGATATTTCACGATGTTTGGGGGGCTTTGGACGTATCATACAGTGGCCGAGGTGATCCGATGAGCGAATGGGAACGAGAAGATATACGTCTGGGACGGGTTGCCGTTGCTATCATCACGAATGCTGCATTTCATAGTGAGGGTATCTGCCGCGGACAGCATCAGTACATGTTTGCTGGGTGACTAATGCTCGTGGACCTTGGTAGGTAAGGTGTGAAAAGGAAGCACACCTCGCCCTTGCTAGCCGGGCGTGGTGTGATCGAAGGGATGCCCAGGTGTTCATTGGACGTCATCAACGGATCCAGCACAGGGTGGTGCATGGATTTCTTGGCGCCCAAATCTCGAGGCACCACCACCCTACTGTGCTGTCGCGGGCCGTCTAGACCATAGACCATCACCATCACCCGAACACCGCCAAATCTCCATCGTTTCCCCCAGCAATGCCCTGCATACGCTCCACGGCACCGTAACCGAGCGCAACATTGACGCTGGCCCGATCGCTCCGCCCACAGCACTATTCATTCATCATGGCTTCGGAGAAAAGCCAGCTCAAACGAGGCCGCGTACGTCCAGATCTGCCGCGCCATGGCTAGGCAATTCAGGCTGACGGCTGACCTCGACAGCAATCCCAAGGCGAGCAGATAGACCCCAAGAAACCTCGTCGGTCTCAACGCAACCCAGCGCCGCACGAACGAGACGCTCATCTCAAGCAAGGCCCGCTGCCCTCGCCCGTCACACAACGAGGCTCGACTGCGACAGACGACTTCAAGGAAGGCACCGTCACGCCTCCGAGCAAGAGATCGAGCTCAGCAACTCGCTCTGGAGCAACCGGCCTACGCAGCCCTCCGAGTGGCCTGTCTTCGCCGCCGCAGGATACCCAGCCGTTCTCGCAATTCGTATACCCGCCCGGCCGCCGAGCATATGCAGTAGACGACGAAGAGGCCGAGGGTGTATGGGGCTATCTGATACCGCTGGACAGCCGGTCCGGAGACGTGCTTGTCCTCCGCCGCCGCTCCGCTTGCCCCGTCCCTCCTACCATGGTCGGAAGGACATCGGGCCGAGAGAAAGTCGACCGTAGTGAGTACCAGCGACAAGAAGAGGCGTATGAGACGGAGAAGGCAGAGAATGGGGCAACTGCTGGAGGCTACCTCATTGGACGACACCCAGAATGTGGTAAGTGCGGTCCGTCACTTGTATTTCATAGCCGCTTCTGATGAAACCACAGACCGCCAATTGTCATCACCAACTGTGTCAAACCGGCATTGTTTGATTTTCCCCGAGAACAAAGGCGGTGATGCGATCGCTGTAATCGAAGATCTGTCCGGCAATGGCACATTTGTCAACAATCACTTGATTGGCCGGAACAAGAGGCGGGAGTTGCACGAGGGTGACGAGATCAGCATCTTGGATGAAGCTCACTTCGTCTTCAGATATCCAGCATTTCGCGACACGAATGGCTTCCGACAACAATACGACATTCAAGAGCAGCTGGGCAAGGGTCATTTCGCCTCCGTGTATCTGTGCGTAGAGAAGTGCAGTGGCATTCGGTACGCAGTCAAGAAATTCGAAAAGCGCTCTGGACCAGGAGAGAAATCCAAAGTTGACGGACTGCAACAAGAGATAGCCGTACTTATGGGGGTCAGCCATCCGACGTTGCTCTGCTTGAAGGATACGTTCGATGAATCGGATGGCGTGTATCTCGTCCTTGAACTTGCTGCAGAGGGCGAGCTCTTCAACTGGATCGTCATGGAGCAGAAGTTGACCGAGACTGAAGCTCGAAAGGTGTTCGTACAGTTGTTCCAAGGGGTTAAGTACCTTGTAGGCCCACCGCACCGTTGTTCTTTTCCAAGCTTACATGTATAGCATGAACGCAATATCGTTCACCGAGATATTAAGCCCGAAAACATCTTGCTCACCGATAAGAACCTATCTGTCAAGCTTGCTGACTTTGGACTCGCTAAAATCATCGGCGAGGAGTCTTTCACAACGACCTTGTAAGTTGCCGACTGTGCATTTGTTATGTGTCCACAAGCTAATGACGGTGCAGATGTGGGACCCCTTCATGTAAGCTCGCCTGTGCCTGCCTTCGAATGTCCTTGGCTAATATTGGCAGATGTCGCTCCTGAGATTCTAGAAAGCTCCAATCATCGACGCTACACACGCGCGGTCGATGTATGGTCGCTCGGGGTCGTTCTGTACATCTGTCTATGTGGCTTTCCTCCGTTTTCCGATGAACTGTACAGTGCCGAAAACCCGTACACGCTATCCCAGCAGATCAAGATGGGTCGGTTCGACTACCCCTCGCCGTATTGGGACTCTGTTGGCGACCCGGCGCTTGACCTCATCGATCGAATGTTGACCGTGGATGTGGATCAACGCATTACGATCGACGAGTGCTTACAACATCCCTGGATTACCCAAGCTGACCTCAATCCCAATGATAGCACGGATGGCCTTACAGGAGCAATCGCTAACCTCGATTTCTCCAAACGTAAGATGTACCGCGAACGCACTCTGCTTAGCAGCATCAATGATATCACGGTGAGCAAGGTTATCGCAGGAGGTGAGGGACAGCAAGCAGTCAAGGTTTACGAAAAGAACAAGGGAAAGAATGGCGATGGGGCTAAGAAGGCCGCATACAACAAGGAGAATACTCCAGCCGCGAGTAGGGATCCGGATGAGTTCATTCAACTAGGTGGTAAAGGGGAGCAACAGCTATATGAGACGCAGGATGGGTCGCGCTACCCGGAAGACCCCGAGGTCGCAGCCGTGTCGCCACTTGACTGAGGTGGTATTGCTGGGATAGCATTGCTCTGGCGTGCCGCGGTGTATTCGCGGTTTTTTTGTTGGTCTGGAGTTTGGTGTCCATGTCAGAGGATAACACGGCAACGGACAACTTGCCGTTTTAGTTGCCGTTTCAAGGCATAGGGTCGTGGGCTCTTCCCATGGGCAAGATGTTTAGTATAATGTGGAGATGGGTAGCCATGTCTCAACAGCAATTCACATCACTGTATACACAGTAGCGGTGATTGTCACATGATGCTTGTTTTGAGAAGGCTGCTGAAAAGCTCAAAGGGGTAGCGAGATTGGAGAAGATATATGGTCGAGTTCCTCGCGCCACCCATGGCCTGACGGCGAATGCAGCGTACGATGTGCGTAGGCGGTGAGGCGGAGCAGCACATTGCGTGGCCAGTTCGTGGGCTGATTGTGCCCTGGGACGGATGATGGACGCCCGGCAGGCGCCAAGGGAGCCGCGCTGGGGACAGTACGGCGCCACGCGGGTTTTGGGTTACCGTATGTTGACGGCAAGATGGTACGGTGAAGATTATGGTAGACGGTGTTTTGGCCATTGTACAGCGCTATACCGTAAGCTGGAAGGCGAGCAAACACTGTGAACAGTGTGAAGAGAGAATCTACTGTTCGCACAAGTACACTAGTGTATTAGCGGTTCTTTTCGCCAGTGATACCTCGGCACCGTGCTTACGTGACCCAAACCCCCTATGACGCGCTAGCCTGGCGCCGCACGGCACGCCCGTAAACAGACAGGAACGGGAAGGCGGAGGCCCGAGCGCGCCGCGACTTGTGGGAAATTTATTAAGTGAACAACTCGAACATGCCCGCGTCCTGCCACACTGCAGTGCCCCCTCGACACGCCCGCAGCCCCTCTGTCTGTTTCCTGCCGCCATGACCCTCCTCAACCACGTTGCCGGCCCGCTGGCGAGCCTCACCTCGCATACGTCGACGCCCGTCCTCGCTGTCGCCGCCTTCTTCGCCTTTATTGTGCTCGCAGTCGTCCTCAATGTGTTGAGCCAGCTGCTGCTCAAGAAGAAGAATGAGCCGCCCGTCGTGTTCCACTGGTTTCCCATCATCGGCAGCACCATCACGTACGGCATGGACCCCTACGGCTTCTTTTTCTCGAACAAGGAAAAGGTGCGCATGGTCCTCGCGCCCGTACCAAGGGGCGGTATACTAACGAAACCGATAGCTGGGCGATGTATTCACATTCATTCTACTCGGCAGGAAGATGACGGTGTGCTTGGACACAAAGGGGAACAACTTCATCCTGAACGGGAAGCAAAAGGACGTCAACGCCGAGGAGATATACAACCCGTTGACTGGCCCCGTCTTCGGAAAGGACGTCGTGTACGACTGCCCGAACGCGAAGCTCATGGAGCAGAAGAAGGTGAGCAGACATGGTCGCGTGCAGGCGTGCATGCGCTGATGCAGACGACAGTTTATCAAGTTCGGCCTCACCCAAGAAGCGCTGCGCTCTTACGTCGAGCTCATCACCACAGAAGTGCAGAACTTCGTCAAGACCCACAAGACATTCAAGGGCCAAAAAGGAACCTTTGACGTCCCCAAAGTCATGTCCGAGCTTACCATTTACACTGCCTCGCGTTCGCTCCAGGGTGAAGAAGTCCGCAACATGTTCAACTCTCGCTTTGCCGCGCTCTTCCACGACCTCGACTTGGGCTTCTCTCCTATCAACTTCATGCTATCGTGGTTCCCACTCCCGCACAACCGCAAGCGCGACCAAGCGCACAATACTATGGTCGAGCTCTACTCCGACATTGTCAGGAAGAGACGGTCGGGCGCAGTCAAGAGGGAAGGCCACGACATGATCTGGCATCTGATGGAGTGCAAGTACAAGGATGGTACTCCTATTCCCGAACATGAGATTGCTGGCATTATGATCGCGCTTCTTATGGCCGGCCAACACTCTTCCGCCTCGACTGTCTCTTGGATAATGCTCCGTCTCGCTACCAAGCCGGAGATTGTCGAGGAACTCCTACAAGAGCAGAAACGAGTTCTTGGCGAACATCTCCCTCCATTTACCAACGACGACCTCCCTAAACTTTCTCTCCACGCTCAAGTTGTCAAAGAGACTCTCCGCCTCCACTCCCCGATCCACTCCATCATGCGCAAAGTAAAACAGCCCCTCGTTGTAGAAGGCACAAACTACGTCATCCCCACCTCTCACACGCTCATGTCTTCTCCGGGTGTATCTGCACAAATGGACGAGCATTTCCCCAATCCCTCCGTTTGGGACCCGCATCGCTGGGACGCGGGAGCCAACGACTTTGAAGACAACGAGGATGACGAGAAGATCGACTACGGATGGGGTTTCATCTCCAAGGGCACCGCTTCGCCGTACTTGCCCTTCGGTGCGGGAAGGCATAGGTGCGTGGGCGAGCAGTTTGCCTACGTGCAGTTGCAAACGGTCCTCGCATCCATGGTGAGAGAATTCAAGATCAGGAACATTGGCGGTAGCAGGGACATTGTGGGCACCGATTACACGTCTTTGTTTACGAAGCCGTTGTCACCCGCTATTGTGGAGTGGGAAAGGAGATCAGCGGAGCTGTAGATTTCATATTGGGATCATGTTTATAATGGGCTTGGACGAGAAGGATTCGCTTCTGGTACGCTCCGGTGGCTGACAAGACGTCCGTCCGTCGGAGGCTATAGATTACTGTTCATTGTAATTCTGGGATACGTTGTGATGAGTAGTTAGCGATTGCTTTGTTTTACGAATACTTCATGCTGCCTATGTATGTGATGGTTTGTGATGCATGGATTGATGGCACAGTCGGTCCTGGGAAGTTTACGAGGTGGAGCATAAGACAAACACGCGGGACAGGTTGGCCTCGCCGAGTCCCAACCCAAGAAAGAGTAAGAGACGCAAACACGGCATCCCGACAAAGTTGAACAAACACAAGAAAATGGAGAAAAGGAAGCTACAAAGAGTCAAGCGACGAAGGCGGAAGGCTGGGCCCAGCCCACCCTCCCCCCCTCAAGAGGAGTATTAGTGCTATGTAGCTGTAGGCTGTAGCTAAGCTAAGCTAAGCTATGCTATGTACAAACAACAAAATTTGGTTGCGCGAAACACTCCCACAGCATCCATCTATCCATCCAGAAGAGGTAAAGAAAAAACGGGAAAACGCCGCAAAGAAGGACAAAACAAAAAGGGGCGCGCCGTCTTTTCTTATTAGAAAGATGGATAAGTGTGTGAGAAAGAGGTTCGACAAAAGAAAGGTGCGTGTGTGCTTGATAAGAAAGAGCGAATGAGTGGAGAGAGAGAGATATCGAGTATGAAATGCAGTGCGGCGCAAAAAAAAAAAAAAATGCGCCAATGCCAATGCCAATCGACAGTACAACAAAACAACAACAGATAGTTTCTCCCACACACACACACACACACATGCTCAATCGAAGACACAAGACCAATCCACCCGATATATGATGACAAAAGTTTGACAACACGTCGGGTATCAACCAAGAAAGTGTAGTAGGAAGGTTTAGGGGGGGGGGTTATATCCTCCTCGTCCACGTCCACATGCATATCCGTATGCTCCGCCAGTTCTGCTCCTCTCTTTCTCTTAGGCCAAGGAAGGAGGCGATAAGAACGCGGTATCCGGGTCCGGGTCATCACAGCTCCACGCCTCCATCTTGATAACGATATCCAGATCCGTATCCGCACCCCCATCTAGTCAGGCCCCAGCATCCGGCGGCGCACAGAACAGCACTACTTCGCCGCGATCATTGCGCCGCAGACGCAGACTCTTCCACAGCTCCTTCTCTTCGTCGGCTTTGGACGCGTCGCGGTCCCAGCCGTAGCGCTCGCGATGGTACCGTTTGAGCGTCTTGTTGATGCTCATGCCCCGCTCCGACTCGGGCCCTTTGTTGACGAAGGACATGAACAGCTCGGCGCGGGTTTCGTGCTCGGTGTTGACGGGCACCATGTCACCGTTTGGACGGACAATGAGCTGGCCGTTGTTGGTCGGGGCCGAGGAGTGCGAGTCGGAGCGGTGGTATTCGATGGCTTTGAGCGTCTTGTGCGCACGTGGTGGGGAGTGAGATGATGACGTTTCCCGACGGCGGCGGCGGTCGCCCTCGCGGTGCTTGCGGCTTTCGCGGCCGGACTCCTCGCGTTTCTTGATCTTGGGCCTGATCTTCACCAGGGCAGTGCTGGCTTTGCGCTCTTTACGTTCACGTTCACGCCCACGCTCCTTCTCTTTCTTCTCCTCCTTTTCACGCGCCTTGCGGTCCTTCTCCTGTTGTACCTCGTAGTCCCTTTGTGCACGCATGAAAGCCTTGGAAGCCCCTTGCTTGGCGCGCTTCATCGGGCTCAGGGGTGAGTTCTCGGCATAGTTTTCGGAGTATTCGGGAGTCGGAGGGAATTCCGGACGGGCCAGGAGTCGGTTCAGACCACCAGTCAAGCCAGAGTGAAGGATCGGTGGTGCTTCTGCCATCATAATGTCCCTCTCGTCGTGCGCGCGAACCAGTGACATGTCGAGTTCGGCGGGTGAGTTGCGCTTGCGCTTGCGTTCCGCCTTCTTGATGGTGGTATCAACGTCCTTGTCGCGCGACTTGGTACGGCTGTGTTTCGACTTGGGAGCTGGTGTGGTGTAATTGTAGGTGGGGTCCTGCTCGCGGAAGTTGTACGCAGAGTCGAAGCGCTCGTTGGTCGGCCGCACAGGCTCGTCGCCATATGCGAAGCCGTTCTCGGCGAAGTCTTCGTCATTCGGAACCTGGAACATCATGACGTCTGTCACTGATACCCTGGGCTCCGCTTCATATGCAGGCGGTAGACTGTCCTCAATCATGCGCGACTCGGCAACAGGTGGGCGTGTCCTTACGGGCGCCGGGGTCTCCGAAGTGTCTAGAAAGTCGAAAACATTGACAGGAGGGAGCGCAGCCTGCTCACTGTACTCCAGTGCGTTTCTTGCAGGGGGAGGCGTGGGTGCGCGGGGCGGGGCATCGACAATGGCGACGGCGCCCGACTCTGCGTCGGTCGCATCTTCGACGTAGGCATTGCGCGGGACGAGGGCTTGCGAGCTCTGCTGGACGCTGTCTTTCTTCTGGTGCTGAGGCGGCTGCTGCTTCTTCTTCTCGCGGTAGAGCTTGCCCTGGTACTTCTGGTCCTCGGTTATGCAGGACTGCGGGCCGCTGGTTAGTGACGCTCATGCACGGCGAATCGAGGTTCTCGTGGGCGCACACAGTGGTCGCAAGCTTCTTTGGGCGCCGATGGCCTCGAAAGGAGAGGCTACATGTGCTGGTGGGGGGATAGGGGGAGGGGTAAAAGCGGCCATGGCATACCGTGTGGGCTCTGTAGCTGGCGCCCTCAAAGTGCACCATGCAGTCCAGGCAGGTGTACGAGGCGCCATGGCACTGGTTGCGGTGGCCGTCGAGCTTCTTCTTGGTGAGGACATCCCCACAGTTCTGCGGGCAGCAGTGAGCGGCGAGCGTCGAGTGTCGCAGGCCAGGGGCCCGCGGGCGCAAGCGGCCTCGGAGGGTAAACACAACATACCTCGCAGGAGAACGACACCATGGTGAATGCGAAGTAGCGGTGTGTGCTGGCACGTCAATGGTAGATGAGGAAGACTCGGTGAGTTCAAGCCGGGGCGGGCATGATCCGATGGCTATGGGAGTGGGCGACTGCGCGGCGGGGAGCTGGGATACTTGTTTCAGCCGCTGGTGTTGGGCCGCTCCTCAAACACGTACGGCGCCGTGGGTATTTTCCTACGCTAGCCCGCATCCCCGACGCGGCACCCCTGCCGCGACATGCAGCGACATGCAGCGACATGCAGCGACATGCAGCGACACGGCCGCCAGCTGCACGATTGACGCCCGTCCAAAAATAAATCACGCGACGAACCAGTGCAAGCCACACGACAGCTTGCTGGTGCTGGTGCTGGTGCTGGAGATGGGAGAGGCACAGGTGACGCGGAACCGGGATGATGCGACCCTCTCCCGTCTGGTGGCAGAATGCGCCGTGTCGCACCTACACGACCTGTATGGATTGTGTCTTCTGTCTGCTATAGCCAGCCAGGAACCCGTCCTTGTGGCGGCCCTCTGTCGTCGTGACCCTCCTTGGCAGGCGCCCTGTTTGCCGTCTCGAGTCCGGCACTGCATACTACGCCGCTCCCCCAGACCACCATTTGAGACATGCTCCTGTGAACCCCCGGCTGACGTGACCAGCGGGGATGCTCCGAGGCCCACCACCCTGCGTCGCCCACCCCACCAAGTCCCGTCGTCTCTAGCTGTGCTTGTCGGCGCAAAGAGGGCAATTGCCCATCGGTTCGTGAGACATGGCCCTCTGCTGGTCACATAGACGTGCAACCCGTGTGGGCGCTGGGTCCGGGGTGACTTTCGCAGCACTTCCCCCTTCGTATCTTTCGATGTCGCTGACCGAGCCCATGCTCGCTCCCCCTTGCATCCGACCTGGGATATCTGGCCTCGACCTGCGCCGCTTCCAGCTTGTCAAGCGCTCGTCTCTGCTATCAACAGCGCCATGTTCGGGCTATCATACGGGCTGCCCGTCCTTGCTCTTCTTCGCGTCTTCGTCTGCGCATCCGCAGTCGTACGCATCTCCGATGTTCTCGCAGTTGAACTCGGGCTTGTGCAGTCGCTTGTTCACAACATTGTGTACCATGCACCCCCACATGGCAGCTGCGGACCGTGACGACACTTGGGGAGGATATCTGGCTAGCACCTTTCCAAAGTGTTCAGCGCACTCTCCGCTGCAAACTCAGTTAGCCCGCCTGACTTCCAGCTGTGACTACGCCGTATGGCGGGTGGCGTACCAGGGGTACAAGCGCTGGAATAGGTATACGTATGATCGCAAGGCTTCCTTCTCCTCGTCGGTGGGCTTCTCGGGGAAGCGTCCAAAGGTCGTGTGGAGCACTTTCCAGGCTGCGCGACCCAGTTCGGCCCTGTAAAACAGTCAGCTGTGATCGTATCATGCGGACCATGTTTGCTAGACGTACTTCGCCGTTGCGTTACCTAGCTTGGGAGCTATCGCATGCCCCGTGAGCACAGCACCGCTCGAGGCACCTCTTTCTTTGCCCAGCTTTGCCTGCTGTATCGGCGAAGGATGCCCGTCGGGTGCTCGATAGCCTCCCAGTAACAAAAAGGTGAAGAGCGCGATGCCGAACAAGGCCAGCAGCACGAACCGGCTCCGGGCAGCAGACGGTACCATGGTTAGAAATAAGTGTCAGGCTTGAGATGGAGAGTGCGCCAGTACGACGGCGATCGAGGGCCTATATCTCCAGAAGATGCTGGTGGTGTGACGCCTAATAAGTTTGAACTTGCGACTCGCTATGGATTTCGGAAATCATGCCCTGCGCCAAGCCCTATTGAGCCCCGTCCAGCACTGTTCCGCTCCGCTCCGCTCGCTTACTCCTCGACGGATGCTGCAGGAACAGCCTCGCGATGCGTGCAGACGTAATGTCATTAGTCGATGATAACTTGTGTGTTGTGCGGGCAACACTGTGAAGCTGACGACAGCTACAGCGCTAGTAACTGACACAGTTGCGCGTCGCTCTGGACTCCCACCGGCCGGTCCGGTCGCACCGATACCGATATCGCACGCGAATTGCTCATTGCCTCAATAGAAACAATTTTCGAGTCCTTTGTAATTTTGACTCCCAACCCGAACATCAACTCTCAGAGACCTAGCAGCATGTCTGACTATCCTCCGCCTCCAGTAAACACCATTGGTATGCCAGCTAGGTCGGATCCATCTGAAGGGTCCATGCTCGTAGCATATCACGCGACTAACTGTCATGACAGATTGGAGCAACGTAGGCTTCAAAATTCGAGAAGGTAAAGTTGATGCCGAGGAATATTCTTATCCGACTTCCATAGTACTTGTCATTGGCTTGCCGCCCACGGTCATTCATTCGTGCGGAATCTCCCTTTGAGTCATGCGAGAGGCGATGTGTTGCCGAGTGATTTGAGAGACCACTGTACCCGCGAAGATAATGTTGTGGCAGATCAAAGTGGAAGACTGCACGTCAACTTGGGTTTCCCGTGTTCATTTGGCCATTTCATATTGCTTCATATTCAACAACAGAAAGCTGAGTACTACTAGTTGCCGGTCATGTCGAATCACACTATTCTGTCCACACCGGAAAGTGGACAGCACCGACATTCGTCGAGGATCCCTATCTCCGCCTTCACGGCATGGCACCCGCTCTGAACTACGGTCAACAATGCTACGAAGGCCTAAAAGCATTCCGGAGTCCCGATGGCTCGGTCAACATCTTTAGGCCTACCAAGAACGCTGAGCGTATGCAGCACTCGGCCTCGTTCGTCTCAATGCCCGGAGTACCCACAGATCACTTCCTCGCATGCTGCAAGCTCGCAGTAGGGATGAACGCAGCATATGTGCCGCCGCACGAGACAGGTGCCGCCATGTACGTGAGGCCGTTGTTGTTTGGCAGCTCTGCGCAGCTAGGACTGAATCCGCCTGAAGAGTACACGTTCTGCGTGTTTGTGATCCCGACGGGTGTGTATCACGGAACACATCCCGTAGATGCGCTCATTCTCGAGGACTTTGATCGCTCGGCTCCCGAGGGTACCGGTTCGGCCAAGGTTGGTGGAAACTATGCGCCGGTTCTGCGGTGGAGCGAGAAGGCGCATAAAGCTGGCTACGGAATCACGCTTCACTTGGACAGCAAGACGCGGACGGTTATCGACGAGTTCTCGACGTCTGCGTTCATTGGTGTGAAGAAGAATGGCGAAAAATTCAAACTTGTATCGTCGAGCAGCAAGAACATCATCAAGAGTGTGACAGGCGACTCTGTCCTCCGGATTGCCGAGTCGTTTGGTTGGGAAGTCGAGTCGCGGGAGGTAAGCTCGGTCGGTCGTTCTTTCTCACATCCTCACTCATTCAACTGCAGATCCCCTACGACGAACTCGGCGAGTTCGATGAAGTCCTCGCTGCTGGTACCGCCGCAGCCCTGGTTCCCATCAGGTCCATCACTCTGGAGTCCAAGGGCGAGAAGATGTCGTACCAGGACGCGGCCGAGGAGCCAGGGCCAGCTTGCGTGAAGCTCCTAACGACATTGAAGGGCATCCAGCTCGGTACGATTGAAGACAAACAGGGCTGGCTTTGCAAGGTGGACAAGCCGGAGTCATGGGGCAAGGAGAAGAGGGTGAATGGCACGGAGAAGACTGTTGGCCAGCTGCCGTGACCTTGCGGCATGGCGAATGGACGCATCAAAAGGTCGTGATGGTTTATACAGCGGCGTTGGAGCAGCATTTGAATACAAGCTTTCTATAATGGTGCTGGAGGCACATGTACTTTGGTAGCGTGGTAGGTTCGATATGAGTGCAAGTAGCTAGCGTGGTGGTGCTGATGGGACGGGGGCGACCAGGGCCACGTCATCCCTGCACCTGCCCACTGCTGCAGTGCCCACGGAGCCATGCGCCCGTCACGGCGGGGCATTTGGGCCAGACGAGGGCGTCCCACCGCCATCCACCGCCCTCCACCGCCCTCCACCCGCTCGGGACCGTCTGTGGCCTGGCAGAACACGACCCTACCACTACTTCCATCTTGCTCTTACCGGCATCTCCCGCACCTATTGCGTCCTTCGGCTTTGTTCCTCTCGCCTTTGTTCCGCTGCAGGGCGTCTTTACTACCTTCGGTATATCTGCTGCGAGCCGCGGACGCGAAGATGCCCGGCAGTCTTTCCAAGATGGCGAACCGCGCGAGGAGACATCTGGGCTCCTACGACCCCAAAGCCCCCTATCTTTCCTGTGAGTTCGCAGCCCGAGCGGGAGCGCGACTAGGCAAGGCGTGCTAACAGGTCTAGACTACGATGTACGGTGTGAGTACGCGGCGACCCATTCTTCATTCCGCGCACCACGCCCGGTCGCGGGTAGCAGACTAATGCAGCGCAGTGTACTACCAGGACATAGACAGCTTACGAGACGGCGAATGGCTGTCTGATGCGGTACGCAATCTGCCGCCACAGAGCAGCCCACATGGCTAACAGACTTCCCAGGCCATTGAATTCTGGCAAGAGTGCGCCTACTACCCCCCGCTGCCGTCCACATCGCTGACAGTGTACCCCAGGTATCTCGAACGCGAAGAACTCAAATCCTTCCCACGCGCGCAAATCGTGCTCATGCGCCCGCAACTGTCCTACCTCCTTCGAATGACCCAGTCTATGGACCAGACCTTTCTCAACAACCTCCCGGACTTTACTCAAACAACACACGTCTTCCTCCCTATAAACGACAACGACGATGTCGATCAAGCCGCAGGTGGCTCTCACTGGTCGCTCCTCCTCGTGTCCGTCATCGACGGCGTCTGCTTCCACTACGACAGCTTACACGCTGCGAACGAGCAAGTAGCCCGCCAAACTACGAGAAAGCTGGAGAAGGTGCTCAAGAAAGAGCTACGGTTCATCCCAATGGACGACGCCCCGCAACAGGACAACAGCAGCGACTGTGGAGTCTTCGTGTGCATTGCGATGAAGCACTTGCTTCTCAAGAGGCTTTTGAAGGCGGATGCGAGCGAGAAGATATCGATGAGCATGCGGGGCCAGCGTATCAATGCGCACGATGGGCGCAAGGTGATGCAGAAGCTCATCGAGGATAGGAAGAAAGAGGCCGAGCGCAGAGAATCGTAGGACCCCTGTTTCTTTACCCTAGTACACGTGCCTTGTCGAAGGGTACCTTCTAACGTATTTGGTACGTGCGTAGCGTATCCCCTCTCCGATCGAAGCGCTCCAACTCGAGAGAGCCGCCGAGGATAAGTACCGAAAACGAGGGCCTGTAGTGAGCACAAACGCCGCTTTCGTCAAACATAATAAAACCAGGACGTCAGTCCACGTTTGACAAATCATCGCAGAAAGGATGACGGAACATGTGATCCGCTTGCTATGTACCGTGTACCCGACACCAAAACATGGACAACACATCGGAGGTCTCAACCGTTGGGCCGGGAGCTGTCCGACCTCAACAAGTTTCGAACATTGGCTTTGGACTGCCATAATATCTCTTCGAAACTTTGACGTACATGAGACATCTTTAGTGGGAGGCATGACGCAGACAACGTGTCCGTCCAACATAGCGAGGCGGATGAGTGCACGTATCAAGCGATGCCTGGAGGAAGCACGTGTGGCAGGTGATTGATGATATGAAGGCTGTTGCGATCGAACATTTGCAAATGACATTGTTTTATGTGGTCAATTCTAAAGATCGTCCTTCAGGCTACAGCATATCTTACTACTTTAGAGATTTTCATTCAATTGAAACTTTTCAGTGCCGATGGGATTGAGAGACATGACAAGGAAAGAGTACCTGCCGTCCGTGAAGACGATCCTATCCCTTTCTACTACCTACCTACCCATCATACCGTAACGCCTATTCCAAGCGAGAACTCAAAATGCAAATTCAACAGACATGAGAAAAATCATAATCATACAAACCTCTTTCCCCGCATAGCACACCACACCACACCACATAACTCTCCCTCCTTACCTTTTCTGACTCCCCAACAACCTCTCCAAATCCGCCAACCCCGCCGCCCCCCTCTTCTTTTTCCTTCCCCCACCCTCCTTCTCCGCAAACGCCAGACTCATCAACTTGCGCTTATCCTCCTGAATGCCCAACACCCTCTCCTCGATACTATCCTCAACCACCAGCCTAAAAACTTTGGTCTCGCGCTTCTGCCCGAGCCGATGCACACGGTCGACAGCTTGGTCTTCAATCGCAGGGGCCCACCACGAGTCGGAGAGGATGACGTGGTTAGCTGCCACGAGGTTGAGGCCGACGGAGCAGACGGAGAGGGAGGCGAGCATGATGGTGGTGGTCGGGGAGGCGTCGAATGTGTCGAGGGCAGCATCGCGGGCTGTGGCGGGCATGGAGCCGTCGATGCGGGTGAAATGGAGGCCTGCGGCTGTGAGGTGGGGTTGCAGGACGTCGAGGAAGGAGGTCCATTGGCTGAAGATGATGGTTTTGTTGGAGGGATCTTGAGCGGCCGCGGTGAGGATGGAGAGGAGCGCTTTGACTTTGCTGGAGGCGTTGCTTGCAAGGGATTCTTTGTCGGCGATTTGTTCTTGGGTTGGGGGCGGTGGGGCGGCGGTTTCTTTTGCGGGCTTGACGGTCGTGGTGGCGAGGGTGTCGAGTTCGGCGCGGCACATGGGGCATTTGTGTTGGGTTTCTATGACGCGCTCGATGCAGGGTGTACAGAAGATGTGGGCGCACTTGGTGATGATGGGGCTCTTGAACGAGTCGAGGCAGATGGGGCAGTCTTCTTGGGAATCGATGGAGAGCTGGAGCAGCTTTTGGAGCGCTGATTTGTTCTCTTCTGTTAGGTCGACAATGCCTTCGGCCTCGAGCTGCTGCATGATCGCATCGATACGCTCTTCGCTGACCAATTTCCAGTGGTTGCATAGTTGCCGCATGCGGAGGAGGACCTCGAGCAGATGGCGGTACGTGTCAGATGCATCTCTTCCTCCTGCTTTGTGACGATAGAGATCAAGTGTTCCCTTGGCCTGCGCCTCGAATGCATCATACTTTTCCTGCTCGTGCGGCAGAAGTGTGACCTTGTGAACGTATTCTGTAAGGTCCGGAAGACGCAAATCAATGAAAGACATTTCTTTCTTGCGACGAAGGCAAATATCTGCCATGAGCATCTGCAAGCAACGGCTGCCACGCGCATCACCCTGCAAAACTGGGCGCATGATGGCGGCGTGGAAGATCTCAAGCGAATCGAGGCCGCCAGAGATACGAAGGAAGCGGACCAAGGAGAATAAGTCCTTCAGGTTGTTGATGATGGGGGTGCCAGTGAGCGCCCACCGCGACTGTGCCATGAGATACGTCGCGGCGACTGTCTTTTTCGCCTTTGGATTGCGTATGTTATGCCCTTCGTCGAGGATGACACGGCGCCACTTGACAGAGAAAACGCCAGACTTCCTAGGAAGGGCAGCTGACTTCTGTGCATGCCATTCTGAAGACACGCTATCGTAGGTGCTAATGACCACATCGTAGTCCTGGATATGCTTGGGTGTGATGGGCTGCTTTCGGCTGCCATGGTAAAACATGACACGCAAGGCATGTTCGTCCTTGACATGCTTTTTGATCTGCGTACTCCAATTGCTCATCACACTCACAGGCGCGAGAATGAGCGTAGCATTGCTGGTATCAGGCGCGCGACGACCGAGCTGCCGATCAGCCATGATAAGTGATATGATCTGGATCGTCTTTCCAAGACCCATATCATCAGCCAAGATTCCGCCACTAGCAAGAGCAGGGTTGGTAACAGAGAAGTTGGTGGCAATGTTCGTGAATGCACCGCGCGTGCTCGGATGGCGCTGCCACATCTGTACGACGTCCTTACTACCTTCAGCTGGTAACCGGGGGCTCTCTTTTTCTAGTAACCAGTGCAACCCTTGGAGTTGGAAGTCGTGCAGCTCCGTGAGAAGAGCATCGGGCTGGGGGAGGCCTTTGGCATCCCAGCCTATGGGATTGTTAGATAGATGTTATGGCCAAGATAATGGTTGCTTACCAGATCAGACTCCTTGATGCCGAACTCTTCGACGAATTTGCTCAGCATTCCTCGGATTGAACCGCTCGCTGCCACCAATGATATCCTCCAGGCTCGGGCCTGGTCCGGCAGCTTGTGAAGGCCCAGCCGCATACACTGACAGTCCGCTAGCATATTGCTGATCGCCAATAGGCACAACAGCGCCACCTTTCTTCTTCGCCCGTTGGGCAGCCTGGGTGGCGACCCTCTGTCTCTGCTGCTCATCTTTCTGCCGTTGGGTAGCGGCCTCGACAGAGGATACAGGGAGACGGTCGTTTCTCATGCGTCGAATGAGATTATCTCTCGCAGCCGGTTCGTCAGTGCCATAGAGGCGGAGATTGATGGGGCATTCGTAGTCGCCTTTGCGTCCGGTGATGACAGCTTCGACGATAAGACTCCGGTTGTCCATGTACGGGGCCAGCTGCGCGGCCTGGGTCCTCGGTATATGACCAATCTGGGTACCATGTACGTTGAGAACTTGAATTGCGTTGCCTAGTCGCGTAAGCACTCAGGCGTCAAGATAGAGAATGCTGCTTAGCCACTCACCATCGTATGGATTGTGTGGCTCGCGTCGAGGTGTTGCGAGTTCGCCCACAGTGGCCGTTCCGTTGTAATACCTCACGCCCACGATTTTGGTGTCGATGACGCCGTATAAGACGTAGCTCATCTCGGTCTCATTGTAGCTCTGAGTCGCGCCCTGCACCTCTTGCGACGCATCGTCGTCGTCCTCGTCCTCGTCATCTATAACAAGCGGATCATTTTGGGTGCATCCGGACAGCACGCGCGCGACGACTGCGCGTGGTAGCTCGTACGCGGCAGTTTTGGCGCCCGATGTTGCGCGACGAGTATGCTTGCGAGCGCGCGTGTGCTGGGGATGAGGATGCGTTGACATTACGTTGGGACGCGAACGAGCTGTCGTAGCCACTGTCATAAGGTCGCTTGGAGGGCGCCATTTCAGCGCGTGTGGTTGTGATTGTTCAAGCCTGGGGAGGGGTGCACTGGGTGATGCATTGGGTGACGATGCCCAATTCTCTACCGGGGGTCTATTTGGGTTGGGGGGGGGGGGGGGGGGGGGGGGGGGGGGGGGGGAGTAGGGGCTGTTTGTTCATCGTTGCATGAAAAGTGGGGCTCGGGTGAAACACACTTCGCGCTAAGACGCGCGAAGACGCGAGAACGGGTGACATCACCAGGCATTCGCTTCACCGTTGTGATGGTATGGATGTGGAGAAAATATAAATTCTATCACTACTACTTTTAGAATCTATCTACGCTAAGGATGCGATGCACTAGCCATGCCAAGGGAGCAAACCAGTCAATTGCAAAGCGTTGTCTAGTGGCTTGGGCACCGACAGCTACTAAGGCAATAGAGTTGAAAGCCCTTAGCAAAATAGAAGTTAATTAAGTACTAATAGTTGCGGGATGCAGCTTTATTCACAAAAAAAAAACCTTAATTAAAATAAAAAAATAGAATTAGTAAAATTACTAGTAATAAAACAATACTTACTAAGGGAAAAGTTTTAAGCGAGCATAAGCACCTAGGGCACCTAAGCGGCTCTGAGCACGCCTGCGCACGGCTGCACACTAAATGCGCTTAGAGCGCACTAGTAATACTACTTTTTTCTTAGTGTGCATATATATAAGGTTGCGTAAAAATGCGCACCTATGCTGCTAGTGTGCCTAGAGCACCTATACTATTAAAATAATGCTAATTAATTAGTAAATAAAGCTCTTTAATTAGCTAGAATTTAAAAAAAAGATTATTTAAAGTATAAAGTTAAAGTCTCTTACTAGATAGTAATTACTAGTTAATATAATAGTACTAATCACTAGCGTGTTATTACTAATCTAAGGTATAGGCCTCTTGCTTATATTATATTACCCTTTTAGAACTAGTATAATTACTAAGCGAGATTCTAAGCGAGACTATATATATAGCCTACCTACGTATCTACCTTATATAGGTATTACTACTATCTTATATTTAGATTCTAACTACTAGTTATTTTATATATAGTATAATAACTTCTATAGTGCCCTTATATTATAGTAGTAATTATTAAGCTATAGCTTAACTATTTAAGTATTATAAATATAGACGTAGTAAGATTATAAAGATCTAATAAATACGCGTAAAATATACGCATAATAAGACATAGTAATAAGTTAGTAGATTATATAACAAATTACTATAATTATAGTAATTAGAGTAAGTAATTAGAAGCATATAACAAATTACCACAGTTATAGTAATTAGGGTAATTAGGCAAATTACTATAATTATAGTAATTATAGTAAGTCTATAAAAAATTAGAACTATATAGATCTAGAAAATCTTCTTAGTTTTAAATCTTTATAGTTAATTTCTTTATAGTATAATCTATATATATAGATTAGTGCTAGTTATTCTATCTTATTTTAGAATTAGAAGAGCCTTACCTAAGACTATTAATATCTTACTTAATTCCTTCTAAAGCCTCTAACACAGCCACCCTAAGTTACCTTACCTTCCCTAATCTAGATTAGAATAAGGTACGTAACTCTGTGTTAACACTTTAACTACCTAATAGGTTTAAGAAAATAGTTAACACACTATAATAACGCTAGTAGTAAGTATCTAAGCACTAGCTAGTAGTAGCTTAGTAGTAATACCTACTAGTAGTAGCACTAGTAGACTAACTATAAATATAGCTAGTGTAATAGTAGCATAAGCAAACTAGATTTAATAGTTAGAAGTATAGGTGTTAAAACTCCTAGCGGCTATTATAGCACAATAGGCAGTAGGCTTAGAAAAGACTATTTAACTATCTATAGAAAAGCATAGTAGAGGAAAAGGGCTAGAAAAGTTTCTTACTAATACAGAGTTATAGTATTAGTATAATTTGGCCTTATTTTCTATAAAATAAGACAAGGTTCTTATAGCCAGCCTGCACTTAAGAGAAAGGGCAGCGGAATAGCTTTAGTTATTAGTATTAGTAGATAACTTTCTTCCTGAGAAGATTAGTAAAATATAGGATAAAACTAAGCTTATATTTAAAATATAGTAGAATTTTAAAGAATAGATACAAGTTATATTTAGAGAAGTTAATAAGGAATAGTAAGCTAAATAATATATTTGATAGTTATAATAAATAATAATAGTTAGTAAGTATATCTTAGGGTTTAGGTAGTTATAATCTAAGGTTAAGTAGGATAATATAGTATTAAAGGTAGCCTTCTACTATAGACTAAAGAACAGCGTTAAGAATGCACTACTACTTTATAATAAACTAGACAACTTAAGTAAGTTAATTAAGATTGCGGCACACGCATTAATAACTATCTCTATAGAAAATATAAGAAAAGAAGTATAGTAGAGCTAAAATAATTACTAAGCTAAAGAAGGAACCTAAGATAAGAAAATACTATAATAAGGACAGAGATGTTATTATAGCTAGCAAAGTCTAGAAAAAGGGATCTTTTAGAAAGAAGAACGCACTTAAAGAATCTTAAAAGGGATAATAGTTTATTAAAAGAAAAAAAGATAGAGGCGCTATAATAACTATATATGTCTAGTATGCAGTAAGTAAGGCTACTTTAAATAAAACTACTTAGAAGAGCAAAGGATTAGTAGGGCTAAAGCTATAAGGGTAGGAATAATTAAATTCTATAGGGAGCTAACACTACTAGACCTAGATAAGGAGCATATAGCTCTTAATTAGATAGAGTATAAATAGCAGTTAACAATAGATACTACAAAAAATACAAAGAAGATTAAGGGGTTATAGCCTAAAAGCCTAGCTATTAAGACTATTTTCTAATTACTATAGAGGAATGCGAAGCATAACTAGCCTATAGAAAAAATAAGGATCCTTACCATATTTACTATTAATAGGAGTAGAAGGACTAGCACAAACTACTTAAATAGTACTAATACTATAATAACACCTATAAAACCTATAGAACGTATAAGTATACAATAGGATAGTGGCTAGTAGGATTAGAAAAAGGAGACGCAGATAAAGCACTCTATATAACTAAAGAGATTGTAAAGTTAGACACAAAGAGAAATATAATAATTTACTAGAATGGATAGACTATAACTAAAAGTAGTAGTGCTTAAAACATTTATATAAATAAGAAAAAGTATTAACTAGTAGATATTAAACCTAGATATAGGCACCTAAAGTCTTAGAAGTGTTAGGTATAGAATTATTAAAGATACTAGAATAATGAAACAAATAAGGAAAAAGACTAGCGCGTTGAAGACGCACAAAAACTATTATAAGTAATAGTATTAAGATATAAATATAGACCCTTATTTAGATAAACCTTAGACAAAATGCAATAAAGATAACTACTAATATTATTAGAAAATAAAGAAATTAGTAGGATGCTTTTCGCCTAATAAAAACCCTTAATAAGGTACTATAGCAGCAGCGGTATATAACTATATTATAGATAGGATGTTATAAAGACTAGTGTTAAATACACCTTAATAATAAATAGGGCGCAGAATAGTTTCTAAAGGGCCTAAAAACTAACAAAAAACTAGGAAGCTTTTAGTAATAGGGTCACACTAGTAAGAGCAAATTAATAACCCTTTATAAGGTATATTAGGACACGTAGACGCGTCTAAAAAAAGTGAATGTACTAGTGTAAGAACACAAGATTTGCGCGCTTATAGATTGTGGCGCTAAATAGATCTTTATATTACTATAAGTAGTAGAAAAATATAATATACCCTATTAGAATAAGCTAGAACTAGTAAAGGTTATACTTATAGATAACACGCCACTAGAATATAGAGATAGCGTAATACGTCTTAAGACCTAGAAGGTATTGCTAAAGCTTACTAGATTAGAGGACTAATAATAAATTAATTGTATAGATCTTAAAAAGAAGAAGACATATTAATAGAATATAATTAGCTTAGGAAGCACAATCCTGATATTAATTAGTAGAATAGAACGTTACAAAGCTAATAGCCTATAAAAAAAGTTACTTTATAATAGAGATTAGAATAAAGAGAATCTATAAAATAGGTCGCTTTGGACCACAACTTATAATTAAGCCTAAACAATCTATAGTACACTCTAACTAGATAGAATTAGCAAAATATTAATAACAAAGAAAGATTATATGCATATATAAGAAGGATCCTTAGAAAGTAGAAATTTTTTAGATGCGACAAGTTGCAACTATAAAGGACAAACTCTAACCTAATATATCTTAGGAATATAAGGAATATTGCGAGCTCTTTAAGGAGCATAGAAGTAATAATCTACTAAAGCACTAGGAGTAGTATTATAAGATTTACCTAGAGGAAGTAGTAAAGCTTAAGCCTAGACATATATACTAGCTATTAGATAGCTAGTAGAAAAAGCTAAAGGCGTATATTAATAAGAATCTTATAAGAGGATTTATATAATAGAGTGGGAGCTTAATAGCCTCACTAATTCTATTTATACTAAAAAAGAATAGCAAGCTAAGGCTTTATATAGATTATAGATAGTTAAATAATACTATAAGAAAGGACTAATATCTCTTACCTCTTATCTAAGAACTTATAAATTAACTCTAGAGAGTTAAGTAGATTACAAAATTTAATATCTGCAAAGGATACTATAGAGTACAAATTGCAAAGAAGTTTAAATGGCTTATAGCCTTTAAAACGTAATATAGCCTATTTAAATATATAGTTATGACTTTTAGATTAATAAACGCGCCAGCGATATTTTAGGTAGTTATTAACAAAGTATTATATAAATACTTAGATATATTCTATATAGCGTACTTAGATAATATACTAGTATACTCTAAGAGACTAATTAAGAAGCATATAAAACACGTAAAGAAGGTGCTTAATAAACTAAAGTAGTATAGGTTACTCTTATAGCTAGAAACGTATGAATTTTATATTATATAAACTAGATATCTTAGATTTATTATTAGATAAGATAGCATTACTATAGACCTATAGAAAGTTATAGCTATATAGAACTAGCTAGTTTCTAAAATAGTTAAGAATGTGTAATCCTTTCTAGGATTTGCGAATTTCTACTAAAAGTTTATTATAGGATACTTAACAACTACAGCGCCTCTTATAGAAGTAACTAAGAAGGAGAAAGAGTTTTCCTAGGGCTAGGAATAATAGGCAGCTTTTAAGAAGCTAAAGGAACTATTTACTACAGCACTATTACTATAGATGCAGAATCTAACACAACTAATATGCGTGGAAACAGACGCATTTAACTACACTCTAGGAGCTATGCTTATATAGTAGAGCGAGGATAGGAAATAGAGACTAATATTTTACTATTCTAAGAAGTTCTTAGAAGTAGAACTTAACTACAATATTTATAACAAGGAACTATTAGTAATAATAAATTCTTTTAAATAATAGGAACCACAGCTTATAAGAGCTCAACACTAAATTAAGATATTCTTAGACTACTAGAACCTTACAAGTTTTGTATTAACTAAGAAACTTAACTAATAATAGGTTAGATAGGTAGAAATAATGGCGAACTATAACTTTAAGATATACTATTGCCTAGGATTAATAAATAGAGCAGCAGACGCCCTTAGTTAAAAATTAAATCTTAGAGAAATAGACTAACCTAGGACGCACAACGCGGTATTATAAATAGAAACTAATAGGACCCTTTAGTATAACTAGCCGCAACTAGTAAAAGTGGCAATGTTTTAATATAAAGGACTACAAGCTAAGGATTTTTAAGACTACTTCTAACTAAGCCAAGAGTAACAAGGTTAGTATAATCTAAACTAGTGGATATAATACGCTATAAAGGATTACAATATTTAAGGCAAGATTAAGGTACTAGATAATATAGCCAAGACCTTAATTAAATTATAATACAAGTTAAGAGAATAGGGACATCTAGGTATTAACAAAATAACTTAATAAATTTAACTAGAGTACAATATTCCACACGCGTATAATAAAGTAAGAAAGATTATAGGCAACTATTTAGTATATATAAAAAATAAGCCTAAGAGATATAAGCCCTATAGATTATTGCAACCCCTAATACTACCTATAGCTATAGACTAGTAGACTAGTGTTATAATAGACTTTATAGTAAAGCTTCTAATATTAGTAGAACCTAGATCTAGATAACTATACAATTTAATATTAGTAATTATTAATTAATTAACTAAATAGGCATACTTTATACTTCTAACTAAGTCTATTATAGTAAAAGATATGGCTTATAAGATTGTAAAGACTTTTATCGCTAATTACAGACTGCTAGAGAAGTTATTATAGACTATAACTAACTATTTATATTAAAGTACTAGGAAATATTACTAGTAATACTAGGGATTATTTGTAAGCTTGCGACAACGGCTTACACCTAAATAGACAGCTAGATAGAACAAATTAACTAGATATTAGAATGATACCTAAAAATATATATTAATAAGTTATAGAATAACTAGATTGAGCTACTACTAACAGCATAATTAGTGTATAATAGCATAAGGTCTAGCATAATAGGACGCTTACCGCACTATATAAACTATAAATATAAGCCAATTGCTTATTAAACTCTAAAGTATATTAAGAGCCTTTTAGTATTAGCTAATAAAAAGGCCTAGCATATATATAAGCTATATAATAATTTAAGTAAACAAATAGCTTAATAGAACTTTATAATAGCTAAGTAAGCAAATAAAAACAGGCTTAAGGGACTAACCCTTAAGAGAGGGGACAAAATTCTCTTGTTATAAAGAAATCTAAAAACTAAAAACTAAGCGACTATCTAAGAAACTTAATCACTTCTAAGTAGGACTATTTAAAATTCTAGAGGAATAAGGACTAGTTAACTACAAGCTAAAGTTGCTAAAGAAATTTTATATGTACTCTACCTTTTATAAGTTACTTTTTAAAAAATTAGCACTACTAGACGCTAAAATTAAAATATAGCTTAAACTTAAGGACAAAGAATATAAGGCTAAAGAGGTTAAAGACCTATAGAAGTATAGACGTTAGTAGAAGTACTTAGTTAAGTAGAAAGAATAGCCTACTAGCTAAAATATATGGGAACCTGTTAGGAATATAGTAGGATGCTAGTAGCTAGTAAAGTGGTATTACTAGAGGACGCAAAAACTATACCTAGAGAAGAGGTAGTAGACTATTAGAGAACTACTTAATAGTGTTAAGTAAAGTCTATAATAAGGGCGAAAACCCTACTAAGGTATTAGCGCTAGGATAGTTAACTAAGAAATTATTAAGCTCCCTAGTAGCTTCTATCTCTAACGCTAGATAGATGGCCTTTTTATAAGTATATTTCTTAGCCTACTATAGTATCTTCTTATTCTATAAGAGCTGTACAAGAATAGCTAAAAAAGCCTTTTTATCCTTCTCTACCTTCTATAAAGTACTCCTCCTAAGTCTAGTTAAGGAACTCCTAGAATAGGTTAGTGCAGGAACGTCTAAGGCGTATACACTTAGAATAATAAAGGGAAGAAGAATTAGCTATAGCTAGATAGTTAAGGCCTTAAAGAAAGTAATAATTATAAGAAATAAATATAAGTACACTATTATAAGCAACCTTAGCTATAAGATAAAAACAATTATAAGCTAGCGCAGAAGAATCTTTAGGCATTATTAGGATATAAAACAAGAATAAAGAATTAAGTGTAATTAATACCTATAAATAAGGAAGAATGTATCTTTATACTTAGGAAACATTATCCTGCATAGCAAGGGTAAGAGTATTAAGATAATAATTTTAAGAGGGGAGTGAGTATTATAAATATAGATGTAGTAAAGTTATAAAAGTCTAATAAATACGTGTAGGGCGCACGTATAATAAGTTATAGTAATACGTTAGTAGGTTATATAACAAATTACTATAATTATAGTAATTAGAGTAATTAGAAGCACGTAATAAAATTACTATAGTTATAGTAATTAGGGTAACTAGACGAATTACTATAATTATAGTAATTATAGTAAGTTTATAGAAGATTAGAACTATATAGATCTGGGGAATTTCTTAGTTTCGAATCTTTATAGTTAATTTTTTATAGTATAATCTTCTATATAGATTAGTGCTAGTTATTCTATCTTGTTTAGAATTAGAAGGGCCTTACCTAAGACTGTTAACATCTTACTCGATTCCTCCTAAAGCCTCTAATATAGCCACCCCGAGTTACCTTACCTTTTCTAACCTGGATTAGGATTAGGATAAGGTACGTAACCTCGTGTTAACACTAAGGCCTTTCTCTAGGGCGTTATTAATAACAACGCCTATTAACTAATATAATAGGTAGACCTCTCTATATTTTTAAATACTTTGTGTATTAGGAGTATAAATGTCTCCCCTAGAGTGTTATATAACTAATAGCAACTATAACACTTACCTATAGGTTACCTATTAATAATAGTTATAGTAGAAGATAAAGAATGGCTGCTGCCTTATTTACAGCGGTACGTAGATTACGTCTTATAAGATATTAGCCCCCTAGTACTACTATAGTCTCTTGGAGAATAACTTACTTATGAGTAATATGGCTCTCTATAATAACCTATAAGCTTACTAAGCTATATATATATAATAACTACTAAGGTAGTTATAAAAGTAGCTTACTAATAAGCGAATCTAGTTATTGCAATAATTATAAGCCTAGCTTACTTAAATAAGCTACCTATAATAATTTATTAAACTTATTATAAGTTACTATAATCTATAGTGATTCCATTCACTTTACTAATAAGAAATAAGACAATATTAATATTATTACCTAGTTTTAATAATAGTAGCGTCTCTAACTATAATATCTTCTCTATTACTTATAATATATAGGACCTCTATAATAATAGTAGATAGTTATAGTATTTAAAATCTTTATAAATAAAAGTAGATAGTAGTAATATATAGAATCTCTATAATAATAGTAAAGAGACACACATAATCTTTATAATAATAGTAGATAGTAATAACTTAGATAACTTATAGCCTAAGATATAGTTATAAACTAAGTTAGTAAGACCTACGCCTCTAGTAAATTGCTCTCTAGTGTGGCATAGTAGTAAATCTATTCTTTAGGCGCGCTCGCTTTGCGTAGTAGTTAAAAGTCTTAAGATTTTATAATAATTCTAATAAGTCTTATTTACTTTGGTAAAAGCCTAGGAAGTCTATTATTACTATATAATGTCTTAGGTTTTTATATATATCTAGATTTTTTTGGTTATATATAGGCCATAGTTGCAACACCTTATATAAAAGTAACTACGGCGACTAACTATAGCACCTACTATGTTTCTAACTTTGCGACCTTAACCTTTAACCTAAATTATACACTTACTAAGAGACAGACAAACCCCTATTATATATAGTAGATAAGATAGCGAGAGTCCCCGGCCCAACCTATCTGTCTCCGAGCTGCTTTACCTTTTTAATGCGTTTTCAGCACACCCACAGCTTTCCCTTATAGCGTTGTATCGTATACTAAAAGGTCTGCGATGTTTCTCTTCCTAATAACAATAATAATAATAAAAGTAGACTTTTTAATAAAGGCAATGCTTTTGTTAACACACCTAATTATTTAATTATAATATGTAATTAATAAGATTGTGCTAGCTTACTACCTACTAACCTTCCTAAGTATATATACTTTACTAATATTACTAATACTAATAGTAATATACTAGATATAAACTTCACGTTAGTGTTACTAGTGTAAAAAAAGATAGTTTAAAGCTAGATAAAGTTAAGGTTTAAGGACATATATAATTCGTTAGCGCTATTAATTAGAAACCTAAGTTCTAGTAGAAACATTATTATATCACTATCAACAACTGTATAATAAATTACTAACAAAATAGAAGATAATTAAACTAAGCTTTAAGAGTTTAAATAACATAAGGCTAGTTATAAAGTGTTAGAGTAATAGTTTATAATAAAGTTAGAATAAGTTAAGATATTAAAAGGTTGTATATTATTATATAAGGACTCTCTTTAGGTTGTAGAATAAGATAATATCTAATTGCGGGCCCATTATAATTTATTAAAAAAGGACTTTATTACTCTTAGAAAGTCTAAGATCCTTACTAATTATTATATGGCCTTATAATAACAGCTTAGAGAGCTCTAAGGTCGTCTGCTTAATAACTACGTCCTGCGCATTAATTATTAGAACTTAGAAAACCATTTTACGCAACTTATATAGATAGAGAACACGCTTTAGCAGAAATTAAATATAGCCTATACCTATATTACTAAACTTAGAGGCTAATTACTAGTATATATTATACCGCGTAGTTAGCCTTATAATGTCTAGTAGTTTGCAGATTAGCCTATTCTATCTATTAAGTAACTACTAACTATCGAAGTTTGCTATACACCTACTAATAATCTGTTGCTTAATTATATATGTTCTTCTCTTGCCCTAAAATTATATTATAATAGGCGTGCTATTAGCTATATAAGCCATATATAATAATAAACCTATCTACTATCTCCTTGCAAAGTAATCCTATTCCTAGGACTTATAGTAGACCCCTAATACTTACGCATCTAAATATCTAAGGTAAATTCTTTTTTAGGTAAGGATAAGGACAAGAACAACTATAAGCGCTAGCGTATTACGTTAATAGATAAACTATAGACTTTACTTATAAAGTACCTACATATTATATATTTATAAAGCTAACTTAAGGAAAGAGCTTAGACTCTTATATACCTATACTTTAAGACCGCCACAACTATAGCCAATATACTTAATTATCTTAATAAGATCTATTTGTTAGAAAATAAACTATTAGACGCCTAGGAAAAGATTATAGGTAATACCCTAGCCTAAGGCCCTAGAGAGACTCTCTTATAGACTAGCACGCGTAATTTATAGCTATTGTTAACTATCTTAGTATACCTAATTATTTGCTAATAAATTATATCCGCTAGCTTATACACGCTCGTATTATACACGCTACTAATATATTATCTATTCTTAGTAAGTCTTTTACCTTCTATATTAAACGCGTATTATATATAGAACGCCTTAATTATAAATTCATAATGGGTTGTTTAGGAACCTCTATAACTATAGCACCTAATTGCTTAAAAGCTCGCATAATAAATATAACTATAACTAAATCTAATACTACTATATATACTACTTTATCTACTCTATATATATAAAGTCTACTAGACGTAATTATTATAGGCGTATATTACGCAAACTAGATCTACTAGCCAAAGCTAATACCTACTTTAAGTACAGTGTAGCGGAATAGTAAGTAATAGACGCAACTACTAACTATTATAATAATGCTATTACCCTAGTAAAGAATAATAAGTATCTCTATAATATTCTCTTAGGCCCTATTAATTATCAAGACGCGTAGTATATCTACGCTATTTAAATAAACCCTAACTAACTATATAAATTATATAGATATAATAGTTTCTATAATAAGTTACCTAAGCCTAATCTTACTAATAATAACCTAGATATGCGTTAAGGTTAAGACTATAAGAATAAGAATAAGTTATATTTTTAGTAGCTCTAGAGCAAAATTGCGTAATAGAGCAATAATAACAGCTTATATAAAGAAACCTTATAGTAGTATAATAAAAGATTAATAAGTTTAAATTAAATGTAAAACTCGGCCTTAACTTAATAGTATATATAGTAGATATCCGCAATTAATATAAATAAACTAGATAAAGCTAGATAACTCTAGTTTACTTATTTAGTTAAGCTGGCTACACTTTAGAAATGGGCAAAGGTGTAGTAGCTTACTAATACTAAAGCTAGCGTAAGTTTTATTAGTCTTTTTATATTGAACAATACTAGCTAAAATTATATAAATATTAATAATCCTATTACTCTATATCTTATAGATAGCAAGGTTATAAATAAGATTAGTTAAGCTATAGACTTTATAATATAATATAGTACTCACACTAGTACCACGATATGCTTTATTACTAATAATACTGTTTTTAATATTATTCTAGGTATAAAGTAGGTATTTGCTTATAACCCGCAACTAGGGTTATATAACTAGTTTATAATATTTAATATATATTATTATCTAGTTTATTATCTTAAAGACGCGCTATCTAAAACAATATACTATAATAAGCTACCCGCCAGTTTATTTTATTCTACTATAAGGGCACTATAGGGGTTATTACGTCGTATATAAGATAACTAGTAGTTAGGATTTAAATATAAGATAGTAGCAATACTAATATAAGATAGGTACGTAGGTAGGCTATATATATAGCCTCGCTTAAAATCGCGCTAGTCCTAAAGGAGAAATAGCTAAGGATAATATAAGCGAGGAGGCTGCACCTTAGATTAGTGACACTATCCCCCTCTTCTATAGCAGCAACTTTAGTGCTACTAGGATCTATTTAACTATATATTAGTCTCTATATATAACTATCGCGCTCTATTACGCTCTATTATTAATTATTATAATTCTTATAGTAATTTACACTAAACTACTATAAATTTCTATTAAATTACTATAAGTTTAATCTAATTTATTTATATCTATTAGGGTTATATTATTATAATCGCTATCGCTATTATAACCTATATTGTTGTTATGACTAAGATAGCTGCCGCCAGGATTATCGCCACATAAGTCGGGATATACTGCCTTATTAAGAGCATTACTACTAAAAGAGTTCCTAGGGGGACTACTATATATTGTTAACTTAAGACCTATGTCTAACTATCTCTAGGCATCTAAATAGGCATCTGCGATAAGGAGGGCTATAAGATAAGCAATAATATCCCAGCGCGCGATAAGCTTATTAAAGTTGTGTGGTATAGCGGGGGTTTTCTTAGATTCTTAGCGTAAAATCTAGCAACTAGACAAGGGCAGTTAAGTAAATTGTAGTAAGGCTCCTATATAGGCTCTTTAAAATTATCCTACACATAATCTTATACTCTATAATACTGCAGTCTATAATATATAGGTCTTTCTTTAACTTGTTTAACTAATAAGTAAGTATAGTCTTTACCTTATACTCCTTATTTATATATTTGTCTAACAGTATATTATTCTTATTATGCGTTTAACTATTAAGCGGTTGCTTATTATAAGGGTGTAATAACTATAGGTAGAAAATATTATATAGTTAACTTATCTCCTTAGGTAAGTTAAGCTTATATGCCATATTATTAATAACGCAGATAATATAAAAAGGTTTCCTATTCTTATAGTAAGTAAAGAGCTAGGTCTCTTAGTCTTTAAGTTGTGCGTATCTAATATTATCTTATTACTAACATTAAAATAGGGTGTAGGCGCGTGTTTTACGTTAGCGTACTTAGTCTATTTAGCTTACGCCTATTATAAGTTTATTGCGTAAGAAGAAATTGCGTAATTAGATAAGAAATTTAATAAAGTTATCTGCGTATTAGTAGTCTATATAGGCTAGTGCTATAAGTAGGCGCTTGCTAGCAGCGACGTCTCTACTTACTAACTTAATATTTTATAACTATATATAGGCTTAGTACTATTACGCGATAGGTAGCCCTTAGTAGTAATAAAAGGTGCGACTCCTATTAACTTACTAACTGCTAAGTTAGTAACGAATTCTGCTATAGGCAGGTATAGAGCCTAGTTATCTTACTAGTAGTTAATATACGCGCGTAGATATTTCTTAAGCGTGGTATTAATAACTTTAGTTTAACTATTAGTCTTAGGATGCTAACTAGTTAATAGGCGGAGCTTTGTACCTAGACACTTGCAAAGACGTTTCTAAAAGTTTAATATAAACTATTAACTATGGTTGCTAATAATATTCTCTAGGAAACTTTCTTTACGCTAGACATAAGTAAATAAAGGCCTTTATAATAGCTTTAGCTATAATCTTAACTATTAGGATAAATTTCTTTTTTTTGCTAAGCTAATCTATAACAACTATAATGGCGGTATATATCTTACTATTATTATAGTAGAGTAGTAGACTAATAATAAAATCTATTAAGATTAACTTCTAATATTAGTTAGGAATTAGTAAGGGATATAGTAAACTATACTTAGTGTTATAGTAAGGTTTACTATATTAATAAAGTATATAAGCGCGGATATAATAGGTAATAGTATAAGTTATACGTGGCTAGTAATACTAATAACTAATACGCTTATAATTACCCTCGTAACTAATATAACTAGCGATAACGCTATTATGGGCTTGCTAAAGAATGCGCGTATAGAGCTCCTTATTATTAGGAATGTATAGTTAGTTCTTAATATATAATATTTCTTTATTTAGATAATAATTAGCAACCTTAATTCTAAGTCTTTGCTTAAGGAGCTTCTCTAGTAAATATTAGGCCTTGGCCTTAATAGCTGCAATAATGTTCTAGACTGTCTTATTAGAGGCATAGGCTGTCTTAATATCCTTAAGTAATTGCGCCGTCTTCTTAGTCTTTGTTATAGTTGTGGCTATAGGCTTGTTATTATTAGCAGCGAGTTTAGTAGTGTAATATAGTATAGTTGCGAGTTAGATGCCTAAGTAGTAAGTTTTATCTAATGAGACATAGGTGGCGGCAATTGCGTAATATAAACCTTCGCCTTTAAAGATCTCTAGGCGTAAGACTATCTATACTTAGTATTATTAGCAAGTGTTATTATTCCCCTTTAGGTAAGTCACTAGGATAACGCGTTAAGGCGTTAGGTTTTATGCCTTATATACTAGGACGGTACTAAATATAGAAGTTAAACTTAGCCAAAAATTCTGCCTATTATACTTATTATTAATTAAGTCGCGCTTACTAGTTATAAAGTAATGCAATATAAGGTGGTTAGTAATAATATTAATAGGATCCTAAGTACCTAAGAGCTTAGATTTCTATTTCTTAAAGGTGTATATAATGGCCAGTAGCTCTTTATTATAAATCTTATAGTTACACTTAACGAGATTTATCTTATATAATAAGTAGGTAATAGGTTGTAACACATTCTAGTTGTCCTTTTATAATAATATAGCCGCGATAATAAAGTTAAACGTATTTACCTCTAGCTAGGTTTCTTTGTCTAGGTTAAAATAAACTAGCATAGGTGCTATAGAGAATGCCTATTTAAGTAATTTAAAAGCGACTGCGGCGGGTAACCCTAGCTTAATAGGATAATCTTTTAGTATATTAGTTTTAGTATGGTTGGTTAGTAGATAGGCAATCTGGCTACAACCTTTAATAAATTAATAATAGAAGTGAGCAAATCCTAGAAAAGCTTGTACATCTTTAAGAGATTAGGGTAGTTGCTAGTTATATACTACTTATACCTTTTTAGAATCTATTTTAATACCTTTAGTAGTGAGAATAATTCTAAGATACTTAATCCTTTTAACCTTAAACTAATACTTGTTAATATTTAAGTATAATTCTGCTTATCCTAGTTTGTTAATAATAGTCTATACATGTCTAATATAATCCTCTTTAGTTTTACTATATATAAGGACGTCGTCTAAGTACACTATATAAAAGTCATCTAGGTATTACTATAGTATCTTATTAATATAAGTCTAAAACGTGCCAGAAGCTCTAGTAAGACTAAAAGGCATAATAGCGTACTTATACAACCCATATCGCGTAAGAAACGCTATTTTCTTCTTATTATCTTTCTTAATCTATATATTATTAAAACCCGCGATAATGTCTATAATAGACATAAACTTTATCTTATTTATATATACTAGCGTATCCTTTAGGGATAGTAGTGCGTTGTAATTACACTTTATAATAGCGTTAATTGTATAGTAATTAACACAAACGCGTAATTCTTCCCTTGGTTTCTTAATAATAAGAATAGGCAATACATACTAAGATGTACTTATTTATAAAAAGTCCTTTATAGTTATTTTATTAATGTATTTCTTAATTGCCATTATCTTTAAACGCGTAAGACTACAAATATGCGATTATAGTGCTTTGTTATTAACTAGGTTAATGGGTATAGTTAACGCTAGGGCGGTAAGGAGCCAATTTATTAGCCTCCTTTGGGTTAAAATACTAAGACTTATTATGTAACTAATTTGGCAATAGCTACTTAAGTTTGTCTATTAATAGCTTATTATTAACTAACTTCTTTATAAACTTGTTATAGTCTGTCTAACTATAAGCAGCTAGTCCTATGGCCACGCAAAAGGTTTGCGCGTTATAGTTGCTATTAGTAGGGTTAGACGAGTAACTAAGCTAGTTTTAATAATAAGATTCTAACTAGGTAACTACGTCCGGATAGTGTATTACTATAAGATAAGCCGCCTTACCTATAATAAAACTAATATTATTCTATAGCGTGGGTTGTAAAGAGCTAGCTAACAATTTATTATAGTATAGAGTCTTATATAAGGCATTCTTAAGGTAGTTAATTAGATAGTAGTAAGCGTTAAATATTATAGACTAGTTACGTAACCCTAGTTGTAAGTTATGGGCAAACATCTAATCTATACTAAGTATAATATTAAAAGTCCTAATATTAGTAATAAAACACATAATAGTGCTAGTATAAGTTCTATGCTATATAGTAAAGTCTACAGCTTAACTAATCTTATTAACTACCTTACTATTAGCAAGACACAATATAATTAGGTTATTAACATTATATAGTCTTATTTAGTACTACTTAATATATATAGGGCTAATAAAGCTTGCACTAGCTTCTATATTAGTAAGTTAATATATCTTAAGCCATTTATAAGATGCGGTAAGCTTAATAAGATATATAAACTATAACTACTTAACTTTATCTAGTTAGGGCTTTTTATCTATGGCGACTATATAAATCTATTACATACACTATAGGTTAAGGCTAAGCTTAGTATTAAGTTTAAACTTATCTATTTTTTAGTATACTACTGTAAGAAGATTTCTTTATATACGCTGTTAATATCGCATTCTTACGCAGTTTTACTTAGAAGCTACTAAAAATATAACTTATTATTATTCTTATAGTCCTAACTGCGATGTATATTATCCTTATTAAAGTTAAGAATTTTATACTTAGATAACTTATCACGTAAACTATTATGTCTATAAATACTATATAATTAGGTAGAATTTATCTAAATGGCGTAGACGTGTTGTGCGTCTTTATAGTTAATAGGGCTAGAGAGGATAATATAGAGATACTTAATATCCTTAGTAGGGGTAATTACGTTATTATAATAGCTAGCAGTGGCGTCTATTACTTAATATCCCGCAACTTCATATTTAAAATAAGTATTAGTCTTAGCTAGTAAATCTAACGCTTAGAATATATATCTATAAGTATTGCGTCTAGTAGTCTTATTTATATATAGGGCAGAGAATATAGTACACATTATAGCATTAGATCTAGTAGTAGTAGTATTTGTTAAGTAAGTTTTAAATAATTAGGCACTATAGTAGACGTATTAAAGCGACCTATAGCGGACTTATAGTTAAGGCGCTCTATATACAAGACTTAGTCTATATAAGAGGCGAAAGACTCCCTAGGCACAAATAACGCGTTAGTAGCGTTAACAATACAACTATATATAAGTTAGTGGGCTTAATTTATTAGTAGGTAGTTAGGCATACTAAGAAAGTTAACAATAGCCATTAATCGCGCGTGCCAATCTATAAGAGTCTCCCTAGATCCTTAAGCCAAGGTATCGCCCATAATCTTTTCCTAGGCGTCTAATAGTTTATTCTTAGATAGATAAATCTTATTAAAGTAGTTAAGCATATTTGCAATAGTTATAGTAGTCTTAAAATATAAATACACTAGGGTCTAGGCACGTCCCTTAAGCTAACTACGCAAGTATATAATATGCAACTATTTATTTAAAAATATCTAAAGCTTATTTATTAAGGTAATACGCTAATATTTATAGTTGTCCTTATCCTTATCTTTACTAAAGAAATAATCTAACTTAGGCATACAAATCTAACGCGAGTACTAAGGATCTACTATAAGTTCTAGCAATAAAAATACTTTAAAAGAGGGTATTAGATAGGTCTATTATTATATATAACTATATATAACTTATAGTATATAGATTATACCTTAAATCTAGAGCAAGAAAAGGACGTGTGTAGTTAAGTAATAGATTATTAGCAGGTGTATACTAGACTTTAATATTTAGTAGTTATTTAATAGATAGATAGGATAGGCTAATCTGCAAACTATTAGATATTATAAGGTTAACCTTATAGTATATTATGCACTAGTAGTTAACCTCTAAGCTTAGTAATATAAGTGTGGGCTATATTTAGCTCTTACTAAATTGCGTGCTCTATCTCTATAAGTTATATAAAGCGGGTTTCTAAATCCTAATCATTAATATATAGGACGTAGTTATTAAGTAAATAATTCTTAAGTTTTCTAAGCTGTTATTGTAGGGCCGTATAATAAGTAGCAAAGATTTTAAACCTTCTAAGGGTAATAAAGTCCTTCTTTAATAAGTTATAGTATGCTCGTAACTAAATATTATTCTATTCTATAATCTAAAGAGAGTTCTTATATAATAATATACAACTTTCTAACGTCTTAACTTATTCTAACTTTGTTAGAAACTATTTCTCTAAAATATTATAGCTAGCCTAAAGATACTCTAGCTCTTAAAGCTTAGTTTAATTACCCTTTAGTTTATTAGTAACTTGCTATATAGTTATTAATAGTACATAACAATGTTCTACTAAAACTTAGACTTTTAGTTAATCGCATTAACAAACTATATATTTATTCTTAAACTTTAACTTTGTTTAGCTTTATACTATTCTTTATACTAGTTACGCTAATATAAAGTTTATAATCTAACATATTACTATTAGTGTTAGTAATATTAGTAAAGTATATATACTTAGGAAGATTAGTAGGTAGTAAACTAGTATAGTCTTATTAGTTACGTGTTATAGTTAAAAGAGTAGGTATGCCTATAAAAGGGTTGCCTTTATTATAAAAAGATCTATCTTTCTTATTATTATTGTCTACGAAAACCTTATTGTAATCTTCGAGTTAAAGAAGTCCCTTTTTAAATGTAACTTTGCGCTTATTGCGACGTTGCTCTATTTTTAATAAGTTATTATCTAACTTATCCTAATTTATAGGTAGTGTACCCTAAGTAGTATTCTATTAAGTTAGGGTTTCTATCTAAAACGCAGCAGCGAAGTCGCAGAACTTTTTGTAAAAGCTAATATTATTATTATTAGTTTTATGGCTAAGTCTTGCCATCTTATCTACTAAATATAATAGATTCGTCTCTTAGTAAGTATATAATTTAGGTTAAGGATTAAAGATTAAGGTTGCAAAGTTAGTGGGTACTATAGCTAGTTATAGCTATTACTTTTTTATACTAGACATTATAATATAGCTTATACATAACTATAAAATTCTAGATAGGTATAAAAACCTGGGATTTTTTTATATAGTAATGTTAGACTCCCTAGGCTTCCGCTAAAGTAGGTAAGACTTATTAGAATTACTATAAGGTCTTAAGACTTTTAACTACGCAAAGCGAGCGCGCCTAGAGACTAGATTTGCTGCTATACTACACTAGAGCAATTTACTAGGGGTATAGATCTTACTAACTTAACTTATAACTATATCTTAGGCTATAAGTTATTTAGGTTATTACTATCTACTATTATTATAGAAGTTCTATATATTATAACTATCTACTATTATTATAGAGGTTCTATATATTATAACTATTTGCTATTATTATAAAGATCTTATATAACTATCTACTATTATTATAAAGGTCCTATATATTATAAGTAATAGAGGAGATATTATAGTTAGAGATATAACTATTATTAGATCTAGGTAATAACGTTATTGTCTTATCTCTTATTAGTAAGATAAATAGGGTTATAGTAATTTATAGTAATTTATAATAAGTTAAAATAATTATAACTATAGGTGGCTTATCTAAGTAAACTAGACTTATAGTTGTTATAATAACTAGATTTGCTTATTAGTAAGCTATTCTTATAACTACTATAAGAGTTACTATATATAAGGCTTAGTAAGCCTATAAATTATTATAGAGAGCCACATTACTTATAAGTAAGTTACTCTCCTAGAAACTTATTAGGGTAGTGCTAAGAGGCTAACGTCTTATAAGACGTGACCTATATACCACTAAATAAGGTAGTAGCCATTCTTTATTTTCTACTGCACCTATTATTAATAGGTAACCTATAGGTAAGCGTTGTTGTCGCTGTTAGTTATACTAGTAACGCTCTAGAGAAGAAATCTATACTCCTAATATATAAGGTACTTAAGAACGTAGGGGCCTACTTATTATATATTAGTTAATAGGCGTTGTTACTAATAACGCGCCTAGAGACAGGCTGTGAATAGTTAAGCCGCAGCTTAACAATTGCTACTATAGTATAAGGGCACTATAGGGGTTATTATATTATATATAAGATAACTAGTAGTTAGAATCTAAATATAAGATAGTAGTAATACTAATATAAGGTGGGTATGTAGGCAGGCTATATACGTAGCCTTGCTTAAAACTACGCTAATCCTAAAGAGAAAATAGCCGAGAATAACGTAAGTAAGGGGGCTGCACCTTAGATTAGTAACACCCACTATCTTAACTTGCAAGAATATTAGCTTAATTACTAGCTAAGCAGCTTACCTAATAGTTATCTATAACTTAGACTCTATTATATAGCTAGAGCCTTATAACTAGAACTAGTTAGATTAACCGCCTAACCTAATAAATAGAGATTATAACACGCAAACATTCTACGTAATAATAAGTTTAGCTACTTATAATTAGACTAATTATAATAAGTTTATAAAAAAGATAGTTAATAAACTATAAATAGTAAATAAACTTAAGTATCTACTACCTAGTTAGCTACATAATAAATATTAGTACTTTAATCTAAAGAAGACTAATAAGTTAGCTCTATATTATCCTAGGATTAACTATACTATTAACCTAGTTCTTCCCTAAGGTTAATCTGTAATATTACGTAATCCTTAGCCGGCTATTTAACTAACTACTGTGTTACGTAATTAATAATTTCTTTAGTAATATTTTTTGCTATAATAATAATAATAATAATTATAATAGCAACTAACTTAACTATTTTATTACTCTTTTATAGTAGATCTTCCCTCGCAACTAGCGAGCTGTATACTATCCCCTAGGACCTCGCTATCGCCCATCTCCTCTATACTTCCCCCGTCGCCGCTTACTCTTACCCTTATTGCGCTACTACTCTTACTCCTTATTATTCTTATACGCCCGCAAGATCTTAACTACTATTAGAAGTTTCTTCCGCTATAGCTGCGCGCGCGCGCTCTAGCAACGTATAAGGAACATCCTCTTCTCCCCTAATAGTTACTTACTACTATGTCTTAGTCTGTCCTCTAGTCTTACTAATAACGCAATAGCAAAAAGCTATTATTATTATATAAATATTGCTGTATTATTGCTTAGGCCTTTATATAAAAGAATAGCCTCGCACTTAAGGATCTAGAGTTGTGTAAAAATAGTATATAGCCTAAATAGATTATTAGTTATAACCTCTAGAATAGTGTGTAATTAATCTAGTCCTCTAGCAGGCCTGCCTTAACTATATCTTATAGTAGGTAGGCTAGATAGCTAATATTGCCTAGCTAGTTATCTATACTAGTTTTAAATTCTCTAGCAGCTGTCTAACTATAGGTATTAGACAACTTAATCTTAGAACGCTAGAAAGCTGGCTTACTATATATATTAAAGAGTTAGATTTAAAAGACTTAGTATTGTGTGTATTAAAGAAAAAGAATTTTTAGACATTGCGAACATTATAAAAGACTTATACAATATGTGTATAACAAACTATAATTACAACTCTACGCTCTACTATAGCTCTCTAATAGTTTACTAGTTAAGAGATAATATATAACTTAGTTATACTAGATAGTAGACTATCTATTAACTACTATTAATAATACTATTGTACAGAAGGCTAATAATAAAATTATTATTATTTTGTGTATATTTTGTTACTACTACTGTGTGCTAGGTACTAGGTTATAGTATCTTCTATTTTACTTCTCTCTGTGTATAGTGCGGACTCAACCTTAGTTAGAATCTCTACATAACAAAGATCTTTAATACTATTAACCTAGTTAATAATAAAGCACCCTAACTGCATATTTATAGCCTTACACAACTAGAGACTATAGTAGTTAAGAAATATATGAATGAAATAACTATAAAGGGCTTCTTATAAAATAAGTACGTCTTAGTATATATTACCCATTCTTATTATTAAAAAACTAGGGAGTAAATTACACGTCTATATTAATTACTACGCAATTAACGCTATTACAAAGCGTAATTATATTATACTACTATTACTAAAGAATACGCTAGCGCGTATAAAGAAGATAAGATTTATATCTATTATAAAGATTATTATAAATCTTAATAATATACGTATTAAAGAGAGTAATAAAGAAAAGATAGCTTTTTTAACTTATTATAGCTTATATAAGTATACTATTATGCTCTTTAGCCTTACTAGCGCTCCTAGCACTTTTTAGACTTATATTAATAAAACACGATAATAACACCTAGATAACTTTTATGTAGCGTACCTAGATAATATACTTATATATAGTAAAACTAAAGAGAAACATATTAGATATATATAGACTATTATTAATAAACTAGGGCAAGTAGGTCTATATTTAAATATTAATAAGTGTTAGTTTAAGGTTAAGAAGGTTAAGTATCTTAGAATTATTCTAATAACCAAAGGTATTAAAATAGATTCTAAAAAGGTATAGGTAGTTTATAACTAGTAGCTACTATGGTTACTTAAGAATATATAAGCTTTTTTAGATTTTGTAAACTTTTATTAATAATTTATTAAGAAATTTAGTTAGATTGCCTATCTATTAAACTAACCTTATAAAAGATAATATACTAAAAGGCTAGCCTACTAAACCTAGCTCTTTTACTATAACTACTTTTAAGGCACTTAAATAAGCCTTTATAATTGCGCTAGTTTTAGTTTATTTTAATCCAGATAAGAAAACCTAGTTAGAGACAAACGTATCTAACTTTATTACTACTATAGTCCTATTATAAAAAGATAATTAAGATATATTATAACCTTTTATATACTTACTATACAAAATAAATTCTATAGAATATAATTATAAGATCTATAACAAAGAACTACTAGCCATAGTATAAGCCTTTAAGGAATAGAGATCCAAACTATTAGAAACCTAAGATTCCATTAATATTATTACTAATTACTTAGCTTTAGAGTATTTTATAACTAGCAAACAGCTTAACTAATAATAAGCGCAATAGGTGAAGTTCCTAGCTAAGTTTAACTTTTTTATTTAATACTATCTAGGAAAATAAGAAGATATAAAACTTAATACGCTTACTAGCCAATTTAGTAATCTATATAAAGGTAATAATAACGCTTACTAGTAACACTAAGTTTAGATAGTCTTATAACTAGAAATCTTTAAGGGTAAAGATTTATATTACGCAATTATTGCTACCTATACTTTATTAAATAAAAGTTATTACTCTAGTATATAATTCGCGACTATACTATATTATATTATAGAACTAGTAGCTAATAATAATAAACTCACTACTATAGCCATAATAACTATAAAAGAAAACAGCGCAATTACTTAAAAATATTAAGACTACTTATATCTCTAATAAGATAGTTTAGGACATTATTACTACTATTAAAGCCCAAGATATAATAGTTACTAGAGCAGCTACTTAAGCAAAGACTTAGAATTAAAGTTGCAGATTATTAACTAAGTAATAGTCTACTATATATTAAAGACTAACTATATATCTTAGATACTAAAGAACTTTATAGGCAAATTCTTAAGCAGGCCTATAATAGTGTTACTACTAGACATATTAGTTATAAGGGTACTTATAAGTGTGTTAGTTGCTAGTATTACTAGTCATATATAACACACACTATTACCTACTATATTTATACCTATATAACTTACTACTATAGTAAACTATACTATAACACTAAATATAATTTGCTTTACCCACTACTAATTCTAGACTATTACTAGAAATTAATCTTAATAGATTTTATTATTAGCTTACCACTTTGCTATAATAATAATAAGATATATATAGCCATTATAGTTATTATAGACTAGCTTAGTAAGAAAAAAAAGTTTATTCTTATAATTAAGATTATAGCAGCAAAGATAGTTATAAAGGCCTTTATTATATATATTTAGCATAAGAAGAGTTTTCTAGAGAATATTATTAGTAACTATAGTTAATAGTTTATATTTTACTTTTAGAAATAACTCTATAAACACCTTAGCATAAAGCCGCAACTATCTACTAGTTAGCATCCTAAGACTAATAGTTAGATAGAGGTTACTAATACTATACTAAAGAAGTACTTACACGTATACGTTAACTATTAATAAAACAACTAGGCCCTATACTTGCCTATAGTAAAGTTTATTACTAACTTATTAGTTAGTAAGTTAACTAGAGTAGCACCTTTTATTACTACTAAGAGATATTTGCCGCGTAATAGTATAGAACCTATATAAGTATATAATATTAAGTTAGTAAGTAGAAACACTAACACTAGTAAGCGCCTACTTACTACACCTACTTGCATAAATTATTAGCGCGCAGATAACTTTATTAACTTCCTTACCCACTTATATAACTTTCTACGCAATAATTTATAATAGGCATAAGCTAAGTAGACTAAGTACGCTAATATAAAGCGCGCACTAGCACTAGTTTTTAAGATTAGCAATAAGGTAATATTAAACACGCGTAATATTAAGACTAAGAGGCCTAGCTCTTTATTAGATTATAAGAATAGGGGACCCTTTTATAGTATATAAGTTATTAATAATATAGTATATAAGCTTAACCTACCTAAAAAAATAGGCCGTTTATATAATATTTTCTACTCATAGCTACTACACCTATATAATAAGCAACCGCTTAATAGTTAGACACATAATAAGAATAATATACCACTAGACAAATAAATAGATAAGAAGTATAAAGTAAAGACTATACTTACCTACTAGTTAAATAAGTTAGAAAAGAACCTATACGCTTTAGACCGCAGCGTTATAGAATATAAGATTATATAGAACAGATTTAATATAACCTTACCTAGGAGTCTTACTATAACCTACTTAATTACCCTTAACTTATTACTAGTTTCCACGCTAAGAATCTAAAGAAGCCTACTATATCACATAACTTTAATAAGCTTATTACACATTAGGACGTTATTACGTGTCTTACTACTACTATCCTTACTATAGACGCCTACTTAGATACCTAGAAATAGACAGATATAAGCCTTAAGTTAGCGATAAATAGTATTCCCCCTAGAAACCCTCTCTATAGTAATTCTCTTAGCAAGGCAACTTATGTTATCTTACGCAATAATTCTAGCAATAATGGCTACTTTAACACAATAACACTAATAGATATTAATAAGTTAGATTAGTAGATTAAATTTACTATAATTACTATTAAATTACTATAAAAATTATAATAGTTAAAAATAGAGCGTACTAAAACGTAATACAGCGTAATAGAGTATAATAATTATATAAAGATTAGTATATAGTTATATAGAGATTAGTATATAGTTATAAGAATCTTAGTAGCACTAGAGTTACTACTAAGAAGGGGGGAGTAGTGTTACTAATCTAAGGTATAGGCCTCTTACTTATATTATATTACCCTTTTAAGACTACCGTAATTACTAAGCGAGATTCTAAGCGAGGCTGTATATATAGCCTACCTACGTATCTATTTTATATAAGTATTACTACTATCTTATATTTAAATTCTAACTACTAGTTATCTTATATATAGTATAATAACCTCTATAGTGCCCTTATATATATTATATAAAACTTCTACCTAACCCTAAATTTTAGGTTTTATAGGTTTAAAAATAGAAAAAAATTAGTTTTATAATTATTTAAAAGAATTAGATTAGGCGAAAATTAGTAGCTTAGTAAAGAACACTAATATATTCTATTAGTAGCCTAGATAGATTAGTCCACTAGATAGTTTTTCTTAGTAACTTTAAGGTCCCTTATAACTTATTATAAAACACTACTAACGTTACTTTATAGTAACTTATAATAACCTACTATAACTTATAATATACTAAGTTACTATTTAATTTACTTTTTATATTATATAGCCTTTTTATATAGCTATAGTAGCTATATAAAGCTAAGAAGTCTTTCTTTATAGTATAAACTTATAATAAGACTCCCTATAATATATAATATATATCTACTATACTATATATAAGTAATATATAGTATACTTATTATAATTTATAGTAAAGTATACTATATCTTAAGTAGTACTTTATCTAGTTTTTAGTTACTAAGTACGTACTATTATAAAATAAAGTTAACCTATTATTTTAGCCTTATAGTAACCTATAATAAAATTACTCTAATTTACTATTAACACTATCTAAAAATAAGCTACTAAAGGTAATATCTAACTTCTCCTCTATTTATTTATCTATCTAATAGGTTCTTATATTATGTCTAGACTTTTTGCACCTTCTATAGTAGTATTATATTATGGAACCTACCTCTCTTTTATTACTACCTTACGCCCTTTTTAATAACTTTACCCTAATAAAAGGGCTTTCTACTCTTAAATCTGCTTCCTAAGCAAAGTCTAGCATCCTACCTTTCTAAATGCGCTTTCTTTTACGCGTTTTTCGCTTTGTTAGAACCTTAATTTACTTTTTAAGTTTCTTAATATAGGTTTTTTAAAGTACACTATAGTAGATTATAAGTTTAGTACCTTTTATAAGCTATAATTAGCTTAATTTAGTATTAAGTAAAGACTAAATAAAAGAGTTACGTATAAGCTTTAACTAAGATCTAAACTTAAGAATATTACTTAGGGTCCTGGCTTACTATAGTATATTTAGTAGGGTACTCTAAGGTAGAGTATAAATACGTATATTAAGGCAATCTACTACTACTAACATATCTAAAAAAATAAGTCTAGAGGCCTTAAAGGCTTTCTTATAGTTTTCTAGTATAAATATATTAAAAAACGCATTATAAAAGGCTAGTAAAAAGCCCTCTTTATTAATATAAAAGACGCGTTAGCGCGCTAAGTCCTATATATGCTAAAAGTACTTTAGCTTTAGTAGCGCAAAATAGACTATATTAAGTAGCTAGAGGATATAAGATAAGTGCGCTAGTATATAGAGTGTTAGAATCTTTTATTCTAGGTAATAATTCTTAATATTCTAGGAGTAGTAGCTCTTATAGCTGTCTAGAATAAGTAACCTTTATAACCCTACTATGCGCGGCCTTTATATACGCGTTAAAGTGCTTTAACTACGCAATTCTAAGCTTATATTAGTCTAGCTAGCCTTAGAAACTAAGAGCTTCTAATTATAAAAAATACTAGTCTCCTTATATTATGCTAAGATATAGACTTGCCCTTTATAAATAATAAAGGGTAGAGTAGTATACCTAGTAGCGCAAATACTCTAAATTACTATATAATCTACTTATAGTTGCCTAGCTAAATAAGTGTAAATTAAAAATATCTTCTAAACTAGTTATAACCTTTATTAAGCTAATAACTTCTATCTAAAAGCCTATCTTATTAAAGTTATAGATATCTTTATTCTACACTCTATACTTAGCTTTTATATTCTCTACTAGCTAAAACTATGCGTTTATAACCTCTAGGTCTTCCTATTATATTCTCTATTAGTTCTTCGCTTAATTAAAAGCTATTTTAAGCTTAGGTACGCGCTTTATAAAGCGCTAAGTCTAGTATTATTCTATAGAGTCTCTATACTATATAGCTAGTAGTTTGTTAGCTATATTTTTTATTTTACTTAGCTAGAGTGCAAATTCTTATAAAATATAGGTTAAGAATATACTATATAAGCGTCTACTCTTTAGTTATAGTAAGCTTTACTATACCTAATTATATATCTACTTAGGCAGTAATTCTGTTAATTTAATTACTTAGTGTAGACTTTAGAATATTTTATACTATAGCAGCGCGTTATAGGCTTAAAATTTGCTTATTCTAATAGGCGTAAAGGGTAAGCTTAAGTCTGCCTTCTTAATTAGATAATAACGCGTTATATTATTAAGTTATTATAATTTATAGTAAAGTGTTATAGTCTTAGCAAAAACTATCCAGCGGACTAATCTATCTAGGCTACTAATAGAATATATTATTTTAAAAAGTTTAAACTTTAATAACTTTTTAACTACTTTATTATTATTATAACATTTTTAAAAATCTATATAATAATTTATTAGTACTATACTTTTATATAACAATATTACGTAATATATATACTAACTAGTAAAATAAAGAGTTTTTTCTTAATTACTAACTAATTACGTAATAAAAATAGTATTTTTAAATTAAATAATTAAAGTCTAGTATTTTCTCTATAAATCTATTAAAAAATTAAAATTATAGCTTTACTAGTAAAAAAGTTATAAAGCTTTAAAAAATTACTTAAACTATTTGTGCACATCTGCGCATCTCTAAGCATTTTTGTGCTAGCAAATTGCTTGTACAAAAATGTGCAAGTATGCGCACGTCTGCGCACGGTTGAGCAGCCTCTCTGGAAAAAACTTTCCTGATGTATAGCTAACAGCCTCAGGCGAAACAACACTCGCCTCCCCTCCATGGAAGCCATTGGCCTACGACGACTTGCCTCGCTCATACTCCCAGGCATCCTGGAAAACATCGATCAAGCAACTAGCTGACCAAGCTTGTGTCGGACAAGAGTCGCCGCAGTAGGCTCCGTCTTTCTGGGATAGCTCCGTAAGGCCAGCCCACGGGCTCTCCTCGATGGCCTTCATCATTCCAGCCATGCGTCGTGTGACTTGTTGGTAGCTCTCGACTCTTTCCTCGGCCGTCTTCCGCCGCTGTAGATCGAACTTCAACAGAGCGCGGCAATGGAAACCCAATGGCCAACCCCATTCAGGACCTTGGTGATAGTTCCGACCCTTGGACGTGTGGAAGTCTGTCGAGTCTTCGCTGTTGATATAGAGAACGGCCGGTAGTTGTAATCAGACGGGTCAAGCGTCTTCATGCCCACTGGTCCTAGGAGATACTTATCTGCCGCCTGCAACGCGTATAGAGCGTGATCAGGGTCGGGTCGAAACAACTCAGGCGCCACCGTCATTGCTACACTATAGTTTGGTCGTAGTTGGTAGTCCTCGTACTCCTTGCCGGACCGGTATAGATCCTTGTAAATGCCGCGGCGGTTGATGATCTTCGGGTTGACGTCGTAATGAGCATCTTCTTCGGCTGTCCGTGGAATGTAGAATGCGCGCTCGAAGTTGGCCTTGACCTTGTCTGCCCACGCTCTGAACGAGAGAACCTTCTGGCCCCCCTCGAGCGTCACACCTTCGTACTTGTAGCTGCCCTGTTCGTGCAGCTTAGCAACCCAATTGAGGCAGCTAAATAACAGACCAATGATCTCCACCGGGGCCCCGTCGCGAGGTGTACCGGGCACGCCCTTGCTGCCGGCTTTTTCGCTCTCTCCCATCTTGTCCATCCATGTGCCACACAGTTCCATTGATTACCGCCAAATATCAAACCAGTCTCCCAGTCTGGCTGCACTTTGATGTTGAAACCTTCATCTCTCATATGACTGTCGATGTTGGGTCCAGCGTCGTACTCGCGGAAGTCCAGTCCTGTGGCATGCCGTTGCAGTATCTCCTGGATCACGTCTTCGATCGTGGAAGACTGAGAATATGCCCGTTTGTCATCATATGGGAACCACGTATCATCGTAAGGGAGGAAACGTCTCGGGGCCTTTTCTTGAAGTAAGTCGAGGCCACCAGGAACGATTTTGGTGTAATCCTGTATGTTCTGCGTAAACCACCACACTGAATCTCTCGAGTTGTAGCGCGGGGAGCTTGCCGCTGCTCAAGAGGTTGGGGATCATGCCATGCTTCAGAACACTTGCAAAGGCCAAGATGTGCTCTTTTGCATCGTCGTAACGACCGGTGCCCATCAGAAGACCGCGAGCAGAGATGCAAATGTCGCGACCCCAGCAACGAGCCCAGTCCGATGCAAAGTGGGGAAGGCCAGCCGCCATACTTGGGACGCTCTTGTTCGGCCAAAGAGAAGTGTGTTGTTCATATATCCCGTCATCTGAAGACTGACGAGCGCAAGACTGCGGAGGAAAGCTGGACCATTGCGAACGTTCTCGCCCATGAGTTCGATGGCTCGGTCGACCGCCGCGTTGTACGCGGTTTGGATGACCATGGCGAAAGACCTTGGCAGAAGGAAGCTGGGAATTTGGCGAATCCTATTGCAAACGTTCCTCGAGCCACTTCGCCGGCCCTGCAATTCCACGATACTGGTCGTTTTCTGAAATACGATTCAGTCGACCAACGCAATAATCCAGAGCCCACTGTCCTTCTCGTAGGTGGTTACAGATCGGGTGACCTAGGTCATTGTCGTCAACCACACCACGTAATACGCTCCACCAGCCCTGCAGACCGGCATAAACCAAAGGTCCATGCCCGGGAATATTATATGTACCGTCCCTGTTGCCAGAAGCATCCCGTTCCTCTGGATCGCAACGATATAGGATAGTGTTGAGATCCGAGAAACTGCATTCGCGAAACGCAGCTCGTGCGCCAGACGTGACAAACTTGTCGAGGCCTTCGTCATGTTCCGCAGAAGGAACCCAAGTCTCAAAAAGCGCAATGCTTCCCGGTGGGAACTTGTCAGGGATGCGAATCGTAGTTGAATCTCCCGTAGACTCTAGTACAACGCCTTGAAGTTCCTTGGTTCGACTAGGCAAGCCGCGCAACACCTTTTCGCCGATCACGTCCGCCCGCGTTTCTGGACTGTTGTCAACTTCGAGGCTCCAACTGCCAATCAACTTCGCTTGGGTTCCAGGAAGGTTCGTGGGTCCAAATCCACCGTTCCCGTTGCCGTATCCAGGGAAAGCGAGTGCGGTGTGAGCAATAAGGAAATACCCTTTCCTGGTGCGGGGATTAACTCGGTGGACGGTGATGTACTCATTGTCGTGATGATGAATGTACGTCTCACCGTACTCCTTCTTGCCCATTTCAGAATGGATTCGATTGAGAATTTTCCTGATGCCGCCAATTCCGCCCTCGCCTCCGTGTATCTTGACTGGGCCACCAGTGGAGTTGACGGAAGCGTAAAGTCTCTTCTCGTGAACAAGCTCAATGAGCTCCGGGTAGATTTCGTCGAATCCGAATACGCTACCCGTGGCGCATGAGCACATGGCGACCAAGGCAGCACTGGGTAGCGTGTCCCGCGCGCGTCACGCTTCTGCGCAGGTGTCTCGTTGTCATGCGTGCAGTCCATGAACAAAGCGTGTACCGGACTTTGCTTTATTTTCTTCACGATACGACGAGTGCCGTCTGCGGCCGTCGTCGTCGTGGCAGACGGGTCGGCGTTCATGACTTCATCAGTATCGAAGCTGCCGATGGGCACTCCGCCGTGCCTGTGCACTAGTCTGCTGAGCTCTTGGGTGCTCCACGCCTGCATGCATTCTCGAATGAGGGGCACAGATGCCGAGTTCCTTCACAAACTTGAAGTCCATCTCTTCAGATCCAGAAAACAACTCAGCAACGACGAACAAGTTGGGATTGACGCTGCGGGCCTGGTCGAGCATGTACTTGGCGAGGTGGATAGGGGTCGAATGGCAGTTGTCAATGCGGAAACCCTGGAAGTACTTGGCCATCAGTCTCGTGTACTTGGCCATATGGTCCCAAAGGAAGGGATTGTCCTCTGGTCCACTTCCATAACGAAGTTTGACGCAATCACCCCAAACGATTACTTCTCGCCTGAGATATGCCCTAGACTTGGGACCAGCATTGTCTCTCATCGCGTCTGCGGCCCAGACCCAGCCGTTATTGACAAGTGCGAGTGCTTCTGGGTTGTGCTTCTTCGTCGTCTCGTTGAGTGGCAGCCGTGGTAAAGTATGGCTCAATCAGTGGACGTTCTTCCGTGATCTCACCCATCTTTGGACCGTGGTCATCGAGTCGGCAGTACTTGATGCGGGTTGAAAAGCTGCTCCATAATCTCAGCCACATCTGCGTCGTACTCGCGATAGAAGTGAAGATTGAGTTCATCAAGGATGCGACGAATGGTATCATCTGCAGCTTTTTCGTCTGGAGTGCTGCTCATTCTGGGTATCGTATCGTCCGAACAGAGCACAGAGGAGCGCAGCACCAGTAGCTGCTGGATCAACGGAACGGCGAAAGCGTTCACCAAGTCTGTCGCCGCCGCTGAGAGCATGGTCAACAATCCAGTCGGCCTTTTGCTTCAACGGCCAATTCTTGACGGAGTCCAGGCCCCGTAGACCAGCGTCACTAACGCTGCCTTCTGGGAAGTTGACCTGTCCAGCAACCCACGACTGAGTAACGGCTGTTGCGCTTCGTTCGATATCAACCACGTAGAATTCCCAAAGCTTGGTCTTTCGGAGCACGCGTGTCTTGACTCCATCCATGATCTTCAGGAGGTCATCCTGGCTGTTGACCTTTGTTGGCAGCCCGAGAGATTTTAGCTCGCGGCTGTATTGAAGAAGCCCTGAGTCAAGGACGAGCGCAGGCCGCAGCCACGGCGCCGTGTCAACATTGTATCCGGCTTCTGGATGTTCCTCAAGCCACTTGCTGTTGTTGGCTGTGTGGTTCCAGACAACGTCCGTCATAGCCAGCAAGTTGAAGTCCTGTTGCATCTTCCGGACGAGACGGGCAATGTCCTTCTCGCCATTGGGAAAGACGGTGGTGTCGAATCGGAGTTGGTCGTAGATGCTGTACGGCGAATTGGAAACACCTCGAATGTTCAGCGGTGTGAAATGCACCATGTTATACCCCCGCTGGCTGATACCACGCAAATGGTTGTCCCAGTCGGTAGGGTAGCTGCCCATGAACTTGGAGAGACAGGTGAAGAGCGAGATGGACTCGATGGGCATCTGCTCACCGTGCAGTGTGAGCCGTGGACAAACATCAATGTAGTACGTGGGCGTGCGTGTGGGCTGCGCGGGCGCGACGTCGGTGAAGGACCACTGTGGCAACGGCGCATAGGTGGTGTAGAAAGAGTAGGCATTGGCCGCGTAGATGGGAACATCAATATTCATGCAGCCATTGAAGTCCGGCTCGAGCCTGTGCAGTAAGTCAGATGGGATTGCGAGGTCATGGTGGTGTGTAAGGCCTACTTGTATTCGCGATAGTGGTCACGATTGAACTCCTCGCCTTTTGCGGGAATGTTCACCCACAGGCTGCCCTCGCGACATATCGAGCTCGTGCCTTGGATCTGAAAGCTGACAACATATGCAGGGTCGGTGACAGGCGGCAGCAGAATGTACTGGCCCTTGACGCTTGGGGCGCCCGTGTCGGTCAACGGCAGCAGGTACACAGTCTGCGTCTTCGGCGGTGCAGCCATGGTTGCGTGTGCGATTACGCGGTGTATAGAAAACTTGATGTGGGGAGCTGGCTTGCAACAATGGCAAAGCGTGCAGAAAGCAGGGCTGCAAAGCAATAGGAATAGGAGCGGCGCGCGGGGCGTGAAGGGGCGGTAGGAAGTATATACAGCGTCGTGAGGGCGGCAGGAAGTATATACAGCGTCGTGAGGGCGGCAGGAAGGACGAGGGCGCAACTGCCCGCCTGCTCTCTGGGGTGGGAGAGCGCGAAGGTGGGACGCAAAACGGTCGGCGGCCGACCCAAGTAGAAGCAGCGCGCCGTCGACCCGTTCCTGACCCTACGTCATGCCGCCAAGCAGCCCTCCCATTCTCGACCCTCCGCCTTGGTTCGGCGGTGCGGTGAGCGCACGCTCCAACAAAGCTAACGCACCTTGCACGCTTGTTCCTGCACCTCGCCTTTGCAAGTGTAGGGGAACTGTACTGTCTGGATCGTCTCTATCCCAATACTATGCCATATATCGTACAAAGGGCTCCTTCCTCCATCCCAGTGCTGCAGCCCCTGCGGCGCCTAAGAATGACGCCCAATGCAAAGACATGCACAACCATCCCGAAGCCACCACAAACTCCACCGCTCAGTGCTAATTGATCAAACGACTACAAGTGCTGCCACGCGCCCAGAAACATAGAGAGCGGATATCGCGACAGCGGGCAAAAATGAGAACCAAAACCAAATAGTGGAAAACCAAAACCAAGTCCCCCCCTTTTATCGTCCAATGCACATTTTTCCACAAGCTCCAGATCGTCGTCCTCCATCCATTACCGTCCATTGGGTCCATTAAAATCTATCGAGAATGGGGAACTGGGCGGGTTGCTCAGATCCAGTCGGAATTGATTCTCCGAAGGGCCTCTATTGTGCTGAGCCTGCGTCGGCGTTGCACTGTTACCTTCGTCTTCTACCGTTTCTGCTTGTATAGACGGCGGCGCTCGTTTTGGGGTTCCATGCGCGCTGTACGCTTCGCGGCTGTCCGACGAAGAGATTGCCCGATCCGTCGATGTGTCCCGCTCGATGGTGCCTCCACGTTTCGAGTTGCTCGGTTTTTCGGAAGCCATGAAAGACGAGTGCGGCGGAGTCGCACGTCCGGAAGCCATACTCCGGTCTGAAGACATGCCCCGTGTAGACGAGGGCTTTGATCGGTCTCTAGAATCGGTTCGAGCTGGGGAAGGCTTGAAACTGTCTCCTAGATACCCCGATGATTGTGAGCCTTTAGTCTTATTGGAACTATGTCCGTTCCGAGATGGGGTGGGCTGGGGCTTTGTCTGGGTTTCAAGGGCATCCAATAACTTCACCTCTTCGACCAGGTACTCCTTCTCTGTCCAGCATCCCTGCCAACAATTGCGCCAATCCAATATCAAGAACTGGAAGCAGAATGCATCGATTTTGATGGCCGGTTGAAAGCAAATGCACAAATTGTTGTAGTTCATCTTGTTGAATTCCGAGCACGAGTGCAACAGGCTGATGTGGCATGTGATAGCGAAGAGGAGGTAGTAGTTAAAAGGCGGCAACTTGGAGAGCTCGTCTTTCAAGAGTTGAGGAGTGCTTTTTGCGCCTTGGCACTCCTGCTGAATCCGTGCCTGAATGGCCTTGGGGAAAATTTCATCGGGCAATTGTCGCAGCCAGTTCTTGAACAAAGAGCCGATGACGTTGGGGTCGTTGAGGTTGTCGTCCGCAATAAGATCGATGTCACGGTCTGTAGATGGTCAGTCGGGCACTGATATTGGCAACTTTGGAGCCCATACCTTGATCGAACTTCTGCTCGTAATACCTGATCTGGTGGGCGGCGCCGGGTACTCGATACAGGCCTTCTTCTTCGCATCCTCTCATGTTCAAATAACTATGCACCTAATTAGTCCCCGCAATTCATAAAGTGGCTGATGTAAACGTACTCAATGCACCGCCAGGGAAGCGCTGGCATCCAAAACTCCGTCTTGTCTTTCGAGTTTTCCAAACGACTTGATATCCTCGTCAATCTTGTCTGTTCTACCAGAGGCGTATGGATGATTTTGAACTGGTACGGTTCTTTGGGCATCTGGAGCTCCCTCTCGTGGTTGCTCGAACTGCGTCCCAACTTCCCAAACATGCCTTTGCGGGCAGAGTTAAGCTTCCCACCCACCTTCATGGCACCTGAGCCGATGTTAGACATCAGTTGAGCGCCGCGACTTTCATTGTAGGAGCCTGAAGCGACGGAGTTCTGCTCCGCTTTGTCTCTTCGTGAATCATCGTCGCGCGGGGCAAGTTGAGTATTGTCATAACGGTCCGCAGAGTGCGCCCGTAGTTTGCCAAAGGCGATATTCCCGCGCCATGATTTATCTTTTTCCAAGGACGCAGTCTTCAAAGGCACACCATCACCATTGTGGGTCATCGTTGCTGTCGTGGAATCGGGAGAGAGCTTGCCAGACGGAACTTTGTTCAGCTTAGCACGTCCAGGGCCTTCGTCGGTCTTTATAGACCTCGATCGCGAGAGCATGCCGGTTTGCTTCTTCGGTCTAGATACCCCTCGCTTGGAGTTGGATGTTTCCGAGCCGACCTCCGTTGCTTCAGTAGACCTGCCGGATCCGCTTCGCTGCTCAAATCCAACTATTTCAGACCGATTATCTGTTATTGTTAGCTGGGGCTCCTTCATATCAACATGTTACGCACCGTCGGAATTTGGTGTTTGCACCGACCGGCTCAGATCTGGCGTCGAGCCCCCGCTGCGACCATTCACATAGAGGGTGTTTTGGCCTTCCCGGTCAGGTAGTTGTCGACTCGAATTTTCGGGATTGGTGATGCGCGAAGAAGATCTCGTGGCAGAGAAATTAGAAAAGATGCTTTTTGAATCCTTCCGGGGCTTAGGCGAGGCGGGCGAGGCGGGCATATCATGGAAGGGGGCGGTTGGCGTTGGACCATCGGTATCGCCGCCATTCACGATCTTGGGAGACGAAGGACTTAGGGGACCCAGCGGAGAGTGCATATTCTCTTTTCCGCTTTTTGACCGCATAGCTAACGCCAGCGAAGACGACTGGCTCCCGTGGCTGATGACTTCTTAGTACAGTTATGGCATGAAGTAGCGACTGCCTCTGTTTCAATGGTTTGCGTGGTACAGCTGTGGGCGAAGTACCTCGGTGAAAGTATTCAGCAATAGCGCCTCAGCGTGTGGACAAGTAAATGGACGTTGGACGTGGTCGGGCGAGCGGTACGTGGGGGTTGCAGGAGACGGTTCTACGAGCACACCAACATGGAGCGGGTGATATCGGGAGCAGTTGAAAGAGAGCGTCCGGCGGCGGCGGCAACTGTGTTCATTCATGATTGTCAGTGTGTGAAGAGAAGAGAATGGGCGCCGATTCCGGGATGCAGAGTATTAGAGGACCAGGGAATGCGGTACGAACCGTGGCAACCCCGCTGGGGTGGAGTGGTGCTCTTTGCAGTGCCGTCTGCAGGAGGACACCAATGCGTGTGCAGCGAGGGTCGAGTCTGATGCTGGGTAGAGCAGGGGAACGGCGGGCCTGCAAGAAGCCGCTGCTGGAGCGGACGCGGCGCCGGTGCGACCTGTGACGGTGCAAGATGCACGCCTGCTGGCTGGTTGACTCAGAGGGCGACGATTCGGACGAGGGCGGCGCGAGGTTCGAAGCTGCGTGCTCGGTTCAGTCAGTACGAAGAGCCATAGGCGACCTGCGGTACAACATTGGCCTGCCACGGCGTTGAAACAAAGGAGGTGGCGGGCCACGGGCTGCAACGCTGCAACACTCACCTGCGCCTGGACAAGGAAGCGTGTCCTGACAGACACAAAGAGGCGTGCCTGTGGCAGCGTGGCTGTGGGTTGGGCTTTGCAGGGAGGCGGGCGACTCGGCGGCGGGAGGCGTGTGGCAGCAGAGGGCGGGGCGGGGGGTGAGAGAGGGCGTGGGGCGTGGGTGAAGGGCGAGGGTGACTTGGCAAAACGACTGTGAAAGGCACCGCGGGGAGCGGGTGAAGATGGTCCCGTGGGCTGCGGGACGGCGAGTGGCGGCAGCGACGAGCGAGCGAGAGCGAGAATGCAACTGCAGGTGTGCACAGTGCACTGCTAGAGAGCGCTCGGACCCAGGGCCAGGGCCAGGGCCGTTGGCGACGTCAGGTACCGCGCCCACGCCCACGCCGGTACGCGCGCTCTCTCTTCCATGTGCATACAACAGCTGCAAACACATTGAAAAAAGGTAAAGCAGCGAGACAAATACCAAAAGGTCTGCGATGTTTCTCTTCCTGGTACATACAACAGCGGATGCGCGGCTGGCCGGCTACGGGCGTCTGCAACGCTCAGCGCTGCGTGAGTGGGAGAGCGTGTGAGCGTGCAGTGGGCGCCAAGCTCCGCGACGATCGTTTCAGACCCCGGCTCCCGCGCGCGCAAGCCTATCCCATACATCCATACATAGAACATCGCCCACACTACCATCACCACCACCACCATGTCTCTCGTCTCCGGGCCCGGCCGCGGCATGGCCACCCTGCCCGCCGACATGCAGCTCTTCGTCGACAAGCACGTCTGCTACATCCAGAGCCTCAACACTGTGCGTCTGCCTGGAGTGCTTTCTGCGTCCAGAATGTCCACCCCGCGACAGCACTGACCCCCGCAGCGCAAGGACGAGCTGGAGTACTGGCTCACCGAGCATCTCAGGCTGAATGGTCTGTACTGGGGGCTGACGGCCCTGCATCTGCTGGGACATCCCGACGCCCTGCCACGCGAGCCTATCCTCGAGTTTGTCTTCTCCTGTCTACACGAGAGCGGCGGCTTCGGCGCCGCCCCCGGCCATGATGCACACATGCTATATACCGTCAGTGCTGTGCAAATCCTTGCGACGCTGGATGCCTTTGATGACCTTGAGGCCCACAGGAAGGACGGCCGCCGCAACATCGGCCAGTGTATGTTCCGCCCTTGTAATGCCAGCACCGTGCTCATAGTCCATAGGGCTGGCCGGCCTCCAGGACCCAGAAACAGGTGCCTTTGCGGGCGACGAGTGGGGTGAGAAAGACACACGGTTCCTATACGGGGCCTTGAATGCCCTGTCTCTCATGGGCCTGCTTGATCTGGTCCATGTCGACAAGGCGGTCGAGCATGTGCATTCGTGCGTCAACTTCGACGGCGCATATGGCACTAGTCCGGGCGCCGAGTCCCATTCAGGTCAGGTCTTCACCTGTGTGGGTGCCTTGACCATTGCGGGCAGGCTCGATCTGGTGGACCAAGAAAAGCTGGGGGCCTGGCTAAGTGAACGACAGCTCAAGAACGGTGGCCTGAATGGACGACCTGAGAAAACAGAGGATGTGTGCTACAGTTGGTGGGTCATGAGCAGCCTTGCCATGATCAATAAACTGCACTGGATAGACGGCGACAAGCTCGCCGCGTTCATTCTCGGATGTCAGGTAAGCAAGATCCGCACCAGCTATCATCTCGTGTCTGATGAGCGCAGGACCCTGAATTGGGAGGTTTGTCAGACCGTCCCGGTGACATGGTAGATGTGTTCCACACTGTCTTCGGCATTGCTGGACTCAGCCTGCTCAAGTATCCTGGGCTCGTGGAAGTAGACCCGGTGTAGTACGTCTTTCGACACTAATTCAAGCCGGTTGAACTAACTCGGGTGCAGTTGCATGCCGCGAGACGTCACGCGTCGCTGTCTAGGAAAATAAAAGACTGGGTGCTCGTTCGGGGCGAACTAATTGGCGTAGGTAGCGACGAACTGAGCTGCTTATAGCAAATGCGGCAGCGCTGGTTGAAGGTTGAGTGATCGAGGGGCACGTAGTGATTGTAAACATTGCTATGGCGCGCCCACTGTGGTGCACAGTCTCAATGCCCCGTTTCCTATATTATGGCATATATTCGAGGCAGTTGTTGATTTCTCTCACTTCCAATGTGAGAGCGGCATGCCCGCGCAGGGCGGCGTGACTGCCATATTCGCTACTCCTCCCACGTGGGGCGAGCTGGGAAACTGGCACCCGCAACTTCACCTCCTTCTCCTCATCGCGTGATTCTTTCCTCTCTCTCTCTCTCTTACCCAAGAGCATCTCCGCCATCTGCCTGCTCTTGTCTATTTTCGTGTCAAGAATGCCACTGCTGCCACTGCGGAAGTGACCGAGTGGGACCAGCTATCTTATCTCCTTGCTCTTCCGCCGCCTCTTCTCCTTCTCCACACCCACCCGCTCCTTTCACGTCACTCCTTTCTTCACCAACGGCGCTGCAGGGACAGCCCTTTCACTTTTCACTTCACCCTGTTGCGTTCTGAGCGTCTGCATACCACAGCGGCCATGTCGGCTGCCAACATTCCCCTTCACTGCAGCATCTGTCCTAAGCGCCCCAACTTCAGCGATGTATCTCACCTGCTCACCCACATTGCCAGCAAGGGGCATCTGTCCAACTACTACAAGGTCAAGGTCCGCGCAACAAGCGACGACGCTTCTCGCCGCGTGGTAGACTCGTACGACCGCTGGTATGCCGAATGGAATGTCGAGGAGCTCATGTCGGAGCGGATGACACAGAAGGACAAACGCCGCTCCCGTGCGAGGCCTACTGGTGAAGTCCTCTTCACGCCGAGAAGAGCAACGTAAACTGACTTCACTTGCGTAGCCCGCCCTACGCCCGCGCCCAGGATCGAAGCCCCGATTCCCCGAGCTGCCCGTCCTCGTGCCGCCGTCGGCGATCTCCTCGATCCTCGCCTATCCGAACAGCAAATTATCAAGATCGAAAACGCGATCACGCCCTCGCCCACTCTCCAACCGGGGCCGGTTCTACGTCAGCGGCCGCCTCGGACTTTTGGCGCCCACATGCAATACTGGCCGTCAGACTCTCGTGCCAGCTCCCGCAGCTACACCAATCCAGACTACGAGACGTCAAGCGAATACTCGGATCCGAGCGAACGGAGACGATACCGTTACACCGTGGACGATTCGTGTGCCATTGAGGACGACCCCGTCGAGGCAGGCCTGGCAGATCCAATGGCGGTGAGCGAGAGCACCAAGCTCAAGGGTGTCTATTGGCCAGGCATGGATATCTTCGACTCTGCCACCCCAGAGATGCGGCGCAAGCGAAACCAAAAGAAGGATAGCTCCGTCGTCGAACAGCTTGAACTCAACTCTCAGGAGGTCGAACCCACCGAGCTCATCTTCAATCCGCAGGGCTCTTTCAAGCGACAGCGGAGAATTTCCAATTCCATCTACGACGACGAAGAGGAGGATATCATCAAGACTGAGAGTCCGATTCCGCCATTGGCGCGACCAGTTCTTGCTGATATGGATGTCAATGTCCCGCGTCGACAACGCCGAATCACCCGTCCTCCGCCCTTCTTCGTACCTTGTGGCAGCTATGATGACGAGCAGCCCCAGTCCGATTTTGGACATGGCTTCGGCGAACGCGCTCCAAAGCGAAAGCGGGCATTTGATATCTTCCAAGATGACGAAGTGTCCTTTGCACAGCCTGCAGCATTCAATTTCCTCACTGCTGGGCTACACCAACAACTGTCCCCAACGCCAGCTCCTACGCAACCTCCACAAAAGCCGTCCAACAACACTTTCCAGTTCGATAATAAGGAAAATGTCCTTCCTGCTCTCCACGCGTCAGCATATGAGCACCATCACCCTCACCAACCTGCTGGCTTTCACTATCATGCTTACACTTACGGACTCGGTCATGAGCACCATGGCCTTCAGTACAACAACCATCTTTACATGCATGGCTACCAGCAGAGCCAGGAGGATGATGATCAACGCACGATCACTGCTCCACCGTCGCCATCTACCACTTGAGCTACTGTCGCCGCAGTCAGGCGACCACGCTTCTAGTTGGACGGCAATAACCGAACACCTATTATTTCGGCTAGAGGTAATCACTACATCTCCATGGCAGCTTTCGGTGCGGCATACCGCAGCATCCAACTGTCGACTCTCGCTTCACTTTTTGTTTTCACAGATCATGTTCAGTAAGCGAGAGCGACATCTATGTATGCAAAATGCTTCTCTTCTACTGGCAGTTCTCGGTTCTCTATATATGTAACGGTATATGGCTTTATGACTCATGGCATTTGATGTGGAATGCATCTACTACAGTGGTCTCCAGTGGACTGCATTATTCTATGAGGGTTCCTAACCCGGGTTTGGCATGGTTTTTCCTCAAGTTTGTTCACGAGCATGGATGAAGATAAGGCTGGTGGGCTTGTATGGCATCCACTGCATTTTCATGATTAATGAAGGTGTTTCGGTAGAATCTCATTCTTTTTGGCTTTTAGTCGTGATTGATTGCGATGCAATGAAGTGTTTGTTTGTTTGACGTTTTTGGCACGGTATAATACCTACTGATCTGATTACCACAGTGAGTACCCTGTATGCCCCATACCTTGGCATCTGGAAATCCACCACATACCGCCAACAATCTAGACGCACCTTCCTCGTATGGACTAGGTTTCTACGTAGAATAAGGAGGACTTCATGTACATATGACCGTTCGGAACGCATAACTCCCAAGATTCTAATCGGTCCAAACAGGGTTTTCCAACAAGACCTTCACTCGACAAACAGCGTTACAACCTTCTTACAGTACATCCCCCACGTCTACCCAGCGACAATTTAATTCATCTTCGCCCTCTTTGTCCTTTCCTTCTCCATATCCTCTTCAATCCCATTCACAACACGGTAGCACCAGCGCAGTCCTTCGCCGGCAGCCCACATTACCATGCCGCTTGCCATGAAGAGGCCGATTCTTTGGGTGGTGGTGAGCATGGCGAAGATGGGGTAAGGGTAGAAGCCTAGGTTGTGAGTAAGTTAGAAAGGTGGTTGTTTGTGATGAGTCGGGGGAGAGCACCGACCATTTCGCGAGTAGCAGAGCTCGATCCAGAACCAGTAGAGGAAGGCGACGAAGGTGGAGGCACCGAGGGAGAGGAGGGAGGCGAGCGGGTTGATGGGGCTTGTGGGCCAGGGGGGTGAGAGGAGGATGGCGTCGAGGGAGAGGAGGAGGCTGGGTGTTACTGTGGTGTTGTTAGTAATTGGGTCAAGGCGGGAAAGTCGCGAACTTTTTGGTACACGTTGAAACGCTGTGAGGGGAAGCTGTTGGGGTGGTGAAAAACGAAGTGGACCAAGGTAATGCAAAGGATGGTTGCGCCGGGGAACGTACGATGGAAGCCGAGATCGGCTGCTATGGGGGGGATTGGTAGGTCGGGGGGGATCACGAGTGTAGGGTTGATCTGCTTGGCGTTAGTACGTGGTGTGTGCAAGTACGTGTAAAAGGGGGCGTTTACAGCTCGGAGACCCCAATAGAGCATGCTAACTACTATCTCAATGGGCGCGGCAACGAGCGCGATGTAGTTCTTGATCGTGAAGAGCTGCTGCGAAGACGTTATGTCGGCGAGGAGGCCGATGAGGAAACATATCGTTGAAACGGAAAGACCGAGGATGGTCAAATATTGAAGATGCCAGCCAAACGACTCATTCTTGAGTTGAATGTGTTAGTGGTTATGTAAGGTCAGGGGACGGGTAGCGTGCGGGTGGAGCAGCAAGCTCAAGATGCCGAGGATGCGTCGCAAAATTCATCAAGATTCTGGTTTCCTTCCAGAGCACAATCCCCGACCGAACATGAATGCATAGACAGAAATTCAAAACATTGGACGTACGATGATAGTCGGATTATCGACCAGACTGCGATGACATCAGCGCTTCAATGTTGCGTACGGACTTCGCGGAAGAGATTTTCATACTATTTGAAAGAGAGGTAAAAGCTGAAGAGCCCAAGAACCTGAAAATACTATCAATCTTGGTATTTTCCGAAATGCACCAGTGGAACCATACGTGTACTACGCCTGAGAAGCCTTTGGACGGCGAGTCAAACCACTGCGAAGGATGCCGCCGATTGAGGTCGGGAGCAACTTGAGGGATACTATTCATCGCGACTATCTTAACGACGTAGTTGAAAAATTGCAGAAAATAGTTTAAGTCGCACCAAATTAGGAACCTGATCTCGACAGAATGCGTAGACGGTGAAAGTTTGTTGCGGATGGCACGTGGGCTGGCTTGTGCGTGGAGCGTCTTACTAAGCCGCAACATGGCTTTCCCGAGTTCCGACGCTTGAGACATGCCCCGCCCCATCTTTCTCAAATCATGTTACCTCCACCGCTTGCGCGCATCATGGAACCCCTCAATTCTCCCGCCTCGGCTCACGCTAAAAGGCTGCAGACATCCTTTGACCACACCGCAGATGTTCCAATGGGGAATCATCGGTAAATCATCGCGTCCTCTGCGGCTCGCCCGTCTTGGTGTCCAATGGGCAATGCAGTGGTTGAACTTCGGTCACGCTTGAGCTTAGAGCTAGCTCTAACCGACCATGAGATCCTATGATTTACATCTTGGTATACTCTACAACCGGGTATATCGCCGAGTAATGGTAGTCTAGGGCCTTGATGGCGTATAATGGAAAGTGGCAGACAATGCCGATATAAAAGAACCACGTGCACCCCCTCTGGCCGGGGATATCACTGAGGTCTCTTTACATCATTCTGTCAACCTATTAAACATTTCATTTTTGCATCAGCACACTGTGAATTCATTCTCCTACTCGCTCCCCGAGCTTCACGATGCATACGAACATAGACGATATCCTGCAAACCCTTACGTTGCAGGAAAAGGTTTCTCTTCTTGCTGGAAAGGACTTCTGGGAAACTGTCCCCATTCACGCGAAGGGCGTTCCGGCGATCAAAGTAATTTTCACCACCATGCTACGTACCTTGAACACTAACATGCTAGGTATCTGATGGGCCCAATGGTGCTCGTGGCGAAACCTTCAGTGATGGAACGAGAGCAGCGTGTTACCCGGCTTCTTGCTGTTCGGCCTCCACATGGAACCCCGAACTTATCAGACAGGTGGGCAATGCCCTCGCTGAAGAGACACAAACTAAAGGAGCTCGAGTACTGTATGTCAACAAAAACGACGAATAAATGATCAGTGTTGACCATATGCAGACTTGGGCCTACTATGTGCAATCATCGGCATCCCCTTGGAGGACGTAACTTCGAGAGCTTTTCGGAGGATCCGCTCCTCACAGGTAAACTCGCCGCTCAGTATGTGATAGGTCTACAGGAGAAGGGAGTGGGTGGTACCTGCAAACACTACGTTGCGAATGAGCAAGAGACGGACCGACTACATGTGGACGAGATCATATCGGAACGTGCTTTGCGAGAGATCTACCTGAAGCCTTTTGAAATCACTGTCAAGGAGGCCAATCCTTGGGCTTTCATGACCGCGTACAACTTGGTCAACGGTACCCACGCAGACTCGAGCGAGTTTCTATTAAAGAAGGTTCTTCGTGGAGAGTGGGGGTGGAAGGGTTTGGTGATGAGTGACTGGGGAGGCACCAACAGTACCGCCGATTCATTGAATGCTGGGCTTGACCTCGAGATGCCGGGGCCCACACGGTACCGGACATACAGAGGTGTCAAAGAGGCCATCAAGAACGGAGAGGTGACAGAGGAAACGATCAACGACCGTGCGAGAAATGTTCTCGAACTTATTCGAAAAGTCGACGGCTTCAGGAACCCTGAGATTCCTCCGGAGCGTTCTGTGGACAAGCCGGAGCATCGCAAGCTGATTCGAGATGTGGCTGGTCAAGGTCTCGTTCTTCTCAAGAATGATAAGGACGTCCTACCCTTGAAGAAGGAAGAGGTTAAAGGGAAAAAGATCGCTATGCTTGGACTTGCGAAAGAAGCATTGATCCACGGTGGTGGAAGCGCTTCATTACATGCACACTACCGGATCTCACCCTGGGATGGCATGCACAACACCTATGGCGATAGCGTTGATTTTAAGTTTTCGAAGGGTAGGTGATCTGAAAATTTATTGGGAGCAGACTGATCAGCGTATAGGTGCCCATACCTATCGCCTTCTACCACCACTAGCGGCCAATTGCACAGACTCGGAGGGTAATCCGGGCTGGACGTTGCAAGCTTTCAAACACGGCATACACGACAGGCCGATCATGACACGGCAAGGCTATGAGGAAGCCGCATATTCTGGATTGTTCAAGGACGAGATGAAGTGGAATGATGTTGTATTGACGAGCACGTTTGTTCCCACCGAATCTGGTGAACATTACATCTCTTGTTCTGGGATTGGGCCAACTATTGTCAAGATCGATGACGAAGTAGTTCTCGAACAGAAAGAGAGCACAAAAGATGCCATGGGATTCTTATTCGGAGGCAATCCCGAGAAGGAATTCACCTACTCATTTACCAAGGGCACCTCATACCACATTCGTATCGAATCCCAGCCCCCGGACAACGAGGGCTCCGTCTCTGAAGGTATTCTTACCGGCATTCCTGGTTTCAGAATGGGATTCATGCAAGAGAAGGAGCATGGCGAGGATTTGGTCTCACAAGCCGTGGATGTCGCCCGCGATTGTGACTACGCGATTGTCTTCACAGGCCACACGCCTGTCTGGGAAACAGAAGGCCAAGATCAAGCTGGCTTCCACCTCCCTAATACGGACGGGTCCCAAGACAAGCTCATCGAGGCCGTTGCGGCTGTCAATCCAAAGACTATTGTCGTCAACTCTACAGGCGTAGCTATTGCCATGCCCTGGTTATCAAAGGTTTCAGCTGTCGTGCAAGCGTGGTTTCCTGGTCAGGAGGCCGGTAACGCCATTGCTGATGTTCTGTCTGGTGCTGTCAACCCTTCAGGTAGGCTTCCGATATCTTGGCCCAAGCGTCTCGAAGATTCTCCGGCATACGGCAACTTCCCCGGCAGAAGCAAAGACGGCCAGCTCACTGTCAAGTACGAAGAAGGTGTCTTTGTGGGTTATCGCCACTACGACCGACTCTCACAAGACAAAGTCCAGTTCCCTTTCGGTTTCGGTCTCTCATACACCACTTTCGGCCTCAAAGACGGCATGGTCTCGCAAGAATCACATGGAATGTTCAACACTACAGTCACGGTCGCTAATACCGGAAATCGATCGGGCGCCACAGTTGTACAGCTATACGTGGGTAGGGCGCAGCAATCTTCTGAACATCCAATCAAGACATTGGTCGCTTTCAAGAAGGTATTCCTCGAAGCTGGCAAGGAGGAGAAGGTCCAGCTTTCCTTGGATTCGAAGGACTTTGCCTTCTTTGACGAATCGAGCAACAAGTGGAAGGTAGATCGAGGACGATATCACTTCTCCTTTGGACAGTCAACACAGCATATAGAGTGTGTCGTTAGCGTAGACATCGAGGGTGGTAGCCGGGAATTGAAACTATAGATGTAAGTATTGGGTTGCCCATGCTGGTAGTGTATATACCTTACTATTGCGGAAGCGGATAATTCAAAACATGTCCCTGAATCCTTCGAGCAGGCATTGCCTTTGTTCTATGTGTATACGATAGTTTAGGTGACGTTTCGCGATCCTTCTAGATTGACTAGACTGACATGGCTTGTCTAGCGGTGGAAGCGACCTCATTTACTTGTGCTCACCCAACGGATGATCGGTCAGCTCTTTTCGTCACTATGAAACATTGAGCCGCGAGTCTGTGGCGAACACATGTGGAATCAGGAGTAGTCGCTGGGAAACCCGACTATTCATTTACACTAGCACTCTATTGCGGAGTTAACAAGACATAACATGTCCGCTCTATCTAGGCCATCCTTTCCTTTCGCCCAACCACAACGCATCTCGGAGCTACGACGTATACTTTATCCCCGCTGTAGAATCTATTTCATACCAACCCTCGCCAAAAGAAGTGTCCCTACCAGTCACAAACCCTCAGAGCTACCCACATCATCACCATGTCTTCCACCACCCTCCCAAAGACAATGCAAGCCGCCCAAATCATAGAGGGATCCCTCAAAATCACCCCCTACAATCAAGCCCCCACCATCCAACACACCAAAGCTAAACCAACCCTACAAAATCACCACTATCCCCACCCCCACCGCTCTCGCCCCCTCCGACCTCCTCATCCGCACTGCCGTAGCCTCCCTCTGCCACACCGACTCCATGGTCCAAACCGGCACAATGCCCACCTCCCTCCCCCTTACCGGCTCCCACGAAGGCGCCGGCACCGTCGTCGCAGTAGGTTCATCCGCGGCCAACGATTTCAAAATCGGTGATCGCGTCATGCCAGGCATTATTTACCAGCCCTGCGGCGCGTGTGCCGATTGTCTCAGCCCGCGGGGATAAAAGCCAGTACTGCGCGGAGACACGGTACTGCGGTGTCAGAGATGCGGATGGGTTTTTCGCAGAGTACGCGAGGGTGGATGCAAGGTTTGCGGCGAGGTTGCCGGATAGAGTGGGGTTTCGGACTGCGGCGCCGTTGGCGTGCGCGGGGTGTACGCTGTATAAAGGCATTATATTGGCGGGATTGGAGAAGGGGGAGTGGCTTGGGATTGTGGGATCGGGGGGCGGACTTGGGCATCTGGGGGTGCAGTTTGCGAAGGCGTTGGGCCTGAAGGTTATGGGTGTCGATGCGCGGGATAAGGGGTTGGAGTTGACGAGGAAAGGCGGGGCAGATATTGCGGTTGATGCGAGGAAGGGGAAGGATGGGGTGGTGGAGGAGGTTAAGAAGGTATGTTTGAGATGCGATAAGTGTAGGTGGGTCATCATGTGGCTGACAATTTGTAGGTTACGAATGGTGAAGGAGTGGCGGCTACTGTGAATGTTAGTGATGCGGATACGACTGCTGCGACTAGTTGTGCTATCACGCGTAAGCATGGTACGATGATACAGCCTGCTCAGGTATGGTTGGACCCAATTACTCTTTCTCGCTCATCTTTTTTCTGCTCAGCGCAGATCTGACTTGCACTCCAGCCAGACAACGTGACCATCCCCTTCACGGAGCTCGTGTTTCGCGACATTTAAGTCCGTGGCTCGCTCATCTATGGCTCGCTGCAGGAAACGCGCGACATGCTTGAGATCGTTGCAGAGCATGGCATCTCTGTGAACGTCAATGCGTTCAAGGGGCTAGGTGAGATGGAACCATTGATAGAGTTGGCAGAGAGTGGCCAGATGAAGGGCAAGGGCATTATGATTATGGATCAGGAGCAGATTGAGAAGGAGGGTAAGGACGTTGTGTAATGTCAGGAGTTCGGCCGGTATTGCGGGGTACAAGAGAACAAGAAAACGCTGATGAGGCGTAGTTAGCATTCGGTAGATGATTGTGATCATTCAGGAAGATTTACCATTGTTGGTGCGGAAGATTGCAATTCAATACACGGGTATCATACAATCCTTCTCCCCCCATGCAGATCACACTTCTTTTCCCGTCAACACCTCCACAAGCTTACGCGCAACAATCGCTCTACGATCCCGGCTGCACAACACCTACTTCCATAAGTTCGACCTCCAACGTCTCCATATCTACTAACACGATCTGCCCCGTCTCCCTGAACTTTGGTACTCCTACAAGCAACACCTGCTGACCTTCTGGCCCCTCGATAACCCTCTTCTCGAACTTCTCTCGATTCCCTGCAAAGTATACGTGCGGACATTGTTTCAATATCAGCGGATCGTTATCTTGGAAAGGATAGCACCACAGCGTATCGGGCGCCGTGGGTGCTATACACCGCCACCGTAGCATCATCTCCATAACCTCGAGCGGCTTGACATCGTCGACGTATTTCAACAGGTCGTCCACCGTCTGTCCGCCCGTGCCTAATATTCTCCAACCTTCGATGTCGCCATCCCAAGGATTTGTCACCGAATCGAGACCCTCGAGCGACTCGTTGGATTGCGCCGGGGGATTTGTGTATACTCTGCAGAGGGGGAACAGAGCCGCGTGAAGGGGTTGTTGCGGCAGGGCGACATTGGCAGGGTCGGTCTCGCCAGGAAGGAGTGTGACTGGGAGGGTTGGAAGGATCTGTGCGAGGAAAGAGTCGAATTTCTCTGCGGGTGTAGCGTTGTAGGAGGATGCATCGTAGCCATAGTGTCTCTTCGTGCCTTTCTTCGCGTTGAAGTCGTCGCGAGAAAGGATGGGTGATGCGTGCGCGAGTGAGTTGCCGGCTATGATGAGACGGCTTAGCTTAGTAGCTTCAGACTGGTCTGGAGGCCCTGTTGCTTCGCCCGTGAGATATTCTAGTAGTAGTTCCAGGGAAAGGTCGTCGTCTTCTGTGCCGGTTACCTCCAGCCCAGATATTATCGCTAGCTTCCCTGCTTTCTCCCGTTTCGGTTTCGCCTTCGGCTTCTTCGCATTCTTCGCCTGCAGGTCGCCGTCTGCCCATCGTTCTGGTTGGAGCGGCAGGTCCGCGTACTGTGTTGCGATGACCTGGAATGTGCCGTCTGCTTGTTCGGTGCCGAGCGCGGCGAGGATACAGCCAGTCACGTAGTGTGAGTTCAGGGAGTCACCAGTGACGCGGAGGCGGCCAGATTCGTCTTCGAGCATCATGTCATCGGTCCCGGCGGGGTTCACGTACGTTTGGCGTGGTGGAGGGGCGGCGATCCAATGCTAGAAGGGACGTAAGCTCTGGCTATGCAAGCGGGCCACGATGGGAACAGTCTGTACCTCTTTTGATATATCGTCGAGCACGTTGGGCTTCAGCGTCATCTCCATGTACACGGTTCCCACAACCCAGCAGAGCTCGCCTTGTCGAACATCGAGCACACGTTCCACATACTTTGCCCGATCTCCCCCCAGCTAGCACAATGATCAGCTGGTTGCAGAGGTCCTTCCTCGTGCCTGATGCCGTACCTCGAAGTCGTCCCATGCTTCGTGCGCCTTCTGCTTGACAGCCTTCTTCAGATTGGACAGCCGCACAAAGTATATGTCTGCAAACTGCTGCTGATAGTGTTTCTCGCTGCCTTTCGGTAGCTCAAACGTATGCCGGGGTCTGTATGCAGAGGCCTCTCTGGAGGGCAGGAACGCGGGGTCTTCACTGCGGAGCTGTTAGCAGACATGCTTCCGCTACGCTCCTGCGCTATGCTTACAAGGGCTCACCCCTTAGCAGATTGCCGTCCGTCAGCACCATGATTATCAACCGAGTATTAAGAAGGAGGTGACGAGTCGAGGTGCAGAGCTGCCGCTGTGTGCATGGTCGTGCAGAAAGTTGAGAGACGCGGAAGTCGCGTTCGCGACGCGCTAACTCGAATAGGCACAATTAAAGCTGTGCCGCACTCCTGCAGATGCGGATTACTGCTTGCCTTCTTCCAATATCGCTTCACGCTGCGAGAATGTACGTGTACGGAAGGTCCTGACTTTCAATTGTGCATGATAATTCCTCAGCTTTCTTTGTTGGCTGGTGCGAGATCACTCCACCTGCAGTTTCCACCTCTAGTCACCTAGGAACGATTCCAATATTGCCATTAATAATTGTATCCATGACAGTGTCATCGTAGTCACATTTGCCGAGATAATTTTCATTCAGAGGCTCGCGTACGATGAAGATCTTCATCACTGCGTATGGAAAAGATTGGTCTGGGTCCCAGGGCGATGAAACTAACGGTACGCTTGTGGTGCTTTCCAGGGTTAGCTTGCTAGTTATTTTACGAAAATAGGGAGATGACTACCTCTTTGTGGGCAATACAGCGTGTGCCCGGTCTGGCACAAGTGTTGGAAATGGCAGAGGAGAAAGTGTACTACCTGGAAAATTTTCTCATGTGGTATGCTCAAGGATATATCTGAGTATCGACTGATACCGCTCGAAATTGCGTCAGTTTAAGCTCGTGACTTGGCCTCCACCTGGGCAGTACAGCTGCGTACCAGACCACTTTTAGCAATTTTGAGGAAAGTAAAAACTAACCAGAGCCTACAACACTATTGGTTTGATTCTTTGGCTTATGACATACTCATGTTATCAGTCATTCTTCTACCAATTGCGTGACGATAAAGTAGCTGTCCCTGGGTGGTGCTCCGCGATGCGGCAGTGCTCTTTCATAAGCTCAACTGGTAACTGGCTAACTACCAAACCTATAATCAACCCGATAGCCTTTTTTTTGTCTCGTCGTCAATTTTGAATGCTTTGAAGCACTTTTCTATGTAAGTTCTCGCGCCTCGGATCTCTTTGTCAGTTCCTTGTCACGATTGTCGACAAAGGTCAATTATCATTGTTCTCTTGACAAGGGATAAGCATTAATCTCTGCTTTATCTAGTAACAGATTTGCATTTATATCTCTTAAATTAAGTTTCTCTTCTAGTTCTGTACACTGTACTGTATTCCAGAAAACTTTCACCAATCCCACGACTAAACGAAGACGATCGATTATTGAACGAAATCTCGGATACACGCCACGAAAGTAAACGACACGATGATCAGCTATATTTCCACGGCGCTTCTTGCTGCCCAAGTCGTCGCCGGTGCCGTCGTCAAGCGAGATGGAGGCGCTGGTGAAGCAGGTGGGCACTGCGCCGCCCCCAAACCCATCACCCAGGCCAGCGTCTTACCGACTAAGCAATATGCTCTCAGTAGCAGCGCTTCTAAACCACATGTGGTGCTCATAACTGTCACTGACTACCTTACCGTCGCATCTCCAGTTCAACCCACTTCAGCTTCTCCAAAGAGGCCATCTACGATTATAACTACTATCACTGACTTCGTCACCGTCCCTGCTTCGCCGTCGCCGTCGCCGTACAATCCTTCAGCACCCGTGTGGTATTCGGGACCAGATATCCTGCCTATCCCCAATCCCGCCGCAAACCCAGTCATCAACCCGAACCCGAGCTTCAGCTTGGATACTTCGGACCTGTCCGATGTTGAGTCATCGTCTTACCCGGTGCTTTCGAGTACGGAGGGCTCTGCCCCTCTTAGTTCGGCAACACTCTCTCGTGTAGAGAGCGCTGCACTTTCCTACGTTGCCTCTTCGCCAGAGCCTGTCCCATCGAATAGCAAAGCCCCTTCATCTCTCTCTGGTTTCATCTACCCCGCATCTAGCACGGGGGAGCCTTCTCCCAACTCTGCGCTCCTAACATCCACGAGCGTGCCTTCCACTTCTGGATCAAGCGAACCAAACGCTCCTAAGAGCAGTCAGAGCGTTCCTGCAGACTCTGCTCTTCCAAGCCTTGTTCTCGCTCCATCTTCCAACCCGTTCGGTTTTCTCTCCACGAAGAAGCCAGCATCGACTCCAGGACCCTTGGGCTACGCAGTCGATCCTTCTTCCTCTGTATTCCGTAATGTGACTGCAGTCTCCTCTACGAGCAAGGCACCCATGCCTACCAACGGAACGGCCCCAGCCCTCAGTTCCAAGTACAACGGCGCTGACGCGCAGTCAACCCAATATCAGGCATCAAGTCACCGGTCTATGAGCTCGGTGCTGTTGCCAACAGAGGCCCCCACGGTATCACCTTCCTCCACTGTCGCATCAAGCACGTCATCCAGCAAGCCATCCAGTGAGTCTTCAAGCAAGCTGTCAAGCTCCGCCGAAGGTTACTCGATGGCGACAATCAAAACGTCGTCGTCGCCATCATCGTCGTCAACAGTTGCTTCGCCTATTGGAATAGACCCGTCCTACACGGCTGTCGTCGTGGTGCCTATTATCTCGTATGCGACGGTTCCTTTGGACAAACGTGCGGAGGAAACACAACCACCACAGTTCGACGAAACGGACAACATCCCCGCAGAGGACAAGCGGGAGCCTGGTTATCGCAATGGACATAACCCCGCCCTGCACGAAGGCAAGATCAAAGTGCACTTCGAACGCCGCGAGGCCGCTCCCGAGACGATATCTAGTGCCCGACTTCCGCACTCCACCTTGGCCCCTAAGGCGAGTAACGCTCCAAAGCCGACCTCTGCCCTTCATCCTTCTCCCAAGCCTGCGCCCAGCGCATCGAAGCCAAATACTAACGCGCCGAAGCCAATCTCGACACCAAAGCCTTCTTCGAAGCCCGCCCCAAAACCTGCCGGAGACGTGAAGACGGTAGTCGCGTCGCAAGACCCGCGGTGTCCATATCCGTACCCGGGGATTCATTGCGGGAAGCCGAGTACGATGGTGACGACGCAGTCGAAGAAAGCGAGCAAGACGGCGAGCCGGGCTGCACGGAAGACTGGGTGGTGCCCCTATCCTTATCCTGGAGGTTCAGGCGCGGAGTGTTGAGCATCGAGTCTTGACGTTGGAACTTCTTTTGCTGATTTTTGTTATTTGTTTTAGGAATGTGAAGGGGTTTACGTGGACGGAGACGATGGTTGCGGTGCTGAGTGCGGAAGTTGCTGTTTCGACGGTGTCGATTGTCGCAGTGAGTCCGAGGGTTGCGTCAAGTGTTGCGACATCAGGTTCTGCTACCATAGCGACGATAACGAGTTCATGTTGAATGCAATGCTTGTGCTTGGGAGGGAAGGTAAGTACTTTCGGAGGGGCACATTCGGTAACCGGAATTGTTATGTTCTTTTTCTTTTTCGTAAATCAAAGCAAAACGGGTCAAATTCATCGCTTCTTGTGTCATCGCTGAATAAACGCCGTAAGCGCCGAAAGAATTCTTCTTTTCCTTACTGGAAGTGCCAAGCTAGTTGTCCGTCGTGCCTTCTCTCTTACATGATGAGGTACGTGAACGGGTATCAAGGCCAAAGTGTTTGAACGAGGACAGCGCGAGCGTTGCACCGATGAAAGCGCTGTTTAGAGCCTATCTAAGGTAAGTGGATCTTAGAAATCATTTGAATGCATATATCGTCGGCGTAGAACTCACCCATGCTGCTGAGAAGGCTATGAATTACGGCCGCGCTCGTGCGGGATAACAGAGTATGCGTGTCCCTCTCCCCTCATATTCGGATGACGCCCGGACGCTCCGGCGTAAACAACGACGATAAAGAAGCAGCGACACGGAACGCATGCCGATCCAGTTCGTCGTCCACTTCTCACGGACCCATCTCTTTCTCCACAAGCTCCATTGAGCTACGAAAGTCAAGTCGTTTAGCGCAGAGAGCCGGACAACGGAGTCGTCACATGGCCCGCCATGGTCCACGGGTTGCGAGCAGCCAACAATGGAGATAAAAGTCAGTGTGCTGGCTAACCTCACCAGTGCCAGCTTCCACGTTTCGGACGGCAACTGCAGCATTCGGTGTGTGTGACGCAACGAATCAGTGGCACGACGGTGGGCAGGTGGAGCCACTACAGATGGACCCTCCCTCCGACCCAAAAATCTTCAAAACAGGCTGTTCAAGAAAAAAAAAGTATAAGAATCACGAGAAAGAAACAGCTCTTGCTCGAAACGTCCTTCCAAATCCACGAAACACGAAACAAGACAGCCCATCACCACAATGAGCCACATGGGAACACCGACTTTGGGCGCAGAGCCGCTCTCGACACCCACGTTGCAGAGGAACCCGACGGGCTACTTCCGCGTCCCGCTGGCGACGCACCGACTCGCGACCAAAGTCGCACTCATCACGGGGGGCGGGGGAAAAATCGGCGTCGAGACGGCCGCGCGACTCATCCGCGAAGGCGCCAACGTCACGCTCGTAGACATCGACTTCGCCGCGCTGGAAGCCGCCATCGTCTCGCTGCAAGACGCGCTCTACACCGGGGAGATCGCGACGTCGCGGATTCTGGCCGTCGTGGGCGATGCCGCCGTCGAGGCGGACATGGTCGACGCGGTCGACCGGACGCTCAAGATGTTTAACAAGCTGGACATTGCGTTTTTGAATGCCGGTGTCAATTACCAGGCGACGCCTTTGATGGAGATGAACGAGGATGAGTACGAGAGGGTCATGAGGATCAATGTCAAATCGGGTATGTCTTCCGGGAGCTATGCCTAGCGCGGCGGCTTTCCTTTTTGCAGAATTCGTTGTTCGTTCGGAATACTCACGCGGTGCACAGCGTTTCTAGGACTCAAGCATGCGGGGAAAGCAATGAAGGAGCTTGGGAATGGAGGCTCGATTATCTTGACGTCGTCGATTGCTGGGTTGCAAGGCACGCCGGGTCTGAGCGTCTATTCGGCGTCCAAATTCGCATTGAGAGGCCTTGCACTTACGGCTGCGGCTGAGCTTGGTCCGTATGGCATCAGAGTTAACACCATCCATCCGAGTAACGTCGATTCGCCCGTGTTCAGAGACGCCCGGAGTGAGAAGGAGTTGGAAGAGATAAAAGCTGGGATACCGTTGGGGCGATTTGCTCAGACGCACGATGTGTCGAGCGTGATCGCCTTCCTTGGCCACGAAGATTCAAAGTTTTTGACGGGTGGGTTTCTGAAGATTGATGGTGGCTGTGTGAGTTTCTAGGTGATATACCAATCGTGGCAGGGCTGGTAGGTCGCGTGGTTGTGAGTTACCGTGGAGTGGGATCTGCGCATTTTTCTGGAGTCACGGTATAGACGGACGGTCTGCTCTTCCACTCGAAGAATTCTATATCAGTTAACAATTAACATACCACTCACCTTGCACCTCAGATGGTGTGGATCAACTTCCAAATAAAACCCTAAAAGAAACAAAAACTCATACTTCACAGCGGACCCACCAGAACTGGATCCCTACATAATCTCCAACGCAGGCAAGGTCTGTGGATTTACTTTCCAAGGCACTGTTGTTTCGTCAGCGACTGTGGAGGAGGTGGGACCAACATCTTCAGCGCAATACTTACCATATATTAGAAATACCATGGATAAAATCAAACCATCTTCTCCAACAGCGGCGTGAGAGATAGAACAGGTATCTGTGAAAAAGACAAATCGAAGGGGACGTGGGAGTTGATATCCATTGATTTAGAAGAGACATGAGCATAGTGGTATTATTACATTTCTGGTCTTTTCATCTATTCATGTGCCCACTACCGACTATTATACAAGGACTCCAAGAAGACGCTACTAGTTAACAGGAAGCTTCATACCCGCACAAGCCGCAATCAACCGAGCTTGGACACCACTCGCTGCCTGCGCATAAGCGACGAGGTCCTGCTCCTTGCCCTTCCCATCCGGTCCACCATCAAACACCTCGTAGCTAAACCACCCTCTGAAGCCCGTGCGCAGCACCGTAGTCGTAACATCGACGACGGGAAGGTATCCACCATTGAACGGAAGTGGTCGGAAATCATGACTCCATCTACCTCTTGGACGTAGACCCTGCTCATCTGCTTCCGAGCTGAGCGGTTCCGGGACCATGTACGCATCGCTGATCTGCAGGAGATAGATCTTTTCTTTTGGAATAGTCTTTGCGAGATCATCCAAGCTCTCCTGGAACCTGTTGATCAGCTCGATCTTGGAGACATCTTCGAGTAGTCCAGATTCCGTAGTTGGGTCCGCCCACTCTCCACCAGCAGTTTGGAACGTATCAAGACAGAGCCCAATGTTATCTCTATCCACCTCCTTCACAATCTTCCACACGTCTTTCCAATCGGGTGCATGCGTACTCCAGCACCAGTTCTCGTATGCCACTTTGAAGCCGTGTTCCTTGAGCATATCGCACAATTCCCTAAGATCCGGTACAATCTTGTCCAAATCTAGGTTCTCCCGCGGGGTATCTGTGCTCCCCACCTGAAGCATATCCGTACCCGCAGCCTTCATGATTCTTAGCCAACCCCGCGCCCTCTCCCAGGCATCCTTCCGTCCCTCGCCACCCTCCTTCCAGCCCTCGAAGTTGGCGAAGGGCTGCAGCATCATGATGCCCAGGTTTCGCTTGTCGCACTCGCGCTTGATGGCCTCGGCGACCTGAACGAGCTCATCGTAGTTTTTGGGGTTGGGCGAGTGGCCGAGGACAGTTTCTCCGTGAGAGAGGATATCAGGGAAGGAGAGCTCGATGGCAGAGAAATTGGCGGTGGAGATGGCGTCGAGGCGATCGAGAAGAGGGGGTGGGGAAGAGGGAGGGCCGAGAGAACAAGAGGCGTAGCTCGTAGGTATGGTGGTGAGGGAGGCATAGTCGAGGGCCATGGTGATTAGTGATTCCGGTAATGAGGTTATGATCTAGCTGGATGTTGATTGACTGCTCGAGATCAATTGGAGGGTGAGGTTAGGAAAGAAGAAAAGAAATGGTGGGGGTTCGGAAGCGCGTCGGAATACCATCTTCATGACGTAGACTAGCTTGTAGCCCGCTAACTAACCTATAGCGTGCCCATGACCGCAGAGCCTCAATGAAGGCTCACAGGTGCTGCTGGAAGCGGCTCTCGTAGAGGAAACAACGCCAACATCGAAACTAGGGAAAACGACGCCAGCATCGCAAACATGGACCGACAAACAAAGCGCGACTATCGTAGGCTTCGTGGTATGAGCTAAGGTCGCTGAGTATCGTTGAGAAGCTTCGCGCCGCTAGAAGACACTCAACAACCGAAAGAATCGCCCTCATCCTGGAGGACGATCAGATGTGCTGGCTTTGAAGGGTATATACTGCGTATTTCTGACGGTTTCGTTCGGAGCCCGTGGTGTTTGTATTTGTTGAAGGCCCCGCAGATCCAACGGCAATCGGCTCCCTCCCGTTGCTTCACTTCACATCTCTCGCCGTCTCTGACATAGTCAACGGAGCAAGCAGGCTTTGTTGACGGCACCACGTAGCTGTTGTGGTCCGAGTGCGTGTTGTTGAGGGGCCCCGATGCAGAGTCCCGAGTTGCAAGCGGAACAAGAAAAGTCCTTTACCGCCTTCACGCGAGCCAATCAGCGGCCTCCCGCGTCCGCAAAGTCGTAGTATGGCTGACGCATAACATAAAAGGCGGCGCAACTCCCAAACACTCACCTCGAGACAATCTCAGAATACCCCATCCTCTCTTTCCTTCCACTTGACGTTCTGGGAATTGGTAGCATCTACGGCGCGCTGACGGCGAGAACCAACCATGTCTACCGTAAGTGCGCATCGCCCCACACAGCATCATCGCTGTGGAAAGCGGGACTGACTCTATTCAGTTCTACATTGAGAACAAGTCGGTCGGCGACTCGGCGAACTCGGAGGACTGGCGCATTCGAGGCTACAATCCCCTCACGCCCCCCGATCTGCTCCAGCACGAAATTCCCCAGACGCCGAATTCCAGAACCACCACCCTCACCGCGCGCAGCGAGGCCGCAGCCATCGTACACGGCCGGGATGCTCAGCGCCGGCTGATGGTCGTCATTGGCCCCTGCTCGATCCACGACCCGAAAGCCGCCCTGGAATACTGCGATCGGCTGCTCAAGTTGAAGGAGAAATACCAGGACGATTTGCTCATCGTCATGCGCGCCTACTTGGAGAAGCCGCGAACCACTGTGGGCTGGAAGGGTCTGATCAACGACCCGGATATCGACAACTCCTTCAAGATCAACAAGGGCTTGCGCGTGTCGAGGCAATTGTTCGTCGACCTCACCGACAAGGGCATGCCCATCGCAAGCGAGATGTTGGACACCATTTCTCCCCAGTTCTTGGCCGACATGCTGAGCGTGGGAGCCATTGGCGCCAGGACGACCGAGTCGCAACTCCACCGTGAATTGGCCTCTGGTCTGTCCTTCCCCGTGGGCTTCAAGAACGGCACCGACGGCACCTTGGATATTGCCGTCGATGCGCTCGGGTCCGTCAAGCACCCCCACCACTTCCTCTCGGTCACCAAGCCCGGCGTCGTGGCCATTGTCGGTACTACGGGCAATGACGATGCCTTCGTCATCATGCGCGGTGGTAAGAAGGGCACCAACTACGACCCCGTGAGCATCAAGGAGGCGCGCGACAAGTTGGAGTCCAAGGGCCTGAACCCGCGCTTAATGGTCGATTGCAGCCACGGCAACTCGGAAAAGAAGCACAAGAACCAGATCAATGTTGCGCACAGCATTGCCGAGCAGATATCGTCGGGCGAGACGGCAATTTCGAGTGTCATGATCGAGAGCAACATCAACGAGGGTGAGTTTGACGTGGTGCAAGCGCGTCGGCAGCAGGCTGACGTGAAAACTAGGCAACCAGAGCGTTCCCAAGGAAGGCAAAGAGGGCCTCAAGTACGGCGTAAGCATTACGGATGCTTGCATCAGCTGGGAAGATACCGAGGGCGTGCTCGAAGAGCTTGCAACTGCCGTTGCGAAGAGGAGGGCTCTGTCGGGCGCCAACGGCGTCCACTGATATGCTTTCTCCAGTTCTTGTTTGCGGATACATACAGTAATGCGTGGTCTGGGGTAGTGGACCGCTTCGGCGTGTCCGGGTCTAGAAACAAGTCAAGTCGGCTCCAAACAATCTGCCTTGCATGGTCGTCGTGAGATGCCGCCCGCCCGCTGCCCGCCGCACTGGTAAAAGCAGTGCTCCCAAGATCCTAACGTAAGACGTGGGGCGTCTCAGACCTCGGGACCTCGGTCTCTGTTAATCGGTGGTCCAGATGTCGTGGGGGTGTTGTGGTTGTGGCAGAGGTGAACGGGGCCTCCGTCGGTGTATATTGCAGGTGCGGCTGGTCAACAGGAAGCTCCGACCGGTACTGTCTACCTGCATGCCAACTGCATGCCAACTGCACGCCCTCACCGGTTCATTCACCACCACATTCCCATTCCCCCATCGTATCTGGCCGGTTTTGTTACTTTCATTCCGCACGTCTCCATGGTGATTGGGGAGCAGTGTGGCGCAGTCCATCGCACTTGGTGGGGAGACTGCGAAGTCGCTGTGCTTCCATCTGGAGCCGCACCTTACTTGCAGGCCTGGGAGGATCGACTGCGTGTTATTCGCCACACCACCTGGTGTAGCAAGGGGCATTGTGCGTCAGTTGACCTTCGCCGACGTTTCTATCGAGTCACCAAAATGACAATGCTGCCATCGCTATCTTGCGCGGCTGTCGGCGCCAGCGAGACAAGGAGGCATATATTCTGCATAGTGGCGGCTATCTTCCCCTTGATAAGCAAGCAAGCAAGCAGACTGACCCACCGCAGGCCCCACGCATAATTTGATCTACCATAGACTCAGACGGCCGCCCGAGATCAGCGAGCGCTTCCAGCTCAGGAAAGCATTTGTGGCGCACCAGATCGCCGTGCCACACCTTCGGCGGCGGTTCTTACGCACATCTTGACTACTGCATGTGCCTAGATTACCTCCAGAGCTCACGGCAGCTTCCATAGGCTGGCCTTCTGCATCTTATGACAATGTACCGAACGTAGCCTTGCTGCAGCTCTCAATGAGCGCTCACCGCAACCGTATATCGCTCACTGCCTCGGAGCTCAACACTCGCACATCAACAAGCACTGCTCACTTCAAAGTATGCCCCGGTCATGATCTACATACATACTTCCCCCGAAATCTCGTCCGCAGCCTCGAATGGGCTTGCACCCCGGTGAGGGAGAGCTGGCGTAGTGCTTCTGCGCACTGCAGCCTGGTTCCCCCATTACTCTGTAGTTCACTCACTTTCCAAGATCTAGAAGCCATAAATTGCGTCGTGAGCAACTTTTATCTGGAATGAAAACAAACACAAGGGGCATGCCAAGTGCTACATGCCTAGTCAGTATGAAGTCAGCGCTGAAAAAAGTTCACAAGGCAAACGTCCGAAGCCTACAACGATTTGGTTTAGCAACGGGTCCCTCATTCGGCCTCACCAGATTGCCGCTCGTTTCCACCGCGGCCGCCCTCCACAGCCTGGCGTTGCTGGGGCAGTAGCCCGGCGCTATGGGCCGTTGTTTGTCTCTATCCAGTCACTACTTTGCTTCTTCGTGGACTGGAGGGTACCTCCACGCTGTTTGCCTCGTTGGGCAACGGCATTGGCAGCCCTGCTGCGTCTTCATCGGCATCCCCTGTATCTCAACGACTGTACGATCCACCACACAGGCTCCTGGAATCTCAAGCTACTCTTGTGTGTCGTTGCTCTAGTAGTGTGGATGATCTGGTCTACCATGCATACCTGCTTCCGCAGGCGCAGGCTCCTGCGCCACATGTGGAGGGATTGGAACAGCCAGAGAATGGTGGGTCGCGGTGAGACGCCCAAGGGATGCCTAGAGGCTAGAGCCGCGTGCGGTCTCTGTTACACCATACTATGTCGCTAGTATCCTGATGCCACGCTTTTATATCACATGAAGAGTGAGTTACTCTTCAGACAGCGCTGTCCTGTTGCATACCCTTTCCCTGGTACATGTCGACCTCCGTGGTATTGGGCTGCGAGGTGTATCAGCAAATTGCCCGGCGCGCCGTACTGCAATGATTGGTAGGCCTTCTACTTGGGCTACAGAACCGGCAGCAAAATTTCGGTACCTGGCGAGATGCTGTTTTCCCGCTTCTGCTCTGCTCTTGTACAGACTAATCCACGTTTCGTATTCTGGCCGGTTTTGGGCACACCAATTAAATCCCTGGCTTTGGTCTGATCTTGCCTGTCACTAGAGTATCATCGCCTCGGCTTGTGCGGATTAACTGCGGTAGGCTGCAGCCGCAGCTGGGTCCTAAGCTTTGAGGCTGCCTCCTATGCACGCAACGGCGCTGCACAAGAACCAACATCTTCTGCCACTTGATTTATCCGAATGTTCAAACCACACTTTTACCATATCCTTGTGGCCTCGTGCTCGCCTTTGCGGCGTTGATGCAGCTTTAGTGGGCAGGTCCATACTCCCGTGTGGGAAAACAACCCGGACCTCTTCTTCCAGCCTTTTTCTGGACCCTCTCGCGCATCTAATGAATGGGCGCGTAGTCCCTGCTCCAAACAGTCGCTCTTTTCGCATATATTTGCGCGATCGAATCGCAAAAATCAGTTTGTCGGACGCAGTCCTTATTCACAGGCACTGCGCAAAACGACACACCTCTTTTGAGATTTGGGTACTTGCTGAGTTCTTACCATTATCGGCATCATCGAAGTTCTTCGATATTTTCGTCGTCATACTGTCACGCCTCCTGACTTCCACCTCCGTACGTACTGCTCCACCATACACCAACGAGCACCATGGCTCCAAAGTCGCGAGACTCTTCTTTCGATAACGACAAATTCCAAGCGCGCACTCAGCATGTTTCCCGAGACCCGTCACCCGATCTACAAGCAAACCGATGGGCCGAGACTGACTTCGCGGCTGTGGGGGCCCTTTTTTCAGATCGGAGGGAGTCAGAACCTCGTCCGAACTCTCTTGACCTCAGCGAAGGAGAGGAAACTAGTCGACACCCTTCACGGATACAATGGCGGACCGATCTGTTCTCCAATGCAGATGCTGTGGTGGCCGGAAATACGCGCTCGCCTGGTGGCTCGCCTACAACACCGACTCCGACTCGACATCAACTTGGACCGTACATCCAGCAATCCGATATGGGCCTTCTTCTTGAGCACAGAAGTAGAAGGGGTCGTAGAGCACACAGACGCAACACCGGTCAGTGATTCCTCTCTCTTTGTGCCATTCACCATCCCTAAGACTCATGTCCCTCTCTGGCTCTTGCAGGTCTTGTTTTCAGCCGACAGAAAACGGTATCGGACATTTGTTATCGTAAATCAACTGTCTTCAAGCATCCTGCGATGTGACGTCGAGTTTAATTCGATGCCGTGCGTCTCTGGGTGGCGAAATATCATCTGTGCCGGGCTCACATCTCTTCCCTTGAGAGGCTTTGTCTCCGCCACGAGTCTTCATTCGATCCTCCGAATATCTTCGCTAACATTGTCGGACCCAGGCACACGAAATTCAGTAGACGCTCCAGAAGGACAACGACGGGGTTCCGATACTTCGAACGATGACTCCAATGACGATGATGACGACGAACGAGACCGTAGCACGACTCCCACACCCAATCCGTACTCTCCGGAAAGCTACACCCCATCGCACCATTCTCAGCAAACGGAAGAGGGCCACGAGGAAGGACAGGGACCCCTGTCACCCAATCCTTTCTCCGCCTACTTCCCTTACGATCCACGACAACACCAGAGGACCGCAGCGTTTGAAGACGCCAACGCGCATTTCCCGGTTGACGAAAAGCCGCGGGCAGAGTGAGCATACCTTCCAGATGCCCGTTCTGCGAGAGCTGGTCGCGCTTGGTGATTAAACCACGATCAACTCGATCACTCCAGACTCCACAGTCAAGTTCTCCCTCTCTTTGAGGCCTTGAACCGTGCCTTCTAATCCGACTATCCTGCCAGTTAGGTGCACTCTTCATGCTTTACTCTTTTTTTTCCTGTCATTTACACACTCGTTCCGGCGAATTTCGCGCCGCTGTATTGTACCTTACCTACATGTACTTTAGCATCGTTGCGTCGCCAATGTCATTTTACCCCCTCTTACTTTCTGTAGCCAGATATCCAGATACATACTTCAATCTTCACTCTCGGGGGGCCAAATACAAAATATACCTTTCGCATCCTACTGCAACCCTAGCACTCCGAACGATCATTCGACCACAGCGACTACCGCGCATGCCCGCAATGCACACGGTATCACAAGCACGACGCAGAAAATGCGAGCAGCAGCGCCGCTACAAATACACGAGAACCCCTCGGCGAGGCTCGCGAAGCGCGATGCGCTGGCAAATATGTACGTGGGCGGGGAATGCATACCGGCGGTAGTCGGGCAAACGAGCGAGCCATGCGGCGCAGTACCTGGCACCCACCGGAGTGTATGACGTCTTGTATCGCGACACAGGGCATGCACACGCTCTTCTACAGAGTGTACATCAATCAAAGGACGTTGCGATTAACTCGCTGTTGAGGCCACTAGCTCTCGCTCGGCAGAGGCAAGAAGGGAGCACGGTCCGCTTGTAGGGCTGGCTTTTGCTCATCAGATCGATGTTTCGCCGCTCGCTCGCTCGTACCGCATGCATACCATCGTCCATCAATAAATGCGTATACCTGCGCCATCGGGAATCTGAGACCTAAGCGTTCGGAATCTATCTATCCATCTATCTGCGAGAGAGAGGACAGGTTTCCATGGCGAAACTATCTGGCTTGCAGAGGGATGTGTTGGCGCTGTATCGGCAGTGTTTACGGGCTGTGAGGACGAAACCGGTTGTGAGTCGAGTCTCCGCCCACAACCCAACCCAACCCCAAATCCCACTTCGACTTCAACTCCCATTCCAGCACGCTCATCACTCACCCTGGCAACAACAATAACTCACCCCTCCACAGGGCGCGCAAGAAAATTTCCGCATTTTAGCCAGGTACGTCCTACATGTACTATGTTTTCATGTACGGGTAGAAGTCAGGCTTAACAAGGGGGGACAGGAACGAGTTCCGCCAGAATCGGGAGGTGGATCGCAGGGATTTTGCGACGATTGAGTATTTGTTGAGGAGGGGGAGGAGGAGGTTGGAGATGTATGAGGGGGAGGGAATTAAGAATGTTTGGCGGTGAGGGTGGCGGGAAGGAGAGGGGAAATGGGTGTTTCTAAGGGGGGATGTAAGGTATTTGGTTGTTGGGGATGTTGTATTTGGGACGGTGGAGATTTCGGATTCTGGGGGTGGTATTTGCGCATGAGGAGGGGTGAAAGGAGGGGGTATATTATATTGTGTGTATGTAGATGGTTGGTTGTATGTTTAGGAGACGTTTGTGCGTGCACGGCTGGAGTATATCTTGACTCGACATTCCTATACTAGACTAAGCAATAAGCTCCCCTATTCCTGATTCTCAACATTAGACTACACGTATACACCACCTAACCTAGGAATCTTATTAGTGCACATTTATCACTCAAGTTTCCAACTAACTTCATCAGAGAAACCCCAACGTTAACCCCTCCTTTCTAGGAATCCTTTACGCACTATAACTATCCCCCACGAGCCCCCTCCCCTCCCCTCCCCAACCAATCCAAACCAATCCAAACACAGCATCCAATCCACACACAACCTCCTCCCAACCCCCAGAAACCAAACCAGAAACCCAAAACAGATGTATTAGGTAGCCCGAATGTAAACGAGGAGGCGAGACTACTAAGGGGGACGGGAATACGTTGTGTATGTGTATATGAAGTTCGAAACAAAAGCGTAGAGGAGTGCTTTGCACGTGTATGGTGGCAATGCAGTTTGTGCAAACGAAGACGGGTTGTGATCCCAGCCAGGATCGTTGACCTAGAGAAGAAGGGAAAAAATTTCTAACCCCGCTAATGAGCAGCCGCTACACTCGGCTTCCCGAAAGGCTCCATCGGAAAACCAAGGCCAAAGCCCGGGGGATATCATACACAACCATAGACAGAGCCGTAGAAGAAAGCAGAGGAAGCAGAGAATGCCGCCAAGCCGCCGCTACCCACAATACGCTGAAAAGCGGCACAAAGCTACTCTGCCGTGCGATGTGAAGGCGTCTACTTCTTCGCGCCGAGCTTGTGGAGGAAGTCCTTGCCCTTGTCAACAAGACCCTTGCTAGCCGCAGCGTCGTCGCGGCGCGCGTCCTCGCTCTTGCGCTGCGTGTGCTCGAGCGCGGCGCGCTTCTCTTCCTCGGTGGGCTTTGCGATGTTGGCTGCGCCGCCGCGGCCGTAGTGGTGCGGACCCTCGGGCTCGCGGTGGATGTGGGCAGGAGCTTCGACGTCTTGACTGGCACGCGCAATCTCGGGGTGGTTCGGGTCGTTCTTGGCCATGTTGCCCGAGCCGCCGCGGCCCGTCGTGTAGTGCTCCGACTTGAGGGTGGGAGTGACAAGGTCGTCGGGCGTTGTGTGTGCGGTGGGGTCCTCTTTGCCAATGTTGCCTTGGATGCGTTAGCACATGCAATGTTCTATAGGAGAAGGTTTCGCGGAGACGGAGTGCAGGCTGGGCAAGCGAGGCTGGTGTCTTTCTTTCGCGCCTGCTGTTGTGAATTGACGTACCGGCACCACCACGGCCGTGGGAGGCAACGCGGTCGGGAGTATTGCGGTCGTGAGCCATGCTGCTTGCGGAGGGTAGGCGAAGGTATAGGAGAAGCGCGAGGGGATGTCGGCCAGCAAAGGTTGAATGGACGGAGAGGGACGCAACGTCGTCGGTGCGACAATGGACAAAAAAGACGGTTGACAGATGACGTGACCGGGAGCGCTCTCCCAATTTAACTCAGCGCAGGCGCGGCCATTCACCCCGTGCCGTGGTGGCAGCTTGAGCTTTTCCGGCACGCCAGCGTGACCCGACGAGGCATCTGGGCAGTGAATCCACAGCTACGCGAAAGGACGCGAGGGCCGCCGGCGCTGGCCTTTGTGACTTCGTGGCCCTGCGGCGCTGCTTGCGGAAGGAATATCCATTAGCTAACGGATCGCGAGTGGCGGGGGTTGGCAAGCCGCCGCCTCGTCACGCTGGATGCAGCTGCATATCAGGCCAGAAGCGCTTGCAGTGACTCGTGGGTGAGTCTTTATTCTTTCACATGCACATGTCTCGTTGGGCTATGAATCACGCACTCGAAAATGCGACTATTATACGCCATGTCATACGAATGTGCTGTCCGAAATCACCGCGCTAAATAGTACGATTCACAGCTACGAAGATGCCAAAGAAAAGGGTATACAAACTCCGAACCACATTGTCCCATTTCCGAATGCAAAACAACTCGTTGAAGTCATCCAAACCGGTCCTACACCTTCAACAACATCCGCACCGTCGGAATGAAATTCTGCGAATCCTTCTCCTGCTGCTCGAAGCTCTGTTTAAACGCCGCCAGCCCCGCCAAGATTCCACACACCATAAAGACCACACTAATCACCGACCAGATGACGCCCCAGCACTGAGAAGAGCCACCGTAGCGCTTCGCAAATACGCTGGCGTCGGACGAGTTCACTTTGCGTAATATGAGATCGTCGCAGATATCCCACACCGAGTAGAGAGACGACATGACGCCAATAAAGAGCTACCGCTGTTAGATGGAATGCGCTTCTGCGAAAACAGGATTGGGTACTCGCCACGACGAATCGTAGGGGCTCGGCATGTTTGATGAACCAGCACGCAACCAGCAGGCCAACGGCAAGAAGAATGGTAACAATCGTCAGCCAATCCTTGCGTGCCCACCACAGCGTGAGCAAAAAGCACACGCCCAAAACAATGCTGGCAATCTTGCTCGCGACAATGTTGAAGCCGCAGAAGGTGAGTAATGCGCCGATCAAGCTCGATCCTAGGTATCCCGCAGGAAGAGTAAACGCTTGCTTGCCGCCGCGCATATGCGTCACTCCACCTTCATGCGGATCTAGAGATATAGACTCGACTCGACCTCCCGTACAACACGCCGTGATCGCATGTCCAAACTCATGGAATGCAATAACCAACATCTACAAACGCCCACCGTTAGCTGACTGGAAGCAAATCTGGAGTTATAAAAAGCATACCTTGAACGGCCACAGCACCCATCTCACATACGGCAGATTCCACAGCAGCGCGATAACAAGCACGTACGCTCCAATAACTCCCAGCGTAACACGCTGTGTATGATTCACCGACAGCCCGCGTTTCGAGAAATTGTGAAGATGCGGTTGGGCCAGCGCAGGGCCGGCCGTGACTAGAGCGCGGCGGGCTAGTTTCCCAAGTGTGGCGCGAGCCGGAGACGCAGTCAGCGGCGGCATATTGTTGTTGCGTGGAGAGAGGAAGCGAAGCGGGCCAGCGAACGTGGACACAACCTGCGTTGGTGGTGGTCGAGGAAGAGCGAGGTTGTTGTCTATGAAACTGGCTCTGATCTTGTGATGTTTCCATGGCACGCACGCACGCACGCACGCACGCTGGCGCTGTCTGGGCTGATGACGCGTTGCGTCTCATGCGTGCGCCTCTTGGCTATTTCTAGTGTGGCTGTGGTCGGCTTTGTCGGCATCTCCGCACCTCGTCCGCCTTGCTTCCTGCTCTCCTCGACATCGCGAACGCTTCTGGTTCTTGCGTTGGTATATCAACACCTTTATATCGGCTATCTTTGAATAGGCTGGAGTCATGGACGCTGGTACAGAGATGCAAATGCAAGACATGGCTTGGCAATTTCGAGGAAACGCTAATAAGACAAACCATGTATACAATTGAAGAAGGCAACACGCAAGCAGCTATCGCAAGAAGCAAATTCGAATGCAGCCTCCAATTGAAACAGCACGACATGAAAAACTCAGTACAAGATTAATCTGCGACATGCGATGCATGCGCGCGCAGACGAGCCCTGCAATGATGCCATGTAGCACTGATCAGAGGTTACCGCCTTACACATGTCTCTTGTGTTCAACACCATCCAATTTTTCATGGCCGTCCTTTGAATCGGTTTCATTGGTTTGCCAGAAGGAAGGGTCGCGCGTCTTGCGGTCGATGTACCCTGGGGGAACCCATTTGCTGCTCTGCCACGCCTTGAGCTTGGGCTCGGTGTACATGTGGTCGACATTCTCGAGAGACAGCGCTTTGGTCTCGTACAAAAAGAGATAGACGACTGCGGCCGCGGTGAGGTTGCATCCGAAGAAGACGAAGCCAAAAGCGTAACTGATGCCGTCGTTGGCAAAGGGAGTGAGGAAGCCGATGAGGAAGTTGCCTAGAAGAATGTTAGGCCCGTACAATCATGGGTTGTCTTGGACGGCTTACCGAACCAGTTTCCTGCTGTCGCAAAAGAAGCCTGCTTTGCGCGCGTGCGGAGTGGAAATGTTTCTCCGATAACGACCCACGCAAAAGGCCCCCATGTCATTGCGAAAGAAGCAATAAACATACACGCGGCTACGATCATGACAACGCCTGAGGTGGGGTGTTGCTCAGGATCTCGGGCAACGCCCACCGAAGCGAAGATGAGGAGCCATACGGCCTGCCAGATCGCTCCGACCGTCAACGGAATACGTCGACCGACCCTTTCGATGATGTACAATCCCGGGAACGTCATCGCCACGTTGACAGCACCGAGTATCAACTGGACCATGATCGGATCATCAATTCCGGCCGAATTGAAGATTGTCGCCCCGTACTACGAGTCTGCGTTAGCTGGGATAAGTTTTGGATTTTCTCTCTTACTCACATAGAAGAAGTAGTTTACACCAGTCCACTGTTGGAGGAAGTGTATGGCGAAACCCAAGAACGTTCGGTATACCAGCTTGGGAATCTCAGACGGCTTGCCGGTAAAGCACTCCTTCCACGTTCCCTGGCCAGCTTGACTTTGTTCTCTAATGGAGTCCTCCATCTCCTTGAAGTCGTCCGATACAAGCTTGTTATACGGATCATCTTTCAAGCCGCGGAGCCTTGCAAGCGCTGTTCGTGACTCTTCCCATTGGCCGCGACCAGCGAGCCATCTCGGCGATTCCGGAGAGAAAAGGATCCCAATGCCGAGTGGCAACGAGAAGAAGATTCCGAGACCGATAACGATGCGCCACGATGCGGTATTATCTTCAAATGTACGCACTCCAAAGTTGATCGCATTAGACACGAGGATGCCAATGGTAATCATGAGCTGGTAAGATGCGACGACACCTCCACGGATTTGGCGCGGGCAGGATTCAGATTGGAACATGGGGACACCAACTGACAGATTGCCAACACCAAGACCCGCGACGAGACGACCCATGGTGAGATGGACCCAGGAATTCATCGCCGTGATCTGAATGACGTTTCCGATGATGAAAACCACCACTCCGAAGCTCAAACTGCGTCGGCGTCCCCACCAGTCGGAGGTATAGGCTCCAGAGAGTGCGCCAACAAGTGTGCCAATGGACATCAAAGACACGATCAAAGAGGATATAATCGTTTCGATCTTTTTTTCGCCGTTGGGCTGTGTCTGGCCAAATCGATTGATGAAGTCTTCAAAGAGCAGCATACCAGAAATTTGGCTATTCAAAATATCAGCTTTGATCGCTATTGAGATATGCTTGATAGACTCACCCGGTATCATATCCGCTATTTCGCAAAGACACAAAGTCAGCGTCTGCCTCCCAAAGCCCTCAATTCAGCACCACTCACAACAAAAAGCCACCTATCGAGGTGACAACCCCCAGCATAATAGCCTCCGCACCGCAATCCGCGCCATTAATATGTATAGAGCTAGTATACCATCAGCTTCCCCATTCTCCTTCCGCAACGTTGTTGCAACACTCACGCTTTCCCCAACCCCATCTTTGCAACCCTTTTTGCAGTTCAAAACGTCGACCAATTCAATTCAAAAAAGAATCCAGAGCAGAGCTTCGCCAACCCTGTCCTACCTGTCCAGGTTTTCACCTACCCACCCGGAAACCCACCCACCCTTATACCATACCATGCACAATGACCAGGGGCGTTGCATCCGTAATGCCCAGCCCTCGCCGAGCATCCGTCAGCGTGTACGTCATGCCTCCACATCCGAGCCGGGCCTTATTATGTACCTTGGAAAAACCTTGGTACGGTGGGCACCGAACTCGATTGAAACCCGCCTTTTCAGGCAAATTGCATGTCGCTGGCGGAGCGGATCTCTCGGGCCAAGGCGGCGCCGCGGCGGTACAGTAATACTGGTTGGGATCGAGGGGCGGGTTTCGATGCTCGCGATCGGGGAGGATTTTGCGGGGCTGCTGGGTGCGGTAAGGATGACGTAGGTGGAAGAGAGAGAGTGATGTTGTTGGATGTGTTGCACGTAGGTGGTACTAATACCTAGGTAGGTCATTCGTCTTTCTTCTGTGTAAGCTTGCGTAGGTTTTTCGCTGCCAAGAGCAGGGATTGCATGTGTACAGACTGTGTCGCGCGACTCTGAATCTTGAATCCCGCGACACGATCGAATCCTTAGCAGGCAGGTAGAATATCCATCTATCAAGTTTGACGAGCAAGCAAACACCCACCACGCACAATTGCCTCACAAACGAAACGAGCGAGTCGCGTATCCCTCCTCCCGGGGCCTCCCCGATCTTTTTCTTATTCATGCTGCCTGCGACCAACAAGCTAAGCCGAGGTAGCTAAGCTAATCAAATCAAAATATAGTATATTATATCATAAGGTACCATGTCATCAGTCATGCGTTTCGGCCGGCCGTTCGGCATTGCTATTTTCGTTTATGCAGATTTTTCCACCCAGCTCCGTTTGTTTTGTTTTCACTGTTGTTTATTTTGTTTCTCCAAGCTGTTAGTTTTTTTTTTTCCGTTTTTTTTTTCTTGCCTGTTAGTCCTGGGATGGGAGGAAGACGCAGCTGGGTAGTACCCTGGACTCTGGACCAATCAGAGTCAGAGTCATTCAGGAGAAACGTCGCAGACGTTTCGGTACATGGTTGTGTAACGCTGTAAGGGGAAGCTGTGGGTGTGCTGAAACCTCTTTTAGAGTCACTCAGACGCTTTTTTGTAAGGTGGCTGCGTGGCTCGTGGTGAGTGAGGGTGAGGGCGAGAGCGAGTGGAACTGGGACTGGGTTATTCATGATGTAGGCTTTGTACTGCGCGTGCGCGTGCGTGCAGACGCCTAGCTTGATTATTCTATAAGATATACTACTAACTATCGTAGTAGGCATGAAAGAGAGCAAGGGAAGGAATTGTATAGCTTTTTTATTTTTTTATAAACAAAGCTGCATCCCGCAACTATACTCTAGTAAAGGAAATAACTAGCTATAACGTAATTTTCTATATACTAGCTTTGTGTAACATATCTATTATATAAGTATATATGTTTTTTTTGTCATCACCTTTTTACGCCTTTTTTGATTACTAAGCAAGGGGCTCTGCATTTTTTGTTATGTTATTTGAGATGAAAGCCTTTGTCGTCCTACCCCTAGGTAGATAAATTAACGCCACATAAATATATATAATTTAGTTAATAACGCGCTTATTGTTCGGCACCCCGCAATACTGTCGCAGTACACTGGCTTAGGGTCAATTCAACCACGGTTCAGAACCATTGTTGAGTAGTGATTGTATAGCTTTATGTGTGTGGTGCTATAGTGTTTCAAACAGTACGACAAGGTAGTCTGTTCGTAATGCAACAGAGAAGAGATATTTTTTGTCTGCTTTGCTATATTGTAGAGTTAGGGGATGTAGGGAGAAGGCTAGTACTACAAAATACTAGCTAGTAAGTACTACTTACCTCCTACTAAACCCCAAAAATAGGCGTTAGTCTACTAGTAAGGTTATAGAATATTAGAGTTGTTAATTATTAGCTTAATAGTTAAAGTTAGAGAAATACATTACACATAGTAGTAGGACTAGATTATCTCTTTAGTTAGTTGATACAAACCCATCTCTAATATATGCCTGATATTGTTATTGGGGTCATACCCCTCTAAGACCATCTGACGTCCCGCCTCGACATTTCCCCGGCGTTACGCGCAGTTCTTCGAGGGTTTGAGATCCCCAGTCCTTTTTTGAAGATTCGACCGAGGGTCTGCGATAAGCTATCAAATCCTAGCATAACACAATATGCCATATGTAGACAATAATACAGTTTTGGGTGCTTTAACCGTTCAAGTTGTTAAGTAGTATTATTAGTAGTAGTAGTATTGATTTAACGTCCAGGAACGTAATGTTCTAGCCTCCCATGGGGCATGGGGACGTGCTAAGCTGTATTTACAGAAAGCATTTCGTGCCTGCCGGCTGGCTACCACAGTAGCCTTGTTGTACATAGCCCATCCTCCCTTTAATAGGTCTACCTGCTACTACAGGCACCTAGATACCTATAGTAGCCGGCCCTCATCTGTGAGGGTGTTGTTGTCCTGCCCCTCTCTCCCTCGCCCTTGTAGCTCTGCTCCCGTACTGTCTTCCTCCCCCTACCTCGTACGAAGTAGGACCTCGTACGAGTTAGCAAGCTGCCTTGTACCTTGAGTAAAAAACCTCGTAGGGGAAAACCTCAAGCTTGAACAAGTAGTAGTAGTCGCCTGAGCGGTACTTAGTTTGGGTGAAAGGTTTTGACCAAGTCTTGGCAGAGCGAAAACTCTGCATCTTGGCTTTTGGTCTCTTTATCGCAACAGCGCCAGCTTTTTGCGGATAAAGAACGTGATTCTAGTAATCAGCTTGTTCAGGCGAACAATTTCATACTACAGGAACCCCCCACACGGTCGTGTGGGTGGAATCACGATTTTGGTGTTCCTGTTCAAGTTGTTAAGATTGCGCGAATCATCGATAGAGTTCACGTAGCTAGGTTCTGAGAGCACTCTACCTTGAATTGAGTAGTCGATGTCGCCCGTTTCATCGGTTTCGTGGGAATGTGCTTTTTTCTTTCTGAAAGTAAGGCTATAAAATATGTGTGAATATCATGTGGAAGCTAGAGATTTGTTTTCATGCAGGTATGAGGAATCCCTGCCACATCTTTCAATATGGCGACACACTGCAATCTGTAGCTCGATCTTTTCAACCGAATATATCCGGCCAGTGGATTAATGGAAAGGACCTTCCACTTCGTTCCTATGTAGCGGGCATTTGTCATGCGTGTAACCGCAGTCCTTGGTCTCGTGCTCACATTGCTGATGGGGTGGCCTAGAGTCCACGAAAGCCTCGTAATCGCTGCTTAGTTTCGCAAACCACTCTGCGCACAAATCAAAGGAATTGAATATCGACCGAGAGTGAGGGCATCGGACTTCGCTCATGATGTCGACCTCGTCATAAGTGAGGCCTGCAGGGAAAGAATGACGCGTCTCAAAGACCCTGTGACAGACTCGACATGCATAGCTCAAATAGTGAATACGAGGCTTTGCTGGCTGGGACTTTTGTAACCAATGATAGGTATAGCTACAGGCTCTAAGGACACGAAGTTGATTGAAGGTGAAACTCCAGGATAGTAACACCTTGTGCATTGCAGGAGGATGAATCCTGATATTCGAGAGATGACGAGGCAGGTGCGATGGGAACGGATTGGACGGCTATTCCTTCCCGCCGCCTAGAATTTCCTGTCCACATTCAACACCAATGTTCCCCACACCTCCTGACCCTGCTCATGCACACATCCACCGACATGATTCTGCGGCCGGTATTGTTTTGGTGTATGCGCTGTGTTGCGCTTGCTTTTTGACCGGCAGCTCACGACATGCACGTACCCCGCTCTGAAGCAGCACAAACACGGCCAGATGATAACAGTCCAGCGCCGTTCCGACGAATGGAAATTGAGACGACAAATACTGCGTGTAGTGTTCGGTACTGGTACGGAGCATAACTGGCTGAACTCGAAATCGACCGTCCACTGCGTTCACCGATTGCATAGCGTCAATATCTGCGCACTACCGCCACTTCAAAGCGGTAACATTTTTTCGTCCCAAAAGGTAGAGGTAGCCTGTAAGTCCACCAGTATTTGCTCAGATGCTTCCGAGCACACCACTGAGATGTTTGGTTCATCACTGCGCGGGATTCCGCAAGGTTGGTAAAAGCTGCGAATCACAGACTCTTACAAAACGCTTGTGCAACGTATTTTGTGCGCATGTGTATCTGTTGGGACCTATCACTCGCCGCGACGTAAAAGCCTTGACGCATGAACTGACATGGGGCTGCTTATCCAACGAGTAGTGTTCACCACGATCATCGCCATCCACTCGTACGGGAATCGGTGTGAAATACAGTCAACAGCATGTCTCATGAAGCGCTCACCCGCTTTTTTTTTTCGTCTGCTCTAACATATATAATGCCGTCTCTCTACCATATCAGCACGAACAGGCTGCTAGACCAGCAACGTGAAGACCGAACCACAGGAATAATAGCTTTTTAGTGAAAGGAGCTTGCCTTTAATTCATTGACATGGACCAACCACTCAAGTTTCATGCAGATTCGGCGACGGACAAGCTCACTAACGGGAACAACACCGAAGTCAAAGAGACACCCACATCTGACATACATCAGCTAGACGCCCTTATCGTAGGCGCTGGGTTCGCCGGAACCTATCAACTCAAGAGACTCCGTGATCTGGGTTACAATGTCCTCTTGGTCGAGGCCGGCTCCGACTATGGCGGAACCTGGTTTTGGAACCGGTATGTACACATGGAAATAGTCTCCATGCACTGCGTTATAACCTCCCTGCAGATATCCTGGCGCTCGCGTTGATACCGCTGCTCCGCAGTATCAGTTTTCTGATCCGAACTTGTGGAAGCACTGGAACCCCACCCAACGTTTTCCTGGTAGTCCCGAAATTCGAGCGTACTTCAAGCATGTTGCTGAGAAGTGGGACTTGCGGAAAGACACCAGATTCGATACGTTCATTGAGTCTGCTTCATGGGATAGCAATATGTCGAAGTGGGCGATTACTTCGGACAATGGCACAAAGTACATGGCAAGGTACTTTCTACTTTGCACCGGCTGCTTGTCAAAGCAATACATCCCGGAATGGAAGGGCGTCGACAAGTATAGAGGCACGTACCTCCACGAGTCCAACGTCGATAATGGATTACTGATAGCATAAAGGTCTTTTTATTCACCCGGCATCTTGGCCCCAAGAAGAGCCAGACCTTAAAGACAAGAAGATTGCCATTATAGGCACTGGCGCCACCGCTGTGCAAATGGTGCAAGAACTGAGTAAAGTTGCAAGCCAGCTTACTGTCTTCCAGCGCACACCAAACACCCGCGCTACCACTGGGCCAAGTTAATTATGGCGCCGACAATGAACCGCATACCCATGACGAGGTCGAAGCCTCGCTGGCCGCACGCTCTAAGTCCTTCCCAGGGATGGACTACAGTTTTTTGCCTCGCAAAAACATTCGAAGACACGCCTGAGAAGCGGATCCAAACGTTCGAGCAACTCTGGCAAGAAGGTGGCTTCAGGTATTGGCTTGCGACATACAACGATATGCTCTTTTCGCAGGAAGCCAACACCGAAGCGTATAACTTCTGGCGCGACAAAACACGGGCAAGGATCAATGGTAAGCATGCGCTGCCAATATGCAATAAAGACGTACACTGATTTTGCCTGCCCATGAATAGACCGTAGGATTGCTGAATTGCTCGCGCCAATGAAGCAAGAGTATGCCTTCGGATGCAAGCGGATTCCGCTCGAGAATGGCTATTTCGAGGCTTTCAACGAGACTCACGTCAAGCTCGTCGATACAAAGACAACACCAATCGAAGAGATCACCGAGAAGGGCATCAATACGAGTGCCGGAGAGATGGAATTCGACGCGATCATCGCGGCCACAGGTTATGATGCTTTTACTGGCACCCTCACTCGGATTAGAATCCGAGGCAAGGATGGACAGCTGCTTACAGATCGCTGGAAAGATGGTGTGAAGACGCACTTGGGCATGGCCATGCACGGCTTCCCCAACATGTTCTTCGCCTACGGGCCACAGGCTCCTACACCTTTGTTCAACGGTAAGCTTGAAGTTGGAGTATTCCCAAAAGAAACCAGACTTACATGTGTCATGGCTAGGTCCAAGTTCCGCTGAGATGCAGGGAAACTGGATCAGCGACACGATTGATTACTTGCACGATCACGGCTACCTCACGATAGAGGCGACGGAGGCCGCAGAGAAGAAGTGGAAGAAGGAAATCATTGCTCTTGCGAACGACAGCCTTCTGCCCTCCACCAAGTCTTGGTATATGGGTGACAACATTCCCTGCAAGCCTCGCGAACCGCTGGCTTATCTCGGAGGGGTCCCGAAGTATTACGAGACGCTAAACAAGGTAAAGGAGACCGGGTATGAGGGGTTTGTCCTCTCGAACGATTCCAGAATGTAAAGTGCCGACTCTTGTTATCTCCGCTAAGGGAACGGGGCGCCGCGTGCCGCTTGCGAAGTGGGGCGCAAACGCAGGAAGAGGCCCGGGGTGCCTCTCTCGACTTCGGAATGGATATTCATGGCTTTATGAAACAGTCCACCTCTTTGAGCCTGAGGTGCCAAACATTATTGCGAAATTGTCCGGCTGGTGCGACTCCAACCTTGGAAGCTAAGCACCCTCTAAGAGAAGGAAACATATAGGCTTGAATCTTCCTAAGACACGTAGACTTCGTGTTCGAGTTGATCTTTCCCATTAACCAGTGACAGCTCACAGAAACGCGTGCGTGAGAAGTGAGGAAAATGTTGTTGTGAACGTTCGAGGTCGGACGTGACTCGCAGCTTTTTCGTTTTGCGTACGCGTACGTACGGGCTAGGTATCATATCGTCAGCCATGATCCCCCTTTCTTGCCTTGTTTAATAATTTCAAGGGCAATCCTTATATCCACTTCACAAGCCCCATATTTTATTACCCGTCCCTAGACTACATGCGACATTGAACACGGTTGCCCAAAGGTATTTCCTGCTGTTCCCGATCCCCCGCTCAAGGCTTTACAATACTCATCCACCATGCGCACCTCCGATGGTTTCAACTAACCAAAAGGCTTGTCTCGACAAGGTCCCGTCGTCACTGCGATTGATTACCGAGCATAGACAATCGTCCGTCCTTGGCACTGATTCAATGGAGCCTACATATCTGTTGGTTTACTCTTGCCCCATAAAATTACGTCGCCTCGCCCAATCTTCTCACGATATTCCCGCGCCCATGCTTTTGTCTCCGGCTCTGGTGGGAAGGATTCCTACTTCAACTTGGCAACAAGCCGAACGTGGCATCAAACATGTCATCCGCTAGGGTCGGCGGTCCCGTGCGGGGAAGACGTTGTACTGTACTGTGCTCCGTTCCGGAAGAACAACTACCGACGAGGCCGTATACCTAGTTCCGTTACCAGATTATTCGACCCGCAGACAAGTGGATTCAACTTATAAGGCAAGATCTGCAATTCATAGGTCGTTCACAACTTCTAATTGGTTTTTTTTAAGCGAAAATTCTTCCTGTTGCTAGCGAGTGGTGGTTTGCCATTCGAGTGCGATTAAGTTATACGGTTAGATCGTTTCGTTACATCCAGTACTCGATTATTTTGACCTGCGACTCCACACTGGACCTCCCGCGCAGCAGACGAAGCCTGCACGTCGTACCACTTATACATTAGCGATCGTCCCGGTAGCTGTGTGTGCGTCGCATTTTTCTTCCGCCCTCGTACTCTTCACGATTGGGGCACCATGGCTACCAACGAGAAAGATGTCTTCGAAGCGCGGGATAGGCAACTCGGGGATGTGTCGGTGTCGGATGACTCTTCCCACGATGAGGTTGCCCCGGAAGCAAAGGGCGGCGATCTGAGCGAGCTGCCCTCCAATTACTATTGGAACTGGCGATTCCTGGGATCTGTAGCCGCTGTGGTATTCATGGCTCAAGGGCTATACTTGGGTACGTATCCGCCTATTCCAACAACGTACGTTTTTCGCTAATTGTCGGTTTAGGCTATGTACTGCCGGCCAACACGATCACCATCATCAACGCCGACCTGGGACCGGACCCCAATTATGCTCTTATCCCTGTTGTCAAGACGCTCTCCGGTGGCGTGGGACTCATCATGGTTGGACGTCTGAGTGATATTTTCGGGTAAGAAGCTATCATCGGCCGATTGAAGTGGCGATTCTAATCGCTTCCGCAGACGACGATGGTTCATGATCGCTGGAGGAGCCCTGGGCATAATCGGATCGCTCATTAGTGCCACTGCAAAGGATATCAACACCATTCTCGGAGGCACCGTCTTCATCGGTCTCGCGGGTGCTGTCCAAACTTGCTTCAGGTACGTTCAGTTTCCGCAGGGCAATTTTGCGCCTAACGACCTCTAGTTTTGTCCTCATGGAATTGGTCGCCAAGAAACACCGTGCCATACTCACTGGTTTCCTCTTCCTCACTACCTGTCCGCTCGCTGCATTTGGCCCGCTTATCGCTCGTGCTCTTGCCGCGTATACTGCCCTCGGATGGCGATGGAACTACTATCTCAACCTCATCTCGAACCTTGTCTCGCTTGTGCTCTTCTTCCTTTGCTACCATCCTCCAAGCCACAGACAACTCCACTGGGGACGCACTATACGACAAGACTTGAAAGACCTTGACTGGGGCGGCATCGTTTTATATTCCGGCGGACTGACAAGCTTCGTCTTGGCACTCTCGTGGGGAGGTGGACTGTATCCTTGGGCGTCTTATCATGTCTTGGTCCCGCTGATCCTTGGCTTCTTCATCTTGGTCGCTTTTGCCTTCTATGGTACGTACCTACATCGGGTTCTGAGTCGAGGCTTGACTGACAGAAAGCAGAGGCGTATATGCCGTTGAAGTATCCGCTGATTCCAATGTCTCTGTTCTTGAACGGACCCTACATGGCTCTTGTTGGAGTGGCATCAGTCGCAACCGTACGTTGGCAGTACCTGTGTCCCTTTCGACGCTTGGTGCTAATATTTTCCAGATGTTCTATTACAGCTTGACAGTCATCTGGCCTCAGATGATCACGGCGCTGTACGAATCAGACTCAATCATGATTGGGCTCATGTCGGGTACTCTGGGTGGTGGTAAGCCCTCTAGGCCATATACCTATTCTCGCCGCTGATCATCATAGCAATCGCTTTCGGACAAGTCGTCGGTGGAGGCTCGATCAAACTCGGCTGGGGCCACTGGCAGCTCCGCATCTCGGCACTCGCCATGTGCGGATTTATCGGAGCGATGGCAGCAACTGACGCTTCGACTCGCACCTTGGCCATCACCATGTGCGCCCTTGGTGCGTTCGCCGTCGGCATTGTCGAAATTGTTGGCATCGTCGCCGTCCCGTTCACCGTGCCTGCAGAGGATCTGGGTCTCGCAAGCGGTCTTCTCGGCTCCATGCGCGCGACGCTTGGTTCCGTCGCATTGGCTATCTTCTCCAGTATCCTCACAACCACGAAGTCGAAAGAGATACCTCCAAGACTGACGGCTGTTGCGCGAGAGGACGATCTTGAGCCAGCATCTATCGCCGCATTGATCAAGGCAGGGCTATTGGGTGCTAATGCGACGATTGCGGAGATCCCTGGTATCACGACGGATCGACTGCCGGCTTACATTCTTGCTATTCGCGATGGTAACGTTGAGTCGTACCGTATGGTGTTCTACTCCAGCTTGGCGTTTGGTGGTATCGCGGTGATCTGCGCGTTCTGCTGTGTGGAGTTCAATAGCCACTTCACAAGCAAGGTCGATCGCAAGCTTCAGCATCCGACCAAGAAGCAGGAGGCGGACAGGGAGGTTTAGATCAAAAGCAACATGACTCGATTTGGAGTTCGCAAGCATTCATTCATTTTTATGTATAGTCAACTCAACCTTGTTGCAGATTATGAGAGATCAAAGGGACTCACGACAAGCACCTGCACGCAGAAACAACCTAAACACACAGTCGATCTAGCTGGAGGCACCCGTGGCCTCGTGATCTATGGTCCCCGCTCGTTCTGTTAGGGGCGCGCCACAAACTCTCTGCAAGCGACTCGCACACGACTCGCACACCACGTCATGCGCGCACGAACGGGAACAATACAGACGTTCCAGCCATCCTATCTCAGCGTGCATACGGACCCCGATCCTCGTCGCTCTCCCACCATGCGCCTGCACTTTCATCCCACCATCTCCACCGAGGGCGAAGGAAACTAGCCCTGTACCGGCCCACACCGCACCGTGACAAGTGCAGATGGCCTCCGCCAATCATCCTGCCCCCGGCGTCGCAACACCGCCAACACCCCCAGCAACCGTCCCACCCAGCAAGGCCCAAATTCTCACCGACGTCTTCTCCCTCGCGACCACCTTCGCCACCTGCGTCGAAGCCTTCAACCTCATCCTCCCGCACAAAGACTCAAACCACGCGCAGAAAGTCGCCCTCGCCAAGCTCGGCATCCAGCAGGGCCGCCTCCTCATCTTCGGCGATGTAGTCGGCATTTCGAGTCCCCCACGCACCATTGCGCGTCACATGGTGCCTTCACACCCCGGCCTGACGAATCCTGATCCCACGCTGCCCGTCAATTTTGGCCTTCGAGATGCGCGTCTGGACGAAGATGGGATCAGACAGAAAGTGCAAGCCGCGCTTGACGAGATTGCAGGACGGCCCCGCGACTTGACGCGCGAGCAGCTCATGGAGCGATATGGACTGAAGCAGCCGCGACGGTTCAGCTCCATCGAGCACCCCGCCCTCGATACCAACCGCCTCGAAGCCTTCCGCGAGAAGTACGCGCTGCTGCAGGACCTCGTGCGCCAGAATGGGATCCGCGCGCCTGCCAGGCGCACCGGCAGCATGGCGCTGAATAACTGGACTGTCAAGGACGTGTCGCGGTTCGAAGGCTTTGTGCGCACGGTGCGTGTCGAAGTCGATGGGTTGATAGCGCTCTTGGGCGTCAAGGAGCAGGTTGATCGCGCGATGCGCACGGATATCAAGGCCATGGCATGGCATCCGGACCTCTCCTCCGTTATGGTCCGCCAGGATTGGACTAAGTTGCGACTCATAAGAGAGGCGGTGGCGCAGGATTATCCAGAGTATGTGCAGGTTGCAGACCGGGCGCTCAAGTATATCACCGATGAGGTGCGAGATAGCAAGATCGGGACCATGATGGCGGTGATTCCACCCTCGTCTGTTGAACAAGTAGGGAACAGTGATGGGAAGGGGGGAACGAGGGTGAGCGAGTCTGCCGTCAAGACGCCGGGCAAGGAGAAGAAGCGGCCGAGTTTTTGGTCTATATTCAGTTACAAGGGGCCGAAGGAGCAGAAACAGCGTTCTCGGAGCATCGTTTCCAATCCGGAGGAAGAGCGTAATCGGCCTCCTTCCGAGTCCGAACTTGGAGTTTCTAACACGCTCGAGCCTGTGCGCGCGAAGTCACTCTCTGCGCTTCCGGACGAACCGGCGCCACTGAATCTCGATGCGAGGTTGCGGAGTTTGTCCATGCAGGATGAGAGCGCGCTGAATGCGAATGCGGACTCCACATTGGTCCAGGTGCCGTCTCATTATACTAGCACCACCGTTGGCGACGATGACGATGTCGATCCGCTGGATACTAGTCACAGCAATGGATTGGTCCACGCGGACACGGCGAACTCGCTTGTCGACAGACACGACATGTACAAGGGGATGGGAAGGATTGAAACCAAGGATATCAGAGATAAGTCGAAAGAGGCTGCGGGTCAATAGACTTGTTGGATGCTGTGATTTGATTTGATGATTTGAAACTCTATTTCGGACGGCTGTTGTGGGCTTTGAGATACCATAGCTGAGTAGGGGGAGGGTGCGTGGGATGGGTGTTTTGTCCTTGCGTTATCTTTTTGGATAACGTATGTTAGAATTCTTAATTAGTGGAACACGCCTTTTCCAACTCATGGGTGCCTCATTCCCGCGTGTTACCCCAAGATGAGCAATAAGAAGACCGGAAGGACTTAGTCTCTTGTATGTGGCTGTACCTGTAACTCATGCTACGGTGGCTCCCACCACGAACCGTTTGCTTGGCTATGCGGTCTGGACCATGAATATGCCATCCACCGCTCAAAGCTTTGGGTGCCTGTGTTGTCAGTGTGGTTGCGGCTGCTCAGTGTCAGGAACATCTAGAGGGGAATGTATCCTGTTCATTGAATACTCGCTCATTGAAGTAGACTAGTTATCCCCCCGGGAAAGCCCATGAGAGTTAATGCACATGGTTGCAGATCCTTTTTTATATGAAATAGGGTAGAAATTCTCTTCTTGGTCGTCCTTATCTCGAGTGTGCGATGATTGTCTTATAGTGGTCAATATGTGACTTCGTAGTTGATGAATTAGAAAAGAAGCTCTGTGTAGCTTGTGTACCAACCAGAATCGCTGATCATAAACGGCGATCGCCGTGTGTTATTTATGGGCATCAAAAGTACTATTGAGATGTGACATTAGTGTTCCCAGGTTTCATAGACAGTGCCTCGCGAACCATGCGTAATTTGAGGTATTTACCTTAGTATAACCTCGAATATTCAATCAGTTGCTAGGAGGCCTCGCATCAGAATCCATGCTCTTTTCTCCACGCCTTCGCGTGGCGATTCTCACTGCCTCGAGCTTTCCCTGATGTTCATGCCGGCTCGGCTTTGGGGTATCTTCCTCTGTCATTTATGCCAGAGCCTGGGGTCTACGTAGCGCGGTCTGGATGAATCCAACGGAAAAGATAAGAATGCTGAACATCATGGGTACAGTGTGGACCACGATGACGATCAATGTCGACTACCGTGGAGAAGATGTGAATGACGCCCAGCGCTAACCGCTTGTGTGCAAGCGGCATGATTACATAAGCTTTTGTCGCGCTTGCCCACCTTCCTCCCCCTTCCATCCCAACGTTGTCGTGCGCCTTTTCAGTTACAAATTCATACAATTCAGGTCGTTCCATGACTGCAATTTGCCCGGAGCTACCTTCATTTGCTTCCAGGCTTTTCGGTAACCGTTTGCGTCTCGGGTAGGCCAACGACGGCACGACCTCGCCGGTCAGCTCAGGAGTGTCACCAATGGCGAGAACAGAGCGATCCGGTAGATTTCGACGTCGAATCATCTTCCAGAGTTTGCGAAAGGTCGCCGACTTGAACCCCCGCACCCCGTTTAGGCAGCATATACGCCCTGTCACCCACCGTTTATAACTTATGCGAGAAACGTACATCAAGAGGCGTGCTCGCAAATCCTGAGTGTAAAAAGAAAAGATATTTTGTTGTCAATGGAGGCAACAGCATGATGCCTCCTCCTAAAGGCAATGCGATCTGCTAACACGGCAGGAGAGGGTAGCGCCTCCCTGCGTGGTTTCTATCAATCTACTTTCATTGCCTCGTCAAACCGGGTTGCGCGATTTGCTGACCTCCTAAAACCACGAACGCTGGCAGCCCCAACTGCTATCATGTGTCTGGTGGGCGTTCTGACTCGCGTTTTGATGTTTTTCGAGGGGTGGTGAGCGTCTTCCGCAGTTGGTTCGCGCTGATGTCAATCGATTCGTCCGGTCAGTTTGCCCTACAAGGATGTTTCTCCCGTTGCGGTCGCACAATCAGCATGGCAGCCCTCACTGCATGCATTAACTTCACCGCTTTGGGCCCAAGGCTTTCAGTAGTGCTCCGCTTTCGCTGACACGGTTCCGTACACACGGATACTCAGCGTAAGTGGGCTGCAGATAAGCTGTATGGCCTGTCCCCCATTTCGCGCGTCACCTGGAGCTGGTGCCGCTGATTACTCGTCCTCAATGGCACATTGCATCTACCATGGAGACACAATCGACCAAGGTGGACACTACGTACAAGATCGATAGTCCGGTCGACACACCGTCCCACTCCAAGACGACTCTCCTAGTGCGCAGGCACCGGGAGAAGTTCTTTCCCAACAATCCAGAGTAGGTTTGATGTACTATAGCTGGCTTGCGGAAACTAACTTTCCCGCAGGCCAGCATCCTCCAAAGAAGCCGTACATGACGCACCGGAAGTGATTGAGCCTTGGCTGGCACAACAGCGCAGGCCCATTTCTCCATACTCAGTCGACGAGACGAGACAGTGGTCTCTGGCTTTCAACCGTTGGAGTTCGACGAAAAGGGTCAGATTGTTAGACGTCGGGTGTCAGAACTACACTCAGAGAAGTCCCCTAAGACGTGTGGCATACCGCGCAGGTATCTCTTAGGTGTCATTACTAGTAGTTTTGTGGTGGCGGTTGCTCTAGGTCTTGGATTAGGCCTAGGCCTAGGAAACAGGAAGAAGAGTAATCGATTGTCGTAAGTCTTTCGAAGAACGATGCGTGTACTTTGCTTATTCCTCACTAGGACCGGACCAGGCTTCGTCGACCCATATTTGCGCTAAAACCCCAGATTTTTGCATTGGCGGTGCATTAGGATCAGCTTATTACTCAAGTAACGGAACATACAATGGCTCTGGCATCGCTCTCGCTACAGAATTCTGGAACGAGCAAGAACGCAAGATAATGACCGTTTACTTCCAGCACTGGACGGGCGAGATACGATCTATACAACTCACCCCGAAGGGCGAGTGGATTGGCGGGACCGGATCTGAAGTCATTGTTAGTGATGCGAAGAACGCGACTCCCATATCTGCGGTATCTTACTCTGTCAACGACACATCCGTGGTAAGTGTGTCGTCCTATGCGTAGAGATTCTTATCAGAGCTAATGACATCGCCTCCACAGTGGCATATCTTCTACATATCCAAGGATGGTCGCGTGAAGCAGAAAGTGAACAGCAATAGCACGAACATTTGGGAAAATGGCCCGCTGGACGAACTCAACTTGACGGCTTACGATGCTCCAAATGTAGGCCTTCAAGCCTGCTGGTACGGAAAAACTACTACGGCGATTCGGATGCGTCCAAGTTCCCGACTCGCGATGGGAACAACAATACGATACCCTTCAATGCCAGCACGCATGGCATGCATCTCTGGTACCCGGCCGATGAAACGACGTTCAGACAATACGGATGGTACGAAGGGCAAGATCAGTGGTTAGAGCAACACACTTGGACAGGGATGAATGCGCATGCCGGTGTCGGCTGCTTCAGCTGGGGACCAGGCACTACGACGTATACCATGATGGTAGATACACAGGACACGGCAACCATCTGGTGGAAGGACACCAACAGTAGCGCCACTTCGACACCCGCACATCCCATCAAACACGTGGGAAAACGCCACCCGCTACGCTATCCCCAACGTTCATCCGAGCACCTCGCTTGGCTTTACCGAGTACTTCTATACGCAGATGGATGATGGGTCAATCGTGGGACACGATATCGATTGGGCGGCTGAGAATACGACTGATGTTGATGAGAACATGTTCACAGTTGGGAGTACACGAGGCACGATACCGGGCTTAAAAGGCACGCACATGAGTGTAACGGCTGTAGAAGACCAATCTGGGGGCAAGAGCTTGTATGTCTTCTATCAGACGAGGGGTGACGACTTGAGTGTGTTTACTAGGGACTTCAAGGGTGGGCAGTGGACGCAGGGTGAGTTACCGATCCCGGACGTGTGACGCAACCTTTATCTAGAGTCACTCTGGGCCTAATTTGCGTTCATGCCGACTGCGTTCGATTTTCGATTTGGAAGACTGAAGCGCCGGACTTTGTTGTGCAGTTCTATACGCTACAAATCATTCCTGCCTTTATCATTATCATTATCACTAGTACCCCATCAAGCACGCCACCTGCATGCAATCCGAACGAATCTACTATCACATGGTAGGAAGTTAGTCAGGATATAGTTCGCTGCCTGATGCGGATGTGTGGATCAAGAGCAATGCAGAATATCCTGACATTTGGATGCATACACGAAAGAGAAAGCGAATAAATTCCTCACATTCACCTCGCGGGTTTCGGAGCTGGGATCGATGGAGTAAGCAATCAGTAAACATCATCCGCACATGTACAAACACATCCAAGACAAGGATAGAAACGAAAATCATATCTGATGATATATAACATTCATGGTTCGATCATGCCGCAAAGTTGCCACATTGGATCGACCCTGCCTCGCACGTAGATCAAATGCGATCCGGAAGTATGGTCTACAAGCAATTTGGAGACCTCAACGGTTGCAGTCCATCAGTGGTATGCAACACACGCACTCAGCAGATAGCAAATTCAGAGATGCACGCCCCCAAACCGTAGCCATCACAAACACCCAGTCTCTCCTGAAGGCTTCAAGGCGTGCCCTCCCAATCCGACCCAGCTGGAGGCAACGGCGGCGCCTCCTCCATCCTCACCCTACCCACATCCTCGACCACCTCCGACCAACCCCGCACCGCATCGCGCAAGGCCCGCTCCACCAACCTCTCCACAAGCTGTTTATGGGTCCCATAGGTCGCAACGCCCCTCTTCTCGCACCAGACACGCGCCTCCCAGACCTCCATCTTGCTGTACGTGTTCGTGTAAAAGTCGACAAAGGCCTTGACGCGCGGATCAGCGAAGCCCGGTGTCGTGGACATGGTCGCACGGTACCGCGACTTCGGCTTCTTGATCTGCCTGAAAATCGGATATCCTGCCTCGGTGGTGCGGAAGGGGTAGTTGGACGGCAGTACGAGCGTGGGCTGCGGATACCGGAGCAAGGGTCTGGTGGAGCGCAGCAGGGGGTCGACGCCGTCCGATTTCTTCGACGATATAAGGGCCGTGCAAGTCGTCCAGTACGTCAGCTTCCGCTTCTAGGATTCTCGCAACCACCTCGTCGAGGTCGAGGTTTGCGTATACGTCGGCGCCGCGGAAATTCGAGAGGAATTGGATTCCATGGTGTGGTCCGACTCGTGGTAGCCGGAGTCGAGCCTCGTGTCCTCCGGGGTCTCTTTGCCTGTGAAGGAAGTGGTTAGTATGTATTGAGCTTGTAATGAGGGCGGGGTGAGAGCGTACGCTCGTCAAGGGCTTCCGCCATCTTCTCGGTCGGGTTTGCTGACCGCGACATACTAAGGTCGGTGGAATGAAAGGTTGACTTACATGCAGAGCGGAGAGACGGGTTGAGTAAGTAGGGCGAGAAAGGCAGAGTGAGGCGCGTGTCTGCGCGCTTTTGTACGCGGTTGCGCGTGGACGCGTTCAAAAGTTGGGTGACGCATTGAGTGACGCGCAGTGCATGTGGGTATTGCCGGGTCTTCCACCTGCGCGGTATCGCTCGCGAGTTGTGGTGAAGGTGAAAGACGCCAAGACTTTGAAATGCGGTGAAAGGGAATCTCTGTAACAGTGACATGGTGAAAGCGAACTACCTAGGTAGCCAATTTCTCGTTGATAAAGAGATGAAGAACACCGTGACGATGTTGTACTGCTTACGCTGCCAACTGAGGGACGCAGCGATCGTGAACAGAATACGGACGGATGTGTGGATCGAACTGTTGGTGACCAGCAGTCGTCGTAGTCAACTCCCTGCTTTTGCATAAGCCAAATTGTGCGTTCATTGCGGCTTCACCTAAGAACTACCTGGCTAGGCAAGGCAGGGCGTCTAAGGGAGGAGCTGTCACTGTAAAGTGACTGGTGTCGTCCAAGCCAGAAGCAACCTTATGATCTGAGACAAGTTTGCCAAGTAGCCCGAGCTTTTTGAGTATGTTATTGATGCAAGTTTGACTTGCTGGAGTTCATTCGTCCTTGAATAGTGTGGTCATCTTGTACAACAACTCTTCTGACAGGACATGTAGAAACTTTGGTTGGAGACTTAAAGCCTGGTCGCACTTCGTGCATCCTAGCAGCTGTTAGTTGATGCAGAGCACCTCAACTTCGGTATTCATAGTTTAATTGTTTTTCATTTCCCCTGGAGATGGCCGTCCCCACATGGTTGCGCTGTTGTCTGTTACACTGGTGTCTTACTCAGTGCGATATATCCTCCAGGCTTCCCATATGGTCTGTGGATCTCAAGAGCGGGTACCGTCGAGATCAGCATCTACTGAAGAGCATATCGATAGCGCACAGCGTTATATATACGCGAACGAGGCGGGCATAATGATGGTTCGAGGGACGCGGACGGGTGAATACTACCACTCTGGGAACAGGTCAGTAAAGCAAGCAGAACGAGCAAAGCGAAAGGGTTGACTTACAAGACATAGGAGAGACATGGACCATCGCCTCGCGCATCACCGCAGCTCGGTTTTCTATCGCGGCGCGGATTGAGGTAATGACATCTTTGAGGTAAGCCGAAACGGGAGCGCGGGCGCCTACCCTGTCTCGGCAGCCAATGCGCACCGTCACTCAATGCGCAAACCCCAACATGACGCGCCCCAACTCCACCAATATGGACCCAATTAACGCCGCGATAGCAGCAATCGAAGCGCAAGAACTAGGAGAATTTTTATCATACAATAAAATCGCCAAAGAATTTGGTGTTGTACGCTCTACGTTGACGCGCAGGCACCAACGCGTCACGCAGGCGCGTACTATCACTGATGGTACACGTCGTACTCCATCCATAACAAGAAAAGGGGCTTCTACAATATATTACCTACCTTACTGAGCGTGGCCTTCCTCCTATACGGCAGATGATATAAAATTTTGCTTCCTATATGGCAAAAGAGAGACGTTAGCATGTCCTGGGTTGATCGCTTTGTTAGGCGCAACCCCGACTCCTTAATCTTACGATGGACGACTGGGCTTGACAGCAATCGCCACAAGGCTGATTTAGAGAGGTAAAATACAGGCTCTACTTTGAGCTTCTACACAAGAAAATTACAGAGTATAGTGTAGAGCCTTAGCATACGTACAATATGGACGAGAAAGGCTTCCTCGGTATCACTGGCCGCTTAAAAAGGATCTTCGATAGGCCTCTATATATGAGAGTCGCTAAGTAAGGCAATCTATACAGGACGGTAGCCGTGAGTGGATCTCGCTTATCGCATGTATATGCGCCGACGGATCTACTGTTGATCTAGCGCTAATCTATTGATCTGACGCCGCGACTCTACAATTAAGCTGGGTTGAAGAAATTAACGTTAATTCTTATAGAGTCTTTATCACCTCATTAACCTCTGGATGGTTAAACAATAAGATAGGGCTTTAATGGCTTAAACAGGTGTTTGATCGCTGTACAAAGGAGAAGGCTTGACGGCAGTGGCGACTCCTAGTCCTTAATAGGTATGGATCTCACGTTACTATAGATTTTATCAACTACTGCGATCAGAATAAGATCCTCCTTGCGATATTTCCCCCTCATGCGACTTATACGCTGCAGCCTCTTAACGTCTGTGTATTTAAGTCTCTCTTAGCTGCCTACTCTAACGAGCTCTCTGGATACCTGTATAGGAGCCAAGGACTGTCAAACAATCGCCAAAAGAGACTTCTTTACGCTATTCTGGAAGGCCTGGACGACGTCAGTTACGCCGCAGTTAATTACCAAAGCTTTGAGTGTACAGGTATCTCGCCGCCAGATCCAACGCCTATCCTTAAAAGGTTTAACAAAGAGACTCTGCCAGAGCCAGAATTACCAGTAAGCTCTACCTCAGTACTTAGCGCGTCAGATTGGCGTAAAATAGAGCGACTGTTACGCTCCACTGTAAAGGATATCGCGACTAAGGAGTCGCGTAAGCTAAGCTAGACGATACACTCAATCTCTGTACAAAAGCAGCTCCTAGAGCATGAAAATAAGGGTCTCTGAGAAGCTCTTGCAAACCAGAAAAACGGCGTCAAACAAAAGGCAAGACTCTGCCCTTAGAGCAACCTAAGGAGTGGCATGGAGGAGCAGTTTTCTGGTCACCTGCCCGCGTACAGAGGGCGCGTAACTCGCTCAGCCAGCAGGAGGCTGAAAAAAAACAACAGTTACAACTCCAAAAAGCTCAGCAGCAAGAGATCTATATAGCTAATAAACAGCTTAAAGCTCGTTTACAGCAGGAGAAGCGCGTTAAGCGGGCAGCAGCCGGAGATGCGCGCGCTAAGGAGAAAGCTAATCAAGCTGCTGAGCGACGCCTCCGTCAACAGGCTCGCAAGACTCAACAACAACTTCAAAAACGTCTCAAAATTGCCAAAAAGGGAAGTTAGAAAGCTTCAAAAGCTACTCATACAGTTACAAAGAGGAAGAAATCTACGCTAGCACCTGTACGCGTTAATGCGGCGGCATCTGCGCCATCAACGCCATCATCGCGCTGTGGCCATATAATCAGCACACTAAGCAGATATCTATAATCTAACTAGCTAGCAATCATCTATAGAGCTCTATAAGAAGCCAACTCTAGAAAATCTCGCGATAAAAGCTTTTGTGTAGAGCTCTATAGCCTCATATTGCTGGCTGAGCGATTACGTTGGGGTTGCGCATTGAGTGACGGTGCGCATTGACTGCCGAGACAGGGTAGCGACCCACGCTTCGCACTTGGCAAAAAACTAAGTCCGTTGCAATCGATGTTTTCAGGACTAAGGTCGCCCTTTTTGACAAACATCACAAAAGTGGTTTGAAACCAAATTTGCCACGGATAGCACAACACTATTCCTTCGGAAATCCTGTCATTTACTTACTGTCTTCACGATGCGACTAATAAGTCTGCCTTATTCTGCATTGGAATATTGTTTTATTGACCCAGAGATCTTAGTTGTGGTGTCATGACTGCCTTTCCGAGGAGCATGGATACCTCTCTATCCCCATGCTAGCAAATGATCCTTTCCGCGGAAGATTTACTATCACTGATTGCTGTCCTTCCCCAGAGAGTGCTCCTCGTCGAATCCGCAACGGGAGATTTTTGGCTTGATTCCCGAACATAAATGCCTGTCGATCTAAACCTAGGCTCACCTCAAGTATTTAATGCGCTTTATCATACTTCCTCAATGCTCCTTATTGCTCTATGTCTACTTAACAAAAGCCTTGGATCAATTAATGTAATCTCTCTCGCAGCTAAGGGTGCCTGATACTTCATTTATTGGTGCTTATGAAAGATTGGCAGGTTGCCGCTCCAGCAACTACGTGCAAAAGAAAAAAGATAAAAACTTTACTGCATTCAAACGCTCTATCTTACGTAGTTTTACTCCTCGCCTGCTAACGTTTCAGTCTTTTTTTCACACCCCAAAATTATCTTGTACCGGACTACAAGCTCAAGCTCTATGTGCAGAGCTACATACTGCTCGCAGGCACTGTGACCCTCCCCCTGCTCTTCTCGAATAGAGTCGTCTACGAGCTCGCAGGCGTAGATGAGAATACGCATCCCTAGCCTTCAGCATTAAGTAGCTATCCTTTTGCGCTCTCGGAGGCGATCGACCCAATTGGAGACATAGAACAGCTGCGCGATGGATAGTCGTCAGTACCTATTGTTCCCGTACCTAGGTATCTACCAATCTGCTAAAGATACAACCTTCCATTGGTAAGAATTGCACAAGTAAGCGCGATTGGGAGTATGATCTAAACTCGATATATGCGCTTCATAGGCAGTGCGATATATTATAACCACAGCGGATTATAACCACCAGACGACTCTGAACAAGATTCTAGCAAGGACCATCAACAGAACAATGCCACACATTATTTATCTTCCTTACAGCCAGCATTCCAAGCTTCCGTACCACGTTTTGCCACTTTCTATATTCTGTCCCGGCTCCTCCTCCAACCAGAGGCCACCGCTTATCTTTTTCTTTTTCTCGTTCAGCTGCAGCAACCCTGTTCTTGTACCACACAGTACACACGCCGATCCCCACCGCACACACACATCCATGATCCGCACACAATTCAACACGGCCACTTCTTGTTTCTACGTGCTGCTGTCGCTCTTTCGAGTCCCCTGAATCATCTAGTATATGAGCCTTTAATTTTACATTCGCCTTCGACCCAGCCGGTGCCACTGTTCGTTCCTGCAACTCTCAACATCTCGTGTCAACGCACCCAAGAAAACACACCCTGCGTTCTACCCCCAGAGTCCGCAAAATGCAACGCTTCGGGGCCTGATCTCCCGAAGCGGAACGAGCATCGAACCCTCTGCGCGCCTTTCTACGCCGAGTGCAAACCATATTTCAACCAGACCCAGAAGGCAGATTTCCTGTCGTCCTTCCACCGCCTTACAATAACCAGCAGGAGCGTCTAACATGGGAAACTATTCCCATGTTGCAGCACTTTCCAGGGATGAAAAGGGACCTGGAACGTTCATGTAATCAATGGCTTGGAAGCCAACGTTACAGACGCAGAGGTCTTGTTGAACTACGGTTCGGCGCCTTGTGAGTCACATACCTAGGTACCGACTGAAGAAAATTTGGCCCCTCCTCACCGACAAAAACATGTTGGTTGTCACGATTGTCCTTCATGCCCTGGTCGGGAAGGAAGAACCGCTCTTCTTCGAAGACGCGTTTTTCGCAATGCCTACCTGGCAAAGACGCCTTGGCCCTTTCCACTCGATGTCTTGACCTTGAAAAGGACACGATGAGGCGGGTGTTTTTCGCGATGCCTACTGTGGCAAAGACGCCTTGGCCCTTTCCACTCGACGCCTTTACCTTGAAAAGGACACGATGAATCCGTACGCTGGTAGATCTCAACCACGTTCCGGTAGCGGGGGCGACTATTGAGCCTCGCTTGCTTTCCGCCTGCCTAACTACTTTGTCAGGCAGTTGAAATATGACGTTCGGCGTCTAAATGTTTTTTTAACTGATTGGAAGCTTTCATTTTCAGTTTGTGGTGCCGTGCCGTGCCGTGTGGTGTCGCGGTAATGGTAATGGTAAAAAATTAACATTAGAATTCAAGTAATGCTATAATTAACCACTTGCTTAGAAGTCGAATGTATTTTATAGGTAGATAACATCTTGCTCTTGTTCTTAGATAGTGCACGCGAAACTCACTGATAATGGCACATCAGCTAAACTTATCATGTGCGCGTGAGACGATGCCGGAGCTGGTGGGTATAAATTTAACATATGTACGGTGAAGATCCATTGTACTGGGTGTGTGGATGCGGAATAATTAACGAAATCTGCATGGGATGCGAGATTAAAACACTGCGTTATGCACACTGCTCGCCTACATGCGCCGTGATTAATACTTTGTTGCACAGCTTTGGCGTAACCTAGTACAAAAGCGTCGAGTGTTATTATCCTAACACCGAAGCAACACACTAGTATAAGATATATGAAAGGCCACCGTGAAGCGCTTCGCACCTGTATCTACTCGGTAGCGATGAGGATTGGCATTTTAGTAATTTCGAAGAGACGACGGGAGATTTTCAGTAGCGTTTCTGTGCGTGGTGTAAGCGGCTAGTGAGAAGATGTGATTAGATGACGATGCACGCATGCGTGTCGCACTGCATGTTCGCTTCAGAATTGCATCAATGGCAAAAAGTAAGTGTGATTATCTGTCAGGGCATTGGCCCACAAGCCAGTGGACATACGGAGCAACACACTGGCTGAGTTGAAAGCGAATGTAAGATTAAATGCTTATATAGTGGTATGAAACGATTCGAACCGTTCCTGACTGCGTGCGAATGGACTGGAATTTGGAATTCGTTGTGCAACACATGTATATTTCGTCAGTGTTGCTCGCAAGTTCGCGTGCTGAAGCGTGATGCAGGTCGGTCTGCTCAATATTGAACCAGACATTCCTTACAAAGACATCAACCGTACCCGCACTATGAGATCCCGAATCAAAAAAATGTAGATATAATCCCATTACTAAAAAATTTGTCTATACACACCAAGACACCATACTCGACTATTACACCAAGAAACCATGCCATTAACCGAATGCAATGCTCCCCCTCACAGCTTAGCCTGCACATCCATCAGATCCTTCATCTCCCACCGCGGCCAATCTGGGTTGAGCGCTGGGTCGGGCCTTTCACGGTCCCAGGCCCACTTCTCCCTGAGTTCAGGTTCTAGCTTGCCCTCCAGCATCTGTGTCACGTACTTGCCCAACACGGGGAAGAATTTGTAGCCGTGGAAGGATCCACATGTGGCGATGATGTAGAGGCCTTGTGCGCCGGCGTGTGGAGAGATTATGAAGTCAGAAGAGGTGTGTGAAAGCGTCCCTATGTTACAGTTAGTTCTGTGGTTCTGTGGTTCTGAGTGTTGTCTGGGTGGTAAGGCCATACCAGCAGATTCGGTACTTCTCCATCTTCCAATCCGCACCATTCTTGCCATAAAAGACGTTGTTTGCATATGAGATGTCCTGCTTCAGCGGATTGGGGACTTTCCACTGCGCGTAATCGGGCTCTGGGGGTGGTGCTGAGATGCGCTTGCCAAGGATGTTTTGCGTGTTCTTGAAGATCTTCTGGCCCCACCACTTGAGCTCGCGATCGCGGGTAGGTGGGAGACTGCCGATGAAGGGACCTGGACAAAGTTATGTAATGTCCGGAAATAAGTCGTGTGTGAAGATCGTACCTGTTGATGCAGTGTAGCCCTGCACACCCACAGGCATCTGTGCGAACCTCTTGTATGACTGCTCGTTGAGCGTAGTCATACCTGTGGTAATACCGCCCGCCACTATCCTGTCGCCGGCCGAGATATTGGGGTTTCCACTGGCCTTTGCGGCTTGCTCCAGTAGCTTCGGCGTAAACGCTCCTGTGCAGAGAACAACATGCGACGCTGTCAGGGTATCTCCCTTCTTCGTCTTTACGCCTGTGCATCGTCCGCTGCCGTTGAACTGAAGCGACTCGATATCGGCTACCACGTATTTGACGCCCAGCTCGATCGACTTCTTGGTCACTGCCCTTAGTGAATCGCCAGCGTTTGCCCACCCACTCGTCTTGTTGACGAGCACATCCTTGACACCCGTGTAGTCTGCATCCTCGAACAGGCCACCGTACAGTTTCCGCGCCTCGTTGACAGGTACCGCCTGCAGCTCAGCTTTCCTGCCCAGCTTCTTGTAGTTGTCAATGACTTCCCCTGCGTAATCGGACCGGCAAATCCAGTAGATTCCCGTCTCGTGGAAGTACGGCTTGTACAGCGGATCTGACTTAAACATGTCCTGCGCCTCAAGCGCCAACTTGCAGTAAATGATATCATCATAGTCGGCACGCACCACCTTGTTCCAGTCCCACGACGCAGCTACGCGGTTGTCGGCGTCGTACGCATCGCGATCGACAATGGTGATCGAGGCATTGGGGTACTTCTGGATGAGGGTGTACGCGCGGTCGAGACGCCGAAGACGCCAGCTCCGACGATGAGATAGGAGGGCGATGCCATTGCGCGCGATCAGAACTGCACAGATGGATGGATTGAAAGACGGTGTGGAAGTTGGGTCATGAAGCGCGGTTCCAAAGCACAATCGTACTTATAACTCCATGCGCGTCTGGCCTTGCGGCTCTCATCGGCCGTTGGCCACACAGTAATCGTCTCATCGCATGTTTGCGGGGTCGCTAGTCCTGATGCTGGAAAAGTGCTGTTGAAATGCATATGGGGCGCAGTGACAATTTCACGGTGGAGGGGCAGTCGGAAGAGTCGCCGTAGCGCGACAGCTCGACGCGCGGGGAGCTATTTTCCCATTTGAGCAAAGTATTCCACCCAACTCACGCTGTCGACGCAATTGGGCCGTTTTAAGCCGGCTGCAACGGCTACAATTGCTGCATCTAGGAATCCGACAGTGACTGATAGCGAATGGATTAGGCTAAGGAGGATGATGGGGCGCTCCGTGGGAGAGAGTCGGTGAAGGCTCGGGGGTTTGTCTCATCGAAGTTTCTCGTAGGAAAACTGCGGGAAAACATCACTATTTCTTAAAATATGTATATCGGAGGGCCTGTGAGTATACTAAGCCTCAAAGGCAAGCATCTAGTAACTCGTAGCAAACTGTTCGAGCAATGGCAACAAGACCGCATCACCAAGAGCCGAGACCTCTACCAGCTCCCCGAGGACGTGAATAGTCGTAGTCTACACGATATATCGACTGCATTGGGATAGCGGACAAAACCATTTGCAAAATACCCTAGAGAACGAGGCTAACTTGCTTGGCAGAGTCTATATATACATCAGAACGTTACCATGACGAAGTGCGCTTCCGCTGCGGTTAGAATATCCCATTCATTTTCCTATACCACTTGATGAGCTCATACATCGCAGATATCTCCCCCAGTCCTGCCCAAAATACACACACCTACACACACCCCCTCCACCATTCCAAAATATATACATCTCAGACACACTGCTCACAATCCGGATCTACCTCATTGCCCCACGCCCGTCACTTCCCCCTCCATATGTCCAGGTTCTAGTTCTAACAGCACAACCTCATTCCACTCTGCCCCCGTCTTAACAATAGTCCCGGGCAAATATAAGCTTTGTTGCCGTCCAACGCGCCAATACCTCCCCAAATTCACAGCATTAACCCCACATTACCCTTACCCTTGACGCCGCCTTTTACCTCCAGATACGTGTCCAAGGCCGCTAGACCCCCGGAGGCGGGTTTATCCACGCGGAAAGTACCAGTGTAGAAACACAGTCTGGGTTTTTTTTTTGTGAACAAAGCTGCATCCCGCAACTATACTATGATAAAAAGAAAATCTAGCTATAACCTTTTTTTCTGTGTACCAGCTCTTAGCAAAAGGCTGCGTGTTATTGAGTGCATTTTGGTATTGGCCTGTCGTAGACTTGCGATCGAGATGAGGGAGGGAAGTGAGAGGAATAGAAAACATATCCCAGCCCTCCAAAAACTGTCCCATTAACACGCACATCGCCCACAATCCCTTTGTACGGATCCAGAACGTGATTCGCATACGGGGTGCCTCTCGAGTAGTAATCCACTCTGCCTAGGTTCTCAACCAGAAGCTGCAGTTTCGTTCCGGAGGAGAGCGCCACGCTGATGTTTTGCGGGTAGGTGTACTGGGTGTCTATCACGCCGTGGAAAGTATCGTTGATGTATACGATTACGCGGTCGCGCGCGCGGTCGCCGGGCTGAATGAGACCGTGGATGGATGCGGTGCTGATGTGTTCGTAGAGCGTGAAGCCGTAGTCTTGACCAAGGGCTTCCATGCTTAGCGGTATCTTGCTGCTCGTTTTTGCGCCTAGGGTATCGAACAAGGGGGTAGTGGGCGTGAGATCGAACGCCGGGATCTCCATGAGTGGTATATCTTCCGGCACCTTCACACATTCCAACCGTCGTAAAGCATGTATATCTCCCACACAACTCAGGTTCGTGGCAACTCACCTCCGGAATACTCCCCTCAGGCACATGTCGCTGTATCTCCCGCCTTAATGCATCACACAACTCCGTCGTCCGTCCCGCCTCATCAATCGGCGACCCATTATCATAACTCGATGTGAAACACCCTAGTCTTATCCTGCCACAACGCCCCATTACTAAACCCGAAAATTCGTCCCACCATGCACCATATACAGACTGATGGAGGCAGACTCGTCACCTAGCACGTACTCCACATCATCCACGAATCCCTGGATGTTCGGCGTGCCATGCGTATCACCCCAGAAGTCGGGACCAGAAGTGTAATACTCGCCATCGAGAAGCGGGCCTTTCATCGAGGGGTCAGTGATATATTTGCGCAGTGCGGCGAAACCAGCGCGAGGGTCGCCATCCACTTCGGCAAGGACGCCGGGCACAGCACCGCCTTCCAGTGTCCATTGTTCGGTGCCGTCGTTGGTGTAGAGTACTGCGTCCACGAAGGTCCTGGGGAGGATATCTCTTATCGCAGCCGTGTAGTCATGATCGTTTCCATAGGAGCCATACTCATTCTCCACTTGCACCATCAATATCGGCCCCCCCCCCCCCCCCCCTGATCGATCTGCAGCGGCCTCAGGTCATTTGCCAGGTTCTCCAAGTAAGATTCTGCAGCATCCAAGAATGGGCCATTATTTGCCCTCACAACTAGCCCATCCACGCTCGCCAGCCAAGCAGGAAACCCGCCCCATTCCCTCTCCCCACAAATATACGGCCCCGGTCTCAACACAATGGTCAAATCTTCCTCCTGAGCGATGCGAAAAACGCCGCGATGTCGTTTTCCGCTGTGTTGTTCCATATTCCAGGCGTTGGCTCCAACAAATTCCAAAACACGTAAGAGATATACCGTATTCAATCCCATAGCGCGCACTTTGCGCAATCTATCGCGCCAGTACGGCACGGGTATTCGTTGTGGGTCCATTTGGCCTCCGATGATTTTGGAAGGGCTCGCCATTGAGCGGGAAATGCGTAGCATTGTATGTGAAAGAGGGTGGAGCTGCCGACGTAGTTGATGAGGGAGATGGAGCTGCGAAGCCTGAGACAGCGAAGAATCCGAACCTCCACAGGGCGCGTGGAATTTTTTGTTTAGCGGTTTATTAGCTATATGGTCGAGATGACGATTTAGGGGGAGGTAGGATATAGCTGTTATATGTAGGGACATGAGGTTAGTCTGGCAGGAGGAGCAAAGCATCGTGGTGGAGACCCCATTTCCATATGGCAGCGCTGACCTGGCGACTATGCTATACCGGTACCGTGTCCGTGCGCGTACCGGTACCCTGTCTCGGCAGTCAATGCGCACCGTCACTCAATGCGCAACCCCAACGTAATCGCTCAGCCAGCAATATGAGGCTATAGAGCTCTACACACAAAAGCTTTTATCGCGAGATTTTCTAGAGTTGGCTTCTCATAGAGCTATAGATAATTGCTAGCTAGTCAGATTATAACGTGTGTTTGATCACGTAATGCACGCTAACGTGTCTGTGCGCGTGCCGAGCCACTTCGCGTGACGAGCCACCCAACACCATAACAGCTTATGCAAAAATGAAGCTATAGAGCCACCCACAATTAATATTATTACAGGATTTTCTAGAGGGGCACTAAATAGATCCTTGCGATTAATTTGCACTATTTATATCTGTCTAGAAGCTTAACGTTGCGGCCGCGACGTGTAGAGACAGTTGGGGCAGCAGATGCGCCCTCTAAGGACTCTTTAACATCTGAAGCATTAACAACACGTTTCTAACGTTTTCTGCTCTATAGAGATAGTTAAGAGGCCTTTCTCTTACCCTTTTTAGATAACTGTAGAGCTTTTTTTGCGTCGCGGGCAGACTTCTGGGCAGCGCGCTAAGCTGCCTTTTTAGCTCTCTCCTTCTCTCTTGCCTCCTTCGCTGCCTCTCGCGCAGCACGCTTTTCCTGCTGGATTTTTCCTCCTTGTATAGTCTAGCTGCCTTCTTTAGCTCTGCTGTCTCTGCTTTTTGAAGCTGCTGCTCCTTATCCTCCTGCTCCTTAATAGATTGACGGACACGTGCCTCTCTCACCTTCCTAGGTGACCAGAACACTGACCCACTGTGATACTCCTTGCGCTGTTGGAGATCTAGAGCTTTGCCCTTCTTCTTACGCTTCTGCTTTGTAGACAGTGCCTCCCTAAGCCCATTAATATCGTGGTGGAGTAGCTCATTTTGAACAGATAGTGGAGCGATTGACGAAGCTTCTGCGTATCCTTACTACTCTGATCCTTAACTGCAGAGCATACGAGCCTATCCACCTTTCTCCAATCATGATCGCTCAGTAGGGATGAGGAGCTTTCTCTTGATTCTTGAGATCTAGTGAATCTATCGAGGATTGGATCAGGATTAGGTGGTGATATGCCTGTTGCTCTAAAGAGAGCTAAGGATTGTTAATTCCTTAAAGGAGGCCTGCTATGCCTTCCAGAATAGTGGGAAGAAATTGCCCTTCTTAATAGAAACTAGGCCTTGGCCTGCGTTAAGGTATTTCGAGAGCTTAGCTAAGTAGGCAGTTGATAGAGGCTTGAACATTGCAATATTAAGTGGCTAAAGCGTATAAGTTGAATAAGGAGGCAGGATAGCAAGCAGGATCCTATGCTTATCACAGTAGTTGATGAAATCCATTGTAATGTGGGATCCATAGCCGTCTAGGATTAGGAGCTAATATGCTTGTCGAGTCTTCTCTTTTGTATAGCGATTGAATACCTGTTTAAGCTAGGCAAGACTAATATCGTTGTTTGTCTAGCTAGAGGGTGATGAGGTGATAAAGACTTTATGTTCTCCTGCCTTGATGTCTTCTACCTAGGCTGATTGGATGCCTTTGTTGGCAGCCTTATAGATTAGGCTAGGAGGCAGAGCAGATCCATCGGCGTATATACATGCTAGGAGCGTGATCTACGCGCGGTTTCTATCCTGGAGTGATGCCCTAACCTCCTTCTTCTTCTCCCACATTTTGTTGGCTGAATATTCTCTTTAATCTGCTAACAACACCAATTATGAAGCCTTTCTTATCTATATTGTAGGTATGACGAGGATCTATTTGATATTGATTGATCTTGTTATGTAGGAGCTGAAAGTAGAGGCGATATTTATCCCCTGAATTAGCTTTGTGGCGATTGCTGTCTATGCTGACTGTCTATTGCGAGATAAGATGAATGCTGTGTTAGTTGATAAAGCGGGTAACCCAGCTCTCGCTGACTGCCTCCTTGGCTACTGTAGAGGCGAAATTTTGTACTATCTCCCTAGTAGGTGGTATATGTCTCTCTGTGAGTCCTTTAATATATTTTATAAGCTCCTGCTCTTGCTATAGGTTGAGTTTCTACTGGTTGATGTTCTTGGCTTCATTTGGTGCCTGAACGCGCTTGTGTCTTTGGGATAACGTAGTTCGATCTACACCGTAGGTGGCAGCAATATTTCTGTACGAAAATGATTCCCCTAGATTTAAAGATTCAATAGCTGCAATCGCATCCTCGATTGCCCCCATATTAGTGGAGTTATGACGCGTCAAATTCAGGCGATTATTTAGCGTTTTGGTGTTGGGTGGCTCGGCACGCGAAGTGGCTCGGCACGCGCACAGACACGTTATCGCGTAATGCACGTTTTCGGCAATTTCCGCCCATCCACAACTTGAAGCTGTACAGCTTGTATATATTGTAAAATCGTCGGATTTTCTAGAGTAATAATCAGAAGAGCTTATTTAACAAATATAGCCCTTCTATTGGCTACCTATAGCGCTCTGGGAGGCGTATTTGACATGTGCGCGTCGTGGGCGCGATCTCGGGCATCTCGGGCTCGTCAACTTTGACAGGCTGTAACTCAGGCTGGACAAGCTCAATATCCTTTGGATTTTTTGCTGGAGGCTTAAGGCTATGTTGATTACCCTTTTGGGAAGCTTTGAGCTCATCGCGGAGTTGTTTTTTCAATTGCGCGGGCCTCTCGCTTTTCTTGAGCTTCAATAGCCTTCAGCTCGCGCTCGCGAGCGCGCTCTGCTTGAGCCTGAGCCTTTTCAAGGCGTCGCTGTTGCAAGAGGGCTTGCTTTTCAAGCTTGCTCTGCTCTCTGAGCTGGGACTGGATGTCCTTTTGAAGCTGTATCTCCTTCTCCTCTCCTCCGTCCTTTTGTGCCCTGCCAGTCGCGAGCCCTCTGGACCTTAGCTGGCGACCAGAAAATCGCGCCACCGTTGTAATCCTCCGGCGTCTCGAGCGCCAGGGCCTTACCCCGCTGGCGGCGCTTGCGCTCGTTAACGAGGGTCTCTCTTTGAGCTGAGTATTTTCGTGCTTAAGGATCTGATTTTTCGCTGAAATCGAGTGGAGCGTACGCGAGAGTTTGGCAGCCTGAGACTCGTAAATATCTCCAACAACTTGACGTAATAAGCCCTCGATTTTACGCCAGTCGCTGGCGCTAAGGACCGACGTGCTGCTCTCGCTTGAGCTGGGGCGCTCAGGCTCGCGAGTTTCAAATCGCTTGAGGATCCTGTCGGGATCTAAGGGCACGATCCCAGTAGCCTCAAAGGCCTTAAGGACCGTTGCTGACGTTAGCGCGCGCTCCCAGGCGGCCCAGAATACCCTGAAAAAGTCCCTCTTTGTAATGCTGGAGAGGCCCTGGCAGGCGTCCATAAAGCTCGCGAGGCTGTTGCTGTACGCGCTCGCGAGAGGCCCGAAGACGCCCACATCTAGCGGCTGAAGCGTATGGGTGCTGTGAGGCGGAAATATTGCCAGCAGGATCTTATTGGCGTCGCAGAAATCGATAAAATCCTTTGTTACGTGAGATCTATGCCCATCAACGATCAAGAGGCGGTACGACGTCCTTGCCTTTGCTTTCGTCTCGCGGTTAAACACCTGTTTGAGCCAGCTGAGCCCGATATCGTTATTGGTCCATCCTGAGGGCGAGGAGGAGAAAAAAGCCTTGTGGATTTCAGGGTTGAAATCCTGGAGCCAGGTGTCTTGTACGTTGCCAGAGGCTGCCTGATAAATGAGGGCAGGTGTGAGGGTAGAGCCGTCGGCGCAAATACAGGCTATTGAAGTTATCCACTTGTGATTGCCGTCCTAGAGCATTGATTTGAACTTCCTACGCTTGTATTGCTCGCGAGAAAAGACGCGCTTCGATTTAGAGAGGATTCTAATAAGAAATCCCTTCTTATCTATATTGTAAATATGGGGTGCGTCAACGTTGTATTGCTTGATTTTTTTTAGCTAATAGCTTGAAGTACAGCGCGTACTTGAAGGCCGAATCAGCTCTGCGGCGTGAGGCGTTGATGCCGGATGTTTATCGCGATATTAAGTCGAGTTTGTGGCGCTCAATGAAGCGCGCGACGGCCAGCAAGTCCTAACGTATTTTCTAGCTATTTCTGACGCGAAGTTTCGTATCATATAGCTTGTAGGAGGTAGCCCTCGCGCTAAGAGGTCTTGAATATACTGTACGAGCGTTGCTTGCTTCCTGCGTAGCGTTGAGCATTTGTTGATTTTCGAGCTTACGCGCCATCGATAGGGTTTTACTACGCGCGCGCCGCGACAGAGTTGACCGGCTAACCCCGAATCTTTTGGCGATTTCTGTATACGTAAAATGTTCTCCTGGTTTTAGCGATTCGATTGCCGCAAGAGCCTCGTCGATTGGAGCCATATTGGTGGAGTTATGGTGGGTTAAATATTTCGCGATTTTGGTGGGGCGCGTGCATTACTGTACGTGATCAAACACGATAAGCCGTTCGGGAGGAACTTCCGCTTCTAATTCTTGCGGATTCGAATCTGTTGGCAGTTCCTTTATCTCGGCGCCCGTCGTCTCGGAGAATGACGGATGCATATTCTCGGGTATAGTGTGAGCTGGTAGCTCAGCCTTCTCCCAAGGAGTGTCTGGGTTGTTTACGCCGGTGGTATCGTTTACTGCTTTTGCTCTTCGCCTTCGCCGCAAGAGTAACAGAGTGGCAATTAGTAGACCGATGACCGCTACAGCGGCGCCGATACCAATTCCCGCCTTCGCAGCGACAGACGGGTTTCCTCTCGACTAGAGTCATGTTTGTCGATGTTTGCTGAAGCAGAAGCGCAAGCTGACGAGCACATATTGGTAAGAGAAGCAGACAGCGCTAGCGAAGCAGGGGATGGAGATGGAGATAGAGATGCTCCAGCAGAAGGAGTGATCCAAGATGGTTTAAGAGTCGTTTGAAGCGTGGGTACCATTGGGACCAGCAGAAACAGTCTCAGCGCGAGTAGACGGCACTTTCGCTCCAGTCGATCCGGGTGTGTCTATCGAACCAATACCCACGCCGACAAAAGAGGAGCCGGGCAATACCTCCCCAAAGGCCGTAGCAGAGTAATACCCGATCGTGGATCCTGTATCGTCCCACCACAAGTGGGCCGTAGTCCCCACTGGTAGTAATTGCCACATCAACCAAAGCAGGTAAGCCTCTAGTTGTACCGTCGAGCTCAAACCACAGGGCGACTGTATCGAGAGAGAAGTGCAGCTTATTTCCATGTTCAAAGATGGCGACCGTCGTAAGCTCGGCTATATAGATTCCGCGCACATAGGGTTTCCGCGCACCCCACCCAAACACGCACCCCTCAGAAAAGACGCGATATCTCTCAACAACGCTCGGAAAAATGGACGCTCGTGAGGCAGCTATACAATCAGCTATTAGTGATTTTATTACAGGCCTTTATACTAGCCAGCGCGCAGCTGCAAAGGCGTACGGCATCCCTCCATCTACTTTACGCGATCGAATCAACGGCACAACAAATAGCGCGATTAGCCATCAACATCAGAAGCGGCTGACTCCTCTACAGGAAGACTTCCTAGTAGAGTGGATCCTCGAAGAAGATGCGCGCGCTTGCCCTCCCTCCCTCACACGCTCGCGCTCGAGAAATGGCGAATCGAATCCTGCGTATGAACGGCGGCGACAATCAGCCTGTTGGCAAGCTCTGGCTCTCACACTTCATCCGGCGCCAGCCACGCGTCGCCTCAGTAGTCGGTAGAAAGCTAGAGGCTCAGAGAGCTGAGGCAGCGACTCCAGAGCAGGTACGCGCCTTTCTAGAGCTCTTTGAGAGGGACTAGAAAGCGCCTAAATATACGCAATGAGGATATCTGGAATATGGATGAGACAGGGCTTGCTCTAGGAGTATGTACAAACACTAGAGTACTCTCTAGTAGCCAGAAAAAGAAGGCTTATATTCGGTCTCCAGAGAATCGCGAGTGGGTCTCTATAATTGAGTGCGTATCAGCGATAGGGCGGAAACTACGCTGCGCAGTCATCTTTAAAGGGCCAAAGCCTACAGACTACCTAGTTCCCCTCGTCCTGCGTACCTAGCTGGCTCTATACAACCTCTGAGAATGGATGGACGTCAAAAGCGATAGGCGTTGAGTGGCTACAGCGCATATTCATCCCTGAGACGGCTGTAGGTGATAGCCAGTACCGCCTCCTTATCCTCGACGGCCACGGCAGCCATATTGATATTAAGTTCCTCTGGCTCTGTAAACAGCATCAAATCGAGCTCCTATACCTACCTGCGCCTGCGCACTCCTCTCACGTCTTACAGCCTCTTGATCTCGCTCCTTTCTCGGTAATTAAGTCTAGTTACCGACGCCAGATCCAGGAGCTCGCATCGCTCGACGACGCCGCGCCCGTTTAAGAAGGAGCGCTTTATTGCCTGCTACTATCAAGCTAGGGAGGAAGGCTTCACAGAGCGTGTGATTCGAGCTGGTTGGCAGGCTGCTGGTATCTGCCCATTCAACATTAATCACGTACTTAGCTCGTCGCAGGTCTCTCAGAGGCCCACGACGCCTACGCCTCAGCAGCAGCCTCAGCAGCAGCCTCAGAGCTTCCTCTCTACCCCTCAAGGCCCTCGGGATCTCTACTTGGCGCAGCGCGACGTCCAAAGCCTCGAAAACCTAGGTCGTAGGACCCCGGCTCCTCCTACAAAAAGCAGGTAAGGCACTAGCAGCTGCGAATGCTAGAGCTGCAGGGCTAGAATCAGAGAAAAGACGCCTTAAGTATCATCTACAGACTGCTAGCTCTCACCGGCCACGAAAGCGCGTTCAGATAGACCCAAATCAACGCTTTGCAGAAGTAGAGACTATCATAGAGGCTATGCGCGCAGCTAAGGCTTCAGCTGCTCAACAGAGTAGATCCACTATAGAAAAAAAGCTGCAGAAACAGTAGCAGCAGCTACAGCAGCAGCTACTCTACAGTCTATGTGTACTACGTGGCAATTGTAATAGAGCGTTGGGAGATATCGCGTGTTTTCTGAGGGGTGCGTGTTTGGGTGGGATGCGCGGAAACCCTATGTGCGCGGAATCTATATAGCCGAGCTTAAATGGTTTCTGCAGGGGTACCACAGCAGCAGGGATCGCCTCGGTCGGTTTGTCCATAATTTGGTGATATAAAAAACCAACGAACAAACTGGAAGCAACAGAACGCTCAGATTCTTCGAGGAGAAGGAGAAGCAAATGCGAGCATAACGTGTGGGCGACGAAATTCGTCCTTCCCCACCCTGTAACTCCTTGCCCTACCTTCCATTTCTAACTTCGAGCGCATAGCTATTATTATCGACCATCCATACGTAGAAGCGGCCTAAAAAATCGATCGTGGCGCCTTGCATCATTCTGCTCTCGACACTTCTACTGGTCCTTTCCTGGTCTTTGGATTCGATGGTGCGCGACATCGACAGCGCATTGAAAGCCAGTTGTTTTTACGAACAAGCGTAAGAGATCTAGCAACATGCTAACTGTTATCCGGGTTTCAATGGGCTAACTCAACCGTGCTATTTTATTATTACTGAGCACAGCATGCGTCAAGATGTTCCAAAACAGCGCGCCTACTCGCGGACCAACAAAACTCTCCATTACCCCACCATCTACAAACGCACAACCTCGCACAGCACGACCACCATCTCAAAACACAAGCCTACCTAGGAAACACAATGAGCACCACAGCCTCCCCCTCCCCTCCCCGCATCCACATAATCCGCCACGGCGAATCCCTCCACAACATCCAACGCCCCTACCCACCCCCACCGCGACCCACCCCTCACGCAATCCGGCCACACCGCCACCCAACAAATCCACCTCCCCACGCCCCCCGACCTACTCCTCATATCCCCCATGACCCGCACCCTCCAAACAGCCCTGAACATGTTCCCCTCCCTCCAAACACAAGCTTCCCCCATGCCCCCCGTGCAAATCTGGCCCGACCTCTCCGCGAAACCTACGAAGCAGAGTGCAACAAAGGCTCCCCCCCGCGCCACCTTGGAAGCCGCCTTCCCGCAATTCGACTTCTCGAGCTGCGCGCGAGAGTGGGACTACGCGCCTTATACGGTCGAAAGCGCGACTCAGCGAGCGGAACGCGTGCGCACGAGGTTGAAGGAACTGGCGGTGAGGTATCCTACTATTGCGGTTGTTTCGCATCGCGGGTTTATTGCGTTTCTTGTCAAGGGGAGACGGTTTGGTATGGGGGAGCGGAGGGCGTATAGGTTTGCGGGGGAGGAGGAGGCGCGGGAGAGGGGGGTGAGGATGGGGGTGTGTTGTGAGGGGTTGGGGGAGATGGATTTTGGGCCGACGGTCTTGGTGCTGGAGAAGGAGGAGAAGCAGGGTCTTATTACGTCGTTGGATTGAGGCGGGGGATTGAGGCTGGGGATTTGTTCTCCGTATGGCGAATTATCAACTCCGCCTGGTTGGGGGGTCGGATGGGCGGTAAGCTTGCACTGGTCTAGTTCAATCTCCCTAAAATCAGAGGTAAGTATGACGCCGGAGTACTCTTTCCTGGAAATCGACTGTAGAGAAATCGCTCCCTCTTTGTAAAGGATGGCGTTGCAACGACGGTATACTGAAGTCATCGCAAGCCAGAATCACAGCTATCATTCTTCGCATATTTTAGAGGCACGAATCACCTCACGATACAGCGTACAATGACCAAGACACTGCGTCAAACGCCTCCAACGTACCTCTGGCCGCTACCAAGGCGTTTGAACACCACTCGCATCGACCTAAACTCACATGGGCTTGACGATCCCACGCAGAGCCTCGCGCCTGCTCCTCGACTTCTTGATCTTCCCACGTAAAGAGCGCACACGATCAGCGTCTCGTTACAAGGTTGCGCATAGTATAGATTAAAGACGAATTACATGCACACCTCAGAAAGAGAAAAGACCATCGAATTCCAAACCCCAACAAAAGAAACACTAATAATTACCACTCATCAACTACCCCCCATCTTCCTCCTCTCCTTCCCTTCACACCCCCTTCACCGTCCCATTCCCATAAACCCCCTTATACCACTCCCACGCATCCCCATACCGCTTCCTCGCCGCCCTACACAAAACCCCCCCTCCACCACACCCCCCTTCTTTCCCCCCCTACAAAACCGCCCCCCCTCCATCCACGGCACCAACAACTCATTCTCATACCACTTCTCTCCGCGCTCCTTCCATCCCTCTCCAGCTCCTTCACGTCAAACACGTCGCGCATATCGTTGTGCACCCAGCTGAACTTGCGCGGCACGAGGACGTGCGCCGAGGACGTCGAGGGCGGGTAGTGGCTGGGAAGGGAGGGGGAGGCAGGGGAGCCGGTCCAAGGAAAAAAAAGGTCGCCAGGAGGAGGAGGACGAGGAGGATGCTGGTGAGGATGGCGAGGTTGTGGAAGGCTTCTTTGGAGCGGTGCGCGCTGAGCTTGTAGTACCGCATGGCGGCGGTGACGTCTCCAATGGGGACATCGCGGCTTGTGAGGGGGCCGCGCGAGCGCGAGCGCGAGCCCGATCCTGTGCGGGGGCGGACCTGTGTGGACGACGACGACGGGAAGTAGGCGCCTGACTGGGTTGCCCTGGGGCCGGGATAGGGAGGGTTGGCAAGGGTTCTATAGCTTTCTTTGGTTGCCATTGGGGTGGATTGGGGGTCTTGGGCGACCGTTGTTTGTGGTGGAGTTGTGCTGCGGGTGCGATGGGTGGTTGTGGGTGGAATTGTTCAAGGTTTGGGATGGGAGTTTGGGAGTGGGGAGTGGAATAGAGGGGGTATTTGAGATGCGTGTCTTTGTTTGGGGTTGGGGGTTGGGTTTTCCGCAAACGGCGATTGCGGCGGGCTTTGTTGGATTAAGCACTGCCGTCGTGCTGCACAAGCCAAGTTTGCAAAGCGTAGATCGACTGTCAATTGACCCGAGAAAGACCTTTGTGACATGTGGGCCGGTCCGCGTCATGCGTGGCCATGAGACGTACTTGCTCGTGAGGACGACCCAGGGTTCGTCTTAGCATGCTGATAAAGCAGAGGATGGAAGCATTTAGCAGTGAGGTTGAGAGACGATGAATAGTAGGACAACATGCCAAAGTAGTGGTAACATGGATGGATTCTATTATACAAAGTTCTTCGACCGAGGGGCATACCCTTCCCCTACTCCACCGAACACCTCCGGATTCTGGGACGACGACGCAACACGTGCACTAGAACAGGTGAGAAAGATAGCGCCTCCACGCAGGCAAGGCTGCCATCGCCGCACGCTCCTTGTTGATGTAGTCCCAGTCAAGCTCCCTCCTGCCCGTGTCGACATCAATCTGGGAGGTGCGAAGCCAACCCTGACGCTTCCAGAGGTATCCGCAGATCCAGAAGAAGCCAACCACGAAGAAGGCAAGATATCCGTCGAAGAACTCTTCAGCCGTACCAACCTTTTTACCAAAGGGCGAAACAGAGACGTAGAACTGCGCGAGTTAGCGATTTTCCCGGCACTTTGGGCAGTCGAATTACGTACCTGAGCCACCAAGACAATGCCGATGAGGAAGAGACCCAACCATGAGCCATACACGCCGCCAACAGCCTTGAAAGGAATCTCGTCAAGAGTGTGTCCGTGATGGGCCCAAGCCTTGCGGAAACGGATGTGGGCAAGGCAGATGGACCCCCAAGTGAAGAGCGCAGCGAGACCAGAAAGCTGGAGGAACCATCCGAAGACGACCTCACCATCAGCAGCCAAGTTCATGTAACTGAGAGCTCCCATGAGTAGGAGAGTGGCCACAGAAATCAATGGACGGCCGGAACGGTCGATGTAGGTGAAGATTCTGGGGGCGTAGCCTTGGTCACCAAGAGCAGTGAGGGTACGAGAGCCGCCATAAACACCAGATACACCGATGGAGATGACAGAGACGAGAATGATGACGTTCATGAAGCTGTCGAAGCCTTTCAGACCGGCATTTTGGCCGGCAATGACGAACGGCGAAGCTTTCGTATCCGAGTAGCCGGAGTCCATCAGCCTCGGATCAGTAGAATCGACGAGCAGGCCGACGAAGAAAAGACCAAGGACGTAGAAGCTGTACACAGACGTCAGTGGTGACGATGGCCTAAGCAAGTGGGGCAAAACTTACAGCGTGATTCGCCAAAACACCTGGCGAACGGCTCCGGGGAGCGACTTGAGCGGATTCTTTGTCTCGGCAGCTGCCAGACCCACGAGTTCGGTGCCAGAGAAAGAGAAAGCGGCCGTGACGAAGACGGAGCAGAAACCCTTGAAGCCGTTTTGGAAGGCACCAGGGTCATACCAGAGACGGGCACCCCAGTACTCGGAATACAGTCCGTTGCTGGGGCCCCCACCAAGCACGAGAACGAGGGCGATGATCATGAAAATGACGGTTGCAGAGAGCTTGATCATGGACGACCAAAACTCTTCTTCGGCGTATCCAAGGGTACCCCATAGGTTGATCAGGATGATCAAGACCCAGAAAAGCGTGATCCAGACGGCTCTTGGAACACCTGGTTCCCAGTAATTGACAGTTATGCCAGCGACGGTGATTTCGAGAGGTAATACGATAGCCCACTGGAAAACGTAGTTCCAGCCCATGGCGAAGCCCCAAGAGGGGTCGATAAAACGAGTCGAGTAGGTATAGAAGCCGCCGGAAACGGGATACATGATGGCGAGTTCACCGAGGGCGTAGACTAGAGTACGGTGAGCTTGATAACCAAGCCAAGCATGTGGCGGCGCCACGTACCGACGTTGAAGATCATGACACCCATGAGCGAGAAGTCAATGAGCAGGGAGGCTGGACCCTGCGAGCATGAGCGATTGTAGATTGTGGGTAGGGTGGGATGCTTACACCGGCTGCCAGGGCCCCACCAGAGCCGACGAAGAAACCAGCGCCAATACTGCCACCAATGGCAATCATGTGGAGATGGCGAGTCTTCATCGTCTTGTCGAGTCCCAGGTCGACGTGGGCAGCGGGGCGGCGCTGGAATGAACGCAGATTCAAGCCATTGCGCGTCATGAAACTCTCCTCCTGGCGCCAGTTTTGGGCATGTGTCTCGGTGTAGACGGGAGGAGCAGTCTCGACGGGACTGCTGCTCACAGCCTTCTCGTCGGCATCGAAGCCTTTGTCCATTTTGTCCACTTTGTCAACGTGGGCCATGGTGATGGTAGACTCCAGGCAAGGAGGTCGAGGGCAAATGGGGGCACCCAAGCCCGGGGGGAGGGGCGTCTTTAGTACTTTATTAATGAAGGGCCGACCAGGGTCGCGATTCCCTCGGGCTGGAGCGAGCATATTGGCTTCGCACATGGGCGACGCCTACGCCGTTTCGCCTGGGGCAGCTTGCTGATTGCAGACCGGGCGGCGATTGGGCGGCGGCGCGGGCGCGATGGCGCTGCGGGCAGGGGACGTTTCGACCCAAGGCCAACTTACAACGGCCGTCTTTGTTAGCGGCATGGCGAGCCTTGGGGGCGCTGGAGATGGCGCTGGAGGTGGCGCCGGCGGACGGGCGGCGAGGTGCTTGGCCAGGGCCGGAGCCGACGGGTGGCAGGGACGCTGTCGCAAACCAGCCCTCGAGCCGGCGGCGTGGGACGCGTCTCGACGAGAGGCTCTGATAAGAGCGTTGCCATGATATGATGCGCCTCTGCGGGCTGATAACATGCTGCGAGCTGCCCGAAGCGGCAAGCAGCGCGGCTGGAGAGGAATGGGAGGGCCGCTGGGACGCTGTGAGATGCCGCCGCCGAAGAGGGCCGCGCTGGGGGAGCTGGGGGCGTGGAGCGTCTCGAGCCTCGAGGACGTCTACCTACTACCTAGCACAGTAAGGCTTGCCTGTCTCGCTGAGCCGTACGAAGAAGGGGCGCACCGCACCTTCCTCGCACCTTCCTCGCACGCACCTTCCTCGCACCTTCCTCGCACGCACCTTCCTCGCACCTTCCTCGCACCTGCCTCGCACCTTCCTCATCCGGCCTGCGCGTCAGCCCGTCGCATCGCCCAGCGCACCTGCATCCTCCATCTCATCATGCACATCCATCGCGCCCAACGTTACCGTCTCTCGCACGCTCCCACTCCTCTCCACATGGCCGCACGCTCCGACATCAACCACTTGGCCGGCTCGCAAGCAGCCCGTACACCCGGGGCTATGTTCCCCACAATTGATCCGCAGCGCGAAATGCCCGTCGGACCTCACCGAAGACGCCCATCGACCAATCCTGGCACTCGACGCAGTCAGCACCCTCGTTCTAGCTCGTTCTAGCCCTCTTCCACGTTTTAGTACACCAAGACTCGACCTCCTTCTTAGCATGTCTTAGCCCGCCTTGGACCCCAACGGGCTTTTTGCCATTAGCAGGAGCTGACCCACACGCCTTCCTTAGCAGGCACGCCACAATCTGACAGCCAGCCATTCCAATTTCAAATGCACCCAGAAATCGCCCAGAATTGATTAGTCTATCTTTTGCCTATATCGTACCTCTACCCAAACGCCAATCGGAAAACCACCCAAGAGATCCTCAACCGATACAAACCGCAGGGCCAACCCGGAGCCTGAAGACCCTCTGCGGCTCGCTTCCACGCCTTCCCACAACTCTGGGTCCAACTCATGCGACTCCATCCCATCCCGGCTTCCCCGCTAGAGGTCCTTTTCTGTCAGCCCTCCACAGAGACGTGCTTCGGCAATTCGAAGTTTTTCTGCCGGAGAATGTGCTTCATCTCCTTGCGCTTCTTTGCTTTGCTTAGCCCGCGTTTGAAGCCTCCGTTGGTACCTGCTGCTTCCTTCTCTCCCGCTTTGATGCCCACTTCTTGCTTCTTGTCCATTTCCTCGAGCACTCTGTCCCGCACCGCTACCACCATGTCGTAAAGTATTTGATACTTCATCTTGTCCAAACCGGCATGCGGTACCGAGCACATGGTCGAATGCCTCCTTGTTGTCTGCAACCCAGCCGTCTCGGTTCCTTGTGTAGGTGGCAACGGTGGTGTGCGCGGGTTCAAGAATCGAGGCGACAGCTCCGGTCCAAGGATGGAAGGCGATCGCGGCAAGAGGAACGTAGACGATACAAGCGTATCGAAGACCGATAGGGGAGAAGCCGGCAAGAGCGGTGATGCCAGCGGGACCAGCGAGCTTGGGCTAGGCATCGGAGGGGGAGAGAGGAAGGGATTCCATGGTGAAATGGGCGATGGAGTCTCGGGCTCCCAGTACGAAAGTGGTGGTACGGTTGGAATGTCCGCATCGGTGCCACTGCCTAGGCTGAACCATGTCGTACCCGGCTGAGGGTAAGTGGATCGACGAGGAGTAGGCGGACGCGGTGGGTACCACTTGGTGGTGCCATCGAGAGAGAGCTGCAGCGAGTTGGCGCGCGGACGGGAGAGCGGCATAGCAGTAAGTCAAGCACAGATGGATGCTAGCACAGACAAGCACACCGCTAGGTAAGGTCTCGAGAAGGAAGAAAAGGTCTGATGGGTATGTGTGTGTGTGTGTGACTTTTGGATACGAGCTGTGCGATGCGCAACCTACAAGCAGGCTTCCAAGCGCCCTGATATACCTCTCCCATATCTTGTGCAACCTCACCCGGTCGCCCCAAACAAAAAACATATATACGTCGTCGCCGAGCTGACAGGGTCTTCATTTGCCTCCATAGACCCAAATGCGGAAATTCTGGTCAACGGTGGAGAAACGCGCCGTCATGTGTGTGCGGCTCTGTCTTTATACACGGATCCGAGCGCGGGCGGGTACCTGGTCGTCGTGGATGATTCTGAACACATTGCGCGTCCTGGCGAATGGTGTCATGGAATGTGAACATGAACACAGCTGGAAAAAAAGCAATGCTTGTGGGCTCCGCGTAAAGCGAGACAGGGGTCTTGTCGCGGGTCAACTGGGAGACAAAGCGTCTTGGGCGACGCTGTAGGGCTGAAGTGCACGATCCGCGAGCTGGCGCCATGTTGCCTCGTGGTGTTTGTCTGCTGCGGGTTCTATCGTCATCGATAGGTGGTCGCCAGATATGTACGGAGGGGCTCGTTTCTGGGGAGCACCGCCCATCAGGTACCTGCGCGCTGGGCGAACAGCTGCTGTCGTGAAAGACGTATTGGGTAGCGAGGCACGTCAGGGTAGGGTAGCACGTAGTATGTTGGACAATAGATTGGGTAGCGAGGTGGGTCAGAACGAGCCAATGCGCATTGCGCAGTATGGCTACCCATCTTTGCTTTTGCTAACGCGCACCACCATGCTCGCGGGAACGAAGCGAGCGCATGGTACACTTCAAGCCGACCGATCGTCCACATCAAGCACATGACCGCTATCGTCCATCGCCACCTTGACTCGTTTCTTCGATGCCTTCGCAGGGTTAGGTGCTTCGAAGATTTCCCTCAGCTCCTCCAGCGTCTTCCCTGCTGTTTCGACGAAGAACCTGCGACTGGGTTAGCAGACTTGTTTACCAACCTCTCCATCGACATGTACTTACCAGTAGATGACGGCAATCTCGACGCAGATCCACGCAATGTACACCAAGTACAACTTCCAGCCGATTTTGGAGATGCCGATGGATATACCGTACGTATTAACCATCAACGCGATATTGATGAAGAGAAAGTTCAGCCCCGAGCCTTTGGCACGCGTGCGGTTCTCGAGACACTCGACCGCATAGAGGGTTTGCAGCGGCGTCCAGCCCCAAGCGAAACAGATGCCGAAGAGGTAGATGGAGACGATGGTCCCGTACGCGAGGTTGTTCGTTGGCTTCGCCGTCGCCGTGAACGCAGTGAGCAGGACGTACGAGAACAGGGCTCCGACCAGGCCCCAAAGCAGCATGGTACGCCTTCCGAGTCTGTCCAGGAGCGTGGCTCCGTACACGGCGGCCAGCATGCTGAAGATGGGATTAATAGCATTGATGATGAGTTGTTTGTCCACGTCGGTGATGCCCGCGTTCTGGATCATGGCCGGCATGAAGTACGAAACGACGTTGTTTCCGCTCCACTGGCCGAAAAACGCCATGGCGATCACCAGGGCGAGTCTATACCGGGCGGCGCGCGTGTTGACCAGCTCGCGGAGATCCCACCACGGGTTCTCGCTGCGGTGGCGTGCAAAGTCGTCGCTGATTTCGCGCAGTTGGAGCTGTACGACGGGCGAGTTGGGGTCGCCGTCGCCGTGGTACTTTGCCATTATGGCGATGGCTTCTTCGCGCCGGTCTTTGGAGATGAGCCAGCGGGGGGTTTCGGGGAAGAACATGATGATGACGGCGACTATGCTGGGGAGGATGCATTGGACGGCTGTCGGTAAGCGCCAGGCCCAGGATGATTCTGGCATGTGGAGGTTTGTACCGTACTAGAAGTGTGAGTTTCGAGCTTTTGGATATGGTGGCAGAGAAACACGCTTACCGTGGTCCAGCTGGCCAGGATGTTCCCTACCCACCAGAAGTTGTTGTACATGCCTGCCATGGTGCCTCGGTATGCGGGATGGGCCAGTTCGACAGTGTATGCCGGCGCCACGGCACTCGCGATCGAGGCGCCAAAACCGAGCACGAATCTACCGCCGATGAACTGGCCCATGGTATTTGCGGTCGTTTGGATGGCAGTGCCGACGAGGACCAGCACACAGCCGATGAAGATGCACATGCGGCGTCCGTAGCCGTCGGCGAAGAGGCCGCAAAAGGGGAAGGCGGCGACCTGGCCGAGGTTGTAGATGATGAAGATGATGCCCGTGGTGGATCCTTCTCCGGTGAGGTTGAAGGTCCTTTGGTAGGATTTCATGGCTATGTTTACACATTAGCATCACTCTTCGCCGGTGGAAGGCTCATGGCTAACCGTTGATGGAGCCCATGAGGGAAGAGTCGAAGCCGTTGAGCGTCGAGACTAGGTACCCGATGCCCATGATGAGGTAGAGCTTGATCATGGATTTGGACCAGAGGCTGGGCTTCTGCGCCTCCACGGCGGCGGCTGAAAGAGTTAGCGGACATGGCGAAATTCGTGGGCGCAAAAAAACATGAGAACGTACTCAGCGCGACGGACGCGACCGTCGCCTCCTTGACGTGCGCAGACTTGTCTGGGTCATTGTTCACATGGCTCATCCGGTGCTCCATAGCATCCGTCTCAGACTTCTCCGCCATGGCCAATAGTCCAGGTTCAGCGCTCAGCTGGCTGCGGCTGCGCACGAGGAAAGTTCACGATGTGCGGAATTTGCATCTCGTGGTGGTCTGGGTCTTGGGTTAATATATTGTGTCTGTTCGAGGGGAACGCTTGGCTGCATGTGCGCTTTGGGCGAGGTTTTCGTCACTCGGAGTCTCGGTGTAATACATCGTGCACAGAGCCGGCAGTGGCTGCGGTGAGGCGCGTGCCAATGGTGCTAAGCTCCGTCTGCGGTACCACCTACCGTAGCGGGTTCGATAGAAGCGGCACAGTGAAGCCAGGCACAGCTTCTTCAATGCAGGCAGGCGACGGACCGCGCGACTGGTGGACATGGTGGGTCATGTTGAGGACTGCGTCCAGCGCGTGCTGTACGTCTATCATGAGGGTTTCTCGATGCAACCCCCCTCCAGCCCTACCGCGTTGGATATTCACAGCTCACATGGATGGGGATGGCTCCAGGGGGTGCGTCTGGCTCCAGGGGTGCGTCTGGGGAAGATTGGACGCTGGGTGTGGCGGCGCTTGTCTCTTCGCAAGCCGGGACCCCGCGCGCGCCATCATTACCCCGATGCGAACTCCACATGGCCGATGTCGCCAAGTGCCATCGTGCCTCCGCCAACACCTCCTGACACATCAAGGCCTGGTGGCAGCCTGGTGCTCATCTTGATATCCTCCGTCGTGTGCCGGGCGGTATGCCGCATGCGGCTAGAGCCGTGGGCCCTGGAGGGGTAACACAACCCCACGCGCTTGTCAACACCAAACATTAATACAACATTTGAACCCCCCAGAGCGATTCATTCTACGCTCTTCGTCATCTTGAACAGCATTTTTGCACCTCAATCATGACTACCGTCACGCCCGCTGGTGTGCCGGATTGGAACAACCACAAAGTTCTGCACAGGAACACGCTGCCTCCGCGCGCCTACTTCCACAACTATACGTCCGAGGCGGATGCGCTCTCGCGCGATGTGAGCAGGTCCAAGACGCACAGCTTGTCCGGGACCTGGAAGTTCCATCTGGCGTACTCGCCATTCGAAGCGCCCGAAGGCTTCGAAGCGTCGTCTTTCGACACCTCGTCATGGAGCGACATCGCCGTGCCCGGCATGTGGCAGTTGCAGGGCCACGGAGGCGGCCCTCAATACACCAACGTCAACTATCCCATCCCGGTCGACCCTCCCAATGTCCCGTTCTTTGACAACGAAACGGGCTCCTATGTGAGGAACTTCACCGTGCCGAAGGAATTCCACAACGATCAAATTCGCCTGAGGTTCGAGGGCGTGGATTCGTCGTACCACGTGTGGGTGAATGGTAAGGAAGTGGGCTATTCCCAGGGCAGTCGTAACCCGGACGAATTCGATGTCACGGCTTTCGTGAACCTGGACGGAGAGAACACGCTTGCCGTGAGGGTGTATCAGTGGTGTGATGGGACCTATATTGAGGATCAGGATCAATGGTGGCTCAGTGGCATGTGCGTTCGCATGGCCTTCTCAATTGGTACTTTTGCTGACTCGGCCCAGTTTCCGAGATGTCTTTCTCATTGCATTTCCCCAGACGTCCCGCATCGAGAATCTACACGTGCAGACCTTGTTGGATGCTACGTATACAGATGCGGAGCTCAAAGTCAGCATTGAAACTACAGGGACTGGCAGCGTCAATATCAAGCTTTTCGATGCCGATATGAATCCCGTCACCAGCGCCTCGACGACGACGAGCAACGAGGATGGCAGAAAGTGGGCCATCTCGTTGCGTGGTCAAAACCCTCACAAGTGGACTGCTGAATCGCCGTATCTCTACCACCTGATCATTTCGTTGGATTCGGAGCAGTACATCTCGACTCGCGTGGGATTCCGACAGGTCGAGATCAAGGATGGCCTGCTCCAGGTCAACGGCAGTAGAGTCGTCTTCCGCGGCGTCAACCGTCACGAGCACCACCCCAAGTTTGGCCGGGCTGTTCCGTTGGACTTTCTCAAACATGATCTGTTGACCATGAAGCGCCACAACATCAACGCTATCAGGACATCTCACCAACTGAACGATCCACGCATGTACGATCTCGCAGATGAAATGGGCTTCTGGTTAATCGACGAAGCGGATCTGGAATGCCATGGCTTCGAGGTTGTAGGCCACCGGGAGAAATGGACGACGGATAACCCGGAATGGGAGGCGGCTTACATTGACCGTGCTGAACACCTTATCAAGCGCGATCAACTTCATCCGTCCATCATCATCTGGAGTCTTGGGAATGAAGCCTGGTTTGGAGAAAACTTCAGATCCATGTACAGGCATATCAAGGAGTACGATGATAGTCGACCGATCCACTACGAGCCGGATCATAACGCCGAAACTATGGACTTGTACTCGAGGATGTATATGAGCGTCGATTGGATTACTGATTTTGGGAAACAGGGGATCAAGGACAAACCGCTGATTCTTTGCGAGTTTGTGAGTGACTCTTTTAACGTTGGAAGTTCCTTCACTGACAGTCTGGCAGATCCACGCCATGGGCAACGGGCCAGGCAACATCAAAGAATACATCGACGTTTTCTACAAGTATCCAAATGTCCAGGGCGGCTTCGCTTGGGAATGGGCCAATCACGGTCTGTTGACCAAGGACAAGGACACGGGCGACGAGTACTATGGCTACGGTGGCGATTTTGGAGAGCTCGTGCATGACTCTAACTTCGTCATGGACGGGCTTTTGGATTCCGATCATACGCCTGCCCCGGGGCTGATTGAGTACTCGAAAGCGATCGAGCCTGTGCAGCTTTTGAATAGCGACGGCGATACGGCTACTTTCATCAACCGATACGACTTCATCACGTTGGATCACCTCGATCTTTCCTGGCATGCTGTGGATGAAGGTGAAGAAGATGTGAGCAAGGGTGAGCTCACGATTCCGTCTGGCGTTGGTCCAGGGGAGGAGTTTGAACTGGAGCTTCCGAAAGTGCATTCCGCCAAAGGCGAAATCGTCATCCACTTTGCCTTCAAACTCAAGGAAGACACAATCTCGCTATCGAAAGGATGGGCTGTCGCGACCATCGAAGCAGTTGTCAAGACTTGCTCTACTCTGCTAACTCCAGCATCATCTGACAAAGACCTGAAAGTGGACACTGTTTCTCGCCACATCCTCCACATCAGCAGCGAGAAATCCACCTGGACCTTTAACACGCTCCACGGCCACATCGCCTCCTGGACCAAGAACGGCACCGAGCTCATCTCCAAACCGCCTGAGCTCTCCATCTTCCGCGCCCAAACCGACAACGATTCCCCAAGACGGCTGGAACTGGACCGACCGCCGCCTCCCCCTCGCCTCCCCCTCGACCCGCAAAGTCGAACACTCGCAGCCAACACCACAATCCCTCGAGGTAACCGTCCACCAAAAGATCGCTCCCCCGGTCTTCAACTGGTGCCTCGAATGCACCATCACCTACACCTTCAACAGCGACGGCACCGTCCGCGCCCACGTAACCGGCGCCCCCAAAGGCGTCAATCCCCCGCACACCCTCCCCCGTCTAGGCTTCGTCCTCGAAATGCCGCACGCCTTCCAGAGCGTAAAATGGTGGGGCCGCGGGCCCGGCGAATCCTACCGCGACTCCAAACTCAGCCAGCTCGTCGGCTTGCACTCCGCGACGAGCATCGATGCCCTCTGGACCGACTACGAATGCCCGCAGGAAAGTTCGAATCGCACGGACACGCGGTGGCTGCTGGTTTCGTCGCCGGAGGCGGAGACGTCGCTGTTGGCACAGTTTGTTGATGGCGGCGAGGAGAGGAAGTTGTTCGATTTTCAGGTTGCGCATTATCGGATGCAGGATGTGGCGGATGTGGGGCATCCGTATCAGTTGCATAAGAGGAAGAGGGAGGAGGTGGTGCTTAGGTTGGATGCGGTGCATCATGGGTTGGGGACGGGGAGTTGTGGGCCCAAGACTTTGGACGAGTATGCGTTGCATACGAGGCCGTTTGAGTTTGAGGTTTTGTTGCAGTGAGGGGAGGGAGTTGGCGATGTGAGCTTCGGCGTGGAAATGTTTACGTAGAACTAACTAGTTGGGTGGGTAGCGTAGATTGTGAATCCATGTTGTCTTTAGATCGATTCTCGTCTTTGTTTGGAAAATTCGCACTTGTAATATGTTATCTCGAACACTTTGAAATGTAGTAAATACTCCCCATCGAACATATACTACTGCATACTTAAATCTAGAGACTTACTACTTCTATCTCCTTATAACTACTCACCCTTCTACACACACATATATATACACGCACACACATACACATATATATATACACACACATATATACACACACATATATACACACACACATATATACACACACATATATACACACATACACACACACACACACACACACACACACATAGAGCTAGCTAGCAAAAAGATATTATAAACGAGTAACATTTCCGTTAAAAAGGCATGTGCTGCCTCCTCTTGGTCAGGTCGAGAAAGGCCACTTCATCGTGTCCTGCAGACGGCAGGGAAAAGGCAGTTTGGCTCGTGACATCGGTGCGAATATTCCGCTATGCGACCGGGAATTTCGGAGGGACACATTTCGTTCTCCCCTCACCGTGGAGGCAATGGCTAAGGAACCAGTGTCACTTCCGCGCTGGAAGCCCGACCGTCGCCTCATCACCGCTCGAATGCAACAAGCCTGGTGCCCTGACTGAGAGTGAAGACCCGTTTGCACGGCCGGCAGGGGGTGCGCGACCCGCGTTCAACCGTCCTCGTTGCTGGTTCATGCGTTCGTACATGAGCAAGAAGTGGGTCGTGGGCAGAATCAAGATGGCGATCAACCGCGTGCTGACCTCCTTGGACATGAACACGTTCGAGGAGCTGATGTTCGCCCACCAGACGAGGGTGATCATGTCTAGGAGGCGGACGACCACCTGACCTTCTTCGTGTTCATGCGCCTGTCCGTGGACATGCTCTCCTTCACGTCCAACATCGAGAGCAGGTCCTTGAACATGCGCTTGTCGTTGGACGTGTGTAGGTCCAAAACCAGCTCCTTGCCGATGATCAAGCTCTGGTACATCAGCTCGTTCGTGTACTTCCTCTGGCTCGTCTCGGCACCTGTGCGTATCGACGCGACCTCCTCCCGACTCAACGGCACCTTCAGCTGCTTGAGGATGTTCTCGAGGTCCGTCATCCCGTCCATGGACATCAGCTCGCTCCTGAACGGGTCGGTGGGCTTGGACAGCTCCTCGTCGAGATTGCCGTCCACGACCGTGCTCACGCCCGAGTAGATGGGGAGATCGATGTTCGAGTACAGGTCCGTGTCGATCACCTTGCATCTGTGGCAGAACGTGTGGCGCTCGATGTGTCCGTTCCTGTGTCTGATCGCGTGCATGGGCGTGTTGGACTCGTTGTCCACGTACCCGTGCTTCTTCCCGCATGAGCACGAACAAGGGCTTGATCACGCACCCGGGGAAGTACGTGGTCGCGGCCTTCATCAACCGCACCAGCAACACCGAGGACGCGGTCTCGATCCTCAAAACGGGTGACCGGGTTTACGGACAAGGGGATTCGTCATGCTTGACAGGGAAGCAGATTGGGGTTGAACGCAACGTGGGCGTCATTCTAGGCTAGAACTTGAGCCTCTCCTACGCCAATATCGCGCATTGCGAACGCTCTCGCCTTCCTTCTAGTAGCCTTCTCTCTAGCGTTGGGGAATTAATGACCACGTTTGGTGCGCGTGCTGATTGGCTGGACGCCCGTAGGGTTCCGATGGAGTCGGATGGACCATGGACGTATACGATGACATCGTCGTCATCCCCCGGCGAACTGCCGCTCTTGACCCGAAAATGTTACTCGTTAAAAAGGCGCACAGAAGGTTCATCGTTCTCTGGTCGATCCGGCGTGGTGGTATTGTGGTTTAGCCCGGGATCGAACTCGGCACTTGTGGTTGGTCTCGTTGTGGTTGGTTGATTGATTGATGGCGAACAGACGACTCGAAATAAATGCTCAGTTGGGCCAGAGAAAGGCACCGACTGGGTCGAAAGTGATGGTGAATTGTTGCTATTATATAGGACTTTGCGGTTGTTTTGTTAGCTTGGGGACGTGGTATTTTTGATCAGGTTGCGGGCGGTGGGCAAAGGAGGGTTGGTACGTAGCTAAAGATGGTTATGGGATGTTGGACTGTCCAATGGGCTCAAATCGGACTGCAGATCACGCACAGAAAAAGCCAGGCACACTGTTTAGTTGTGAGAAGTTGAGAACTGAGGTATAGAGATACTCGTAATCGTGCCGTTACCACATGCAGCTTCGTCACTGACGAAGTATGGGAGGACGAAGTCGATGAGGGGCAGTCGAATTGAAATCAAGGCTGCTTTAATGTGTAGTTTCAGTCGTTGTGCCAATATTAAGTTGCGCGGGCGTGTGCGAATGGATCCTCAATTGTCGAAACCTTGGAACTATCGCATGTTGCGTGTGGGCTACGGTCAGACTTCGGCAAACGTGAGGCAGGGCGCAGCGGAATCAACGGAAGGTCAGCTCGTCAGTTCGTTAACCTGTCGCAGTCTGAGGCGCGTCAGACAAAGTACACCGTAGATAGATACTGTGAGTATCTGTAATGAAGTCCCACCGGAGTAGCAGACATGGCGATGTCCTAAAATAGCGAGAGTGTGGAGTATTGGAGAGGGAACATCGGGGTCGCCAGGCCCTCACCCCCTTACCGAGCCCGGACCATCCTCCACAGTCCCTGCGCTCGACCTCGGATTCATGTTTCTGCTCGCCTGTGCCTTTAAACAGCATTTTGCTTCAAGAACCTCTGGCGTGTTTGCGCGTTGCGTGTTCTCCGACTCATCTCAACATTGAAATGCCCCCGAACGCCTTCCGCCATGGTTCCGACACGATGAGCCCGGCCCACCGCATCCGTTCCGCAACCACGCCGTCGTTCCCTTCAGCATGCTGACGGCGCCCACGACGACAGCTGCTGCTTCGACGGCCAACTCCCGCCGCGTCCCCCTCGATAAGCGAAAGCGCGCCGAGACGAGCTGTGACAAATGCAAATCGCGAAAGCAAAAGTGTAGGAAAGAGCCGGGTCAAGAGTCATGCAAGTACTGCACTGTCCACAACATCGAGTGCCAGACAACGCAGCCCCGCAAGAAGAGGCTCTATGGCAGTGTCGAAAGCTTGGGCAACCGACTGGCGCTGCTAGAGTCGCTAGTCAAAGGGCTGCTCCCTGAAGCCGATGTATCCAACCTAGAAGAGATGCGTCAGTTGGGCCTCTCGCTCGGCATCGCGCTTCCAGACTCCCCGCATGGCGATGCCAACGGTGAGCAGAACAATGCCTCGGGCAGTGAAGAAGAAGAGTCGCTGTCTCTACTGCCGGACCAACAGGGACAGGTCCAGTTTATCGGACCCGCAAGCTCCTTTTCGTTCCATCTCAAATTGCGCGCTCTATGCGGTCAGAGCACCTTCCGCGAATTTGTGCTGTTTGGCAAGAATCCGGCCGAGCAGGCTTCCGCCGAAAGGAACAGTGACTCGCGCCCGGGATTGTCACGGAATGCGTTTTCTGCCTTCGATTACAACTCCCCGGGACATCAGCAGCGCATGCCTGCCGCAGAGGCTGCAACCTACGAGTCGCTAGTAGTGGTATACTTCGAACACGTAAACGCCGATTTCCCTATACTGCACGAGCCGTCCTTTCGAGAGGCATACGAGGGATGGCTGGTAAATCCCGCAAAGGCAGACCTGGCCTGGCAGTGCAGCTTTCTTTGCGTGCTACTACTACTCGCTCGCCGTGTCGGCATCGTACATGTTACGGAAGAGCAAGAAAAGCTGTGGTGGGAGCGTATCCAGACGGTGCTCCCGGTCGTGATATTCACCTCCAGCGTCACGGCAGTTCAGGCGCTCATGCTGGCCGCTGTCCATCTGCACAACACGAACCATCGGGACGCCTGCTGGAACCTCACAGGAACGGCGATTCGGATAGCATTCGCGATTGGACTCCACCAAGACAAGGCTAGTTTGTCGCAGACACCACTCGCGAGGGAGCTGCGAAAGCGGCTGTGGTGGACGCTGTACGCCTTCGAGCAGTTGCAGGTTTCATCGTACGATCGCCCTAGCGCGATTGAACACAACGTCCCAAAGATCAGTTGTTCCAATGAGCGCATCCTCGGGTCATCCGCCATCTTTCCGCCAGATTACTTCCGATGGATGGATCGCATGGTCGTGCATTTAGGCTCTGTTTGTCGTGCACCAAAGCAGGTTAAATCAAATTCGAGTGACGAATCGTACGCAGGACCACTTTCCCCTGCAGCAGGAGTGCTCAGGGAATTAGAGCGGTGGAAGAGTGACCTGCCACAAAATTTACGTTTGGAAGCGGTAGATGCGTCACCTCCTATATTCCACCGGCCTGTGCTACTTTTACACGCCCTACATCACTACACTGTCACAGTGTTGTGCAGAGCGGCACTCCTTGCGCGAGCGACAACGCTCTTGAAAGAGAACAGAGACTCTACTAATGTCGCACTCATTGGCATGTCAGACGCTTGCACCGACTCTGGGCGCATTCTTGCCGAGATATTACTAAAGCTCGACGCTATCGGTAAATTGAATGTTACCACCACCTGGGGGGATACATGGTACGCCCTAGCATCCAGCTCCGTACTCGTTCTGAATCTGGTTTGCCTCCAAAAGACAGGGGGTGATGCCTCCGAGTCACGCATCTTCTTGTCGCGCATCTTCTTGTCGCAGCTCGCAGAGGTAGCTCGGCGCCACCTGAGAAACCGACACATGCCTGGCACACTCGCAAAATTTGCTTCTCTCGTTATGGAGTTGCATTCTGTGACCAACTCTATGGTCGCGAGCCAAACAGCACAACCCGATGTGCGATCCGAGTCTGTATCGGTCAATCAAGCACTGCATCCTCAACAGCAAGTGCTACCTTTTGCATACTCTCCAAACGAGAACCAACAATGGCGCGTATATCTTTGCGGATAACGTACCAGGTCGCTATTACCCAGAGACGGAGTTTTCGGCCGCTGCAGCCTACTCCAACACTCGAGACGACCGTAGTACGCAGATGCAGTTTATGGACTTTACCATAAACAACATACACGATTGGAATTGGGGGGACGTGGGAAACCTGCTAGGTAACGATGGTGCGCATGGCCACCAAGTCGCGCCTGGTCCACCTGGGTCAGCTCGGGGACCACTTATGTGAGCAGACAAAGAAAATCAAAACTATACAAACATTGTCGTGCATTTTCTGTTCCATGAACAAATATAGGTTGATGACTCTTTGACGCGCCGTGGATAACCCTCCTTAGCCTCGCGTTGGTACCATCTTCCTCATTGTACTCCCTAATACATCTCTTGTCTACCAGCGAACTCAACTACAGCGTCAATCCAGGGCCTAGCGTCATCAATTTATCCACTCAATATCCGGGCAGCACGCCGAACGCTGTACACAGTAGATTCCTCATAGAGTCTAGAGTGGTCGGGCTTTGTACCAGAGTGGGATTGTGTAAAACGAGTGTGCGTCTTTCGTGGGCACGTATCGTGGGCTGACATGAGCCTTTTCTATACCAATCGCACGCATATTCTTAGTATTGAAGGGATGTTGGCACGAAGTTGATCCTAGCTGCATCGGACGATAGGTAGCCGAGGGTAGATACGCTGGGCCAATCCGGGTTCCCCGCTTTGACGTCGCCTTTTCTCTGCGCTATCTTCCTGCGTACTTCGCGGGATGTAACTTCATATCGCTGCAGTGAAGATTGTTGCGCAATACCGAGGTGGACGGCGTAATGAGCCCGACGGCGTGATGAGCCACCCCACCACAACAACACCCAACTTCAACACGCGCGATAACTCCACCAATATGAGTTCTATTGAGGCTGCGCTTGCAGCTATTGAATCGCTAAAGCCTGGAGAACAATTTAGCTATTGTCAAATTGCAAAAAAAAGTTTTGTTGTAGTCGCGCAACGCTTGCAAGGAGACACCAACGCGTTACAGGCTCGTGCAGTACTAAGGCAGCAAATTAGCAAGCTCTCCACCCACAACAGGAACAGGAGCTCCTACGATATATTGAGCGCCTTACAAAGCAAGGCCTCCCACCTACACGGGCTATGATACGAAATTTTGGCTCACAGATCGCGAAGAGAGAGCTTGGAGAACACTGGTTTGATCGCTTCGTCCAGCGATATTCTGACGAGCTCATCTTAAAATGGACGGCGGGTATAGACAACAGTCGCCACAAGGCCGATTTAGGGAGGAAGTATAGCCTCTATTTCAACCTCCTACGCGAGAAAATTGAGCAGTATCACGTTGAGCCGCGTCACACACATACAATATGGATGAGAAAGGCTTTATGCTTGGAGTCGTAGGCCGCTCAAAGAGGATCTTTAGCAGGGCCTCGTACGAGGATAGAAAGAGGAGGAGTACTATCCAGGATGGCTCTCGAGAGTGGGTAACGCTGCTAGCCTGCATCTGCGCTGATGGATCTTACCTCGAACCTGCCCTCATCTATCAGTCGGTCTCTGGATCGATCCAGGACTCGTGGCTACAGGCCTTTGATCATGAAACTCATCAGGCTCGAATCTCCTCATCACCCTCTGGCTGGGGACGAATAACGAGGTCGGCCTCGCGTGGCTTAAATAGGTGTTTGATCGCGGTACAAAGGCGAAGGCTCGATCTTCCTATCGATTGCTTATCCTAGATGGCCATGGATCTCACCTCACGATGGATTTTATTGAGTACTGCGATCAGAACAAAATCCTCCTTGCGATCTATCCTCCTCACTCGACCTATACGCTGCAGCCCCTCAACGTCTGTATGTTTAAGCCTCTCTCAACAGCGTACTTAAACGAGATCTCAGCCTTTATAGAGAGGAGCTAGGGCCTTGCCTCAATGAGCAAGAGGAACTTCTTCCCGCTCTTCTACCGAGCCTGGCAGGCCTCCTTTAAGGAAACAACAATCCTTAAGGCCTTCGAGGCTACAGGCCTCTCACCCTTTAATCCTGAGGTTATATTAAGGAGGTTCAACCCTAGCTCAAGCTCCTTAAGCGATAGCGAGTCCTCAGCCTTGAGTGCCTCAAACTGGAGGAAGACTGAAGGCCTACTACGTTAGGTAGTGAAGGATCGAAGTGATAGACGAGCTTAAAAGCTGAGCCAGGCTTTCCACCAAATCTCAACTTACAAGACCCTCCTTGAGTATGAAGTCAAGGGCCTACGCGAGGCTCTGATTAATGAGAGGACGCGCAGGAAGCGAGGCAAGCCTCTCCTGCTCGAGGAGCCTGAGGAGTACTACGGTGGAGCTGTATTTTGGTCTCCAAGGAAGGTGAGGGAGGCACGTGATCGCCAGCAGCTCCAGGAGCTTGAGGAGGAGCAGGTACAACACTAAAAAGCTGAGACAAACAGGCTTCGTGAGGAGGCAAGGCAGGCTAAGGCAAGGGAGAAGGAGATGAGGCGTTAGGCAAGGGCTGCAGCCAGGACTAGTGAGGGAGAAGGAGAAGGCTGAGAAGGCTGCTGAACAGGCCTCTAGGGCAGCTGCTCGCAGGACTCATCAACGACTCAAACAAGCTCTTAAAACCTCCCAAAAGGGTAAGAAGCGCAGCCTTAAGGCTCCTATAGGAGCTACTCCAAAAAAGAGATCTATTGCGAGGCCTACAGCTGGTGGATCGCCTCAGGGTGTTGTTACAGGCGCACCAGCTATTTAGTCACGACGCGGCCGAGCAATCAATACTCTAAAGCGATATTTGTAGCGCAATATATTATTTAACACCTATATATCTCTCTACTAAAAAAGATCGCGATAATAGCTATTGTGTGAGGCTCTACAGCCTCAAGTTGTGGGGCTGATTTGGTGTTCAGTGGGCTCATCACGCCGTCGGGCTCATTACTGTGTCCGTGCACTCAACGCCCGGATTTCAGTCAACGCCCCGCTGAACACCATAGCAGCTTAACTAAAATAAGGCTGCAGAGCCACACAAAATCGCTATTATTACGAGATTTTGTAGTAGAGTACTATTTTGATGCTTGCAATTCACCTGTGCTACTTATATTTACTTAGAAGCTTAACGTTGCGGCCGTGCCGCGTGGTCTTAGGTGGAGCTGCTAATGCGGCACCTGAAGCCTCCTAAGTAGTTATAGTATTAACTACGCGTTTCTGACGCTTGTTGCTCTATATAGATAGCTGCGAGGCCTTTCTCTTACCCTTTTAGGTAGATTGTAGAGCTTTTGCATTGTCGCAAGCTTCTCTCTAGCAAGCACGCTCTACTGCCTTCTTAGCCTTCTCCTTCTCCTTAGCTACCTTAGCTGCCTCCCTCGCCACACGCTTCTCCTCTGCAATTTTCTCCTTGCATAGCTTAGCTGCCTTCTTCAACTCAGCCTTCTTAGCTTTTTAAAGCTTCTGCTCCTTCTCCTCTTGTTCCTTTACAGACTAACGTACGCGAGCCTCCCTAACCTTCCTTAGTAACCAGAAAACCGCCCCCCCATAGTACTCTTAACGTTGTTACAGATCTAGAGGTTTTCCCTTCTTCTTGTGCTTCTTTTTTGTAGTAAGAGCCTCTCTTAACCTAGCAATCTTATAGTGAAGTAACTCATTTTGAACTGAGATGTGGTGGAGTGAGCGGCTAAGCTTCTGCGCGTCCTTACTACTCTGATCTTCTACTGCGGATCGTACAAGGCGGTCTAGTTTACGCCAGTTAGATCCGCTGAGTACTAACATAGAGCTCTCTCGCGATTTCCTGCTTATCTAGGGTAGTGTTGGTGAACCTTTTAAGTATAACCTCTGGGTTAAATAGTGATATGCCTGTTGCTTCAAAAGACTTAAGTATTATCTCCTCCTTAAAAGAGCTTGTCTAGGCCTCCTAGAATAGAGGGAAGAAGTCCCCCCTTTCTTAATAGGGAGGAGTCCCTGGCTCTAGTGGAGGTGATCTGATAGCTCCTTTGAGTACGCAGTTGATAGAGGCTTAAATAGAACTATATTAAGTGGCTAAAGCGTGTGGGTTGAATGAGGGGGGAAGATAGCTAGGAGTATCCTGTTATGGTCGCAATAGTCGATAAAATCCATAGTAACGTAAGATCCATGGCCATCAAGGATAAGTAACCAGTAAGACCGTCAAGCTTTTGCCTTAGTGTAGCGATCAAACACCTATTCAAGCCAGCCAGGCAAGGCCAATATTGTTATTTGTCCAGCCTAAAGGCGACGAGGAAATGTGTACTAAGTGCTCTCCTGCTCTCCTGCCTTAATATCCTCTACCTAGCTTAATTGTATAGCCTTGTTGGTAGCCTAATAGATGAGGCTTGGCGGCAAGGCTGATCCATCAGCGCAAACACACGCTAGAAGGGTAATCCATTCACAAGAGCCATCTTGGAGAGATGCTATAACCTCCTTATTCTCCCATATTCGTCTGCTGAACACTCGTTTTAATCGGCTAGTGATACCAATTAAGAAGCCTTTTTCATCCATATTATACGTGTGACGAGGCTCAATGTCATATTCCTTCCTTGATTTTGGCACCCAGGAGATCAAAATACAGGCTGTATTTATCCCCTAAGTCGGCTTGGTGGCGATTGCTGTCCATACCAGCTGCCCATCGAGAGATCAGATAGATGTTGTGTCGGTTGATGAAGCGAGTAACCCCAGCTCTCGCTCACTAGCTCCTTGGCTATTGTTGACGCGAAATTTCGTATCATCTCTCTTGTGGGTGGCAAGTGACGCGCTGTAAGCCCTTCAATGTATTGTACAAGCTCCCTGCTCTTGTTAGGGACTGAGTTTCCGTCGGTTAAAAACCCCGCAGTTGCACGCGTCGTTTGAATCGCTTGGTGCCTTCGCGACAGCGTACTTCGATCAACGCCATGCTTGCTAGCGATCTTAGTATAAGAGAAAGATTCTTCTAACCTTAGCGATTCTATTTCTTTAATTGCAGCCTCAATTGAGCTCATATTGGTGGCGTTATGGCGTGTTGAAATTTGGGGTGGTTTGCGTTCAGCGGGGCGTTGACTGAATCCGGGCGTTGAGTGCACGGACACAGTACCATGTTTCCCCGCTCAACGCACAGACCCCACTCAACGCACAGTTTGAGGATGCCCACTACTACTACTTTTAAAGCTGTACAGCTCTATATAGATCAAATTATCACAAGATTTTTTGTAGTAGCATTCTTAAAAGTCGTTTTAATCGATTGGCAACGATATATTAGGTGCGATACCTCTGTGGGAGGCGTACTGTACGCGTGCGCGTTGATGGGCCAGATGCCTCTACCACCCCTTCAATGACGGATAGATCCTCAGCATCAGCCTCTAGGTCCTCAATAACATGAGCAGGAGGTGCAGGAGCTGTGAGGCTACGCGCCTTACCCTTTTTAGCTAATTGTATATCATTCTGGAGTTGCTTTTTAGCTGCGTGGGCGAGTAGGGCTTCTTCGCGCTCTGCAGCCTTCTGCTGTTTTTCCTGTAATTTGATCTTCTTTGCAGCTATCCTTATTTCTACTCTTTGCTAAAGCATAGCCTATTTCTCCTGCTTTTTCTGCTCCCTAGCTAGCTTATTGCGATCCTTTTAGTGTTGTAGTTCTTCTACTTTAGCGTCTTCTTGGACTTGTTGATTGCGGGCAGCTTTAACTTTAGATGGCGACTAGAAGACAGCGCTACTAGCGTAATTCTGGGAAGGTTTAAGTAGTAATGCCTTGCCACGCGTACGGCGCTTCTTCTTATTAATAAGGGCGTCTTTAAGGCGGTTGTTTTTATGCTAAAGGAGCTGTTTTTTGAGTCGTGATTGCATGTATCGTGTAAGAGAGCTGTAAGGCGCGTTTATCGTAGATATCATTAACTACCTGTCGTAGGAGCCGTTCAAATCTTGCGCCAGTCGCTTGCAGAGAGTACTGACGACGTACTATCACTGCTTAATGGCCTCTTAGGCTCTGGATCCTTGAATTTCTTTAATATAGCGTTGCTATCTAGTGGAGAGATGCCAGTAACTCTGAATGAGTTAATAATCGTTTCCTTAGCAAACGCGGTCCTATATGCCCTATAGAAGAAGCGGAAGAAGTCACGCTTAGTAATAGATGTAAGGCCCTGGCTGTTGTACATGAATTGGGAGAGCTCTTTAGTATATGCAGCTAAGAGAGGCTTAAAAAAGGCAGATATCTAGAGGCTGCAGCGTATAAGTTGAATGCGGCGGATAGATAGCTAGGAGGATCCTATTTTGATCGCAGAACTTAATAAACTCCATTGTAATATGCGAGCTATGCCTATTAAGAATAAGGAGCCTATAGTTGCGTTTTGCCTTTGTCTTAGTCTCCTCCTGAAAGCACCTCTTAAGCCAGGCAATGCCAAGTTCGTTGTTTGTCTATCCTAAAGGTGATGAGGCGAAGAAGGCGCGGTGCTCTTGAGGATCAAAATCCTGCAACCAGGTGTCCTGAATATTGCCAGAAGCTGCCTGATATATGAGGGCAGGATCGAGAGAGCTGCCGTTGGCGCATATACAAGCTATCGTCGTGATCCACTCCCTATTGCCGTCCTGGAGTACCTGCTTGACGCTACCCTGATCATACTGGCGTCGGGAGAATACGCGCTTCATTCTTGACACTACCCTAATTAAGAAGCCCTTCTTATCCATATTGTATGTATTTAATGGCGCAATGTTGTACTGCTTAATCTTATCGTCCAAAAGCTTAAAATAGAGGGCGTATTTAAAGGCTAAATCAGCTTTGTGGCGCTGGTTATTAATACTAGATGTCCATCGCGATATAAGGTTGATTTGATGCCGCGCAATATAGCGATTAACCTAGTGTTTTCCTAGCTCTTAATAGGCTATTTCTGCTGCGAAATTTCGTATCATCTCTCTTGTAGGAGGTAGGCCTCGTGTACACAGCTTTTTAATGTACTGTAGTAGCTGTTTTTTTCCTGTATAGAGTTGAGGAGTCGCTTTTCTTCTGTCCGGGACGCATAAGTGCCCTGCACCCCGCGAAAACGCTTCGAGAGCCGCGACCGCTCAACGCCGTACTCTCGCGCAACCTGAGATATATTAGGACGTTCTCCTAACTTCAGGGATCTCAAAGCTTCAACAGCTGCGTCAATCGGGGTCCATATTGGTAGAGTTATGAGGGTTGAAAGTATAGAGATTTTTGGTGCCAACTGTGCGTTGAGTGGGGTCTGTGCGTTGAGCGGGGAACATGGTACGCCGTCCACCTCGGTACCGTGTCCGTGCGCGTAATGCCCGGATTCGCGTAATGCCCGCGCAACAACAACCAAAACACCCTAACTTCAGCAGCACGCGATAACTCCACCATTATGGATCCATATCAGGCTGCGATTGATGAGATAGAATCGCGAGAACCAGGAGAAGATTTTTCATATACAGAAGTTGCTGCTAGGCATGGGCTTGAACGATCTACGTTGGGTCGAAGGCATCGAGGGGTAACGCGCCCCAGGCAGGTTAAGAATATCAACCAGCTGAAACTCAACCTACAGCAAGAGCAGGAGCTTATACAATATATCAAAGGACTTACAGAGAGACATATACCTCCTACTAGAGAGATGATACAGAACTTCGCCTCTACTATAGCAAAGGAGCTAGTCAGCGAGAGCTGGGTTACCCCCCTTACCCGCTTTATTAATTAAGCATTCAGCTTATCTTGCAATGGACAGTTGGCATGGACAGCAATCGCCACAAAGCTAATGTAGAGGATAAATATCGCCTCTATTTTAACCTCCTACACAGCAAGATTAATCAGTATCAGATAGATCCTTGTTATATCTATAATATAGACGAAAAAGGCTTCCTAATTAGTATTGTGGGTAGATTAAAACAGATATTTAGCAGACGAATGTGGGAGAAGAAGGAGGTTAGGGCATCGCTCTAGGATGGCAATCGCGCATAGATTACGCTCCTAGCATGTATCTGCGCTAATAGATTAGCTCTACTGCTAAGCCTCATCTATAAGGCTGCAAACAAGGGCATCTAATTAAGCTGGGTAGAGGATATTTAGGCAGGAGAACAAGAAGTCTTTATCACCTTATTACCCTCTGGCTAGACGAACAACAATATTGGGCTTGCCTAGCTTAAACAGGTATTTGATCGCTGCACAAAAGAGAAGACCGCGCTAATTATATTAACTCTTAATCGTAGATGGCCATAGATCCTACATCACTATAGACTTTATCGACTACTATGATCAGCATAGGATCCTCCTTGCTATCCTGCCTCCTCATTCAACTTATACGCTTCAGCCTCTCGACGTTGCGATGTTTAAGCCTCTATTAACAGCCTACTCAGCAGAGCTATTAAGATATCTCCATAGAAGCCAGAGCCTGGTTTCTATCACCAAAGGCGACTTTCTTCCCCTATTCTGGAACGCGTGGAAGGTCTCCTTTAAGGAATCAACTATCCTAAGCTCTTTTAGAGCCACAGGTATATCGCCACCTAATCCTGATCCTATCCTTAATAGGTTCACCCAGGATCAAGAATCAGGCAATAGCTCCTCATCAGGGCTTAGTGATCATGATTGGAGAAATATGGATAGGCTTGTACGCTCTGCAGTGAGTGATCAAAGTAGCAAGGATACACAAAAGCTTCGTTAATCACTCCACCACCTATTTGTTGAAAATAAGCTGCTTAAGCATGACAACGATGGGCTTAGGCAGGCGCTATCTATTAAGAAGAAGCGTAAGAAGAAGAGCAAAGCTCTAGACCTTTAAAAGCGCCAGGATTATTATAGTAGGGCTATCTTATGGTCACTAAGGAAAGTAAGGGAGGCACGTGTTCGTCAATCAATCAAGGAGCAGGAGGATAAGCAGCAGCAGCTTCAAAAAGCAGAGACAGCAGAGCTGAAGAAGGCAGCTAAGCTATATAAGGAGAAAATCCAGCAGAGAGAAGCGTGTTGCGCGAGAGAGGTAGCTAGGGAGGCAAGAGAGAAGGAGAGAGCTAAAAAGGCAGCTTAGCGCGCTGCCTAGAAGTCTGCCCGCGACGCAAAAAAAGCTCTACAGTTATCTAAAAAGGGTAAGAGGAAGGCCTCTCAGCTATCTCTACAGAGCAGAAAACGTCAGAAACGTGTTGTTAATACTTTAGATGTTAAGGAGTCCTTAGAGGGCGCATCTGCTGCCCTAACCGTCTCTACACGTCGCGGCCGCAACGTTAAGCTTCTAGACAGATATAAATAGTGCAAATTTAATCGCAAGAATCTATTTAGTGCCCCTCTAGAAAATCCTGTAATAATATTAATTGTGGGTGGCTCTATAGCTTCATTTTTGCATAAGCTGTTATGGTGTTGGGTGGCTCGTCACGCGAAGTGGCTCGGCACGCGCACAGACACGTTACCCTGTCTCGGCAGTCAATGCGCACCGTCACTCAATGCGCGCAACCCCAACATGACGCGCCCCAACTTTGACGCGCCCCAACTCCACCAATATGGACCCAATTAACGCCGCGATAGCAGCAATCGAAGCGCAAGAACTAGGAGAATTTTTATCATACAATAAAATCGCCAAAGAATTTGGTGTTGTACGCTCTACGTTGACGCGCAGGCACCAACGCGTCACGCAGGCGCGTACTATCACTGATGGTACACGTCGTCTACTCCATCCACAACAAGAAAAGGGGCTTCTACAATATATCACCTACCTTACTAAGCGTGGCCTTCCTCCTACACGGCAGATAATACAAAATTTTGCTTCCTACATAGCAAAAAGAGACGTCAGCATGTCCTGGGTTGATCGCTTTGTTAGGCGCAACCCCAACTCCTTAATCTCACGATGGACGACTAGGCTTGACAGCAATCGCCACAAGGCTGATTCAGAGGCAAAATACAGGCTCTACTTTGAGCTTCTTCTACACAAGAAAATTACAGAGTATAGTGTAGAGCCTCAGCATACGTACAATATGGACGAGAAAGGCTTCCTCCTTGGTATCACTGGCCGCTCAAAAAGGATCTTCGATAGGCCTCTATATGAGAGTCGCCAAGTAAGGCAATCTATACAGGACAGCAGCCGTGAGTGGATCTCGCTCATCGCATGTATATGCGCCGACGGATCTACTGTTGATCCAGCGCTAATCTATCGATCTGACGCCGCGACTCTACAATCAAGCTGGGTTGAAGAAATCAACGTCAATTCTCACAGAGTCTTTATCACCTCATCAACCTCTGGATGGTCAAACAATAAGATAGGGCTTCAATGGCTTAAACAGGTGTTTGATCGCTGTGTACAAAGGAGAAGGCTCGACGGTAGTGGCGACTCCTAGTCCTTGATGGGCATGGATCTCACGTTACTATGGATTTTATCAACTACTGCGATCAGAATAAGATCCTCCTTGCGATATTTCCCCCTCATGCGACTCATACGCTGCAGCCTCTTGACGTCTGCGTATTTAAGTCTCTCTCAGCTGCCTACTCTGACGAGCTCTCCGGATACCTGTATAGGAGCCAAGGACTGTCAACAATCGCCAAAAGAGACTTCTTTACGCTATTCTGGAAGGCCTGGACGATGTCAGTTACGCCGCAGTTGATTACCAAAGCTTTTGAGTGTACAGGTATCTCGCCGCCAGATCCAACGCCTATCCTCAAAAGGTTTAACAAAGAGACTCTGCCAGAGCCAGAATCACCAGTGAGCTCTACCTCAGTACTTAGCGCGTCAGATTGGCGTAAAATAGAGCGACTGTTACGCTCCACTGTAAAGGATATCGCGACTGAGGAGTCGCGTAAGCTGAGCCAGACGATATACTCAATCTCTGTACAAAAGCAGCTCCTAGAGTATGAAAATAAGGGTCTCCGAGAAGCTCTTGCAAACCAGAAACGGCGTCAAACAAAAGGCAAGACTCTGCCCTTAGAGCAACCTAAGGAGTGGCATGGAGGAGCAGTTTTCTGGTCACCTGCCCGCGTACAGAGGGCGCGTAACTCGCTCAGCCAGCAGGAGGCTGAAAAACAACAGTTACAACTCCAAAAAGCTCAGCAGCAAGAGATCCATATAGCTAATAAACGGCTTAAAGCTCGTTTACAGCAGGAGAAGCGCGTTGAGCGGGCAGCAGCCAGAGATGCGCGCGCCAAGGAGAAAGCTGATCAAGCTGCTGAGCGACGCCTCCGTCAACAGGCTCGCAAGACTCAACAACAACTTCAAAAACGTCTCAAAATTGCCAAAAAGGGGAAGTTAGAAAGCTTCAAAAGCTACTCATACAGTTACAAAGAGGAAGAAATCTACGCCAGCACCTGTACGCGTTGATGCGGTGGCATCTGCGCCATCAACGCCATCATCGCGCTGTGGCCGTATAATCAGAACACCAAGCAGATATCTATCATGTTTGATCACGTAATGCACGCTATCGCGTAATGCACGCGCCCCACCAAAGTCGCGAAATATTCAACCCACCATAACTCCACCAATATGGCTCCAATCGACGAGGCTCTTGCGGCAATCGAATCGCTAAAACTAGGAGAACATTTTACGTATACAGAAATCGCCAAAAGATTTGGGGTTAGCTGTTTAACTCTGTCGCGGCGCGCGCGTAGTAAAACCCTATCGATGGCGCGTAAGCTTGAAAATCAACAAATGCTCAACGCTACGCAGGAAGCAACGCTCGTACAGTATATTCAAGACCTCTTAGCGCGAGGGCTACCTCCTACAAGCTATATGATACGAAACTTCGCGTCAGAAATAGCTGGAAAATACGTTGGGACTTGCTGGCCGTCGCGCTTCATTGAGCGCCACAAACTCGACTTAATATCGCGATGGACATCCGGCATCGACGCCTCACGCCGCAGAGCTGATTTGGCCTTTAAGTACGCGCTGTACTTCAAGCTATTAGCTAAAAAAATCGAGCAATACAACGTTGACGCACGCCATATTTACAATATAGATGAGAAGGGATTTCTTATTGGAATCCTCTCTAAATCAAAGCGCGTCTTTTCTCGCAAGCAATACGAGCGTGGGAAGTTCAAATCAATGCTCTAGGACGGCAATCGCGAGTGGATAACTTTAATAGCCTGTATTTGCGCCGACGGCTCTACCCTCACACCTGCCCTCATTTATCAGGCAGCCTCTGGCAACGTACAAGACACCTGGCTCCAGGATTTCAACCCTGAAATCCACAAGGCTTTTTTCTCCTCCTCGCCCTCAGGATGGACCAATAACGATATCGGGCTCAGCTGGCTCAAACAGGTGTTTAACCGCGAGACGAAAGCAAAGGCAAGGACGTCGTACCGCCTCTTGATCGTTGATGGGCATGGATCTCACGTAACAAAGGATTTTATCGATTTCTGCGACGCCAATAAGATCCTGCTGGCAATATTTCCGCCTCACAGCACCCATACGCTTCAGCCGCTGGATGTGGGCGTCTTCGGGCCTCTCGCGAGCGCGTACAGCAACGGCCTCGCGAGCTTTATGGACGCCTGCCAGGGCCTCTCCAGCATTACAAAGAGGGACTTTTTCAGGGTATTCTGGGCCGCCTGGGAGCGCGCGCTAACGTCAGCAACGGTCCTTAAGGCCTTTGAGGCTACTGGGATCGTGCCCTTAGATCCCGACAGGATCCTCAAGCGATTTGAAACTCGCGAGCCTGAGCGCCCCAGCTCAAGCGAGAGCAGCACGTCGGTCCTTAGCGCCAGCGACTGGCGTAAAATCGAGGGCTTATTACGTCAAGTTGTTGGAGATATTTACGAGTCTCAGGCTGCCAAACTCTCGCGTACGCTCCACTCGATTTCAGCGAAAAATCAGATCCTTAAGCACGAAAATACTCAGCTCAAAGAGACCCTCGTTAACGAGCGCAAGCGCCGCCAGCGGGGTAAGGCCCTGGCGCTCGAGACGCCGGAGGATTACAACGGTGGCGCGATTTTCTGGTCGCCAGCTAAGGTCCAGAGGGCTCGCGACTGGCAGGCACAAAAGGACGCGGAGGAGAAGGAGATACAGCTTCAAAAGGACATCCAGTCCCAGCTCAGAGAGCAGAGCAAGCTTGAAAAGCAAGCCCTCTTGCAACAGCGACGCCTTGAAAAGGCTCAGGCTCAAGCAGAGCGCGCTCGCGAGCGCGAGCTGAAGGCTATTGAAGCTCAAGAAAAGCGAGAGGCCCGCGCAATTGAAAAACAACTCCGCGATGAGCTCAAAGCTTCCCAAAAGGGTAATCAACATAGCCTTAAGCCTCCAGCAAAAAATCCAAAGGATATTGAGCTTGTCCTTGTCCAGCCTGAGTTACAGCCTGTCAAAGTTGACGAGCCCGAGATGCCCGAGATCGCGCCCCACGACGCGCACATGTCAAATACGCCCCCCAGAGCGCTATAGGTAGCCAATAGAAGGGCTATATTTGTTAAATAAGCTCTTCTGATTATTACTCTAGAAAATCCGACGATTTTACAATATATACAAGCTGTACAGCTTCAAGTTGTGGATGGGCGGAAATTGCCGAAAACGTGCATTACGCGATAGCGTGCATTACGTGATCAAACACGATACTGGACATGTAGCGACAGCCGGGAAAATGACGATTTAGAGGAAAACTCTCTGGGAATGGGCGCGGCCTTGAGGCCGCAGGACTAGGATGTTCAATTATGGACGAATTTCGAATGTGGGCGGAATTGGAGCAGTCCATCAGCTTTTTGAAGAGTCGGAGTTAGGCCGGAAACAATTCGCGTGGGGGATCTCTACCGTACCTTGGCAGCCTGTGCGCAGCGTCGCGCTATGCGCAACCCCAACATAATCGCGTCTCACTTTGACGCGTGATATCTCCACCAATATGGACCCAATTGACGCTGCGATTGCAGCAAACGAATCGCAAAAACCAGGGGAAACTTTCTTATATAATCAAATTGCAAAGAGATTTAACGTTGTGCGATCTACGTTAATTAGAAGGCACAAAGCGATATACGTACCCCGCGCAGGTACCTACATCAACCAGCAAAACCTCAGCTAACAACAAGAATCTGAGCTTATACGATATATTAAAAGCCTTACTAAACGCAGCCTCCCACCTACACAGCAGATGCTACAAAGCTTTGCCTCTACTATAGCTAGAAAGGCTGTCTCTTATGTCATGGGTTGATCGCTTCGTACGGCGACACAGAGATGACTTAGTCTCTCACAATAGACGACTGGGCTTGACAGCAATCGCGCACACAAAGCTGATTCAGAGGCAAAATACAGGCTCTACTTTGAGCTTCTATATAAGAAAATCACGAAGTATGGCGTAGAGCCTCAGCATACGTACAATATAGACGAGAAAGGCTTCCTCCTTGGTATCACTGGCCGCTCAAAAAGGATCTTCGACAGGCCTCTATATGAGAGTCGCCAAGCAAGGCAATCTATATAGGATAGCAGCTGTGAGTGGATCTCGCTCATCGCATATATATACGCCAACAGATCTACTATTAATCCAGCGCTAATCTATCAATCTGACGCCGCGACTCTACAATCAAGCTAGGTTGAAGAAATTAACGTCAATTCTCACAGAGTCTTTATCACCTTATCAACCTCTAAATGGTCAAACAATAAGATAGGGCTTCAATGGCTCAAACAGGTGTTTGATCGCTGTACAAAGGAGAAGGCTTAACAGCAGTGGCAACTCCTAGTCCTTAATAGGCATAGATCTCACGTTACTATGGATTTTATCAACTACTACGATCAGAATAAGATCCTCCTTGCAATATTTCCCCCTCATGCGACTTATACGCTACAGCCTCTTAACGTCTGCGTGTTTAAGTCTCTCTCTGCTGCCTACTCTAACAAGCTCTCTACATATCTCTATAGGAGCCAAGGACTATTAACAATCGCTAAAAGAGACTTCTTTACACTATTTTAGAAGGCCTGGACAACATCAGTTACGCTGCAATTAATCATTAAAGCTTTTGAGTGTACAGGTATCTCGCCACCAGATCCCACGCCTATCCTTAAAAGGTTTAACAAAGAGACTCCGCTAGAGCCAGAATCACTAGTAAGCTCTACCTTAATACTTGGCGCGTTAGATTGGCGTAAAATAGAGCGACTGTTACGCTCCACTGTAAAGGATATCGCGACTAAGGAGTCGCGTAAGCTAAGCTAGACGATACACTCAATCTCTGTACAAAAGCAGCTCCTAGAGCATGAAAATAAGGGTCTCCGAGAAGCTCTTACAAACCAGAAACGGCGTCAAACAAAAGGCAAGACTCTGCGCTTAGAGCAACCTGATGAGCGGCATAGAGGAGCAGTTTTCTGGTCACCTGCCCGCGTACAGAGGGCGCGTGAGTCTCTTAGGCAACAGAGACTAAAAAACAACAGTTACAACTCTAAAAGCTTAGCAGCAAGAGATTTGTATAGCTAATAAACAGCTCAAAGCTCGATTACAACAGGAGAAGCGCGTTGCGCGGGCAGCAGCTAGAGATGCGCGCGCTAAGAGAGAGCTGAGCAGGCTGCTGAGCGACGCCTCAATCAACAGGCTTGTAGGGCCAATCAACAACTTCAAAATCGCATCAAATTAGCTAAAAAGGGTAAAAAAAAGGCTTCAAAGTCTACTGTTCTACCTATCAAGAAGAAAAAAAATCTACGCCAGTGCCTGTACGCGTTGATGCGGCGGCATCTGCGCCATCAACGCCAGTATCGCGCAGTGGCCGAACAATCAGAACACCAAGCAGATATCTATAATTTGACTAGCTAGCAATCATCTATAGCTCTATAAGAACCTAACTCTAGAAAATCTCGCGATAATTGCTTTTGTATAGAGCTCTACAGCCTCATATTGTTGACATCGCGATCACGTTGGGGTTGCGCATAGCGCGACGCTGCGCGCAGGCTGCCAAGGCACGGTACGTTCGCCTGACGATCGCAACTTTCATGCCACAAAATCGCCCCAAGTTCCTCGAGCAACAAGCCCACGATTTCCCTCGCTCAAGGGCGGTACACCTCATTTTTTTGGGCATGGGAAAGGCGCCGCGCATGGTGCCGACCCTTCATGATGGTAATCGATCAAGCTCAAGTGCTGACGTCGGACTCGATGACGCCCATCTTGTTTCCTCCAACGCACAGAAGGCTGTGCAACCGGTACCAGGAACATCCGAACAGAGTCGCGCGCCAAAGTGGACCGTCGTTTGTTTGATGGATCTTGCAACATGAATAGCGGATCGAACGGTCTCGACCGAGACCCACAGGCACTTCACATGATTGAGGAACTTTTCGATTTCAGAAATGACGCAGTCATCAATCACATGTATTCAAGATTTTTGCACAGAGCTGGTACACGGAGAAAAAGGGTATCGCTAGATTTTTTTTTTACTATAGTATAGCTGCGGGATGCAGCTTTGTTCACAAAAAAAATAGCGGATCGAAGAGGAGCGAAGAACGGCTCGGCATGAGCACCAAGACCACGATGACGGCGACGGCGATCCAAACGGACAAGAACGAGGCATAAAGAAACAACTAGAATGCATGAGAAAACAGGAGGGCGCTGTCGCTGTAAGTACGGTTGATACAGAGTTCTGACGCTGCGAGCAACGTGCTGGGGGCCTGAGACCGCTCCCGTTTGAACCCTGTGCGAACGCCTTAGGCCGACCACTTTCGACATGGGAAGGATCTAGACATCGAGGCGCTGCTGCGCAGATTCCTCAGACATAAAAGAAACCTGGGATGCATTAAGGCATGCTTTTGTGCATGAGGAACGCGTGGCTGCGCTGGATGCAATTGGTCTAGCTGGGCGCCCGCTCCGGATAATTCATCGCAGCAGGCTTATGTCACCACGATTGGCCGCTCCACCAAATACCAAACTAGGCAAACATGGAGAAACTCAAACGCATAAGGTTCAACACTCTTTTTAGTTTTGATCTAATTGTTTCCAAACCCCAGGCATGATGATCGACTCTCCCGCCCCATTCGCAAACAACACTGGCGCCAAAACAAGGCGCAGAGCGCTATTCTTATCCTCATTCGAGGCTTCCGGATACCACGTCGTCAGGCACAGCTGAATGTCACTTCGATTTGAGGCAGGTGCAAGAAAGCCTGACGCCTGGCTGTTTCGGGACGAGGCATCTGGACCATGGATAGAGTCCGAAGTGTCAGTGTGGACCATCCCGGACGTGGGCGCAGCTGTGTGCTGGATATAAAGAGCACCCAGGAGACAACTCCAGATTGGATATCAGCAGCTCCCATCAGCAGCTTTTGCATTCTCTTCCATATACACTTCTCTTCACTCAAATCTTCCAGGCGAAGCCGGCTGGTCCTTATTATAATCTATATTCAGACACTCCCTGGATCTTTAACCAACCACCAACGTCTCAAAATGGCTCCCCTTTTCAAGGTCGCTGTTCTTCTCAATCGTACGATACATTCACGTCTTATTTTGAGTTCTACTAACCGGAGTATAGTTTCTCTCTACGCAGCCGCTCAGGGCACGCAATTCATCACTGGCCCGTGTACATCCGATGCCGACTGCGCATCAGCATGCTGCGGCTTCAACAGCGGCAAATGCGCGGCACCCATCGTCGCCCAAGGAAGAGACGGCGGTTGCGGCTTCGGCAATGCACAACCCAACGATGGTGCCGCCCAGGCTCAGACCGGCGGTGCTACAGGCGGAAACGCCAACACCGCCGCGTCGAACAGCGCAGCAGCAGCTCCAGAAGCTCCAGCAGCTACCTCTGCCGCCGGTACAGGCTCAGGCAAGGCCCCAGGGACCCAGTTCATCACCGGCGAGTGCGCATCAGATGCCGAATGCGCGTCCGGATGCTGCGGCTTCAAGAGTGGAAAGTGTGCCGCGGCCCTTGTTGCTCAAGAAGGAGATGGATGTGGATTCGGCGATGCGCAACCAAATAATGGAGCAGGAGCTGCCAACGGTACTGAAGTCGCTGCTGAGGCGCAACCGAACGATAGCCAGGCCTCCGCAGCATCTGGTGCTGCTGGTGCTGCTTCTACTGGCACCGCCAGCGGTGCAGGAACCCGATTCGTCACCGCACCCTGCACATCAGACGCCGACTGTATCTCTGCCTGCTGCGGTTTCAACTCCGGAAAGTGCGCCGGTCCGAAAGTAGCGCAGGAACGCGATGGCGGGTGCGGATTTGGAGACGCGCAACCTAATGATAATGCCGCGAAGGCACTTCAAGGTCGCAGCCTGGGGAAGTTTGGTGCGAGCTTCATGTAAACGGCTCGGATACATTGGGAACGGGACCCATACTGGATACAAAACTTTTTCTGCAACATTCGCTTAATTAGAAATTTGGGGGGTTATGGTTTGGAGGCACAGGATCTGCGGAGCAGTCTTTATTAATCGTAAATTTACTGGGACGATATAACTCGTTCTGCGTAATGGTAGAGGACAGTCAGGATGAAATGAATGAATCATGGGACAGTTCATACCAAGATGACTAGAAATAGCTTTCAAGTCAACAATTTCGAATATCTCCATTATCGCGTCTTCCACCTCTCCTTCCGTCTCACACCTTGGTTAACGTCTCCATGCAACGCTGTAGAGTCTTGCCAACAAGAAACCCAGAGCCATCCAACCTTTTTCCAGCTACGAAGTTATTGGTTCGGCCGGAAGCAACATAACATCATTCAACGTAAACAACGTCATCAGTACCACGACTCGATCACGAAAACCCCACTAAACTACCCCAAATCTGAACTCCCCCACTCTCCACATACTATCCCACCACTCACCCATTCATTACAATTCATCACTCTCTCAGAACTCAATGTTTTCAACACCACAAAGCCCATATTTGAGATTCCTATTTACCCCTCCTCGCACCCCGAGTACTAAGCACTACCTTCCCTCCCTCCAATCCACCCCAGCTACGATCTACCTACCAACTCAGTCCTTAGTCCGCATCCAACCCCCACCCAAACCCTTCCCACAGCCTCGCAGTAAAAATAAAAAACAAAGCCCAGACCACCTACTGTCCCAAATCCGTACAAGCGACACCAAACTCCGCATTTGGCCATACCCTCTCCCTACTAAGCGCCTTCTAGATGCCTCACTAGAAGAAGCTTGCTTCTTCCTTTCTTACTTACTTCGGATAGACTACAGACCAGTCTACAGGACCGGTACATACTGTACTCGCCCACCTTTTTCCCTGATCACAACCCTGCATTACCGTACTCGGTACCCCGGCCCCCAAGCGCTAACCCTGCCCTCGCAAGGGTGGGTTCTCCTTTCCGGAAAATCAAACAAACACGCGACGAGGCTGCCTTCTCCACATATTCACAATCTCCACAGGGCGCGGACACTGACAGTAGGTACTATAAAAGTACCATATACCCAAAGAGGCCCCGGCTGGGCCTAACTCACCCAGCACAACCACAACCACTCCAAACAATCACGAATACGAAAATTGTAAATTCAAAAGTCTGGGGAGTTTTGCACCCAACCAGCACCAGCACCAGCACCCAGCGCGCACAAGCCGCTTAGTAGTCTTTCTACCAGGCCAGGTTACCAGGGCAAGAAATTCAATGTAAAGGATTCCAACGAGCCACCCGCACCTTCTTACCCTAGGTTGTGATTCTATACCCTTCTGATAAACAGGGCGATCTAGAAGACGACAAGTTGGGTTAACAGTTCTTGTTTTGTCAAGCTTCGGACTCCAACCGTTCAGGCTACCTACAGTACCTACTACCTACTACCTAGACTGGCAGCGGGAGTTAGCCTCGTTGAATTTAATCTCGGTGACCGTCTAGCATCGTGGCGTTCGCTCTCCCATGCCGCGCCCCAGCCCGCTTTACCCACTGCATGCTGAGCCACCGCATCGGTTTCACGATGCGTCATTGCGCCGAGATCCCGGGATGAATGAATCATAATCCTTCGCCGGGCGCCCCAGCCAAGATCAACACTTAACCCTGACTCCCCTCCCAAACTTCACACACCTCGCGCTCGTGCACAATGCCAATCCCAGAAAACTACTCGTCCCCGCCCAGCAAATAACGGGCCCATATACGCCACCGCTTGCCTTCAACAAAGCCCCACTTAGCGGCCCGCCCACCAGCGCACTAAATCCAATGACCGTAAACGCCATGCCCAGCCTCGTTCCCGTCTTCGCGATATCATTGCTCAGCGCCGCAATTGCCGTCAAAAAGAGGGACTGGAACGCTGCCGAGAAGAGCCCGAAGAAGGTGATAAAGATGTAGTACGAGGCGATCGAGGAGACGCCCAGCCACGAGAAGAGCGTGACTACGTTGATAAAGACGCAGAGAGCGAAGGTGTTGAGCTGGCCGAGATAGCGGTCTGCGATGTAGCCGGTAAGAATGCGTGGGGGAAGGCCGATGCCATTGAGTATAATGACGAGGTTGAGAGAGGTGGTGTATGACATGCCAAGCTCGTCGCGGGCAAAGGATGCTACCTGCCGATAGGTTAGCTTGACAAGGCTCGCATAATAATGAATGGTAGTATGTGTGATGCTTACATAGTAGAATACGAAGTACAGCGGCGGCATTAAAAAGCAGACACCTAGGACGAACAGGATGTACGGCACGTCCCGGAACGACTCGATATCCCAAAGCGGGCCACTCTTGCGCGGCGGAAGGCGCAGTTTCATGAAAGCAATCACGACGGTCAAGCAGACCACGTTGATGAAGCCCAGCACTCTTACGGTCCAGCCAAACCCCACTTTGGGAAGCAGTTGCCGCACTACAGTCGGATAGATTATGCCGCCAACGGAATTGCCAACCGTCACAAGGCCGAGCGCCAATCCACGGCGTTTGGCGAAATATGTAGACACCAAGCTCATGACGGGAAGAAAGAAGATGCCTGCTCCTAGGCCAGTGCATATTCCATGGGTAAGTAACAGCTGCCAATATTCTGTGGCTGCACTCATTGTGAATATTCCGATTAATTGAACAGCAATGCCTAGTAGAACTGCAGGACGAAACCATCCGGCATCGAAGGCACGGCCGCTGAACATTCCCACAACGGACAGTAAGCACGCCCGTGTCGATCCTATCCAGGATATCGTCGAGTTAGCTTGCGGCAGGATAGATGCGTAGTATGTCTGGAAAGCACCGAACGAGTTTATGAAGCCCCAAGTATTCACCATGGCAAGCCAAGCACAGAAGACCTGCGTCCATGCCTGGAAGCCGCCATCTGGAGGTGGTCCAGGATCCGTTATTGAGCGAGTGGTAAGGTGCGATGTCACTCTCGCTAAGGTTGCGGACGTTGCTGATTTTGTCCTCGACAAAGGTGAGCCTTGGGCTATAGGCGAAAAGGTGATGGAATCCTGCGGCAGATCTGATGCCTCTGCCTTCTCTAATCTTGATTCCATCTTTATCCTGAAAATGTGCGGTCAAGCCGTGGAGTGCTGGGAGGTGAAAGGTCGACAAACGTAGTTGGGAGGGGACACGACTGGTACAAAAGCCAAGTGCGGAGTCATTTGCGAAGGGCAGGAGTCTGCACGTGTTGTTGCTTTAGCGTACCGCCGGTCGGCGGCAAGGTGCAGATGTACCCGTGCATAAGAGGGGAAGGTACCTAGACAATACCTCTGATGATTGATCAGTGAAATCATCCGCAGGGTCAGTGATGCAGAAAGTTAAGCGAATGCTATGTGTGGCTAGCGTCGGTTATGAGTGCTGTAAGTCCTTTCCAGACTACGTTGGTATGGCATATCGGAGTAGATAATAGAGCCTGACATTCCTCAGTATACTATGCAAGCGCAAAATTTGAAAGCGTTTGGCAGTCCTGGAGACGTCCGGGGTGCGAGGAGAAGTGATACGCCTATATGACGATCTTTGGGTGTAGCAGATAACGCATGTCCGATAGGTGGCGGGAATAACAGGTCCGACAGCGGACCGGTACGTCCATGGAGACGGCACCCGGACTCATCGTGTCGCCGCGCAGGTTGCGGCTACTCGGTCAAGAGAAGTATTTTGCTTGGAGCAGACCACAAGGCCAAGGTCGCGCTCATGGTTGATTGAAGTCCCATATAACCACGTCTCCAAATCCTTTTTCCAGAACCTATTTGGCAGGGAGGCCTCACTGCGATGTGTCAGCAGCCCGTCTACTGCGAGCACAAGCAACTCACAGCAGATAGTAATTGTCCCGATGGTAAGGAAATTCGATGCCGAGTGGCCCCGGCTTTGACAGAAAAGCATCGGTACCTAGAGCGGCCTCTTGGTCGGTCATTTCGACGTGCTTCCTCTTGTTGCCCTTGTTCTTGGCCTGCCTTCTGATTGCGCGTATGGTGCTGTCCAGGTGCATCTCCAGTAACCGCGCATGCCATAACGAGCTGCGCAACGCCGCCCGCACGATGCACGCGTTGCGACGCAGCAGCTGTTGGTTCCACTCCGGGACTTGGCCTCGCGGGATACTGCGGATTGGCTCCCAAGCATCAAGGTTGTCCTGCCAATGGGCAAAGTCGACCGCCACGCAGAGATTGTTCCACGCCAGGACGCACGAAAGACACGTACAGATCAACTGCGGATCCGGGGGCTGTACGTGCTGGTACGGCTTGTGGTGCATGGCCATGAGTTTCTGGCGCTTGTCATCCAGCAGGTATGGGCGCGTCGGGGCGTCGACGTGGGCGAGGAGCTTTGGCAGGACCAAGCATTGTGCGAGGAGCTGGTATCGCTGGCTGATGATGGCGTCGCCGATGGCGTTCGCATTCGCGTGGACCAGCAAGCGGAAGCGGCGATTGACGAAGCTGAAATTGACGACGTCGCTCGGGGCCGCGGTTTCGAGGCACTCGAGAATCAGCTCGGTAGGCAGCTTGGTGAGGTTGACAGTGGCGTCGCGTCTGCGGTCGCGCTTCGCCTTGCGCTTCTCCTGGCGGTCGGTGCGCTTGGAGCGCAGCTGGAGCGCAGCCGTTCTGTCCTCGAGCGGCGCTTCGCCGTCGCTGTCGGGGGCGGCCTGGCGTGGCATTGCGGAGTGCTGGCACTGTGCGGAGCACGCGGGGCGGATGATACCTACACCTGGGCAAAATGTCCTTCACGCGTCAGCAGCCAATCGGGGGCACGCACGCTCATCGCCGCCTTCCTCGCCTGGCAGGCCAGACGCAGAAGAGGCAGTCACGACGCAGAAGAGGCAGTCACGACGCTTGGGCGGTGAATAGCCGTGACCTGCCCCAAGAACCATGGCGCAATGCCTGGGCAGGCCCTATTACCTACCTCATCGACAATGGAGCAAACAGATCAGTAAACCCGCGCCAGCATTTGAAAGCGCGGAATGGCACCACACATCCATCACGGAACCAGCGCAGCGTCTGATTCGCCACAACTCGAGCAACCGCCATTGCCAGATGCGGCCGTGGCGTCATGCCATTTCTAAGCTGGCCGTCCACTTCGGCGCCATTGCGCCGTATAAATAAAAGTCCCACACCACCTCGGAGTCCGAACACCAAGTCAAAAGTCCATGTCCATAAAGCTCCAGCGTCTGCTCCGTCCTGTTCTTTCATCCCAGGTCCGCACCACCACAGCCTGCAGAATGACAACCGCCACCTTCATCCACATCGACCCCAACAGCTTCCTCTCAGCAAAGCCGTGGGCGAAAGTGGACGGCCCTGGATGGTCCTACAAGCAACTCCCTCACGAGCGCCATGTCACCAATCTGAGAGGTCAGGAAGCCGACTTCGATACTGAGAATGCGGGCTTCGCCGTCTACAAGTCGCCTGCCAAAGAGCAGCGTTTTGAGGATGACAGCACTGTCAGAAATTCTTACTACCCGGAAGTGGAGGCTATGCTCCGCTCTAAGCTTCCGGGGGTCAAGAAAGTAGTCATATTCGACCATACCATCCGCCGCAGGAACAAGGATGCGCCCCGCCAGCCTGTCCAGCAGGTGCATGTGGACCAGACGCCCGCCGCCGCCGATGCGCGTGTCCGTCGCCATCTGCCCAAGGACGAGGCAGAAGAGCTGCTGAAAGGCCGCTACCAGATCATCAACGTGTGGCGTCCAATCGAGAACCCCGCCTCGGACACGCCTCTCGCAGTGGTAGACTGGCGCAGCACCAAACCCTCGGACTTCGTCCCCGTAGACCTTCTCTACCCCAAAACCTCAATCACCCCAGACGACGATGCTCGTGGCAAAGAGGTACTGCCGGACCCGAGTTCTGCGACCTCGACGGAAGGGTATGAGGTCAAGGGTGAGACTCTCAGCGTCGCTCCGAACGAGAACCACAAGTTTTACTACATGAAGGATATGACGCCTGAGGAGGTCATGTTGCTGAAATGTTATGACTCTACAGGCGAGGGCATGCCTGGCGGAAAGCAGGGGAGGGCGGTTAGAGTCCCACATACGGCGTTTACGGATCCGGATACACCTGCCGATGCGCCAGGGCGGCAAAGTATTGAGGTCAGGTGTTTGGTATTCTACGAGTAGTTGTCCTACACGAAGAATGGACGGCTACTTGGCGCCGGCATGTGAAGTGCGTCAATGAATTTATGAACCAGTTACGAATTTACAGATGCCGTCTTTACAGTCCAAAGTGCAGCTTGTTGACCCTTGCATCATGCAGATGCTACATAGATGGTGTTTCACCACGTACGAGACTCCTCATTATCTGCACTCCCCGTCGTCCTTTTCATGCCCGTATCCTTGCCGTTAGGTACCATGCATTCACTCTCACTCTCACTGTCACTTTCACACTTTCTTCCGCCGCGCCTCGGCTCGCCCCTTCCGTCAAAGATCTCTATTTCCTCTACTTACACACCTCGGGTTGTTTACCTAACACTCACCCACCAAACAAACACGCACCCAACTCCCGACCCTCCTCTCCACCCCATACACCAGCGCTCAACCCCACCATGCCCTACTACAAACAAATCGCAATCGCCGCCTACCTCGCACAGAAAAGATCCGAGAACCTTAAGAAAGCATGGCGCGACGAACAGGCCATGTCCCACCCCAACACCACAGTCAACAATTCCACCCAGGCGCACAGAAAATGGAGAAAGCAGTTAGCAATACAGACACGCAGCTAAAAGACGCATTCGTCCAAAAAGCAGCCCGCAAGAAAGCATGGCGCGACGAACAGCCCATCTCCCACACCAACACCATAGTCAACAATGCAACCCAGGCGCACACACAAAACCGGACAAAGCAGCTAGCAATCCAGGCACCCAGCTAAAAGACGCCTTCGTCCAAAAAGCAGCCAAGTACAGGAGGAAAAGAGAACGCGCCAAACTACGGAAGAAAGAATTCCAAGCTAAGCTCGAGAACTCAAAACATGCGCTCCGCGACAAAAAAGACCTGGCTACGAACCCCAAAGCGAAAGACGCTGCGGTCGAATCTCCGACATCATCGCACACCACAACCACATCCGCCTCGCAAGGCCCTAGCAAAACGCCCATCGACGAGCCGCACTATACCACCACCCACGACGAAGAACCACCCCGCACACCCACGCAGACTCCTACACCGCACCTCCACCCCCCACCCAAAGACCACCTCCACCCACCTCAAGACCACCTACCACCTCCTCACGCCCCCTCACCTCCCCCCTCGTCCCCTCGCAACAACAACCTCACCCACCCACCTCCACCACGCCCTCGCCCTCCTCTCCACCCTCCAATCCCGCCTCACCCACCTCCAACCCCAAATCATCCCCCGCCTTTACAACCCACCTCGCCACCACACGCACTTTACTCGCCTCCTCGACACCCACGCCTGGTACTAAACTCCCGTGGAGCGAAATCGCGGCTAAAGCGGCGGGTTTGGAGGATATTGTAAACGCGATGGAGGAGCATGCGAGTTGGGTTTTTGTCATGGAGTGTGCGCTGAGGGATTATCTTTGTGAGGGGAGTGGGGGGGGATTTGGAGGATTATATGGTGGGTGTCGAGGAGGAGTTAAGGACGTTGGTGAGGGGGTTTGAGGGGGTGATGAGGGGGTTGCTGGGGAGGTTGGGGGGTTTAGGGTGGGGGGAGGGGAGGGGAGGGAGGTGTGTGAAGGTGAGATTGGCTTGGAAACACCTTCTAGAGCTCACTTGCGTTGGTGTACGCAGGTCGGCGATAAACCAGAAGCGTTAGATGTCTGAAAAACTGGTCGAAATTATACTTTTCCATGAAGGCGTGAGATCGGGCGTCGGGCTGCCATGTTGGGACTCTTCCATTCACATGACCCGTTCTTTCACTCGCCAAGCCAAGCAAAAGAGAAGGTCAACCATTATTGGCTAAATGAAACACGCTACGCTAGCGTCCGCTTACGAAATTTGTTTACACGACAGCTGCGCACTGTTGCACCGTTGCACCATCGCACTCGCGCGCTCGGTACTCATCCATGGATCCCATTGAGAGCCCTCCAACCGACACCACCGGCGCAAATATGGAAGATGCAATCTCCGACCTTTGCTGGTTGTGCTACAGGGACGAAGTGACAGGTGCCGACATGCAAGAGTGGGCGGACAAGAATATCGACCTCGAAACCATCAATGGGGAGGCGAAGAGCCCGCTGGAGAGCTGAACAACGTTTGCTTACAGTAAGTTTGACATGCTGGCACAATCATCAAGGTGCTAAAGAAGAACAGCAGGCGACCGTCTTACCAGCATGCATTTGCGAAAGACGCATCAGTCTCCACGGCAAAAGTTTATTGCCAAGGAGTTTATTGAGGCCATGGACAATGTCTTCGCCCGGAACATGAACAAGGAACAGAATAACAGCCTGCGTAAGGTCCTTCTGCCCGCGGCTATCGTTAGGAATTCGGTCTTCGTCTACAACCCCGAAGAGATTGGCACATTCATAAACCAGACGTTGGTGGTGGCCCGAGTTTGGGGAAGATTATCATATGGGCGTGCTATGGTTCATGTAACGGTACTTAGCTTCGACCAGGGTGCTTGTGGACGACACTACGTAAAAGCACAGCATGCATCACGCAGCACATGTTTCGGCACAGATGGACAGGAAGACCAATGAATGTTTCAGGACTTGGACGGACAGCAAGAGCAATGAAGACATGCCTAGATAGATAACACAAACACCAAGTCCCTCACAGTAACACCAGTCTACATGTTGTTCTTCTACACATCCAAGTTGAGGCATTCCCAATAAGCTACAGAGAAGCCTATCATTCAACCGTGCTCCACCTACAACGTACCAAAAATATAGAATTAAAAGAAACAACAGTCTCCTTTCAACCATAAAATACTACACATATTATCCCTTACGCGTTAACACTTTGCAGCATCGCTAAAAATTGCCTAGACACATGCAGCTCCCAGAATTTATGATCCTCTTCCTAGATCTTAAAGACCAAGCAGGGCTTTTTATCAACTTTCCAAATGGTCCACTCGGATCACGCAGGTGCCATATGCAAGGCGCCAGAGTTGCCATCAATCAATCAGGAGATCAGTTTTTGATCGATTTTCGCCGGATTGATCCTATCAATCAGGTCAATCCTCCGCCCATACAAATTTCGCATCAATCAGGATGAGGGCCATTATACTGATTGATCTTCCTGATTATATTGATCTGTTTTGACGTTGTTTTTTAACCCTAAGATGGCTTTTTGAAGCTAAAAAACGACGAGTATAGTGATTTTTACGCGTTTTTTGGAGTTTTGAGCGATTTCCTAATTGGGTAATCAGCTAAGTTAACGTGTCTCTGTGCGCGTGCCGAGCCACTTCGCGTGACGAGCCACCCAACACCATAACAGCTTATGCAAAAATGAAGCTATAGAGCCACCCACAATTAATATTATTATAGGATTTTCTAGAGGGGCACTAAATAGATCCTTGCGATTAATTTGCACTATTTATATCTGTCTAGAAGCTTAACGTTGCGGCCGCGACGTGTAGAGAGACTGTTAGGGCAGCAGATGCGCCCTCTAAGGACTCCTTAACATCTAAAGCATTAACAACACGTTTCTAACATTTTCTGCTCTATAGAGATGGTTAAGAGGCCTTCCTTTTACCCTTTTTAGATAACTGTAGAGCTTTTTTTGCGTCGCGGGTAGACTTCTAGGCAGCGCGCTAAGCTGCCTTTTTAGCTCTCTCCTTCTCTCTTGCCTCCTTCGCTGCCTCTCGCGCAGCACGCTTTTCCTGCTGGATTTTCTCCTTGTATAGTCTAGCTGCCTTCTTTAGCTCTGCTGTCTCTGCTTTTTGAAGCTGCTGCTCCTTATCCTCCTGCTGCTCCTTGATAGATTGACGGACACGTGCCTCTCTCACCTTCCTAGGTGACCAGAACACTGACCCACTATGATACTCCTTGCGCTGTTAGAGATCTAGAGCTTTGCCCTTCTTCTTACGCTTCTACTTTATAGACAGTGCCTCCCTAAGCCCATTAATATTGTGGTGGAGTAGCTTATTTTGAACAAATAGATGGTGGAGCGATTAACAAAGCTTCTGCGTATCCTTACTACTCTAATCCTTAACTGCAGAGCGTACGAGCCTATCCACCTTTCTCCAATCATAATCGCTCAGTAGGGATAAGGAGCTTTCTCTTAATTCTTGAGATCTAGTGAATCTATCGAGGATTGGATTAGGATTAGGTGGTGATATGCCTATTACTACTCTAAAAGAGCTAAGGATTGTTGATTCCTTAAAGGAGGCCTGCTATGCCTTCCAGAATAGTGGGAAGAAATTGCCCTTTTTAATAGAAACTAGGCCTTGGCCTGCGTTGAGGTATTTCGAGAGCTTAGCTAAGTAGGCAGTTAATAGAGGCTTGAACATTGCAACGTTAAGTAGCTAAAGCGTATAAGTTAAATAAGGAGGCAGGATAGCAAGCAGGATCCTATGCTTATCACAGTAGTCGATGAAATCCATCGTAATGTAGGATCTATAGCCGTCTAGGATTAGGAGCTGATATACTCGTTAAGTCTTCTCTTTTGTACAGCGATTAAATACCTGTTTAAGCTAGGCAAGACTAATATTGTTGTTTGTCTAGCTAGAGGGTAATAAGATAATAAAGACTTCATGTTCTCCTGCCTTGATGTCTTCTACCTAGGCTAATTGGATGCCTTTGTTAGCAGCCTTATAGATTAGGCTAGGAGGTAGAGCAGATCTATCGGCGCATATACATGCTAGGAGCGTGATCCACGCGCGGTTTCCATCTTGGAGTGATGCCCTAACCTCCTTCTTCTCCCACATTCGTTGGCTGAATATTCTCTTTGATCTGCCAACAACACTAATTATGAAGCCTTTCTAATCTATACCGTGTTTCATCACCTGACGATCGGCCCCACCGGACGATCGATTTTCCGCCTCAACAGCCCAACTTCGGCACCTTTTGCAACGCTCTATACAACGAATATGGCCGAATTAAGTGCTGCTCTTGACTATTTGAGCTCGCTGGGCATCTCTGAGAAGCCTAATTACACCAAAGTCGCTCAAAAATATGGCTGCGCGATCGCAATACGTTGTCGCGCCGGCATCGCATGGTGCAGGGCACGCACGACGCGCTGGCCGACAGCCAGCGCCTCCTCAACTCCCAACAGGAAACTGAGCTTCTACAATATATTGATGGCCTTTGCGAACGAGGATTACCCCCTACAAAGGAGATGATACGAAATTTCGCATCAGAAATAGCTGGGAAGCCTGCTGGCAAAAACTGGGTTGACCGATTTATACGACGCCACAAAGTCGACCTACTTTCGCACTGGACCTCTGGTATAGACGCCTCACGTAAAAACGCGCCGACTCTGCCTTCAAGTACACCCTATATTTCGAGCTCCTACGTAAAAAGATTGAGCAGTATAACGTCGACAAGCGCCACATGTACAATATATGGATGAGAAGGGTTTCCTGATTGGGGTGCTGTCAAAAATGAAGCGTGTCTTCTCCCGACAGCGCTATGAGAGCGGCGGCATTAAACAAATGCTCCAGGACGGCAATCGCGAGTGGATTACGACGCTGGCATGTATTTGCGCTGATGGAAGCTCTCTTACGCCTTGCTTGATTTATCAAGCGCAGTCAAACAATATACAAGACACCTGGTTACAAGATTTTAACGACTCCTCACACAAAGCTCTCTTTGCAGTATCACCAAGTGGATGGACGAACAACGATTTAGGCCTAGCATGGGTCAAACAGGTGTTTGACAGGGAGACTAAGGCAAAGGCGCGCCGCGATTATCGTCTACTACTCCTTGACGGCCATGGATCGCATGTTACAATGGAGTTTATTAACTACTGCGATCAAAATAAGATCCTCCTGGCCATCTATCCACCTCATTCAACCCATACGCTCCAGCCGCTCGACGTCGCGCTATTCAAGCCTCTCAGCACTGCCTACTCTGCTGAACTTACTGAGTATTTGGATAAGTGCCAGGGCCTCTCAAGAGTCACAAAGCGCGACTTCTTCGCTATGTTTGAGAGGGCCTGGCAGTGCTCCTTTCAAGAAAATACGATCTGCAGCGCCTTTAAGGCCACTGGCCTAGTGCCTTTCAACCCCCAAGTAATCCTTCAGCGCTTTAATAATATGGACCCAGAGCGGCCATCCTCAAGCGATAGCAGCTCTTCTGTACTTAGCGCTTCAGATTGGCGTAAAATTGAGAGACTCTTGCGCCAGGTTGTCGCTGATACTTACGCTGAGGGGTCCCGGCAGCTCTCCCGCACTATGCACTCAATTTCAGTGCGCAACGCCCTCCTAAACCATGAAAATAAGCGTTTACGAGAAGCGCTAGCCCAGAAGAAGCGCCCTACGCAAGGAAAGCCTCTACTGCTTGAAACCACCTACAAATTACGCTGGTGGCGCCATGTTTTGGTCCCCCCACAAAGGTCAAGGAAGCTCGCCAACGCTAGGCACAAAAAGATCAGGAGGCAAAGGCTAAGGAGCAAGAGAAGGAGCAGAGGAAGGCTATCCAGGAGGAGCGGAGGCGTACAAAGGCTATACAAAAGGAGGAGCGCGCCCAGGGCCCTGGCGTCAACCCAGGCGCTTCGGGCACCAAAAGCAAGGCCCCCAAAGGCATCCAAGAAGCTCCTCTCCTACTCCAAAACACCTCCAAGGTGACGCGTAAGGGCAAGGAGAAGGCTATTACACCTCCTTTAATTAATGAGGAGGATGTAGAGTACAACTTTTCATCTGTTGTAGATGTGGCGCCTACGCCAGCGCTTACACGCCGGGGTCGCTCTCTTTACGGCTCACTGAGCGTTATCGCACCTAATAAAGTATCGCGATTGTCTCCTATGCCCCTCAAAAGCTCTCCACCAAAAAATCTAGCCTGTATACAATTTGTATTGCGTTGTACAGCTTCAAAAGTTGTACGCACGGGCCCTGCCAAATCGATCGTCAGGTGGGGCCGATCGTCGGGTGATGAAACATGGTATTGTAGGTATAACAAGGATCTATTTGATATTAATTAATCTTGTTATGTAGGAGCTGAAAGTAGAAGCGATATTTATCCCCTAAATTAGCTTTGTGGCGATTGCTGTCCATGCTGACTGTCTATTGCGAGATAAGATGAATGCTGTGTCGGTTAATAAAGCGGGTAACCCAGCTCTCGCTGACTGCCTCCTTTGGCTACTGTAGAGGCGAAATTTCGTACTATCTCCCTAGTAGGTGGTATATGTCTCTCTGTATGTCCTTTAATATATTTTACAAGCTCCTGCTCTTGCTGTGGGTTGAGTTTCTGCTGGTTGATGTTCTTGGCTTCATTTAGTGCCTAAACGCGCTTGTGTCTTCGGGATAACGTAGTTTGATCTACACCGTAGGTGGCAGCAATATTTCTGTACGAAAATAATTCCCCTAGATTTAAAGATTCAATAGCTGCAATCGCATCCTCAATTGCCCCCATATTAGTGGAGTTATGACGCGTCAAATTCAGGCGATTATTTAGCGTTTTGGTGTTGGGTGGCTCGGCACGCGAAGTGGCTCGGCACGCGCACAGACACGTTAGCTAAGCACCTCGAATTATCTGCGTCTGCCCTCTCCATTAACGCTCTCTTGCGCCCTCTTCTCTACACTCGTACAATGGCCCCAGCCTTACAAAATAAGGGTAAAAAGAGCTCTCTGAGTACAGCGGCAAGGCTAGCGGCACCTCTAGTCATCGCGCTTAACTCACAGAGCACCTAGGAGCTGCTGGAGTCTTAGGGCAGCTAGAGCTTTGAGACTGAGCTCTGGGACCGCAACGCCGTGTCCTTTAACGCAGAGGCTCTGCCCTTAATTGACGCAACGCTCTTAGGGCCCTTGAATGCGTTGACGCCCTCTTGTGGATTATTAGAAACTCCAACGCCAAGAGCTTAAGCTGCGTTAACTCAAGCTGCTACTGCTTCCTTAGCTGCCTCCTTACCTGGCTCCGACAGCCCTGGGCTCGAATTCGACGCTTGTTTTGCAGATAACTTTGATGGGATCGACTGGGCAAGGTTGCCGCTGTATATAAAGCCTCTGCGTACGCAGAAGTTTAAGAAATTAGTGCTCTACGCTTATGGATATTGCGTCGCGCTTCGGGTGGACATGAGGCGTATTTTCTTTGTCTGTCACTACTGCCACATACATAGGGTGCCCGGCACCAGAGGGATACTAGAGACAATAAGCAGCCCACACAAAGCTCTCAAAGTATTACACGCTGCTTAAAGAGACGCCAGTTTATTACGCCTCCAGTCCTCCACCTGTATTACAAGTATTACTTTATAAACTTATGGACTGGAAAGTACAAAGTATGGCTTAAAAAAGTTAATAGGTAGTTCTAAGAGCTGTGGGCTAAGTATAAATTAGAAGATGCCCGCCCTATTAACTCTCCTCTGCGTAAACGATTAAAACGCGTTAATAATATTAACGACTACGCTGAGTTACACGTTAAGCCTCTAAGAGCTGAAACTGCAGCTCCTCTTATTAATAGTACTGACGAATTTGATCGCTGGTGGCACAATGAATTAAGCGTTCCTAAGGATCACACATACTGTACAGATCCTATTGGGTATTGGCTATCTCTCTGCGATACGTATCCCCGCCTTTCTTAGTTGGCTATTGATCTCCTGTTAATCCTGGCATCCTCCTGTTACTGTGAGAGAGTGTTCTCTGAGGTTGGCGATATGATGGAGCCAAAACGTTGAAAAATGAGCCCTTAATTGCTTTTCACAATCACCTGCGTACGGAGCTGGCTGAGAGCTAGATATTCTCTGTCCTAGGAGACGCCCGACGGAGAGCTCCTGGTAGAGCTCTCAGAGCTCGAGATACAAGAGATCTATTAGGTATCGCAGTGGGATGAGCCTCTGTAGCTCCCTGCACACACAAATATCATCTCTGGGCGACTTTTCCGTCAATCAATCAATCAATCTTCAATTAATACGCCTCCAAAATCACCTTCAATCAATCAAACCAGTTTCTGAGGTCTCTGAGTATCAATCAAATCAATCACAGCTTCAAATTGATCCTGATTGATTGATGGCAACTCTGCAAGGCGCTATACACACAGGGTAAACTACCTTTAACATAGTTATTATGAGCAGTGCTTATAAGAGGACAAACGCATTCTGTATATATAAAAAACACGCATCTAGGCAAATAGCACCTGTGACTACAGTTTCGACTGTTGTAGCCAACGCTGTTGCTTAGGACGGATTGCTGGTTTACCAGACAAGCACCGGCGAGGGGATCATATCCTCCACCGAAGTCCCGCGAGGACTTCCCCTCGAGATACAATCGGACACTCATGGTAGCGCTACGATGGCCGTGCCAGAGACCGTGCCGGAGACTCACACCTCTCACCAACAAACCCCTTCCCTGCAGCAGTCCAAGGAAGTTGCTGTTACTGAGGCGGCCACACGACCCACAGAAGCATCCATTACATCCATATATTACGCATAGGAGACAGGACACTCGCAGCCTGACATTCTACTAATAGCGTCTCGCACTGTAACATTGTCGCCCTACCAACGCCGTAGTCACACGAAAGACCCCAAGCCGACCGCATCCTTAGCACCAACAACCCACATCCTCAGCGGAACACCTTCTTGGGAGGATGTTCAGGCCATCCACGTACCATCCATCCACTAGAACAGAGGCCGTTTGCTAACTATCAGCCCGGCCTTGGAAAGATGGCGTCGGCTCCCAATTCGAGGATTTTAACAATCTCCGCTTACGCGAATGCCGTGTCCCATTCACTAGATAGGTAGCAATGGCGCAGTGAAGGATACAAATGTCTACCAAGTTGCTGGCTGAATTGCTTACATACAACTTGCTCTCCAGACAGACTCCTTACTCTTTGACACGGTCTTGTGTCCGTCGTCTACTCTTCCTCCTTCGAGTGATTCATTATAGGTGCCGTAGAGGAGCCGTCCCCTCGCTTTCCAACTATTCGTTCTTTATATAACCAAGCTTACCTGTCACCTGATCCATCGTGTACCATTAGAGCAAGATGCGTTTCTCCAGCACCGCCGGCGTCTTTGCGCTGGGCGTGCTCTTTCTCAACGCCTTCGCTGTTCCCGTCCAGCAAAGCAATAGCCTTGAAGCTATCGACACCTCGCCTCCTCGGGGCCTATCTCGCTCTGAATTCGAACCCGAGCCCATCAATACACAAGGCGAAAACCAACTCCTCCCCAACGTTTCCAATAGTCGGTTACTAGTAACTATTGGATATATTTGAAGCCGTAACTGTTACGTCTCGCCCGACGGACCGACTGATGGGGGGTGGGTTGAGTACAGTAACTGAGGGCTGCCGTAACTGCTTACTACTCAATAGCTCCGTAACTGAAGGGTGCAGTTACTGGAGTTACTGGAGTCGTACACCTCAAATCGTCGTCCATATCCTCAAATATCCCTCTGGCGGAGATGTGAGCTGTAAGCTCGTTCAGCTCACTCCTAATAGCCTTGTTTTGAATCCAATTACGTTGGAGTTGCAAGGCCTCTATTGTAGCTGGAGAAAAGGAGGTTTCTATCCGTTGATATAGTCCTCCGTGCTTTGCTGAAGCACCTCTCACACTCACAAGAGGTGGCAGGTATAGATAAATAATCAAGGGCGACTTTGTACAAAATGGGGTACTGTTTCTTGCCCACGTAATGCCACCAAGTCATGGGGGTCTCCGTAAATCGGGTCCTCGTCCTGAGCAACAAGGAGGTCTCCGCGTATATTGTCAAAATACGTCGTTAGCTCGTTTGACGTCCGGGCTTTCTTGTGAGCCTGGGAGTTGGTCTGTAAGTGGAGGTTGACAGCCATAGTCTCCTCGAACTCCTTGTTGTGATATTTGCCACCCGGCGTTTTGCGACGATAGAGGGCGGAGGCGTTTAAGCTTAATTACCTCCTCCTCCTCCGCATCAACATACTGTTGAAAGACGTCTTTTAGGGATCTCTTAGCTTTCTTGTACCAAGCTGGGTAGGCTGACCACTGCCCTTGAAACCAGAGTAGCCGAAGCTGCGGGTTAAGGGCAGTCGCGACGCAGTACGGTGAGGATGGCTGATCTATTACGAGCTTGATAAAATACGACGTAAGCTTCTGTATTGCAAACCCGGTGGCGTTTTTGATGTAGGAGTTGTTAGGCTTGTAGGCGACGGCGTCTTTGACTTTGTGGAGTCTCCGCCAGAGGTGTTGCAAGTTGACGAGCGTCTGCCAGAGACTCCCGTACCTAGAGGTGCTGACGTTTGCCCTCAAGTCTTAAAGTCATCTGATAGAAGGGCTCAAGGAAGTCGGCGAGCTCTTTAACGTCATCCCACTCATCGTCTGAGAGGGCGTCGGCTAATAGGTCGTAGTCCAGCTCCTCCTTGTCCTCCTCATCGCCGTTTTTATATCGGCGGCGACGTTGTCAGCGCCCGACAGAGCTCTCCACCGACGCGTGAACCTGGAGATTAGGTCTCGAAGCTCATGACAGCGTAAGAGCATGCGATACACAGAGTGCCACCTAATCCCGCTGTCCTGTATTAAATGGAGACTGCCGAATCGCCAGAGGGGGTCCCCTCGTCGCCTAGCTCAGTTTGTATAGTCGTAAACAGCTCGCGGCGTTTGTGGGACGCAAGGACAGTATTCACAAAGTTGTGGAGCTTCCCGACGATCCTATGCTTTCTGTACAGTTGAAATTGATCCTGGGGAGCGGCCTGAGCTAACTCTTCTTCAAACTTGCTGACACCGTTGCCATATATTAGGGCCTTGACGACAAGGTTGATTATATGGCCCGCGCAGCGTATACGGTGCTCAAAGGTGATGGAAATGTTGGGGTGGAGGTTGAGGCCCGCGATGAGCTTAGCGTCGTTGTTTTTGTCGCATTGTCGCCCACAAAACAGCTGAACTGGGTGGCGATATTGTAGTCGTTGATGACGGAGAGGATGGCAATAGCCTGATTGGCGCCCGTATGGTCCCCAAGGACGTTCTTGAAGCCAATAAGCAAATCCTGAGGTTGGTTGTTGATATCTGTAAGTTGTTAAAATACAGTGATTCATAGTAATATTGCGAAGTTCGAGGGGTCTTCGGACGACGCGCTACCGGTAAGGGCTTGGCATAACGTGTTTGATCACGTAATGCACGCTATCGCGTAATGCACGCGCCCCACCAAAATCGCGAAATATTCAACCCACCATAACTCCACCAATATGGCTCCAATCGACGAGGCTCTTGCGGCAATCGAATTGCTGAAACCAGGAGAACATTTTACGTATACAGAAATCGCCGAAAGATTCGGGGTTAGCCGGTCAACTCTGTCGCGGCGCGCGCGTAATAAAACCCAATCGATGGCGCGTAAGCTCGAAAATCAACAAATACTCAACGCTAACGCTACGCAGGAAGCAACGCTCGTACGGTATATTCAAGACCTCTCAGCGCGAGGGCTACCTCCTACAAGCCATATGATACGAAACTTCGCGTCAGAAATAGCTGGAAAATACGTTGGGACTTGCTGGCCGTCACGCTTCATTGAGCGCCACAAACTCGACTTAATATCGCGATGGACATCCGGCATCGACGCCTCACGCCGCAGAGCTGATTCGGCTTTTAAGTACGCGCTGTACTTCAAGCTATTAGCTAAAAAAATCGAGCAATACAACGTTGACGCGCGCCATATTTACAATATGGATGAGAAGGGATTTCTTATTGGAATCCTCTCCAAATCAAAGCGCGTCTTTTCTCGCGAGCAATACGAGCGCGGGAAGTTCAAATCGATGCTCTAGGACGGCAATCGCGAGTGGATAACTTCAATAGCCTGTATTTGCGCCGACGGCTCTACCCTCACGCCTGCCCTCATTTATCAGGCAGCCCTCTGGCAACGTACAAGACACCTGGCTCCAGGATTTCAACCCTGAAATCCACAAGGCTTTTTTTTTTACCTCCTCGCCCTCAGGATGGACCAATAACGATATCGGGCTCAGCTGGCTCAAACAGGTGTTCAACCGCGAGACGAAGGCAAAGGCAAGGACGTCGTACCGCCTCTTGATCGTCGATGGGCATGGATCTCACGTGACAAAGGATTTCATCGATTTTTCTGCGACGCCAATAAGATCCTGCTGGCAATATTTCCGCCTCACAGCACCCATACGCTTCAGCCGCTGGATGTGGGCGTCTTCGGGCCTCTCGCGAGCGCGTACAGCAACGGCCTCGCGAGCTTTATGGACGCCTGCCAGGGCCTCTCCAGCATCACAAAGAGGGACTTTTTCAGGATATCTGGGCCGCCTGGGAGCGCGCGCGCTGACGTCAGCAACGGTCCTTAAGGCCTTTGAGGCTACTGGGATCGTGCCCTTAGATCCCGACAGGATCCTCAAGCGATTTGAAACTCGCGAGCCTGAGCGGCCCAGCTCGAGCGAGAGCAGTACGTCGGTCCTTAGCGCCAGCGACTGGCGTAAAATCGAGCGCTTATTACGTCAAGTTGTTGAAGATATTTACGAGTCTCAGGCTGCCAAACTCTCGCGTACGCTCCACTCGATTTCAGCGAAAAATCAGATCCTTAAGCACGAAAATACTCAGCTCAAAGAGGCCCTCGTTAACGAGCGCAAGCGCCGCCAGCTGGGTAAGGCCCTGGCGCTCGAGACGCCGGAGGATTACAACGGTGGCGCGATTTTCTGGTCGCCAGCCAAGGTCCAGAGGGCTCGCGACTGGCAGGCACAAAAGGACGCGGAGGAGAAGGAGATACAGCTTCAAAAGGACATCCAGGCCCAGCTCAGAGAGCAGAGCAAGCTTGAAAAGCAAGCCCTCTCTTGCAACAGCGACGCCTTGAAAAGGCTCAGGCTCAAGCAGAGCGCGCTCGCGAGCGCGAGCTGAAGGCTATTAAAGCTCAAGAAAAGCGAGAGGCCCGCGCAATTGAAAAACAACTCCGCGACGAGCTCAAAGCTCCCCAAAAGGGTAATCAACGTAGCCTCAAGCCTCCAGCAAAAAATCCGAAAGATATTGAGCTTGTACAGCCTGAGTTACAGCCTGTCAAAGTTGACGAGCCCGAGATGCCCGAGATCGCGCCCACGACGCGCACACGTCAAATACGCCTCCCAGAGCGCTACAGGTAGCCAATAGAAGGGCTGTATTTGTTGAATAAGCTCTTCCGATTATTACTCCAGAAAATCCGACGATTTTACAATATATACAAGCGGTACAGCTTCAAGTTGTGGATGGGCGGAAATCGCCGAAAACGTGCATTACGCGATAGCGTGCATTACGTGATCAAACACGTTACCGACAAAGTGGGCAACTACTGCCAGAAATGAAAAGTGGTTTGGAGAAGTCCATACGTCCACGCTCAACGCCACACTGCTGACAGCCGAGTTTAGTATCAATCGAACCTTCGCTTTGCGCGCTTTCAAACCATCTACTATATAGCTAGAAAGGGTGGTTGTTGATGATGGTAGAGCTTCAAGAAGGTCGAGCCGATTCCACGCAATAAGACTCCGGACTTCAGCCGAGGTGGCTGAGTTGAAACTCACGTCTTGCAGTATCACCCAGTCCACATACGCCCTCAACAACGACGTCTCCTGCCATGGCGTATGGCTCCCCCCAAAGGCACTACCCGCTGCCCGCGACGCTGCCCATGGATCCAGGGGCCCTGGGCGCCCTGTCGGGAACAGCTGGCCACCTACAACACCAATGGAGTGCTCTTTCTGGAGATGGGTGGCGATATGCGCAGTGGAATTGACAGCTTTTGCAAGCCGTCGTCAACCCCTTCAGGTGGCAGGTCTTACAGAGCCAGAGCCTTGTGCGCTTGCCAACAGCGTCAATATAGACCAGGTCCGCGCCGTAACGCCAGATATTTGACGACTTGGGCCCGACGATACAATGGATGAGGACGTAGAGGGCGTCGGCGAGGTCGCCCTTGCCTTCTCAAGACGGCGGGACGACGCAAAGTGGGTGGCCGCGGCCTGGGTACTGGGGCCGGCCGACGACGACGTCGGGTGGCGAGGCGTATGATTCTGGGACGTCAAGAAGGACCTCATATTGATGGGTGTCAGGCTGTGACTAGGAGATAGAGAAAGTTGAGTTTATTATAGAGATTTGACGAATCTGGCATCTAATCTCCACAGCTTATCACCGGCGCCCTTGGCAGGTTTCACCTCCAGCCTCAACACCAGTAAAATCTCTGTATAGGCCAGTTACTGCAGTAACTACTACAGCCTCATCCATCAGTCAGTTACGGAAGGGGGTCCCCTTACTGACCGACTGCCCAGGAATCCGACTGTTAGTAACAGTAACTAACAGTCGGACCGACTATTGGGAACGATGCTCCTCCCTCATGCTCGAGTGCCAAGTATAAGAACCCGCCCAAAGTCCAAAGCCACAAAGACCCGTAAGAAGAAAGCAAAAGCAAGGCCCAAGGAAAGACCCTCGAAATCGAAATCAAAATCGAAATCAACAAAAAACAAAGTCCAAGACCCGGGCAAAGCCCAAAGTCACGCTAAAGCCATGAAAAAGCCCATTCCCAATAAAGCCACCATCACAAAATACTACAACATGCCTAGGAAGAAGGGGATATTCTAGTCTAGTATATAGCCTAAGGGTAGTAACCCCAACGGCGATTGGACACCGAAAATAGTCTTGCAGTATCCAAGCTGAAATAGTTGGTGCACGATAAGTTAGTGTATCCCAAGGGCTATGTTCGTATGGATACAAGGCCGAACGGGAAGGCATATAACAAGAAGAAGGAACAACTTTTTATAAAGCGGGTTTTAATGGTTTTTGCGACGAAGGTGAGAGGTGTAGTATATATAATAGTGCCTTGGGCAAAGGGCCTAAAGGCGGGCAGAGTATTTATAAAGGACAAGTAGCTAATCTTAAAGCAGTTACTTAAAGTAGGTAGGGTGATAGAGATTGTGTAAGTAAAACCTAGAGAACTTTAAAGAGATAAAGGAGTACAATCTAAAGGCGTACAAACTACAAAGAGAGTCGAGGTCAAGAGAAAAGGAGTGGATTTTGATGTTGACTTAGAGAATGTACTATAGGATGTAGACCATAAAGCGTCAGAGGCGGCGTTTAAGAGAAGGAGTAGACAGATGGAAGAGGTGAAAAACTAACAAAGATGTCAGCCTAGTCAGGTCAGCTTGTTTCATCTTTGTATACATATTACTTTCCCGCACGGAGTTTGCAATGTAGCCAACGCCTTCCTAGGGTTCGTGAAAATCATCGACCGGAGCTCCCTTCTCGACAGCGCAAGCCGCCAGCCCTCGGTGAACGGTGAAAGACAAATATGAGTCTGTTTCGTCTTAATTGCGCGACCTCCACACAAGGCAGCGCATGGGGTTGCCGTCGCCATGCCAGCGCACACAAGTCCAACACACCCAAAAGCCAGGGCAATTTTCGTGCTGCCCTGCAGATGACGAACTTTACCAGAAAGTTAACTAAATACCCATGTTAGCAAAAATATATCTTCCAACGAACCCCAAAAAGGCCGTAGCAGTTCTGGTATCGGGCGCTCCTTATCTACAAATCCTACTGATACGGGCCCGTCGAATATGTGCACCACTTAAAAACTGTTCACTAGACCAGAGTTCGACATCGTACCCCTCTAGTATTATGACGCTGTGGCATTAAATTTTGCGGGCTCACTGATCCCAGATCCCATTCATGCCAGCTCTTCCCTATATCGCAAGTCTGATATAGGTACGTGAATGTACTACCTTAGGGTATGTCCTAAGCCGACCTCTACCTCTTTCGCATGAATCTCTCCTACAGGTTAGGTACTTTGCGCCGACACACAGTATTTACCTTCACCTGCGCCTCACGGCAGTGCATGCAACATGCAATCAAGCGCAGCGCAGGCAATCACACGTGACAAGGGCTCGCTCGAATGGTATGGTAGTCCGCTCAGATACTGACTGGATCACGATCTAAGCGAACTTTTAAGATTGCGCCAACAACGACCATCGCGCTGTAGAGTTTAGTGATCTGTACCTCAATCATGTCAGATCTGGCTGCGTGCATTAGGCGCCAAGTTGAAATTGTGAGCCGCCAACGTCGCGAGGCATACGCGATCTTGGCTAGCGTGATCACACAATAGACAAGACAACCACTGGGAAAGAAAGTTAGGAGAGGGTGATTTATGCGTAGAAACTAGCGATAGGAGGTTGTTTATATAGATGTTTACGTGTTTGTTATAAAATAATTTTTTTTCATTAAAATTAAAAAAGTTATTATAAATATTTAATAAATATATAGAAGAAAAGTAGCTATACTAATTATAGTTTTTTGTTTTTATGTGTAGCGTTAATTAAATCTACCTACGGGTAGGACAACAAAGGCTTTTATCTTAAATAACATAATAAAAAAAGCAGAGCCCTCTTGTTTTTATAACTAAGAGGTTTCTAATAAAAATATTATAATAATAGTAGTTATTCCTCCTACTAGTATTAATACAAAAAAGCGTTTTAAGATAGTATTAATAAAAAAGAAGTTATACTAACTATATAACACGCTAACTCTTTTTATTAATACCTTAAAATGCTTTTCTATATATATAATAGTAGGAGAAATATCTACTATTATTATAATATTTTTTATTAGAAACCTCTTAGTCGCCTAAAAAAAAACTATACTAATTATAGTATAACTATTACTATATTTAAATAGTATTTTATAGTACTAGTAATATAGCGTTAATTTAATCTATATAGAGGTAATATAATAAAGACTTTTATTTTAAATAATATATATATTATTATTATAAAGAATACTTTGCGTATATTCTATATATAGTATATATATTATTAATTAACTCCCTATATTAGAAAAGTTTTTCTACTTAACTATGCGAATCGTGCGTAAATATACATAGACTTATATATTTGTGTATATTTGTATATAAGTAATTTACTAGTATAAAAATACTTAAAGATATACAAATATACATAGACTTGCGTAGATATACATAAATAGTCTAAATAAGTAATTTCTTTAAAGCTTTATAACTTTTTTACTAGTAAAGCTATAATTTTAATTTTTTAATAGATTTATAGAGAAAAAAATACTAGTCTTTAATTACATAATTTAAAAAATACTGTTTTTATTATATAATTAGTTAGTAATTAATAAAAAACCCTTTATTTTTATTAGTTATTATATATTACGTAATTCACCCCTAGGATTAATTTGTAATATTACGTAATTCTAGGCTAACTATTTAACTAACTACTATATTACATAATTAACAATTTTCTTTAATAATATTTTTTGCTATAATAATAATAACAATAATTATAATAGTAACTAATCTAACTATTATAAGAGGCTAAGCGCCCTTCTACTAGTTACTTAGCCTACTACCTTAGAGCTTTTAGTTAGACTAGCAAATAGGTATAGGTTAGGTTGGGGTTAGGGTCTTATATAAGTAGGGTTTAGGTTAGAGTTAGAGTCTTACGTAATCTAACCCAACCTAACCTAACCCTACTTACATAAGACTCTAACCCTAACCTAACCCTACTTACGTAAGACCCTAACCTTAACTTAACTCTAGGGTACCTATTTAGTCTATAATAAATAGCTATTATAATTAATTAAAAATATATTTTAAATAATATTAAACTAAGTTAAATTAAGCTAGAGTCTTACGTAATTAGGTTAGGTATAGGTTAGGTTAAGTTTAGGGTCTTATATAATTAACCTAACCTAACTTAAAGGTCTGTGCAACCTAACCTAATATATACCTATGGTCTATACGACCCCAACCTAACCCTATACCTAACCTGGGTACCCCGAACCCATTTACCAGCCTACTTTTAGTCTATACTTCTTAGAGTTTTAGAGCCTTAGAGTGCTAAGTCTATACTTCTACTAAGCTAGGAGTATATAAGTTAATAGCTAGAGTTACCTTTAAAACTCTATTAAATTTATAAGTTTACTTAGACAACTCTAAACCTTTTAGTCTAAAGCCCCTTATATTAAATTTAATTAACCTTTTATAATAGAGAAGCTTGCAAAATCTCCCTAATACGCTAAGAATAACCCTATAAATAAATACGCAGTTAAGTTAAATACTAAGATCTCTTAACTCTATAGGATAAACACGTAGTTAAGTTAGATACTAAAGTCCCTTAACTCTATAAATAAATATATAGTTAAGTTAGACACTAAGATTTCTTAACTCTATAAAATAAATATAAGTATAATAAAGGGAGCACTAAGATCTTTTTATAAAAGGAAAATATCCTTGTTTCTTACCTAGCATAATAAGTTACTAAACTCTAATAGTAAGAAGCTATAGAGGTAGATATTACTACTAACCTTACTAAAAAACTATATATAGAAGGTTATAACAAGATAGAGTGTATATAAAAGATTAAGCTAGTTTACTAGTATCTATAAAACTAAAAGTTAATAGGGCCCTAAGCACCTCTCTAAAGTGGGGGAGAAGACTTAGAATATAAAAGGGGACGCTCTCTAAAACGCACTAACACAAATTATATAGGCTATTTTACTAGCTTAGAGTAATTCTAAGTTGCACTAGTAGTATAATAAAACACTAGTAAGTAGCTCTAGGCCTTACTAGGAGTAATTACTAATTAACTTGCCTAATTAAAGTAATACGCTAAAGTAGAGACTATGCTTTTAGCCCCCTTCTAAATAATAGTAGTAACACTAGCGTCTAGTAAAGCGCGCTACTAGAGCGCTAGCGCTCCTAACTCCCTAACCTAGAGTTGTTCTCTAGAAGCTATTAGAATTACTAATATTAAGAATATATAATAAAGGCCAAAATTTATAAAAATTACCCTCTTCTAGAAAATATAGTTAATTATATTATAAGTAGACTAATAGGTAAGGTAGCGAATATTATATTAGCCTTTATAGAAAAAGAAACCTATTCTAAAGATAAATTCTAGGGTTTCTTAGATATAAGCTTCCGCAATAAGTTAGTAAAGAAATAAGTATAGAATAGACTATTTTTTAGCTAATAGAGTAAAACCCTACTAACTAAGTTTAATACCAATTTTATGCGCTTAGCTACTAAGGCTAACAAAGATAACTAAAAAAACTTAAAGAATATTTACTAAAGAGCCTTACGTATAGACTTATAGAATAGGCTAATTACGCTAAAGATTTTTAAAAACTAGAACTTTATAATACTTATAGATAGAGTTAATATAGTTAAAAAAAATTTACTATATAAAGATATTAAAGCCCTTCTATATAGTAGCCTCCTTCTCTACTAAGTCTACTAACACTATAGATTAAAAACTTACGTATTCTAGCTAGGCTAGCAAATAATTATAGGTTAGGTTGGGGTTAGGGTCTTATATAAGTAGGGTTAAGTTAGGATTAGATTAGATTCTATAAGACTCTAACCCCAACCTAACCTACTTATATAAGACTCTAACCCTAACCTAACCCTACTTATATAAGATCTTAATCCTAACTTAACTTTAGGGTACCTATTTAGTCTGTAATAAATAGCTATTATAATTAATTGAAATTATATTTTAAATAATATTAAACTAAGTTAAATTAAGCTAGGGTCTTACGTAATTAGATTAGGTCTTACGTAATTAGGTTGGGTATAGATTAGGTTAGGTTTAGAGTCTTATATAATTAACCTAATCTAACCTAAGGTCTATGCAACTTAACCTAACCTATACTTATAGTTTATGCGACTCTAACCCAATCCTATACCTAACCTAGGTACCCCGAACCTATTTACTAGCCTAGTTTTAGCACTATAAGGACTACTAAAGCAAACCCTCTAAAGGCTAAGAAGCGCGCTAAATAGGTCTTTAAGAAGGAGCTAGAGAAGCGCTATAAAGAAGGAGTATGCTTTTACTATAGTAAGAAAGGATATAGCGTCTAGAGTTATTACCTCTAAGCTATAATATCTCTAACGTAAGCTAGGGCTAGTAAGGCCTAGAAAATAAATAGCAGTAATAAGGATATTAACAGCTTAGCAGAGTTAGAAAACTAGCTTCTCCCTTTAGAAGTTATTAGAGAGAAGCAATAAAGCAGGTTATAAAGGAACTAAAGAAGAACTTTAATATATATAGGAAGATATAGCTAAATTTAATACTAATTACTATAAACACTTTTATTAATAATATTGCCTTTACGTATACTATACTTAATTTAGGGTGTTTAACTACTATCTTTATATTTAAAAAGTTTGCTAGGAAAGCTAACCTATAATATATTAGTTTAAATAATTCCTATTAAGTAATAGAATTTAGAGCCGTGACCTCTTTAGTTTATAAAGTCGCTTATATAGAAATAGATATTAAGAGGTATATTAAAATAATATAGGCTTATATTAATAGAAAAGAGGAGGATTATAAATTAGTTTTTAGGTTGCTATAGTATAAGAAGAACACTATATTAGTGGCTTTAGAGAAATAGTCTATATATATAAGGTCCTTCTATATAAAGATTAGAGATAAGTAAAGGAGATAAACTTCTACTTCTAGTTAAAAAGTCTTTGCTATGTTATTTATAACCTTAAATAAGAGAAATATAAAAGAAAAGAATAGGCTAATAGTCTTTACTATCTCCCTTAAGAATATCTAGAAGGCCCTAGCCCTAAAGGCTAAGGTAGATCTAAGAGACTATCTCTCTAAGTAGCTTCTAGACTAAGTAGAAGTTTGTTTAAGAGAATAAGCTAATAAACTTCTCCTATTATAAGGCCTTAGGATTAATTACTTAATCTCCCTTATTAAAAAGAATAAAAAGACTCTAAAAATTCCCTTTAGCCCTCTTTATAGTATATTAAAGGAGAAATTACTAGTTCTTTATAAGAAACTAATAGAGTACTTTAACTATAGCTTAATTTAGGTAAGTAAGTCTAGCGCTATAGTACTAGTGTTATTTATAAGAAAATCTAGAAGAGGTTTATAGTTTTATATAGACTATAGGGCATTAAATACCCTATTAAAGAAGGACTACTATTCCCTCCCCATTATTAGGGAGACGTTGCAGCTTCTTACTAAGGCTAAGTAGCTAATAAAGTTAGATATAATTTAGGCCTTTTATAAGTTAAGAATAGTAAAAAAAGAGGAATAGAAAATAGCCTTCTAAACCTAGTTTAGGTTGTATAAGTAGCTAGTAGTCCCCTTTAGACTAGCTAATACACTAAGCACCTTTTAGAGATATATTAACTATATTTTAAAAGAGTACTTAAATAACTTCTACTTTACTTATATAAATAACGTCTTTATATTTTCTAGTAGATCTTTAAAGGACTATTAGAATAAAGTATAATAGGTAGTAGAGAAGTTAGGTACGGTAAGGCTATACTTAGATATTAAGAAGTGTAAGTTTATAGTTACTAAGACTAAGTACTTTAGATTTATTATAGAGTATAGAAAGGGGATTAGTATAGACCTAAAGAAGGTTAAAGCTATCTAGAATTAGGCCCCTTTATAAATATAAAAAGTGTTTAGAGTTTTTTAGAGTTTACTAACTTCTACTAAAGATTTATAGAGAACTTTTTAGAAGTAGTATTTTTACTAATAAAGTTAACTAGGAAGGAAACTTCCTTCTTATAGAGGTAGGTACTATAAGTAGGCATTTACTAGTAGTAGTAGTATTTTTACTTACTAACTTAATACTATATAATTATATAGGCTTAGTACTATTATATAATAAGTAACCCTTAGTAGTAATAAAAAATATAACTTTTATTAACGTACTAACTAATAAGTTAGTAATAAACTCTACTATAGGTAAGTATAGGGCCTAGTTATTCTATTAGTAGTTAATATACGTATATAAGTATTCCTTTAGTATAGTATTAGTAACTTTAATTTAGCTATTAGTTTTAGAGTACTAACTAGTTAATAGTTATAGTTTTATATTAAGGTATTTATAAAGTTGTTTCTAAAAGTAGAATATAATTTACTAACTATAGTTACTAATAATATGCTCTAAAAAATCCTTCTTATACTAAATTTAAGTAATAAAGAGCTTCATAACTACTTTAGCTATAATCTTAACTATAAAAATAAACTTCTTTTTCTTATTAAACTAGTTTATAATAACTATAATAGCTATATATATCTTACTATTATTATAATAAAATTATAAGCTAATAATAAAGTCTATAAAGATTAATTTCTAGTAATAGTTTAAAATTAGTAGTAGATATAGTAAGCTATAGTTAGTGTTATAGTATAGCTTACTATAGTAGTAGAAAATATAAGTATAAATATAATAAGTAATAATGTGTGTTATATATAGCTAGTAGTACTAGTAGCTAACTTGCTTATAAGTACCCTTATAACTAATATACTTAGTAGTAATACTATTATAGACTTGCTTAAAGAGGTATATAAAGCTTTTTATTATTTAAAATATAGAATTAGTGCTTAATATATAGTAGTATATTACTTAGTTAATAACTTGCTACTTTAATTTTAAGTTCTTATTTAAGAAGCTTTTCTAGTAAATATCTAGCCTTAGCCTTAATAGTAGTAACAATATCCTAGACTATCTTATTAAATATATAGACTGTTTTAATATCTTTAAGTAATTATACTATCTTTTTAGTTTCTGTTATAGTTATAGTAGTAGGATTATTATTATTAGTAGCAAGTTTAGTAATATAGTATAGTATAGCTATAAGCTATACGCTAAAGTAGCAGCAGCTTTTATTTAATAAAGTATAGGTAGTAGTAACTATATAATATAAACTTTTGCCTTTAAAAATCTCTACGTATAGGACTATTTAGACTTAGTGTTATTAGTAAGTATTATTATTTTCTTTAAGTAAGTTACTTAAATAGCGTATTAAGGTGTTAGGCTTTATATCTTATTTACTAGGATAGTATTAAATATAAAAGTTAAACTTAGCTAAAAACTAACTCTGCCTATTACACTTATTGCTAATTAAGCTGCTTACTAGTTATAAAGTATTACAACACTAGATAGTTAGTAATTATATTAATAGGATTCTAAGTGCCTAAAAGCTTAAATTTCTATTTCTTTAATACTTATATAATAGCTAGCAGCTTTTTTATTATAAATCTCATAATTATATTCAATAGAATTTATTTTATATAATAAGTATACTATAGGCTATAGTACCTCTTAGTTATTCTTTTATAATAAGACCGCTGCAGTAATAAAGTTAGATACATTAGTTTCTAACTAAGTCTTTTTATTTAGATTAAAGTAAATACGTATAGGCGTAGTTGCAAAGGCCTATTTTAGTAACTTAAAAGTAGCTATAGTGAGTAACTTTAGTTTTAGTTTTATAGGCTAGTCTTTTAGTATTTTATCTTTTATAAGGTTTATTAGTAAATAAGCAATCTAACTAAAACTTTTAATAAATTAGTAGTAGAAATTAGCAAATTCTAAAAAAGCTTATATATTTTTAAGTAATTAGGGCAACTGCTAGTTATATACTACCTATACCTATTCTAATCTATCTTCTATCTTAATACCTTTAGTTATTAAGATAAATTTTAAGGTATTTAATTTTGTTAGCTTTAAACTAGTATTTGTTAATATTTAAGTATAATCCTACTTAGAGTCTAGTTTGTTAACTATAGTCTATATATATCTAATATAGTTCTCTTTAGTCTTATTATATATAAGTATATTATTTAAGTACGCTATATAAAAGTAGTTTAAATATTATTATAATATTTTATTAATATAAAGTCTAAAACGTGCTAAAAGCTTCTATAAGGCTAAAAGATATTATAGTATACTTATATAGTTTATATTATATAAGAAATACTATTTGTTTTTTATTACCTTTCTTAATATGTATATTGTTAAAACCTATAATAATATCTATTATAAATATAAACCTTATTTTATTTATATATGCCTGCGTGTTTTTTAATAATAGTAGTGTGTTGCAGTTATATTTTATAATAGTGTTAATTACGTAATAGTTAATATAAACGTATAATCTACCCCTTAGCTTTTTAATAATAAGAATAGGTAACACGTACTAAGATATACTTATCTATAAGAATCTTTTATAGTTATTATATTAATATACTTTTTAACTACTATAGTTTTTAGTTATATAAGACTATATATATATATATATATATATATATATATAGTTGCAAAGCTTTATTATTAATAAGATTAATAGCGTAATTAACGCCTAGCTAGTAAGGAGGTAACTTGTTAGCCTCCTTTAGGTTAAAATATTAAACTTTATTATATAACTACTTAGGTAATAACTACTTTATTTTATCTACTATTTAGAATTTATTAGCTAGCTTTTTTATAAACTTATTATAGTCTATTTAACTATACGTAGTAAGGCCGATAGCAGCGCAGAATATCTATACATCGCAATTGCTATTTATTAGGTTAGGTAGTTAACTTAGCTAGTCCTAGTTATAAAGCTCTAGCTATATAATAAAGTTTAGATTGTAAATAGCTATTAGGTAAGCTGCTTAGCTAGTAATTAGACTAATATCTTTATAAGTTATAGGTTATAATAAACTAGCTAGTAGCTTATTATAGTATATAGTTTTAGGTAGTATATTTTTAAAATAATTAACTAAATAATAATGCGTTTTAAAAGTTATAAATTAGATGCGTAATTCTAGTTATAGATTATAGGTAAATAACTAGTCTATACTAAAAATAATATTAAAAGCTCTAATATTTATAATAAAGTATATTATAGTACTAGTATAAAGTGCTGTATTATATTATAAGATCTATTGCTTAGCTAATCTTATTAACTACTTTACTATCTATAAAATATAAAGTATTTAGGCTGTTAATATTAGATAGTTTTAATTAGTACTATTTAATATATGTAGGGCTAATAAAACTTATACTAGCACTAGAGTTAGTAAGTTAATATACTTTAGCCTATTTATAAAGTACACTAAGCTTAATAAAATATATAAATTATAACTATTTAACCTTATTTAGTTAGGGTTCTATATTAATAGTAATAGCAGAGATTTATTGTACACGCTATAGGTTAAAGCTAAGCTTAGTATCTAGTTTAAATTTATCTATCTTTTACTATACTACTATAAGATTTCTTTATATATACTACTACTATTACTCTCTTATATAATTCTACTTAAAAGTTACTAAAAATATAACTTATCTTTATCTTTATAGTCCTAACTATAATATATATTATTTTTATTAAGATTATCAATTTTGCATATAGGTAACTTATTATATAAACTATTATATCTATAGATCCTATATAGCTAGTTAGGATTTATCTAAATAATATAAATATACTATAAGTTCTTATAATTTATAAAACTAGAGAGAATAATATAGAAATATTTAATATTTTTAGTAAAAGTAACTATATTATTGTAATAGCTTATAGTAGTGTTAGTTACTTAGTAACCTACTACTCTACACTTAAAACACATATTTGCCTTAGCTAAAAGGTCTAATTTTTATAAAATATATCTATAAGTGTTATATTTAGTAAACTTATTAATATATAGTATAAAGAAGGTTATATATAAAGTAGTATTAGATCTAGTTATAGTTATATTTATATTATCTTTTAAATAGTTAAATATAGTTGCTATAGATACACTTACCTAACCTATAGTAGACTTATAATTAAGGTGCTTTATATATAGTACGCAGTCTATATAGAAAGTAAAGAATTCTCTAAGAACTAATAACATGTTAGTAGTATAAATAATATAACTATATATAAGTTATTAGGCGTAATTTATTAGTAGGTAGTTAAGTATATTAAGATAATTAATAATAGCTATAAATCGCGCGTACTAGTCTATAAAGATCTTCCTAAAGCCTTAGGCTAAAGCGTTACCTATAATCTTTTCTTAGGCGTCTAATAGCTTATTCTTAGATAGGTAGATTTTGTAAGATCGTGGGTACAATGCTTAATCTATCAATTCACTACTAAGGCGATCCCTTAAAAAAGGAAAGTAGGTCTAAAGGCTACAAGGCCTAAGAAGAAAACTCTGACCTAGCCAAGGCTAATCTAGGCCAGTCTAGGGAAACTAGGGGGTTACGCTGCCACAGGGGACGCGTCGTGACAAAGCTCCCTTTCTTTAAAGGACCTCGACCCCAAGGTCGCCAGAGAAATCTTCCTAAATAGGCTAGCTAAGCTCGCTTAACTAGCCTATTTTGGACTAGCGTACCTTTATAAGTTTACCCCCAGCCCTGCCGCTCCATCACCTCTTCTCCCCACTCTCCCCACGTCGCCACTTATTCTAGCGTAAGTACCCCCCGGGATAGGCGCTCCTAGCAGGCTCCGACAAGGGTAATCTAGGGTGATATAGGCCCCTTCTAGGCCAAAACACCCCCAATGTGGGGTTTTTTTCTCGGGCCTGCGGGGGGTCCCCTATACCCATCTAGGCTTGTCTAGAGCTAACGACGCTTAACAGTCCGCTTCGACGTCGCCTAATCCTTTTTTTCGACCCATTCGACCTCCTCGGAAAAGCCCCGGCCCCAGTCAAGCCCGATCTAGGCCTATCTAGCCCTATCTCACCCTCATTAAGATGTCCAGTACTTTGCAGAGGTTAAAGAAAATAGCCTAGGACAATACACTTATTACAACAAACCCCTATATAACCTGCCTCTAGAGTCTAGTAGACAAGCTCTATAATAACCAAGTTAAGGAAGTTCATCCTTGCCAGTTCTTCTAAGAGGACCACAGAGCTCTATAGGACCGCAAGACCTACATCTTAGATAGCGTTATCGACCCTAGCCAGGACGATCTTATACTTAAGTGCGTTAAGTGCGCTAACGCTAGTTAGGATTGTTTCTAGGTAAGTAGGGCCAACCTAGGCATATCTAGGCCTCTCTAGGGTTCTTAAGGGCCCCCTAACGTGTTTAGGTTCCCTAGCGTCTTATCTCTAAGCTCTAGGCCGCTATGAAGCTCATCCTCCCGGATCCTAGCAGCCTTCGTCTCACTGAGGCCGAATTGGACGTGAGGGCGTTGAAGGAGATTCCTGCGGTCCCCGAGGGTTCCAAGGCCCCCCAGCCTATCTTGCCTCCCCTTAAGGAGGCTTCTATCCAGTTGCAGAAGGTCTTTAAGGATATCTAAATATAAGTTTCTCCTATCTAGGCCTATCAAGGCCTCCTAAGGCTAATTTTAGGGTAGCCGTACTAAGGGCAAGTACGCTGGCAACGAGGACACTCCGCTGCACTCCGGCCGGGCCAACTTTCCCACTAACGGCTTCCTTCCCCTTAGGCTCACCAAGAAGGAGAAGGCTGAGGCCAAGAAGAATCAGAAGCGTTCGGCGGATGATGACGTGGGCGGTCTTGCGGGTACCCCGCGTAAGCGGGCTAAAGGTGGAGGTAAGGCGGTAGGCAATACTAATCTGTCTGCTATTAAGGTAATCTAAACTTCCTAAGCCCTATCTAGAGTAATCTAGGCTAACTAATATTAGGCTTACTTAAGTGCGCTTAAGGACGCGTTAGACTTCCTAGTTAAAAGGGTATAGCCAAGTTCCAAGGCTTCGGAGCGTGCGAAGAGGGATTTCAAGTCGTTGTAGCAGCAGGTGCGCACCTGGGATTAGGATCCTTGGGCTTTCTAGGCCTGTTTAGAGCCCTTTCTGGCGTTTTCCTAGTCTAAGATACCCCCCTTTTAGCGTTTGCTGCCTGCCTCCCTTTAGCTTTCGGGAGGGCTAAGGGCCTTGTTTGGCCTTATTTATGGGTCTAGAGAGAGGTAGCTTTAGCCTAGTTTGGCCTTAATTGGGCTTATTTGTGGTCGGCTCCCTAGTTCATAGATCTTGGACGCTAATTAGTTTAGGTTCTTAGTAGAGAAGCTTTTTTTCTGTGCTTTGCTCTTATAATCCTTTATATTACATATTTATAACTGTATTTTTGCCTGTTTTTACAACACTATTACTTCTTAGAGTCCGCGATTGCGTACTATTGCTTGCCTGTCTACCTGCTAGGGCTAGTCTAGGCCAATCTAGGCCTTTCTAGGGTTATCTCTACCCCTCCTTGTTTTGGAGGGCGACCCCGGCCTCTGCGTGGCCTGTAGGCCTCTTTTAAGGCCTGTCTTTAGCTCTAACGGGTTTGCGTCCTCCGTGAAGCCTATGCGCTTTAAAGAAAGCCTTTATCGCTGTCTTAGAAATGTCTTTTACTAGTAACTATTAGTTTTCTTCGTTACTATAATATACCTTTTCCACTTCACTTTGTACAGCCACCTGCTGTTCTCTCTTATCCTACCCTTAATCTGTTTAACTAGGTATATGTCTGGACCTGTTTGTGGTACCACAACCTTAGGGGGACTTTGCTCCCGCTGCATAAGTCCCTCTAGGGCCGATCGCTCCAGTAGGCACACGTGGAACACTAGGTGGATCTGGAAGTCCTTAGGCAGGCTTAGTTGGTACGCCTGATCCCCTACTCGGCGTAGAACTTTGTAGGGACCCCAGTACTTGTAGTCTAGCTTCTTTTTCAGCCTTAACAAGGCTAGGTTCTGTGTATTAAGGTAGACTATATCTCCTATAGCAAACTCTACTAGTTTGTGCTTAGAGTTGTATGCCTTTGCTTAGTAAGCCTAGGCTTTTATTATAGTTTCTTGCATAATAGCCCTTATCTAGGCCATTCTTCTAGTCGCGTTAGCGATAGCCTAAGGTGCGTTACCCCTTAATTGGAGTTCTTTAGCCACGCTAGTGGTTGGCAGGTCGTATCCGTACACGGCCTAGAAAGGCGACTTCCCCATAGAGCTGTGTACGCTGTTGTTGTACAAGTACTCTGCCTCTAATAGTAATAAGGCCCAATTGTCCTGCTCGTAATTGCAGAAGACTTGTAGGTACTGCTCTAGCGTCTAGTTCTGCCTCTTAGTCTGCCTATCCATCTGCGGGTGAAAAGGCGGTCAAAAGCAGCCATTTTGACCCTAAGCACTGCGCGCAAAGGTGCTCTAGTATCCTAATATGAATAGGCTACCCCTATCTATTACTATTAACCTTAGGGGACTATAGAGCTGTATAACCTCCCGCCAAAAGATCTTAGCCAGCTCTGCTGCAGTTATGTCCTTGCGAATAGCTATATAGTAGGCTATCTTACTAAAGCGATCTACAATCACTAGTATACTATTATACTTGTGGTTACGCACCCTGCTCTTAGGGAGGTCTGTAATCATATCTATTATTATATCTTGCTAGGGACTTGTTGGGATTGGTAAGCTGTTAAGTTGGCCATACCGTGCGTGTCTAGTGGGCTTAACCCTTGCACAGGCCTTGCAAGTCAGGACGTAATCCTTAACAAACCAACGGGCCCTAGGCCACTAGAACTCCCTCTAGACAATATTAAGTGTCCTCGCGAAACTAAAATAACCTGCTAGCGGATTATTATAACAGCGTCTTAAGGTCTTAATCCTAACGCCGGCCGGCACGTACAGGCGACCGTTAAACTAGAGTAGATAACCCTTAATTAGGCTCCACCGCTCTATCTATGGTGGGCGATCCTCTGTAGGGTGCGAGAGACTCGCCCTCACCCTAACCGCTATTAGGTCGCTTGTTATCTCTTTAGAGATGGCTTAAAGCAAGGGGTTCTTAAATTCCCCTTATTGCGCATCCTCTAGGGTAGGTCTTTCCCTAGGTCGCGCAATCCGCGCGGTAGCTGCTAGCCTAGGCTCTTCCAGCCTCTCCTAGGGTGTTTTAGCTCCCCTAAGCTTTAGCTTACTTTAAAGCTCTCTAAGCAGCCTTCCTTAGGAACTATCTGTCCTATTAGGCCTTTCCGCTCCTTCTAACTTGTAGTTGGGCCTCCTTAAGGGTCCGTCCGCTAGGTTTGTCTTCCCTAAGCGGTGTCTAATCCCAAAATTAAATAAGGCGAGCCATTCAGCCCATTAGGCCTAGCGTTAGGTTAGGACTTTAGTTGTTATAAACCCCTATAGGTTGGCATGATCTGTTAGGAGCTCTACCTGCTCTATAGTGCCTTCTAAGTAGTGCCTCTAGTGTGTTTAAAGGCTTATACTATTGCAAGCAGCTCTCTATTGTGCGTGTCGTAGTTACGCTCAGCCTAGCTTATCTTGCGCGAGTAGAAGGCAACTAGGTGCTATTGTTCCTTTCCTTAGGGCCCTAGGTGTAGTTGACTTAAGATGCCAGATATCGCGTATCTAGAGGCGTTAGTCTCCACCCTTAAGGGCAATTTAGGGTTAAAATAGGCTAGCAAGGGCCCACTAGCAAAGCTTTGCTTTAGTTGCTTAAACATAGCCTAAGCCTCGCTTGACAGGGCAATAGGTACCGATTCCTCCTTACGTTGTTGGTGACCACCACGGGCCGACCCTTCTGGTCGCTGGGTGAGTACGTGCAGGGGCTTGCGACCATCCCGTACCGACTTAGGCTCTGGCCACTCCTGTATGCTCTTAACTCTGTCCCCCTCCATATGTACGCCCTCCGGGCTTACTACAAACCCTAGGTAGCCTACCTCTTAGGTGTGGAACTCACACTTGGAGAGTTTAGCGTACAGCTTGTGCTAGATAAGCCAATCTAGCACTATCTTTACGTGTTTAATATGTTCCTCCTTACTCTAGGAATATATAAGGATGTTGTCTAAGTATATAATGTAACAGATATTAAGTAAGTCTAACAGCGCACTATTAATATAGCTCTAAAAGACCGCGGGGGCGTTAGTTAACCTAAAGGGCATTACTATATACTTGTAGTGGCTATATCTAGTCTAAAATGCTGTCTTCTATTTGTCGCCTGCCTTAATTTATATACGGTGATAGGCGTCCCTTAGGTCCAATTTAGTGTATATAACGGCGGATCCCAGCCAGTCTAGTGACTCTTAGATTAGTGGGAGTAGGTAACGGGTTTTTTACGGTTACCGCGTTCAGTCTATAGTAATCTACGCATAATCGCAATCCCCTGTTCTTCTTCTTTGCAAAAAGGATTAGTGCTTTTGCTTCCAATTTTAAGTAGCGTATCTAGCCTCTTTCGAGGTTCCTCTCAATGTAATGTACTCCTTTAAGGCCTGTGCCTCCAGCGCTAATAGGCTATAGAGCAGTCTAAAGGGTACCTTCTACCTTCTTGCCTGCCTCAATGTTAATAGACATCTTATAAGGCCTGTTGTGTGCGTACCACAGAAAGACAAACTGGTTGATTGCTATCTAATAAAGTCAGAGTGGTTATATACATAGAGTGGAGTTTCCAGAAGATTCCAGATTAACAAGGTCACATAACTGTGTGACAACATAGTAGAACATTTTAGAGTTAGCTAACACACCCCCCCAGCTTAAGTAAATTGCAGAAACGAAAGCTAAAAATAAGTAACTCTAAGTTCTTGTTCTTAGTGATCTCAGCGTGTATACCTCTAGTACCACCTGTCAAGCTCGTTTAAGCTAAATACAATATCCTCTAAGTCTGTTTAAGGCTCTAGTCTTACTGAAATATCGCTAAGTCCAAGCTAGCGTATAAAGCTTGCGTGCTTTTAGCGTAGAAAGATCTTTATAAGGCCATTAGCTAGCATTTCTGCGGTAGGCTTCTATTCAATCTGCAGTCTGCCTTCTAATGCCTCCTAACATATCCAGTAGTAGTGCACGTCTACGTGCTTAAGCTTTGTCTAAAGCTTATTAGCTGTCTTAGTTGCAATTAAGACAGTTTGCTAGTTGTCGCACCAAAGCGATAGTGCAAACTCTAGGTCAAATTAAATTACCTAAAAGAAGCGTTGCTACCACTCCATCTCTCCTCCTGCTAGTAATAGAGATAGAAGCTTAGCCTCAGTAGTCGATTTCGTAACTAATAGTTAAACTGTCGCCTTCCAATCAATAGGTAGGCCGTAAAGCTTAAAAAGATAGCCTTAAGAACTTCGACAAGTCTGTAGTTCATCTGCAAAGGCCATATCTGATGCGCTATAAAATAACGGTTCTAGCTCCTGCTAGGCTAATTCTAGTGTTAAGATACTCGTAATTCCGCCTTGTATATCTGCTAATGCACGAATAGCAAGGTTCTTTGTACCAATTAGGTATCGCTAGACATGCTAGGCTGCGTACATATGCTTCTGCCCTAGGTTCTAAAGATAACGTGCCAGCATTAAGTGAGAGCTCGCGCGACGTCTAGGCGCGTTAAGGTCGAGATATAGGCTAGTAAGCCCACTAATTGCTAATATCTGTGTGTTCGAGCTGCGCTTAGTTCCTCCGTTAAAGGCATAAGGTTGTTTTCCTTTAATAGTACGTCTAGATATTATCCATTAAGCTTGAGGTTAAACTTTATCGCGACCTTGTTAATAAATAAGTCCTAGATCAAGTAGATAGATCTTGTAAGCTCTTTACAAATTACTCAAATCCCTAAGAACCACTTAAGCTCTCCTAGCTCGCGAATGTTATATATGTTAAGCAGCTGTTGCTTGAACACGCGGTAGGCCCTTATATTAAGCGGATGTATAAGGACAACAATATCATCCACATAAAAGAACACAATTAATTAATTGTTTGTGAACAAACATAGAGCTCCTAGTACTGGCTTTAAGCCAAGCTTCTTTAAGGTTAATAACAGCTCTTAGTACCAAAGCAGTACGGCTTCCTTAAGGCCATAAAGTGCTCGTTGCAGCTCAAGAAGCTCACCAAATTTGTCTATAAATCCTTCTAGGGTACAGCAGTATATTTTTCGCGGTAGTCGAGCGTTAAGAAAGGCATTCAACGCGTTAAACTGAAACATCTATAGGTTAAAAAGGCTGCTGCTAAAGCAATAAGTGCTCGAAACACTTTCATAGCTAGTGTAGCAGCGTACGTGTCTCCCCACGTGTCTTATAGGTCACCTCGTACGCAGAGGCGTGCCTTGAACTTATATAGATATCCGTCTTTGTTAAACTTATATATAAAAACCCATATTAGAGGCAGTATCTTAGCATCTGCTATAGCTAAAGTCGCCTTAGTGCGCTTAAAACAGTGCTTTGCCTAGCAGCTATTAAACTCTGCTCGAACTGCCTAGGTAAACTCTCTGCGCTAAATGGATAATTCTTAAAGTCTTTCCAGCGCTTCGGCGGTGGCGGTAGCTAATCGCGATGGAGCCTTATCTTTAGTAATTCTCCAACTAGCTTTGCTAGGGCTATTGGATTTGTTGCTGCTGCAAAAGCTGTATAGTATGTAGCTAAGGCCTAATTTAGTAGCTTCCTAGCTCGTTTGCCTACAACAACGTTGCTACTGCTTCTAACTTTAAGATCAGCCATCCTGGGTGCGTGTTTGTTTCTCTGTTAATCTAGAACATATTCGCCTGAACTCGCCCATTCTTTAGGTAGAGTTGAAGGTGCCTTTTGAGGCTGGCTACGGTGGCCTGATGCGATCGACGTGAGTGGCCCTTATCCTTAACTAGTAACGCTCTCCTGCTGCGGTACTCTAGGATAGATTATTAGGCTATTATCTTCTTAATTAGACTACATCTCTTAGAGTAATTGCTCCTACAACTATTACTTAGTGTCCTGCTCTTCTATAGTTTGCTAGTTATCCTACGCATCCTGCCCGCCTATATTAAAGATATCCTCGCCTTCCTCCTGCTAAGGCGGCGCTATGTTGCCACGAATTAATAGCTCCAGCGTTAGTAGATAGGCCATATAAGGCTCATCCTCCTTATTGCAATTGTGTATAGTAGTGTGAAGCCGTAACTACATTAGCTCAATTAGATCGCTTAGAGTGGCCTGCACGTCTTAAGAGTAAGGTATATCCAAAACCTCTATCTTTTTCTGCGTTACAGCCTCTCTCTCTACAACCAAGTCATCACTAAAACGACTTTCGCGCTTGAAAATCACGTCTTGTACGCGAATTACCTAGTCCTTTTTAGGCAGCTAGATGCGAAAAATATTAGTAGAGTCATATCCAACTAAGTATCCAACAAAGGTGCGAGATTCAAGCTTATTAGCCTTCTTTAACTTTTTATTAAGAATATAAGCTTTACATCCAATCAGAGCAAAATAAGCAACTAAAGGCTGCTTGCCGTGAACAAGCTCGTACGGCGTCTTCCAATTAATAGCTTTGTGTTAGCGCGTGACGTTGGCGGTTCGAGCCGCAGTGATAGCTAGCTTATTTAATAGTGACTTTGGTAGTCCTGCTTGGATTCGAAGCGCTCTTGCTTTTTTAATGATGATATGTCCTGCCTTTTCTGCTGCGCCAAGCTGCTTAGCAGTATCCGGAGCTCGTAGCTCAATCTTAAAGCCTGCTTGCTTCGCAATGTTATAGAGCTCAAGGCCATAGCCCCGCTCACTATCAATCTTAAGTACGACTACAATGTACCTATACTAACGTTAGATTTTGTTAATTAATGCTTTTAGAGCTAGCACTACCAAGTGCAGTGTCTTGTCCATAAGTGTAGTTACTTTATGCCACTTCGAGTACTCGCACACGGCGTCGTATAGCAAGTATTAGTCTCTGTTATAGCAGGTCTCCCCTATAGGGATAAGCTACACAAAATCAATTACAATCTAATAGAATGGCCTTGTAGCCTGTTCTTTAGGCTAGCGTCTGCTCACTTAAGTTGCTAATTTCGCTTTAATACATATGTCGCATTCTTATAGTCAAGGTGCTCAGGTATCTAGATCTAGAGCTATCCCTCTCACGTTTTCGTTTATATGATCGATTGCTTCCTTACTTATATAGGCAAATAGCTTGTGCGCTTTAATATAAGATGCTATAATTAGATATTAATCCTCTCTTAAGGTCTTGTATATTCGTCAAAGAGCTATAGCAAAACTACTCAGCGTTAGTTAGTCATTGTCCTCAGCATTAATAATCTAGTAGCTATCCTTGTGCTGTAGCGAGCAAATAACATTTAACAGATGATGCTGGTATATTACATCTCGTCCTAAGTCAAATTGCACGCCTACTGCTTAGCATCTTAAGAGGCTTACAACGTTTGTAAAAAAACCTTTTACAAGAGCAACATCTATAAGCTAAATCTGACCTATGCTATAAGGCAAGTTTACATTAAAAGTAACTTTTCCCTAGGCTTGTATAAGTACTATTAATCCTCCTGCGAAGAGAATATCCTATAGTTCTGCCTTGCGCGTCTCTGTCCATCCGAAACGGGTTGAGTTGCAGACATGAATGTTAGAACTAGGGTCTAGAATCTATCAGTTAATGATTATAGGTAGCGCTTTCTGCTGTACCTATTGCAGCTGTATAATAGAGAATAAGCTATAGGCAGCAAAACCTCTAATCACGACTAACTGACGTCTTTCCGTTATCAAGCTTTATTAGCTTGTCTACCTTCTTTATAGTTATCCCATCTCTTGCAAGGATATCGCCAATTCTCTTAGCTTGTTCTAGGTCCTTTAAGGCCTCCGCCACCTTAGCTTGTGTAGCCTGTACTAGTCAGAAGTTCTTTAGTCTCTTTAGAGATGGTCTAGAACTAGGTACCAGCAGTCCTTATACCAGTGTCAACCTCCGCAGACACACTCTAGTGTTTTCTTATATCCCTTGCTTAACAATTGTTCTTTCTGTTCTTAGTTCTATTAGGCTGAAACGCCTAGTGTAGCAAACGTTCCAAGTGAAGCCATAGTAAGTCCAATTCGTTAATAATACATCCTAAATTAGGCAACATAGTCCGCTAGAGATTAAATCTCGTCTGTTTTCCTAGTAGTCTCTTTTAGGATAAGGTCATAGTGCGATGCACTGGCCCACTCAGGAGCAATTGTTCTAACAACTGTCAGAAAATCGTCTTAGGCTCAATAGCCTATTGTCTTAGGAAGGTCTGCCTCCCTGCATTAATTCGTAATGTGAATCCAGTCATTAAGCTATTGTTCAAGGTTGCGGCTTTAAGGCTTCTTCTCCTGTAGAGCGCAGGACTTAGTTACTAGCTCTCTGCTGCGTGCAGCTACGGTTAGTGCAAGCTGCTGCTTAAGCGCAATTAATTAATCATAAACATTGTCTTTTCTATTAATTAGGTAGAGGTGGCGAGTCGCGATAGTGCGGCTAATTTCTATAAGAAGCTCGCCCTCTCTCCGCTTTAGGTTTGTATATTTTATTCTTTCGTATCTCTAGTTGTAAAGGAGATCGCTGTATATCGCCTGCTGGCCTACATCTAGCTAGCTAATCGCAATTGCTCCAGCCTTAATAGCGTTAGGCAATAGTTTTGTAGGTTTAATGTAACGGTAGTGGGTAAGTTTGGAGTTGCTGCCTACAGATCTACTGTTGCCTGTACTAGTTCATTGCTGCCTACACTTGTTCACTGCTGCCTAGATTGCCTATTAGTATATATCCTAGGTACTACTCATATTCAATACAACAAGTGTTGCCTTAACTTTCGCCTTTTAGCTACAACCGCTACAGTTATGAGCCCGGATTGCGACAGGGCCTCACTCACCTAAGCAATTACCCTACTAAGGACACTACAGTCTTACTATAGGAGCAACCCTGCGAGCACGATGACAACCGAGTCGGATCTAGCCGTCACTTGAGTGACAATCGTCCTTAGTTAATTAGAAGATTGGCACAAATAGCTGTTTATCCGCAAGGATACAGCGTAAAAGAACCAACTCTGGAAATACGTTAATCCAGATGTTGCAGTAGACAAGCTACCGCAGCTTAAGGAGCTAATGGAGCCTCAGCTTAGCGACTACGACAGCACGGCTACTACGTACGCTAGCCTAAATACCGAGCAGCGAGCCGATTACTGTTGGGCGTACAAAGAGATAGGAAAAGAAGGATCTAGAGTATAAGCGTCAGCTGAAGGCTCTAGCAGCAGAATTCAACTCTAAGATTAGTAAGACGATAGCAGCACACTATATATACCTGATTAAGGACAAGGGTACGCCGCATAAACGACTTACAACCCTTAAGAAACATCTTGCACCATTAGACGCGACACGTTACCGCGATTTAATAACAAAATATAAGGATCTCTAGATACTACTAAAGGGCAGGAAGGTTAAAGAGTGGCTTTGACGTTAGGTTGAGGTCACTAACTAGTGCAAGGCTATTAGGCTGGCAGAGACGGAGGATTCTTGCGCGCAGGAAGACTTCCTAGTCGCCTGCAAGGTACTCGACCTAGAATACGGAACAGCAGGTCTGCGAGACCTAATCTAGAAGGAGAGGCTTAGTGAAAACAGTCCCATTAGTGGAGGACTACGTCGCTAAGTTCTCAGCGTACTTAAAGCGCACACACGCCCAATCAGTACAGGCTTCAGTGCACATGCGGCAGAGCTAAAAATAGCTAAGCTAACAAAAATACTATAAAGCAAACCTTTACAGAGCGGTGTATGCCTCTGTAGCAATAAACACTCTTGGTCCAAGTGCTAGGTGATGAATCCAGATGCTCCTTCCTAACCCTAAGGATACGACAATAAGGAGGGTAGCAATAAGGTAGCAGCAGCTTTTGCTAAGAATCTAAGCTTAAAGACAAGGGTAGAGAAGGCTATAAAGGACTAGAAGGCAACTTAATTAAGCTCTAAGTCTGCAGTTACTATTAACGATGGAAAGCCTCCCTTAAACCCATCCACCTACACCGCGCGATATATGGAATCCGATGCCGTTACGGTTGACGAGCGCAGCGAGCGCGATAAGAAGCTGTCGTTTGACGACGGCGTTAAACCCGCTAAGGAGCTAGTAGCTCTATCTACACTTAACAACGTTAGCAGCTACAACTTATTAAGCAACTAATTCATACTTAATCCTAGTTTAAACACACCCACATTGTTAATACTAAGTCTTGGCCTAGATAGACGAGAGAGTATAAGGCCCAGTGCCAACAACTTTATAGGAGCAGGAACAGGACGTATCAAAATCACTGCATAGGGCAGTATAATAAAACTGATAGTAAAGACACCTAAGGGCCTATCAGCTATAGTCCTAACGCACGTTGCTTTAGTCAAAGGCTTCTTAACAAGCCTTATAGGCTTAGCACGCTGTTGCTCAAGTTAGATTCACTTTAACTCAGGACAAGACCTTCTATACAAGGTCAGCAGAAAATCCGTGGTTGCATACCTGGAGTACCAAGACGGACACTAGCTAGTCGACACCGATGCTAGCCGCCGCCCAGAAACCCACTTATTGTCATCCTTTAGCACTACTTACCGACCTTCAAAGGACCCTTAAAACCTAATTGTATAATTGACTATAGGACAGCCCACAGCACCTAGGGTCACCCTAGCAAGAAGGCGATTGAGAGAAGCTAGCTGACTATGTAGAAGGCTTACAAGTAGAAGGTAGAGACAGCGACTTCTGTGGCGTATGTGTCGAATTAAAGCTCTTAAAGCAAGTCTCTAGAAGACAGTAAGAGGACTTCGCACAAAGGAAGTTCTATCGCGTCGCTATAGACTTTATCTAGCTACTGCCTTAAGAAGCAGACTCTTGTCTTAATGGTGACAGAGTTGCAGGTCACATAGTGGACCAGTACAGCAAGTGGCATAAAGTGGATTGCTTTCCACACTGTACGAAGGCATTTCTGAGCCGCTGGCTTGTCCGCAAGATTCGTAAGATACAGCGTATCTTTAATAGCGACGTTACCGCAATTAAGACCAACAACGATTGAGGGTATAGAGTTGCACCAAACGTATTGGAGGAGCTCTGCGCTAAGCTAGGTATCCAATACAAGCCGCGGGCAGCAGAATACGCAGACGAGCTAAACGGCCTCGCTAAGAGAGCAGGCAAGATTATGTTATTTAAGCTCGAGCTATAAGACTTGAAGGAAATCTGCCAAAATCATTATTAAACAAGCTGCTCAAGACAGCAGCATACATACTGAATCGTACACCAACCGAAGCGCTAGGTTAGAAGACTCTATATGAGATTATATAGGGATTGAAGCCAAAGGTGAACCACCTGCGCCCTATAGGCTGCCAAGTGTACGTCCGGAACCTATCAGTTAAAAGAGGTGACAAGCTCGAGTCTAGAGCACTTATTAGCTAACTCGTAGGCTATAATTTAACAAATATCTTTAGGATCTAGCTGCTAACAAAGGACAGAGTAATTCAAGCAAGAGACGTTATTTTCAAGCCAACGCGGTTCTATAAGGGACCAGATAGCTACGCAGCTAAGTTAGTAATTAAAGAAGTTATAGAGCTGCTTGCATTTCTAGAAGAAGCTGAATCTGATGATATCGCCATCGAAGAGCTCATGACGCTCAGGCAGAGTCGTATAGTACCTGCAGCTGCAGCTCCCGCTAGCGAGCAGCAGGTAGGGGGGGGTGAGGATAGAGCTACTGAAGCTGAGGTTGACGAGGTTGACGGAGTTGACGAGGATGTAGAGGACTTGTTTTTAGGAGGTAGGCTACTCACGCCTACGTCTAGAGGTTCACCTTCACCTCACGTGACTAGGCATTGGAACAACAATAATCCGGTTAAAGTTCTCCTAATAGAGCAAGACCTAGAGTTAACACTAGAAGAGCTCTCTGCCACCTAAATCCCTAGCTATATACCTGATCGCCATAACAACAACGCGCCGAGGCGTAGAAACCTCGAAATTAATAAGTTAAACATACTTACAGGTTCACGCCAATAGCGGCAGCGCGCTAAAGACCTCACAGATGCAACCAGATACCAGACGCACGCGATTTCCTATAGAATACGCATTAATAACTACCTACACGCCTTTTTGACAGCGCTAAAACCGCAGCCTGTTATTAAGATTTATTAGTCACAGGTTCCGCCTCCACTAAGGACCTGGAAAGACCTAGAGACTTATCCGTATAGAGCTAAGTTTCGACAAGCTAGTTAAGAAGAATACCGCAGTATATAGAGCAAAGGATGCTTTGCAAGGACCGCAAAAACAGCAGAAAGTGCTAACGCCGAAGTGTTACCACTAATGTAGGTTTTCACGTACAAATTTAACGAAGACGGCTTTCTTTCACAGTTCAAGGCACGTCTAGTAGTTTGAGGTGACCTCGAGCAGCCGTACGGAGACACCTACGCTGCCACACTAGCAGCACGCACATTTAGAGCAATCACCGCTATTGCTAATTATTTTGGACTAGCGCTAGTTCAGTACGACGTACCAACAGCTTTTCTCAACGCCAGACTCAATCGTCTACTCTACGCGCAAATGCTAGACAGATTTTAAGCAGATAGAGAACTACTCCAGATACTCCGCGCTCTCTACGGGTTAAAAGAGTCACCACTACTATAGTACAAGGAGCTCCGCAGGACGCTACAGTTACTAGGGATAAAGCCTGTGCCAGGTTTCCCGTGTGTATACACCAACAAATGGCTCATCCTGTTCGTCTACGTTGACAACATTGTTATGGCTTATCACCCTCGCAACGCTAAGCTGCACTGGCAGTTTAAGCAGAAGCTTAGCGAGTACTATTAACTAAAAGCGACTTGGTCCACTTAAGTAGTTCTTGGGCATACGCGTTAAACAAGACATTGCCGCCTATAAACTTTAGCTGCTCTAGGATGCCTATATTAACAAGGTAACCACAAACTATAGCATAACAACTGCTAGCCGCCGCGCTAAGGTACTAATAACGGTTAACTATCTTAAGCTATCTATAGAGGAACCTAACGCAGCCCGGACAAAGCTTTACTAGGAGCTTGTTGGTCATCTCGCGTTCCTTACGCAGTTCACTCGCCCAGATCTAGCACGCGCTTATATAATACACGCTTCACATCTCACCAACCCTAGATAAGCTTACGTAGAGTCTATTCGCAAAGTGTGGCGACACACATCCTAGAGACTTAGTACTATGCACTAGAAGCTTATACAGCTAAAGAAGGGATTTAAGAGTTTGTGACTACAGAAGAGGACTATTGCAACCCTATCTTCTTTGGAGTATCTAATGTAGCTTTCGCTAATAATGTAGAAACTCGCCGCAGCTCCCAAGGCTACGTTTTCTAACTGTTTAGGATAACTATTAACTAGAAGTCTACCCTACAGCGTACAGTTACCAAATCTACTACTAAGGCAGAGCTACTTGCGCTCTCTCTCACAGGCTTAGAGATAGAGGAATAGCTTTGCTTATACCGCAGCCTATCCTTAACACTAAACACAACTCTAACTATTTAGTGTGATAACTAGCAGACTATTAGAATCGTTACAAAGGAGCAAGATAAGCTGGCAACAAAGCTTAAGCACGTTAATATACACTAGAGTTGGATTCGCTAGGAAGTAGAGCAAGGACGACTCAACGTCCAATAGCGACCTACTAATAGAATGCCTGCTAATAGGATAACCAAGATGCTATCCCGCCAGAAGCATGCCAAGTTTGTAAGCCAGCTACACCTTACAGATCTACACTCTTAACTTTAATGCATAGCAAATATGTAGGAAAAGTCATCCTTACGTTGCTAGACAACTACAGGATAAGGGGGTGTGTGTAACGGTAGTGGGTAAGTTTAGAGTTGCTGCCTACAGATCTACTATTGCCTGTACTAGTTCATTGCTGCCTACACTTGTTCACTGCTGCCTAGATTGCCTATTAGTATATATCCTAGGTACTACTCATATTCAATACAACAAGTGTTGCCTCGACTTTCGCCTTTAAGCTACAACCGCTACATTTAATAAGCTTCAGTAGCTCATCCTTTAGCTTTAAGATGTGTCGCAGTATTTCTAGATACCGTCTACAACGGCCTTCTCTCATCGTAGCTGGAACCAAGACTCCTAATCTGCTAGTCTATCCAGTATAACAGTCACGCGTGTGACTCCTAAGTCGCTGAGCGACATTGTGATCGATAGCGACACCACTCTATAGCTGTTGTCTATATCAGGTCTTTGTAAAAGATGACAAAATAAAACTTAGTAATTGTTAATTGCGGGTGCAATCTGGGCTTATAACTGTGTGCGTACTACAGAAAGACGAACTGGTTGATTGCTATCTAATAAAGTCAGAGAGTGGTTATATACATGGAGTGGAGTTTCCAAAAGATTCCAGATTAACAAGGTCACATGACTGTGTGACGACATAGTAGAACATTTTTAGAGTTGGCTAACACCTGTAGTCCGCTAGTAGGGGCGGCGTCCGCTTCTAAGAAGGCTTCTTCGAACCTCCCTTAGTAAACCTTGGGTAGGACGGTCTTGTTTGGACTGGATTGGCCTAGGCTGACTCCATATATGACAAAACAGTTATTGTTAGCGTCCTTAGCGGTATTCGCGAATTGTTGTGGCCCCTCTATAGCAACCTTCTAGAGTTTGCGCTTGCTATTGTTAAATCGCAATATATAAGCGGTAAAGTTAGGTAGTAGGTTCTATTTAGTTAACTAGGGCATCCCCAGCACTATGTCGAACCCTTCGATGTCCCCTACGACGAATTCGTCCGACCCAGCCCAGGTTTGCCCACGGCTGTCCGTTATTGCGTAGGCTAGCTTGGTCTGGCCTTAAACCTCTAATTTAACTCTATTTAGGGCCTTGTAAGTCTAGTTTGCATTCACTTTTAGTTAGACTGCGACCCTCTCCGCTATCCTAGTACTAACGAAGTTGGCCTCCGCGCTGCAGTCTACTAGGGCCCTCACTTTAAAGGAGCCCACTGCTGTTCGGATAACCCCTTCTAGGGCGATTAGGGACCCTTTAGTCTTGCGGGGGCCTCTTGCCTCTAAGGCGGCTGCGGCGAGCAATCTTTGTCCCTCCGTGTATATAACAGAGCCCATTAGTCTAAGGGACAAATAACCTAGGGCTTGTCTTTTCCTACCTCTATCTTTCGCTTTAGGCAGTTGTCTTTATAGTGCCCTTGCTTATAATAGTAGAAATAGTTGTTCTTTTCCTAGTCTAGTAGTAGTAATTATGCCTTGCGACGCTTATCCTGTTCCTTACGTTGCGGGTTATAGCGCCTCTAGCCTAGTCTAGTGTTGTTTAACCTAGATTGTTTCTGGCTGGTTATGCCTCGCCTATTGTCCTCTTAGGCCTCCTTATTGTCATCCTTTTGCTTTCGCTTGCCTAGCTTCAGCCCTTAGATAACCTGCTAGTGTTAGTTAGCCGTCTCCTCTAGTTAGATGAGGCTGGTCCACCGCTGTTGTAGTTGCTATTAGAGCCTCTCCACTACTTAACTGTCCAGAGCAGAGAAGAAATCGCTAATGTGCTAATTGTTATAATTATCTAAGGCATAATTAGGGTTAGTCTCTTCCTACTAATCCTTAAGATAGTTTAGGAGTTTAGTTAGGGTCTAATAACCCTACTTTGCGTTCTTAATGCGCCAATAAGCCTCTTATTCTCTTTCCTAGCTCAATCCTAGAGTGTCCACTATAGTCTGCTTCATTAGTTTCCACGTTACCTTACGCTCGCGTTTGCGCTTAGGGATCTCCTAGACTACCCTGTCCTAGAAGTTGCGTTGTGTGTTCCTAAGATAGCGGTGTGCGAACCTTATCTAGGCTAGATTAGTGCTAAGGGCTGGTGCGTATTAAATGTAATCTTCGCAGCCTCTTGCCTAGGCGTTTAGTTCCTTCCAGCCTCTTCCTTTAAATTAGGGAGGCTTTAGTGGTTTTAGTAGTTGTAGGTCTAAGCTAGCTGTTATTATTTAGAGTAGGACAATAGGCGCGATACTAGTCCTTAGGGGCTTCCTCTTGTCCTTCTTGCTTAGTTGCTTGCTCTTTTATCCGCCCTTTTTACGCGGAGGGGAGTCCTCTCTAGGGCTGCTAGGCTCCTCTAACAAGTTGCTGCTATTATTAGGGTCGCTTATATCCTCTTCAATAGTTTTAGGCGTTAGTTGCCTGCCCTTGCCCTTGTCCTTCTTTGTCGCGGCTTCGGTGTTGCTCGTAAGGGTTAAGGTTCTTTGTTCGTTATTGTTAGGTCCTATTTCAACCTACAGGATCTTAAGTTAGTCCTATAAGGCTTTAATAGCCTTGCACTTCTTTATAATCTTAATTTCTTGCTTAAGTTCCTCTTTCTAATGTTGTATATAAGCTTCTTTAGCGCTTAAGGCTGTTTGTCCTTTGTCTGTGCCAGTTTGGCCTAGTCTAGGGTCCTCAATACTGGCGTGAGGTTGCCCCTCGCTGGTTACTGTCGCTCCGCTTAGGCCGGCTACAGAGGCCAGGCGTTGGCTTCGACGGACGTCGCTTATGTTAGAATGATAAGATATAAGGTGGTAAGGGATTGTATTGTAAGATTGTGGGTACAATGCTTAATCTATCAATTCACTACTAAGGCGATCCCTTAAAAAAGGAAAGTAGGTCTAAAGGCTACAAGGCCTAAGAAGAAAACTCTGACCTAGCCAAGGCTAATCTAGGCCAGTCTAGGGCAACTAGGGGGTTACGCTGCCACAGGGGACGCGTCGTGACAGATTTTATTAAAATAGTTAAGTATATTAGTTATAGTTAGGGCTGTCTTAAAGTGTAGGTATATAAGAGTTTAAGTATATTTCTTAAGCTAGCTTTGTAAGTATATAATATATAGCTATTTATTTAGAAAAGTCTATAATTTGTCTATTAACATAATACGCTAATACTTATAATTATTCTTATTTTTATTTTTACTAGAGAAGGGATCCACCTTAGGTATATAAATTTAATAAAGATACTAAGGATCTACTATAAGTTTAGAAAATAGAATTACTTCTTAAAATAGTATTAGATAGGTTTACTATTATATATAGCTTATATAACTTATAGTATATAAGTTATATTATAAATCTAGTATAAGAAAAAAATATATATAGTTAAGCAATAGGTTAGTTATAGGCGTATAGTAAACTTTTATATTTAAATTCTATTTAATAAATAGTATAGGCTAATTAAAATTAGCTATAAACTATTAAGTGTTATAAAGTTAGTTATATAGGAGGATATATATAGGTAGCTATTTCTTAAGCTTAGTAATATAAATATAAGCTATATCTAACTCTTACTAAAGTAAGTGTTTAATCTCTATAAGTTATATAAAATAGGTAGGTTTCTAAGTTCTAGTAGTTTTATAAAAAATTAAGTTATTAAAGATATAATTTTAAAGTTTTGAAAACTAGTTTTATAAGAATATATAGTTAGTAGTATTAACTTTAAACTTTCTAGGGTAATAAAGTCCTTTTTAGTGCGTTATAGTGTGTCTATAACTTAATATTCTCTTGTTTTATAATCTTAAGGGAGTTCTTATATAATAAAATCTAACTTTTTAATAATTTAACTTACTTTAACTTATATTATAAACTATTATTCTAACACTTTATAACTAGCCTTAAACTATTTAAACTCTTAGAGCTTAGTTTAATTATCCTTTAGCTTATTAGTAATTTGCTATAAAGTTATTAATAGTAATATAATAATATCCTACTAAAACTCTAGTTTCTAGTTTACTATATTAATAAACTATATGTTCTTTTAGACTTTAACTTTATCTAACTTTATACTATCTTTTTTACTAGTTTTACTAGTATAGAATTTATAGTTAAAAATCTTACTATCTATAATAGTAATCTTAGTAAAGTATATATATTTAGAGAGATTAGTAGATAGTAAACTAGTCTAGTTTTATTAGTTATGTATTATAGTTACATAATTAGCTATGTACGCAAAAGGGTTGCCTTTATTATTAAAAAGTCTACCTTAGTTATTATTACTATCTTTGCTATTGTTTGTAAAAGCCTTATTATAATCTTTAGACTAAAGGAGTCTCTTTTTAAAAGTAACTTTGCGCTTATTATAACGTCGCTCTATCTTTATTAAGTTATTATCTAACTTAGTCTAATCTATAGAAAGTGTATTTTAGATAGTGCTTTAAGTTAAGACTTTGTGCTAAAATGTAGTAAAGTTGCAAAGTTTCTTATAGAAACTAGTATTATTATTATTTTTATAGCTTAGACTTACTATTTTATCTACTATGTATAATAAGTTTATCTTTTAGTAAGTATATAATTTAATCTAAATTAAGGGTTATAATTATAAGGTTAAAAATATCGTAAATACTTTAGTTAGTTGTAGTAGATACTTTTATAAGGCGTTGCAACTATAGTTTATATATAGCTGTAAAATGTAAAAAATAGTATATATATAAAACTTTAAGACTTTATATAAAAATATTAATCTCTTTAGACTTCTACTAAAGTAGGTTAGATTTACTAAAATTACTATAAGGTTTTAAGGCTTTTAACTATATAAAGTAAGTGTACTTAAAGAGTTGCTACTATACTACACTAGAGCAATTTACTAAAGATATAAGCCTTACTAACTTAGCTTATAACTATATCTTAGGCTATAGATTATTTAGATTATTTTTATTTATTATTATTATAAAGGTTCTATATGTTGTAATTATAAGAGTTATAGGGAAGAGAAGATATTGCTGTTAAAGACGTTACTTTTATTAGACTCTAATTAATAATATTAATATTATCTTATCTCTTATTAGTAAAGTAAATAAGATTACTATAATTTATAGTAACTTATAGCAAGTTTAATAAAATATACTATAGGCTTATTAGAGTAAGCTACGCTTATAGCTATTATAATAACTAGATTTGCATATTAGTAAGCTATTCTTATAACTACTATAATAGTTACTCTATATAAGGCTTAATAAGTCTATAAGTTATCTATTATAAGAAGCTATACTACTTATAAGTAAGTTATTCTCCTAGAGACTATTTATTATAGTAGTGCTAGAGGGCTAATATCTTATAAATATAACCTACTTACTACTATAAGTAAAGTAGCAGCTATTTCTTATCTTTTACTATACCTATTATTAATAGGTAATTTATAGATAGACGTTAATTATATTATCACTTTAGAAAAGGTATTTATACTCCTAATACTTAGTACTTAAGAATATAATAGGACCTACCCTACCGCGTTAGTTAATAGGCGTTATTATTAACGCCCTAGAGACAGGTTATATATAAAAAATAGTTAAGCTATAGCTTAATAATTGCTACTATAGTATAAGGATATTATAGAGGTTATTATAATATATATAAAATAACTAGTAGTTAGAATCTAAATATAAAATAGTAGTAATACTTATATAAGGTAGGTATATATATAGGCTATATATATAAAAGCGCTAGCAGATTACGCTAGTCCTAAAGGGGAAATAGCTAAAGATAATATAAGCGAGGGGAGTGCACCTTAGATTGGTAATAGTTTAGTATACTCTATTATAATATTACTTTTTAATTTATTATATATAATTACTTCTTTAATAGATTAATATTCTTATAAGTTAAAAGTAAATTTATCTACTATTATCTGAACTAGCGTATTTAACACGCTTTTAATAAATGTATTATATATATATTTCTAGCTAGGCTAGACTTTACTTAAAGATTATATATTCTTAAGTATTTTAGTACTAGAATTTAAGATATTATACTAGAATTTAGAAGTATTAAACTTATAAATCTAGAGGAAGCACCTATTACTATTATTAAGAGACGTTTCTAAAAGTAATAAGTCTAATACTTATATAGCACTCTTAATTATTATTTATACTTATATTATAAATATAAAATAGTATATATTCTAGTTTTAAATAAAATTAAGAGCATTTTATAGCTATTAGAGAGTATTTAATAGGTAGATAATAGAAAAAGCTATATTCTAGCTAAAGTATATATTAGCAGTAAAGCTAGAGTTAAGATAGAAAGAAGTTTTAAAAGTACACTAATCTACTTAGCCTAAAAGAATTCCTTTATATAGAAGTAATTAGCAATTCTAAAGAGTAGGTATAGTAATTTATATCTATAGCAGCCACTAGAATAGATTTACTAAACTAATTTAGGCTTTCTTTTTTAACCTTCCTTCTCCCCTCTAGTTTATAAGCTGCATATTATATTATCTTCTAGCTTACTAAACTAGCCTAGACTATATCTTACCCTAGATACTACTTATTTACCCTCTATTTTAGATAGCTAAAGCTATACCTCTAAAAGCAAAGTAGTTAGTATAAAAGAAGTTAATTTACTATTAAAGACGTAGGAGATCTGCTATATATATACGCCCCTAAAAAAGGCAAATATTTCTACTCTTTACCTATATTTTACGCTAACTGCTTCTTCTTACTAGTCGCTTTCTTTTATATTTTTTTAATATCTATAACTAGTCTAGTTACGCTATAACTATTATATTTAGCGTAAGCTATAGAGATATTAAGTTCTATTATTTTTAGAGATTTGCTTTAATAGTATGCTTTAGCGTAGCTATTATATTTCCTTTTTAGTGGCGCTGTAAAGTAGAACCTAAAAAGTCCTAAAATCTGCTTATAGTTTTAAGGCACACTATTATAGGCTTTATAATATTTATTCTACTACTATTTAGCTAAGATAAAATTCTAGACTAGAATATTTAAGACTTTATTATACTCTTTATACTCTTTTAGCTAAGGTTAATTAAGATATTAAGCTTTTTACTACGCTTTTAAATACTAACTATTAATTTTAAAAGTATACTTCTTTTACTAGGTTAGCCTACTTTTTAGAAGTTATAAAATAGTATTATAATTACTCTAGATAGGTGCTAGTGTTATTTTGCTACTTATACTCTTTCTTTTAATTCTACTATTCTCTCTATAAGATACTTAACTAATATAGGCATTTCTTAAAGCTATACTAATAACTTAAAGCGTTTACCTAAACCTGTTAGGACAATTAGGCTTAGTGCTTTTAATACCTCTTTTTATTTTATTTTTTTTATCTTATAGCATATATATATATATATATATATAAATATTGCTATTAGAATAAAAGAAATATAATATACTGTCTAGGATAAAACCTTTACAAAGAAATCTATTATAGAGTCTACTATTACTAAGTTTTACTTAATCTTAAATATTACTGCTTAACTATTTATAATAGAATTAGTAATTCTTTTAGGTCTCTTAGTTATAGTAAACTAGTGTTTTAGTTCTAACTATATTTTAGTAAGTCTACTATTCTTATTGTGTAAATATTAGTTAGATTAATTAACTAACCTAGGAGTAGATTTTAAGTATAACTACTACTATTAGTAAATTATATATTATATATAGTTACTATAAAAAATACAGCCCTTACGTAAAAAAATATTAAAAAATTAGAAAGTATCTTATTAAGAAATAACAAAGTGCTAATATAATTAAGTAGGCTAGGCAGGTCTTTAATTATAAGATAGCCTTCTCTAACTACTAATAATATATTTACTTCTTACCTTAAAGAACAGGATATTAGAGTAAAGAACTAGGGTAAATTATAGGTCTTAAGCTGTGCTTTTATATTAAGAAAGCTAACTAAGCCTATAGTTAGATAATTATTATAAAATATAACTATTACTACCTATACAAAAGAATATAGCTATCCTATACCTCTAATAACTTCGCTAATAGCTACTATAACTCTAATTAATTTAGTGGCAAAAGAGTCTCTAATAATAATAATAAACAATAAATACTATAGTAGCAATAGAGCTAATAGAGATTAATAGTATACAATAGTATACCCTTTATTTAAGAATAGGAATATAGGCCTTAGGTAGATTTAGTAGGCCTCTAATACGTTATTAATAAGGTCTTTAAGAGGACAAGGCTGCATACTTTTACTTAAAAGAGAGTCTAATAATTAAATGCTTTAAGTCTATTTTACTTTGTGTTCTTTATTTCTTCTTCTTACTCTATAGCCTTTATATATCTTATATCTATTTAACTTCTACTAGTGTTTTTTACTTTTAGTATTACCTTTATCTAATTTCTATTTAGAATTCTTATTTATTCTACTATACTTATCTAATTCTTATTTATATAGCAAGTCCTCTACTACTCTTAGGTTAATTTTATAGGTTTATACTATAGGTTTAGTGTAAGAGAAAAGCTAAAAGATAATACTATAAAGTAATAAAAAGTGTATAAGTGTAACTGCTTTACACTAGGGCCTATGTAGTATTTATAATATATTAAGCTTTACTAATTTAGTATTAGAAAAGTGTGGCTCTTCTAAATTAGTTATAGTTTCTTTAATTATATAGAATAGAAATAGCCGACAGTTAACAGTTAACGGTTCTGCCTATAGTAACGCGTTATATATACTTACAGTATATAAGTATAAAGTAGTTACTAATATATATATAGGCATAGTGCACCTAACTAATACTACGTAATATATTATATATAACTAATAACTAAGCGTTGTGTATGCTTACTATAGTTGGCTGACGTCCCTCTTAGTAAGAATAGCCAAAGGAAAAACACACACACATATAGAATAGAAATGCCTATTACTATATATATTTGCGTGCGTACGTATTATAGCTTTGCCTAACTTAGAGCCCTAATTTATAAATTACTATAGTTGTGTGCTAGAAGTGCGCTATATTTCTATAAGCTAAAACCCTAGTATTACTACAGCTTTTCTTTAGAGCCTCTAATTCTACTCCTTACTTCTAAATCTTACGCAATTTATATAGACTACTTTACTAATTAAATATATTATTTATTATTATACTAAAGATTTTAAGAACAAGTAAGAGTAAGACTAATTTTTTATAATATATTATATACAATCTTCTAGTAAAGAGTAATATTCTTTAGTTCTTTACTAGTTACCTTTTTATACAACTAGCCTATATTATTCTTATTAATTATACTTTTATATATTATTCCCACTCTAGTAGATCTATTTTTAATAGAAACTAGATAGCTTATTATATATAGCAATTTGTTAATAAGAAAGAAGTGCTTAATCTCTATACTATTATTATTAACACTCTTCTATATCCCTACTATACAACCTATTCTAATACATCTATACTAGATAGATAAATACATTCTTCCGCCTATTTTATAATAGCTATAGTTACTAAGAAATTAACCCTCCTTCTAAGAACAGCTAGACTCTAATAAACTACTATATTTCTAGAAGTTTACTAGGTAGTAAAAATAGTTTATAAAATATAATAGACTTATTATAAGCTATGTAAAAAGGGTAAGATATAGAACAAGATTACAAAAGTAATACCTAGAAGCTCTAAAACTTTATACTATCTACGCTACTAAAATTATTTAGAGAAGAAGACTAAGTAGAAGAAGAAAGAAAAGAATAAGTTTATAATAGTCTATACTTAGTATATAGCTTATATACACCCTATAATAAATACTAGCTATTATAATAGTATAAGAATTACTATATATTTAGTCTTTTTTAATATATCTAGTTTATTTATTACAATTAGTGTAAGCTATATTTCTGTTTTCTATATATAGCTATATAGTCTAAGACTATAATAATAACTAACTACTAACTATAAACTATAGGCTTAAGCCCTAAATATAGTAGATAATAGCGGCTAAGATATATATACTATAGTAGTTAGTTAAAAAGATATATTAGAAGGCTAGTAAAGGAAATATAAATATATATATTAACGCATCCATATCTTAAATACGCCTCTTACTATTAACAGCATTTACAAATATATTATAATTAATAATTTACTTTTAAGCGCCAGCTTCTAATACACTTTTTATAATAAAGTAATAGTAGTAATCCTTAGAATAAGATATTATACATTAAGTTAATTCTTAATATTAAGATAACTATAGATAGTGTGCTTATGCAAGCACTAGTAAAATATATAGAAGAGTAGAATAGAATACACCTTACATATATAGATTAGAATCTATCCTAATAGTAGCTAAAAAAGATAAAGCAGCTTATAGGCAAATAAGCTTTCAAGATAAATTATACGCTTTTTTTAAGGGCTAAAGTTTATATAAACTTTAATATTTTTATTACGTATAAGCTTAGGGATATTATAAGCTCTAACTCTAATTATAATATCTTATTAAAAGAATAGGCTCTTACTTATAAACATATTAGGTATAAAGAGTTAACAAACTATAAGCTAAAAGAGGTGGGCCTAGAAGATACTCTAAACTAGTGTTAAGAGAGTAGAAGGTAAAATAAACGCATATAAATATATGTTCTATATTATTTATTATATAACTATTCTTTGCTTAGATTTAGTGTTAGTATTTAACAGCCAAGAGGATATGGCTTTTATTTTTTTTAGGATATAGACAATACTAGTAATATTATATTTCTTCTAATACCCTATAGAAATTCTTTAAAAGATTATTTGTACTATAATTTTGTAAGTTTTATTTTACTCTTAATTATCTCTACTTTATTATATATAAGGCCTATACTACTTACTCTATAGTCTACTCTACTTTAAAATAATAAAACTTATCTATAAAGTAATTACTAAATTACCTTAGGTAGTAACTAATATATAAAGTCCTTAGTTATCTAGATTCTAGCTCTATTTCTACCCCTATTTAGGTTCATATAAAATTAAGCCTGCGAGAATTAAGCGTGCGCGATAATATATTATGCACTATTTTTACCTTCTAGGTCTTACACCTTATTAATTTCTTTTACTTTTGGCTTTAAATATTTACCTATATTATAGTAGGTATAAATAAACCCTTAGCACTTAGATCTTACTCTTATTTATCTTCCTACGCTTTTACACTAATTAATAATAGGCTAACTAAGGCTAGTGTGCCTTGCTAATTATAGATATTAACTAGCTTATTAAACTTTAAGACCTAGAGTTTACGGCAGGCATGAAAAGGCCCCGCCCTAGTATTATTACTAACTAAATTATATAATAACAGCTTATAATATATTATTCTTAATAAGCTATAATATAGCGCCTATATATTTATTATTATTTTTTCTATCTACTACTACGTCTATATAAGACAAAGTAGCCCTTCTATTAATCTACTACTAGTTATATCTACCTAGAGACTCAGGCTAACTATCTTAACTCTAATCACTTAAAAATCTAATACTAGTAAACACTATAATTTAATAAAAGTCTCTTAGCTCTAGTAGGTTACCTTCTACTAATACACTATAGTAGAGACTGCCTTTTAATACTACTTATAGGGAAGCCTCTACCTAAGAGTGCTAGGTAGAATGCCAAGTAGGATAATCTACTTATTAACTTACGTAATAATAGAAAAGTATAGCGAGATATTTATACGTAGCTAAAATAGACTTCTAATAGTTACTGCTTATAGCACTAAATTCTATATAAATATAGCCTTTATAAAATAAGAAAGCTTCTATAAGTTTAATAAAATATATATATAAAAGCGCCCTTTTATAGCACTACTTATTACTATATCTATTTATTTATTTATAAGCCACTTTAGTTAAAAGGAAAATATGTAAATAAATACTATAATAGGCAAAGGTAATCCTATTCTTTAACTAGCACTATATAAAAGACAGCCCTTTTTACTATAAGCTAATACTATAGTATTTATTAGAATCAATATACGTAATACTCTTAATGCTAATTAGGATACTAAATATAAGCTAGTATAGTGTACTAAATACTATAGGCTATTATAAACTCTTCTCTGCCCCTTAATAGTATTATAATTCTTAAGAACTAAAATATATATAGCAATCGAATCTACTATATACCCTCTACTACTATAAGACTAATTACTAAACTAGTCTTATTACTATTATAAAGAATACTTCGCGTATGTTCTATATATAGTATAACGCTATAAGAGAATGTTATAGGTATACTAAAAAAACACTATAAATTAAAGTAAAGTAAGTAATAAGACTAGTTTAGTAACTATTTAAAGATATTATTTATCTATTAAGTATGTGTAAATTAGCTAGCCTATTATAAAGAAGTTAATTATAAGTTGTACTATAGTGTATAGTTTATAGGTACTAAAGTTAATAATAATAATATAATATAGTTGCCTGTGTATAAAGCATAAAAATTTGCAACTAAATTAAGTGTTTATCTATTTACTATAAAATATAACTAATTGTGTTATACAAGACCTTAAAGTTATAATCTACACCTATAGCCTTTTCTTAACCTAACTATACACTTTTTATAAAATAGATAGTTACGCGCCTATATATATATAATAAGAATAATAAATAAAACCTATACTAATAACGCTAATAATAAGAAGAATAATCTAAATACAAATAATAGATATATATAACATAGGTATTATAAAGGTTAAATATCTACTATTCTTATAAAATATATAGTAGTATAGTATAAATTATAAAGCAAATAGATTACTATAGCTAGTTTATTTTATTATAGCTAATACCTAGGTACTCTAGGAACTATAGATTTTAACTTATAACTTTTTCTTTACTAGTTTAGCTATCTAGTATTTAACTATATTAATAATAGGCGTTATTAAAGCACGTTTAAAAAGTAAGAGGTAAGATTTAATAAGGTTTAAAAGTTAAAGGTTAGGTATATTATAAACTACTTAAGAATTTACTATATTAAAAAATATATTAAGTAGTTACTAGAGGTATAAGGTATATATAGGTACGCGCTTATACTATAGAATATTTATAAGTAATAAATAAATAATGCTAACGCTAAGAAAGTATACTACTAAAAATTAATAGGTTATTAGTAAAGAATAGTAGGGTGCTATTTAGTGTGTTAGAGTAGGGAGTGCGCATACGATTTATTATATATTATAGTAGTAAAAGGTGCGTCTAAGGGTTTTAAGTAGTTAATTATTAGGTAATAAGGTAGTAGGTAGAGGTAATATCTAGTAGGTAATATAGTAAAAGGTTAAAAGGTAGGTGTTAATTATTTAGTAAGGTAATAGGTAGGCAAGTAAGTTAGAGTGTTATAAGTTATTATCTTAAAAGCTATGGGGGGAGAAATATTAATAAAACTTTAACGTGCTTTAGTTCTAGGGCTTAGCACTTATATATAATATTATATAATATTATATAGGCGCTAGCGCTAGTAATATAGTAAAAAAAACATAGTAATTAAATGTAGTAGGCTACTTAAAAACTAATAAGTAGAGGCAGTTTATACTCCTGCCCAAAAAGAGAGTCTTATTACTTTACCTTAGTTTATAACGTTTATTTTAGCATACCTATAGCTTTCTCTTACAGTATTATACTATATATAGAACATGCGTAAAGTATTCTTTATAATACTATAAGACTAACTATTAACTAGATATAAATTCAGGCTTCTTAATAGTTTTTATATATAAAAAACCTATAAAATCTTTTACTATTAGGCAACTTTTACTAATAGAAAATAATAACACTAAACTACTAATCTCTAGTATATAGCCTATAAGTAAAAAGCCTTTAGTATTAATACTACTACTACTACTACTACTACTACTGCTAGTAAAGCTGCCTATATAGTAGGTTAAGAAGTCTTCTATTAAGCACTAGCCTATAGTAAAGAAGCCTATTATTAACTAGCCTATTATTAAACTAGCCTATTATTAACTAGCCTATTTAGCTTTTAGTACTATGTAGAGAAAGGCCTATTCCTACTAACACTAAGAACTAGAGAATATAGGCCTTTAATAAATATAGATATAAAAGTTCTAAAGCTGACGCTATAGTAGAACCGGCCTTAAATCTATTATTAATATCTAGTCTAGTAGCTTTCTATATTGCTATTAGAAAAGTATATACCTTAAAATTAGTCTCTATATACTAAAATGGCTAAAAGAGAAAAAAATCTATTATCTTGCTTATTTTATACTACTAGACCTCTAGAAACCTATTATACTCCTAAAGAACTAACTTAGCGCATCCCTTAAGTATTATCTAGGAGAAAAATTACTATAACTACTAAGAAACAAGCTAGAATATATAGAGCGCTTAAGCTATATTAAGAATATAATGACGAGATTTACTTACTTTTCTAATATTTATTTATAAAAAGAAGGCTAGGTAGTAATTAAAATATAGAGCAATCTTTTCTATGCAACTAATTGTCTTATAAACTAGAACAGTGCTGTTAATAGTTAGCTTTAGAAAATTAGTTTATAAATATAGTAATTTACTTTATTACTTAGGTTTTTTTTGTGAATAAAGATGCATCCCGCAACTATACTTTAGTAAAAGAAATAACTAGCTATAACCTTTTTTCTAAGAACTAGCTCTGTAAAAGTACTATATAAATACATATAATTAAGTTAATAACATGCTTATTATTTAGCACTCTATAAGGCTATTACGTATAGGCTTAGGGTTAACTTAACTACAGTTTAAAACTATTATTAAGTAATAACTTAGATTTTGCTATATATGCTATAACAAAGTTAGGTTACTTATCGCCTATATAAGAAGAGCCTAATTCTACTACTATTTTACGCACTACTAAAGATACAACTGTGCTATAAAGTAAAGTTTAATCTTACGTACATCTAATTTACTGTAGACCCTCCTTACATCTCTAAAAAACAATAAACAAGTTTATAATTGTTACTAAAAAGAAGCTAAAGCTTAAGATAGCTAATAGTAATAAGCTTTTAGTTAAGTTACTTATACTAGATTACTATATATTGTATATATATAGTCTATACTACTATTTACTAGCTTAAGTAGTATATATTAATAATACGCGTAAAGACTACTTAATAGACTAAAGTAAACCTAAGATATATTGCATAGTAAAAGAGAAACCTAATAAGGCTACTTAATACTATACATAATAATAAGTTCTTTTAGGAGCTAAGGGAGTGTAATAAAGAAGGTGCTAAGTAGTTAAATAATATTTAAAAGCTGCTAAACTAGCTATAGGTAGTAATTACCTATAACTATATTATTTCTAAAATTAAAAAGTTCTTTTTTAATTATATAATCTGACTGTAAAGCGCCTATAAGTCTTAGTTAAGACTTTACTTAAGTTGTAACTAGTCTCTCTATAAAAAAATTTAGTCCTTATTTAAATAAAGCTTATTACTTAAGTATTTATTTAATATTATTAATAGATTAGCTATAATACAAATTAGAAAAGTAATATAGTTAGATAGAGTCTAGAAGGATAAGTAGAATGTTTAAATTATAGTAAGACCTTAATCTTATACTGCAAACTTACTTATAATTTCTATTAATAGCACTGTACGCACGCGTAGTATCGCTATATAAGGCATACTTTCTAGCAATTTATTATCTACTTCTTCCTTTTACTTTTAGTATTCTACCTTTATATCTATAAGTATATCTAATTTCCTGCCTTTTATAGCTATTACTATAGCTATTACTAGCATTATTTATATTATCTTAGAGTTCTTTTAGAGGTCTTTGCCTATAGTACTTGTTATATGTAAGCTATAGGCGTAGTATAGCTTAAGTCTTATAGTAAGTCTACTAGAACCCTAAAATACTAGTTTTTAAGTGCTTATAGAAATAGTTTTGTCTTTCTATAGCAATTTTTATTTAATTACTATTCTTATCGCAAGTATAATTATAGCACGCGGCCTTATGTAATATAGTAAATTAGCTTACTACGTATTGTATTTTGCCTATATTATTATAGTATTTATAAGTACTTAGAATTTTACTATAGTGTATAGACTTCTAAGTAGACTTATATATTATCTAAGCGCCTATAGTAGTAATACAAATAGATAGTATCTACCTATAGTTATTTTAATTTAATATTCTTATTACAAAAAGGTAAATAATTAGTACAAAATTAAATAGTTAATACTAATAATTAATTAAGAAAACAAGTGTACCTATACTTTGTCGAATTTGCACACCTCTATAAATATTACTACTAAGTTTTACTATATTTAGCACTAAATAAGAAGCTAATAGCGCGTAGTAAAAATTATAGAGAAGAAATACTAAGAGTAATTAGGCGTCTTATAAAGTGTATATAAAGATTTAGACTACTTAATTAGTTTATGCTATGCGCTATATATTAACTAATAAGTAGATAGTAAAAAGTAGACTAGTCTCTTTAAAAGAGTATATAAAATTTACTTCTTAAATATACTATTCTAACTATAGTTTAAGTATTACTATAGTATTAGTTTTTACTACTATAGAAATCTTATAAGTTTAGTCTAGTAAGAGAAGAACTATTTAGCTTACTTTAATAGCCTATTTTAATTTAACTAACTCTTTGTATATACTATAGTCTAGCGTAGAATTAAACTTATTTTAGTTCTAGAAGATTTCTTCCTCTATAATAAAGATATTATAGTAGTTATACTAATAGTATATAAGAATAACTAACTCTAAGCATTTTTATAAACGCTAAAGACAATTAAAAGCTAAAAATCTTATTCTATTAATGTTATTACTCTAGTAGACTAAGCTAAGATAATACGCAGTGTAGCATCTGCAGTAATTCTACAATGTAAAGTAATTACTAGCCCTTAAAAAAGTAAGTAGTTTTAACTATAGCTTAGCCTATAAGAAGTACAGATAGAGATTATAGTCTATACTAATAATAATATTAGGTAGAACTAGAATAAAATAAGTATGTCTTACTTTCTAACTCTATTCGCTAATTTACAAACTAGCGTAGTTAGGACCTTTTAATAAGTAAAACAAATAGACTAGAATCTAGTTAAGTTCTTAGGTGCCATTTATCTACTATAATAAAACTAGGAAACCCTAGCCATAAGCGCTATAGATAGAGGACTAAGTTGCCTTTCTAGATATACCTTTACTATCTACACTACTATTATATAGTAGTCTTAGTTTAGTACAATTATCTAGCTAAGAAGTAGTAGAACAAAATTCTTAATTTAGATAATAACAACTTTATAACTTATTTTATATTTAATACTAGTTAGAAAATCTAGATATACAGTGCTAAGAATATTATTATTTATACTAGTGTAGAACCTACTCTTTTAAACTATCTTGCCTAATATATATAATAGAAAGAAGCTATTAGTAGTATATATTTATACTAATTATTAAATATCCTCATATATAAAAGTATATCTTTATTTTTTATAATTTGCTATAGCCTACTAATACTTTATAAGGAAATAACTATAGTTAACTTAGGCTTTATACTTCTAAGTAATTTTTTACTTACTATAAATAAATCCTATTATAGTAATCTTTTAGTAAAAGGTGCTACTATTTAGGTTTTTTCTTATCTTTATACTCGCTGTAAGATTTTATAGGCAATTTAAATACTATAAGTAAACTCTTCCCTAGAGTTAATCTATAGTAATATATAATTTTAGGCTGGCTATTTAACTAACCACTATATTACGTAATTAATTTTTTTAATAACTTTTTACACTATAATAATAATAACTAATTTAACTAGCTTATTAAGTCTCTTTATAGTAGATCTTTTCTTTTAACTAGCAAGCTATATACTACCCCCTAGAACTTTACTACTACTACCTATTTTCTTTATACTTTTACTACTACTACTCTTTACTCTTACCTTTATTACACTACTACTTACTTTTTATTATTTTATATACCTATAAAATCTTAACTAGTGCTAAGAGCTTTTTTTTTACTATAGTTATATATGCGTGCTCTAGTAATATATAAGAAATACTCTCTCTTTCTCTAATAGTTGCCTACTACTATATCTTAGTTTATTCTTTAGCCTTACTAGTAATATAATAGTATAAAGGTACTATTATTATATAAATATTACTATGTTATTACCTAGGCCTTTATATAAAAGAATAGCCTAGCACTTAAGAATTTAAAGTTAGGTAAAGATTATATATAGCCTAAATAGATTATTAGGCATAACTTCTAAAATAGTGTAATTAGTCTAGTCTTCTAGTAGCCTTACCTCTTAAACCTTATCTTATAGCAGGTAGACTAGATAGCTAATATTACCTAACTAGTTCTTTATACTAGTTTTAAATTCTTTAGTAGCTATTTAACTATAGGTATTAAACAACACAATCTTAATTTTAGAGCGCTAAAAAGGTGCTACGTTACTGTATATAATAAAGAGTTAGATTTAAAAAACATAATATTGTTTATATCTGAAGGAAGACTTTTTAGTATACTAGGTATTACTAATATTATAAGAGGCAGACTTTATACTATATATATAGCAAACTATAGTTTTACTATCCTATTACCTATACTACTCTTATAGTTATAACTTCGCGCTCTACTATAGCTCTCTAATAGTTTACTAGTTAAAAAAATAATATATAACTTAGTTATACTAAACTACCTATTAACTACTATTAATAGTAAAATTATTATTATTTTATATATATTTTGTTACTACTACTACTATGTGCTAGATACTAGGTTTTAGTGCCTTTATTTTACTCCTCTCTGTATATAGTGCAGACTTAACCTTAGCTAGAATTTTAATATAATAAAGATTTTTAATACTATAAGTAAAGTTCTATAAATATACTACTATTTCTAGTTACTATTGTTTTTAGCTATTACTATGGATTTATTAAGCTATACGCTTTTATTTACCCTTAGCAATATTAGTATACTTCTTCGCTTCCCGCTTCCTTATATACTAACTATTTAAGTATTCTAAAAAAGTCGCAATATAACTAAGAATAAGCATACGCCTATTATAGCTAATACTTTAACTAATATAGTGTTGAGTTACAGCTTAGTGCGCTGCCAACTAAAAGTCCTTTCTTTCTTCTAGAATAAGCTTTAACTAGACAATAGTAAATTGCTGTTTAATATATTTAGTAGGGCTACTATTATCTATCTAGAAACTAAAGTCTATTAAGTATAAAAGACTATAATTAAGATTCTACTTTTATATATTCTTAACTAGTTATTTACTATACAGCCCATAGAAGACCATAAAATAATAATACTAAATACTATAAAAAAAGCATTCTTAAAGGTTTACTCCTATAGCTTAGGTAAGGCCGTAATTTATATTTATACTTTTTCGTTCTATACACTAACGTCTTAAAGGGTCTAATAGTATAGAAACTACAATAAAACTTGTCCTATAATACTATTCTACTAAGAGTATAATACTTAAGTCTATTTTATTACCTATAAAATATTATATATTATAGAAGTACTCTTATAATTCTTACTTTTAAGTAGCTATAAAGAGCGCTATAAGCTATATAAATTAATACTATTAAGAAACTTTAGCTATATTTTGCTATGTAATTTGTACTACAATTGTAAAGAAAGTAATACTAATTATATTAAAAACAAGGCAAATAAACTAGATAAAGAGTTTAAAAGACTAGGACTAAATAAGGTTATAGTTTTTATTATAGAGTCTATAGCTAGTGCTGTAAGTTTTATATAAAGTATAAAAGAATAATATACTAATATCTAGAGGCGCTTAACTATATTTTTATAGTATCTAGCTATTTGTATAGTATACTAATAATATTTAATAAGATTATGTGTAGATTTAGTAGGACTAGACGATTGCACGCCTGGGAGTATAATAGCTTCCTACCTAATATTTAGATTTTTAGGAAAGCACTTAGAGTAGGGGTGTAGGCTATTGCTATAGTGCTATACAACAAAACTATTAAGAATATTATTAGCTAGAGCTCTAGTTAGTTCACCTATGGCTTTATATTCTAGAATAATGCCTTTGCCTAGACTACTGCAATTAAAACTCTAAGAATTATTTATTAAGATAAGCTTCTTAAAAATATAAAGCGTCTGAGGTTAATAATAATCTTAGGGCTATATAAAAAACTAAACAATTATCCCTTTATAGACAATGTTTATAGAATAGGTTTATTTATAGTAGTAAGTTACTACTAACACCTACTTACTTTTCTTTAATTTTAAAAAACTATAGATTAAGTTTATATAAAGAATAAATATATAAAAGCTTTATCTGCCTATAAACTTAGAGTGCACTAGCGTATATATAATATAAGTGCCTAGTATTATTATATACTTTAAGTCTATATTAATAAGCTTTCTAGTAAAGAATAAATATAGTATTATTGTCTATAATATAAGAGGTACTACTAATAGAGTACATAGTAATTATATTCTAATTGTTTCTTATTATAGCTATATAAAAGTAGACGTTTAGTTTTTTATAAAACAAATTATAAATACTATCTATAATGCCTTTTCTAATATAGAACTAAAATAGGTAGATAAGTAAAATCTAAGAAAACGTAAATAAGATAGATTATTTTTATTTTACGTTTAGCGTATATAGATCCCCGCGTCATATAGCTATTATAATAATATCTACTCTTATTATCTATAATAATTATTTTGCAGGTTGTAATATTAGTAGCTATTACTAACTATTAATATAAATAAATAAAGTTAATAGAATATAAAAAACTACGCAGTCCTAAAATAGACATCTAAACACTTTTTATACCTATACTACTAACCCCTATATATCTATATTAAGCGCTTATAAAACACCTTTATAGCTAGGCAAAATACTAGAATATTTTTTCTATTAAACTAAAAATCTAGATGCTAGAATATAGAATTTATAAGCTAATAGGAGTAAAAATAGTATCTGTATAGAAACGTGCCAAGCAAAGTTGTATAAATGCTAAGTTAATAGGGGCACGCTGCCTATAGTAATAGAAGTCTAATAACTAGAATAATATAGCAACACGCTGGCCTTAGTAAAATATATATTATTTCTTAGATATATAAAAGCTATTCTACCTAGCTTTAAGATTATCTTAGTGTAATTATATAATTAAGCCTATTAAACTTTCTTCTTAAATATATAACTATAACTATAGCTCCTTCCTCTAATATTAGTAAGCTAAAATTAAGAAGATAAAATAATTATTATAGCTAATAGTAAGGTAGCGGCTTAAATATAACAGATCTAGACCTCTTTTATTACTACCTATAATACTTTACTAGAACTAAAGTCTAATATAATAATAAAACTAGTATAATCTTTTACTATTACGTCTAAGCAAGTTATATTTCTAGAAATTAGCTATTCTAGTATAACCTTTTTTTATTCTGTTTAGATTAGTAAAGCTACTATATTAAACCTACTTAGTCTTTTTTTCTAGAACCTATTAGCCTAACTATATTATAAGTTAGGTGGTATAATAAGAAAACTATTAATCCGCTAGTCTAGAAGCTGTATAGGTTAAGAAATAGCTATAGAAGACTCTTAAGATATATTCTATAAAGTTAAACAGGTCTTTTTTTTAGGTAAAGATGTGGTCTATTATAACAGCGGGCTTATTAAGAGCTAAGGCAAGCTTTATACTTTTAAACTTAGATTACGTCTAAATAGGCCAAAAGTATTTCTAAAAATTAGATTTAAGGCCCTTAAGCTGCCTTTTTTTAGGCTTCGAGAATAATAGATAGTTAAATATATTTCTTTATTAAAGACTAAGGAGTCTTAGGGCACTATAGAGGCTAATTAAGCGAGACTGTCTTTGTTAGTAGATTATAGATTAGGGGTATAGTCTAACACTAAAAGGCTAGAGCACTATATTACCTATAGCTAAAAATAAGCTTCTACTCATTACACTATATAAATCTAAATAAAATATAATATTAAATACACCTATTAGCTTTGCCTAGTTTTTAGTCTCTAACACACCTTTTTATATAATAGCCTATATAAATATATTTTTAACTTTTATAGCTATATAAATAATAATACGCCTAGAATACTATATAAGGCTAGTTTAACATAAATTTGCACGTTAGGGTAAATTAGATATTACAGCTTACCTTAGAGCTATATATATACCACGCTAATAAGTAAATAACTCTCTATTCTATACTCTTGTTTTTACTTAACTACGCTCTACTTTTTTTAAAAAAAGATAACTATAGGGTATATTATACAGACCTCTTACAAACTTAAGTTCTAAATATAGGCTTTTCTTAACTATACCTACACTCCTACTATAAAGTTAATTTATCTCTTAGTACTTATTTTTAGCTTGTATATACTATAGTAAGTAGTTATATTAGGCTTAAAAAAATAGAGCGTAGTAGTGTTATCTATGCTTATTATTACCTTAAGCTACTTTCTTAAGGCTCTCCTCTACGTCTATTAAAAGCTAACTAATAATAGTTAATTAGCTTTTTAATATACTCTATTCTAGATTCTTAGTATTACTCTAGTATAGATAGCCTTTATAGTTTACTTATCTAGAATAAAATATCTTCTATAAAATCTATATATTAGTGTCTTTATTATTAGGTTTTTATTTAAAAGCACTACTATAACTCTTCTACTGACAACTTAAAAATACCTATACACTATTACTTGCTAACGTGTTTATAAGTGAGCGGCGCATATAAGCGAGCGGCGCACCCCACCAAGTCTCTTAGCCTTTTGCAGCGTATAAATTCACAACGCATTAATATTCTATTAATATAATAGCTATCCTAAATCAAGCAGTATCTAGAGAAGCCTTCTTGCACGTACGTGAGTTGTGCCCAGGCTCCCTGCAGCAGCGCGTGCAGCGCGCGCTGAAGCCTGCCGGCTCGCACCTAACCGCGCCTGGCTATATACCGCGTTTTCTCCCTCTAGTTGCTGCCCAACAGCCTTTTAAGCAATAATTTCCTCTCCCTCTACCTTTAATAAGGTGCCTCGCTTCTAGATTCGCTTCTTTTTGCGCTGTTTACGCGTTATAGCTGCCTTATTTGCTCTCTGTAAACTAGCTATCTTATCGCGCATAAGCACTATTAAATGCGCCATTCTCTTAGCCCCTTGTAAGCCGATCAAGCGACTAGATAACTAATGTAGGAGAGGATCCTTGATGCCTTTAGATCCGCTTACGAACTAGAGTTAACTGAGCGCCTAGCTCGCGCGCGTTGCTTGGTGTTGCAGACTCCCATAGGGCCTCTAGTAGGGCTGCTAGCGACGGCGTACGAAGCTTCACATCAAGCTTTAATATTACCGCCTCTAGATCGTGTGGGACTAGCCCAGCGCCTCGAAAGCTTGCGCAGATATTCTCCTTTGTAATTGACTAGTCGTAGGCGGCGCGGAAGGCTAGTAGGAACTCAAGCTTAGTGATATGGTTGATATGGTCGCGTATTAGGCCCTCAACCTGGCGCCCGTACGCCCGCTTTAATGGCGAGAGAAACAGCCCACGTTAAGTGGCTATAGGAGGTGTAACGAATATGGTAGCATGCATAGGGTATAGATCTTGTTCTCCCTGCAGATCTCCTGGAATTCGAGCGAGTTGTGGCTCTCATAGCCGTTAAGTATTAGGAGCTGACGCGCGCCTACTCTACGCTCTACTGTATGCTTAATAAAATGCCATAGCCAGGCAACACTAAGCTCATTTGTAGTCCAGCCATTGTCGCTAAGACCAATAGCCCAGTCACCTGGTATATCGTTGCCCTCGTACTAGGCAGAGAAGTAGTACTGGCCAGCAAAGATGATAAAGGGTGGGATTGCCCACCCAGCAGCGTTAATTCCGTGGATCGCCGTCACCTACTCGCGATTGCCTGGCTGGATCGCTTTTGGCCGGCCACGCCTCTCTAAGCTCTAAGCCAGTAACGACTAGCTGGGAGGATATTTTACCCATTAGAAAGCCAGTCTCGTCGAAGTTGAAGGTGTCCTTATTACAGATACTATAGGTGGCCTTTGTGCGTGCTACTAGCTCAAACCAGGCCTGTATAGCCGTCGGGTCCTCGCAGAGGGCTCGCTGTCGATCGTAGGGTTGATTAAATCGCGTTGTAAGGCTGTCTGTTCGCTTAACAAAGTTCCTAGGCCATAGCTAGCTAACGTGGCCTGCGCTGCGCTTAGTGAGCAGCTTATTCGCTATATCTTGTACAGCACCTAGAGTGGGCGCAAATCCTCGCGAATCTAGGTCAAGTATGTGCTTAACAATCACCTCCTCTTCTAGCTTAGTAAGCTTCTTTAATTTAGGCTCACAGTTGCGTCGCGCAGCGATTCCTGCGCGTCAGCGCCGGAGCGTAGTTTCAGGGATGCTGTACATAGTAGCAGCGCGTTGTCCACTCTGAATTTGATTCTGTTTGATAGCTGAGATAGCTAGGAAGATATTTGCCTTATTATAGGGCAATTGAACAAGCGTTGATGGAGCCATTGTAGTTGATAGGTAACGCGTCGCAAAAAGTTAGTGGGGTGCGCCGCTCGCTTATATGCGCCGCTCACTTATAAACACGTTATTCTATTATTATATAAGGCCTATAGTAACCTTTGCATTATTAAATAAATAGCATTTTTATTATGTTATTCTGCTAGGCAGAAGAGTATATAGATAAAAAGGCGTAGTTACTCCTTAAATATAATAATATAAATAGATTTTAATAACTATAGAAATAACTTAAAGAAATAAATAACTAGATTTAATACCTACAACACTTTATAATATTTATACTATACCTATTACTATAGCACAACCTATAAATACTTTATTTTCTAGCTATTTGCATTATAATAGCTATTCTAAACTATAGCATAAATATTATTATCTCTTAGTAACTTAGTATTACTATTAATAAGCTTAGTTTAGAACTAGGAAAGATGCCTTAGCATAAAATTCCCTTCTAGATATGCTTTCTCTAGCTTAATAGCTGTGCTAGACTTAATATACTTAACTAGCTTATAGCTTTATTATTTAACTTCTACTTTAACAAAGATACTAAAGAAATTCTAAAAGTAATAGATTAGGCCAGCTTATTAAACAACCTAGTTTAGCTTATTATTTTTAAGGTTATTTCTATTATAATTAATTTTATTATTATAATTAGGTATATTACCTATCTATTTAGTTATACTTAGTTTTAGCAATCTTTAGTATCTTAGTAGTCTATGTTTTGCTTAGAATTTTTGTAAATCCCAAAATATAACATAAATAAAGAAAACTAATTAATAAAAACTATAGTAAAAGCTAGATAGCACTTAAAAATATGTTAAACTGGCTTGCTATTACCTGCTTTTATTAAACTAATTATAAGGAAGGGCGGTATTATAGTATAGTCTAGAAAATTACTAATACTTTAACTAGTTATCTATACTAACTACTATATAGTAATACTACCTAGAATTTTATTATAACTACTAGATTTAATAGCTATAGTAGTTTTAAAATATTATAGGTTACAATAGAATAAAAACTAGTTAGGAGCCTAAAAGCCTTTATTACTTATTAGAGTACTATAAAAAGTATAGTAAAGCAAATTATAGGCTTATACTAAATAATTAGTTTAACACTTATTAATACTAAAAGGCTTCTTTAGTTACTTTATATATAACCCTTTATAACTAACACTTAATTATTAAGAAAGCTTAATTTAGAGACTAAAAAGGTTAAGTTCTAAGGTGTTAGTTTTTTTTATAACTTACGTAAGCTGCTTATAGAGGATTAAAATCTTGTTCTAGAACTTAGCTTAATAGTTACTATTATTAGTATAAGTAGTAATAGAAAATCTACTACTATAATGCTTCTTCTTTAGTTATATAATATAACAAATAGATTAATTATAATAAATAGTTAAGATGCGTGCAATATTACGCGCTCTCTAGCCTCTAAAGGACTATTAGATTCGTGCCTTAAAGCCCTATGCTTTTAATTATTCTATTATAGAAAATATTAGCTATAGTTATCTTACTACTTTAGAAGAAGAGATTATAGCCGTATATAAAACAGTCTTTATTTATAAAAAAATTATAGAATTTTATAGATAGTTATAACACTAAAATAGAAGAGAAAAGAGTTTAGCTGTCTAATAGAGAGCGTTAGCGCATTACTATCACTATATTTTTACTTAAAGAATCTAAAATTATAGTGCTAGATAAAGCTACTTTTGTAGATAATACATTAACTAAATTAAAAATCTAGAAAGCCCTTTAGCACTTAGACTCTAGTTAAACTTTGTTTATAATTATATATTACTTATTAATAGTTATTAGAGTAGATAAGATTATAGTAGTAGATAGTAAAAAGATTATTAAGAGTAGTATATATAAGATACTACTAGCAGATAAAAGAAAATATAGTAAGCTTTAAAACTATTAGACTTTAGGTAAGATATAGCTTATATAGATTATAACACTAGGGCATATATATAAAAGATATAGGCTAGCTAGAACTAAGCTAGTAGATATAGCACTAAACTATTTACTATTAATAATATATAGAAATACTTATTTACTTAGCAATATACTACAACTACTTTATTACTTACTTTCTAGTACCTAGCTTTTTAGGTTAAATTATATAAGTACTAGTTGCGAAACAATAGTTACTTATATAATAATAACTATAATAAACATAAAAATAAATAATACGCTTAGCACTCTAAGTAAAAGAGAGTTCCTATAATAGTTTATGCCCTAGCGACCTAAAAGGCAACCTATGCTTTAATTATAAGTAGGACCTAGTAGTTTAGCTCTTACTCTCTTCTATAGTTATTTTTATTATGATGTATAATATATATATAAATTTAATTAGCCTATAGTATTTTTTTAATTATATAGACTCGTACTTTATAATCTATAAGTTAAAATATAGTAACACCTTTATTTAATATATATTATAATACAATTACTCTTTGCTAGTTTTATTATTTTTTAAGATAATTTTAGACTCTTCTAAAGATACTTCATTGTTTTAATATAGTGGACAAGAATTAGATAGAGGGCTAGTTAAAAAAGCTAAAGATGTTTTGTTTTTTCTATATACTAGAGGATTAGTTAAAAAGCTATAGAATTACTAGTCTTCGAATTTTTTTAGAATTGAAAAAGAACCTAGAAGCTGTATTAGATTAAAATAATAAGATATAACGTCTGTCCCTATAGAGCGCAAATCCTAAAGTGCCGTAACTAACTAATTAGCTTATAAGAATTATAAAATTTTTTATTATTCTTATAAGCTAATTTATAGGTTATAGTATAGTAGAATTTACACACTATATAGAAGAAGACATTAGATACTAACTTTATATAGAAAAAAAGAAAAGTTAGTGTAGAGCTTAGTTTAATACCTAGTTTAATACTCTATTTTTAGTCTACTAAAAGTTTATAATATCTGTTAGGTGTTTAAGTGTATATATTTCCTATACGGTAGTATATAATTATTATTTATACTTACACACGCTTCTAAAGTAGGATTAGAGATAATAACTCGCATATACATTTAGTAAAAATTAAATTATAGAAATAAATATTACTATCTAAAATTTTAGGAATATTCTCTTTTACAGTGGGGTGACAAAAAAAGTAGTTTTTTTAATACCCTTTTTATAATGTAATAGCTTACCTATTTAATAATAAAAAAATTATAGAAGTTTTGTATATAATAGGGGAGATTAGTTAGTTTAATAAGGTATGCTTATATAATGCTTGCTAATTAGCGTAATAAAGATTTCTAGCCTTAAACATAAGGATTATAGAAAGCGAAAATTAAAATTTAAAAACCTTTTTTATTAGGGTGTAAAATCTATTTATACTTTAATAAAGTCTAGTTATTAATTAGACCTATCTATATATACATTACTAGTATAGGTTATTTTCTAAAATTACTTTTAATATTTTATAATTTACTTTTCTATTTTTAGCTATATAATAATTATTTTATAATCTAGTTAAGTATAAATAGTATTATCTAATAGCTAAAAGGGTAATAAATATTATAAGGATTAAAAAACTATAGTATTAAAGTTATTTTTAATATATTATTTAAACTTGTATTTTCTATATAGTTTAAGGCCCTATAACTTTTCTATTACGTAATCCTATAGTCTATAATTTTAATATAAGGTTATTTACTAGGTAACCTAAGTATATAAAAATTTATAGCTTAATAGCTATAGTTTTAAAAAATATTATTCCTTTAGTTTTTTAAGTATACTTTTAGTAGGAAAAAATAAAAACCTTAGATAAGAAGATATTTAGAAAGACAACCTATACTGAAAATTTAATAGAATACTCTCCTGAGCTATAGTATTTATATATATAAAAAGTACCTTTTTTTGTCTGTCTAGAGAAAAGTTATAGGGGTGTTAAAATAGAGGTTTTAAAACCCCTATGTTTAGGTTCCTCTATATATACCTAGTTTATAATTACTAAGCAAAATTTTAATAAATTACCTAAGACTACTATATTCTACCTATAATATACATAAAAATAGAATTTTAATAATTAGTTACATAAAAGTTATAAACTTTAGAATAGAGTTAAAACAACATTACTCTTTTTTTTGTCACCCCACTGTACCTAGGTTTTGCTTAATTATAGATTTCTAGGCCCTTTTTAATCTAAATAATACTTATAGAGTATTTAACTTTTCTGTATTACTAATTAGTAAGAATAGACTTAGTTGCTATATATTAGAATGCAGTATATAATTAATAAGCGTCTAAAGCCTATCTAATTCTAGAGAAGTAGCTTCCTTGCCTTATATAGAAATACTAAGCTAATAAATATAATTATAACGCTTTATAATTAATAGAACTAATAGTTAGTTAAAAGAGCTATTAAGCTTCATATAAGGCTTTTATAGTGGCTAAATATAGACCTTATTAAGAGTTAAAATAGAGTTTTCTTAAATTAGCAGTAGTCGCGCTTACTATAACTATTTTTAGGCAGAACGTAGACTATAATAGGAATCTATACTAGGGGCTAATTTAGGGCTCTATGTAATTAGTGCGTTTTTTTTATCTAATATTAAATTAACGTTTACCCTTCTACTACTATTTAAATAAGATACTACTACCTAACTTTCTTATATCTTAATAGTAAGGTTTATACTTACTATAGTTAATCTAAATAACAGTTTTTCTAGGCTATTATGTTAGCACTTCTATAATACTTATTTAGCTATTAAGGCAAAATAACTAAATACGCTTTATATAGTAGGTCTAGATCGCTCTATTACTATAAAAGCATAGATCTAGAGCTACTAATTTGCTTAAAATACGCAAGATAGAATAAGAAAAAGGAAAAGAAAAACTGTAAAACTATTATTATTAAGATCTATAACTGTTATTATTATAGTTAGAATATAGTAGCTTATTATACCATAACTTACGTAGTAAAAGTAGCTAAGAAGAGACTATTAAATAGACTAACTAAACTGCTTAGTAATATTCTATTTGTTTTGTATCTGTAGGCGCCTAGTATAGAGTAGTTATTTCTAATAAGAAAAGACTCTCTCTCTCTAGTAAACACGTATACAAAACCTATAGTTCGCAATTAGTTTTTACTTTTATTAGAAAAAAATAATAAGAAATTTACTTATTCTACTCTACTTTATAGTAACTAACTTAAGTTACTAATAATGTATTTCTATTATAGTAAGTAGCTATAATCGCTAGTTAATTTATATATTAAACCTCTTAGTTTATAGGTCAGGCTATGGCATTATTCTTTTATAGGTCTTGTCTAAAAATCGCGTAGTTATATACGCGAATAGAAGCTAGAGAAGAGCGTTAAATCTTTTATAAAGTAACAAAGCGGATAATTAATTTAGTAATATTAAAACACGCATCTAAGCTTAAGTCCTAAATAAATTATTATAATCTAGCGAAGGGGCTTATTACTATATACAATTTAACTATATTTAGAAATAATTATATATACTAGCGTAAAAAGCCCTAGAGTATAACACATAAAATATTAGTTTTCTAAATTTTAAACTATTTTTTACGCAATTCTTCTTTTAGATTATTTTTAATAAAGATTTCTTATTATTTGCTTTTTATAAGTATAGGCAAATTAAGAGTAGGGCAGCTTTAGAAAGAATAATATTTTTTTATTTATAGTGTCCTATACTATAGTTTAGCCTAATATTATATTTAAAGGTAGTTGCTCTAATACGTTAACTTGCTTAGCTTTTTTTAATCTTTTTTTTAATCTAGGATATAGTTTTTAAACTAGATTATATATCTATTTTCTTTATATCTTTAGAAAGTTAGTTTATATACTTAGAATGCGATCGCTATATACTAGTATTAAAATAATATAAGCAATTAGCTAAAAACACCTATAATTTATAAGATCCTTTATAAGAATTCCTCTAAAGTTATATAAAAGTAACTACTCTCTTTTTCTTAAAAGTCTATAACTAATATAATATTAACGCCTAGCTTTCTATATAATGAATCTTATTCTCTAATCTGCGCAATTATTTTTTTAGCTATTTATTTTAGTCTCTAGCTAACTACTTTGCTATAGCTATAGGTATAAAGGGTATATAATAGATTTTATTAAATCTATTGAATACTACTATATATTATAATGTGATTATATTTCTAAAAAAAAGAGATATCTTAAAAGTAGGCTACTTCTAACCCCTTATTATATATTTATAGAGATTATAATTCTTTTGTATTTTTAGTAGAGAGATACTAAGTACAACCTTACGTAAGGTATATCTAATATTGGTACTATTTTATAGGGCTAATAGGTATCTATTATGCGTAGTTTTTATTTATAATTATGAAGTATTAGGTAAGTTATATAGCTACTAATAATAAATTTAAACTCTACTAGAAAAGAGTACTAGAACTAGTATCTACTAAGTTAGTTTTTAAAATAGTGTAGAGTAGTATAAATTTTTATTTATAAAAGCTATTAGCGAGCGAGTTATAATTTAGTTTTAATTATTTTATACTGTTTATAAAAACTATACTTATAAGAAGTATAGTTATTTATTATATAGCTTAATACCTTACTTATTCTATTTACTCTAGTTATTTTTAGTTAAATAGTGGTTAAAGAGTATAATTGTACTATAGATAGACTACTAACTATAATAATTAACACTAGGTAAGGGCCTACTAGTCCTATTCTTAAGTTTTTCCTACTGCTCTTTACTAATTACTCTAATATAGAAAATAGAATATCTACTTAGCTATTACTAGATAAGTATATTATATATAGTATATTATCTTATAGGTTAATTATTATTAGGACCTATCTTAGAAGGTAATTTAGATAATATACCTATTGCTGCTAGCTTTTTAATTATTATAGGAATAGCTAATTAAGATAGCTTTATAGGGACTAAGGCTGCTCTACGCCTTAAAGAGTTCTTCTCTACTTAGTTTAGCTTACTATGTGGTTACGTTATCTAGCAGAGTAATAAAATAATTTAATAGCACTATAAAAATAAATATAAGTAGAGATAGAGTAATTATATAAATTTTTAATATATTCTATAGTAGGTAGCTGCGTGTTCTATTTCTTTCTATTACTATACCTATAAGATTATAAGATTAGAGTAGGGTGTAGTAGAAAACTAAAAAAAAAATTTATTCTTAGAAGTATAATCCTATTACCCGCTATTAGTATAATAGCAGCGAAATTAAGATCTTATAATAAGATTTTAGCTTTATGTATAGTTAATTAATTAGTAAATAAAATAGATTAACATTACTTAATATTATAGCGTATTGGATTGCGCCCTGTATGCATATAATAATAGCTCCTCCCACTCTATCTACATTTTTTTCTCCCACTATATTAGCTAAATTTAAATCTAGTCGCTTTTACGCCTAGGTATATTTAGTTTCTTAAGCCTCTAGAACTAGCCTATATAGAGCATAGCCTATTTCTAAGCTAATGTTTAACTTATAAACCTAAGCTGCCTATACTACGCTTAGGGCAGTATAGACTTAATATTAATACTAAGTTAAACTATAAATATCTATGCAGCGCTAGAACTAATTTAGGGATAGCGCGGATAAATTAGTTCTATTTAGGGCTTCCTCTAGAACTATATATTTTATAAATTAGACGCTTAAGAAACTAGATAACTTAAGCTAGTAATAGTAAATATAAACACATTGCTATTATAGTATAAGAAATTTAGGATTAAATTTGTCAAATATAAGGGTATATTTTGATGAGATGAGATGAAAGTGATAGATTTGATGTTTGTTGAGATGATCTCATTGTGTGTGTTGTCTCGGAGAAGCTCTGCTATCGCGAGAAGTTTCTATCTATGCCAAGGCGCTAGTAGTACTATTAGGGATAATACAGGGGCAGAGTGTGTAACACAGTAGTGCGCCAGCCTCCTTAGTATATTTCACAGTGATTTCACAGTGAAATCAGTGTGAGAAGGCCATATAATCGGTCGCACCTAACCACCATATTTCACAGTGAAAATCACTGTGATTCACAGTGATCGTATATCTAACAAAATTATATTATACCTTCTAGCTTTCTCTACTTAAAGTATAACTATTTTATTTTATTGTAAGCGTATAAGAAACCAAAAAGCTTATTTTCACTTTAAAGAAGCATTTTTAAAAATAAAGATTGGCTTAAGCTTACAGTTATAAACATAATATTAATTCTATTTTTTTATTTCTAACCTATATCAGTACTATAGTAAATTTAAAATAAAGTACTATCTAGCGTATATAGTACTTCTAGCAGATAATTAGCAAGATAATCTATAATAGAAATAAGCTAGATTTTTTTAAAGTTTATAGAAGTATATATATAGTAAATCTTCTTATACACTTAAGTTTAATTATAGAATTATTTTAAATATTTAGTAAGTAATTACTAGCTGCAAAGAGATTAAGATAAGAAATCTCTAATTATTATTTAATAGTAATAAACTCTCCACCAACTATTATTTCTAGAATAATTAATAATCTAAACTAAGGCATATATTACTTAAATAAAAATTGTAGGTACAGAAGGCAAGATTAATTAATTAGGAAATATTGCTCCGATGTATTGTCTTTATCTTAAGCGCTTACTAGTTTATTAATTTAATAGTAGATCTTTATATAGCCTAATACACCTTCTAATTTAAAATCCATTTATAAAAACAGAGAAGATTACCTATTAAATAAACTTAAAGAATAGTATTACTAAGTTTGTTTAAGTTTAAGAAATCTATTATTAACCTAAGTTAAGTAATTACATTAACATAGATTCCAATTACTTATTTAGCTCTTACTTTTCTTTAATCTCTCTATTTAGCTCTTAGAAGTTTATTAGTGTCTACTAAAGAGACTTAATAACTTAACTTACTTCTACTATAATATACATCTTTACTTAATAGCTTACACAATACCATACCTATTTTATTTATAGTTAAGCTTAAGTTTTAACTAGTTATTCTTATATATCTTCTAGTTAATTAGCTTTAAAAGATTTAGTATAGGCGACTTCTTTAACCCTTCTAAAGTATCTTTAGTTAGTAGGAGTAGCCTAATTTTGCAGACAGCTTCTATATTAATAGTATTATCTAAAGGAGACTTATAAGAAGAGGTTATTAGAAAAATCTTAGTTTGCTTCTACTTAAGCATATTACTAAGTTTATATATATATATATATATATATTTCTTTAGCTTTTCTTACTAAGAGGAATGTTAGCCGTCTATAGTAAGTGTATATAACACTTAGTTATTTAGTTATATAATAAGTTATATAATATTAGTTAGGTACACTATACCTGTGTATATATTAGTAACTATTCTATACTTATATACTATAAGTATATATAAACACGTTACTATAAGCAAAACTATTAACTATTAATTATTAATTATTAACTAGCTCTCTGCAAGTCTGCACAATAGGTTTAAATACTCAATAGTAACACTAAACCTTTACTATACCTTTCTATATACCTTACCCTTTATAATCTCTTCTCTATTATAGTAATATATACGCTACTACTACTTAGGCATATACTTACTAAAGAGGGCGCACTATAAGCACTAGACAACTTAATTATAATTAATAAGACTATTATAGAATAGTATATTACTAAGTTAAAGTAGTAGTTTAAAAAGTATAGGTATATAGTATATTAAGGAGCTTCTAAGTATAGAGATGCTATAAACAGATTATTAGTTTATTTAACTAAAAGAGCTTAGCGTGTAGTTACTTAACTAGTAAGCGCTGCTACACTAGTATATAGATAAGATCTATTACCTCTATATAGTTAAGAAGAATTTTAACACTTAAGGTGCTCTACTCCTATACTAATAAGTATAGCTTACAACTACTAAAACTAATAATAACTTTATACTCTAGTACTTTTACCTACTTATATTCTATAATACTATATAGATATACCTCTAGTAGTAGGCAACAACAACAACAACAACAACATAATAATAATAATAATAATAATAATAATAATAATAATAATAATAAGAATAATAATAATAATAAACAAACAATAATAATAATAACAATAATAATAATAACAATAATAATAATAATAATAATAATAATAATAATAATAATAATAATATAATAATAAATAATAATAATAAAATAATAATATAAAATATGTTCTTTAAAAAAAATAGAAGATAAAAGGAGTGTATATACAGCAACCGCAACGTAGAGTAATTTAAGAGCTCTTACTATTATCTATAAAGAGATATAAATAATAATAAACTATTTATATTACTATATAATATCTATAATTAAAATTTCTATTAAAGCTAAGTTTATATATAGTTAAATTTTTTTTTCTACTAAGAGGTTTCTAATAAAAAGATTATAAATAATAGTAGTTATCTCTTTTACTATTATAAACACAAAAAAGTGCTTTAAGGTAGTAATAAAAAAAGAGGTAATATATATATAGTGATGATATTATATATTTATAGAGATTATAACCAAATTTATATACTATATATATGGCCCTATTATACTTAGGGCTATTTTAGGGCTCCTAACTAATATTAGAATAGAGAGAAAATCTAAATAGAGCTTTCTAAACTTATATTAAAGAGGGTTTTTACTTTTAAGAATAGTACGCACTTATAAGCTATAAAAGTAAAGTAGATAAAAAAGTAATATATAGAAAGCAAAGTAAATAGGGAAGTAAAATACTATTATATAAAGAGAAAAACTTCGTGTGCTATCTATTAAATAGTTTTTCTCTCATAGCCCTTTCTAATAGATATACGATATACTATATTACTTTTATTTCTTTTTATTTTCTTTCTTACTATCTCTCTTCCTCTTACTAATAGACTTTTTAATAGGTAATAACTCTATCTCTTAAGGGCTTTGCTGCGTAATTAATTCTCTTAAGCTTACTAAGCTTTTACTTAGTAGTAAGAATAAAATTAGTAGTATTTGCTAGCACATTCTATATATTAATCTTTTCCTTCTCTAGCTTTAAAATTTTAGCTTAAAGCTGCTCTATCTTTATTTCTGCTTTGCTAATTTTAGGCTCTAACAAAGTTTAGGTAGTAAGACATTAATTACACTTTTAGACTACTAATTATTAGGTAAAAATAGTAGTTTACGCGCTATTAAAGTCCTTCTATAAGAACTAGTACTTATTAGCCATCTTAGCTAGGTTATTAAGGACTTTCTTATATTAGGTATAGACTATTCAATACGCCTAAAAGAATTAAATATTATATGTATTTATATATATATATATTAATATTATATACTTATATACTGTGTATTTTTCTATAAGGGGGTAAAATATATTATTATAACCTATAAAAGTCTTTATAATAGATTTTAATAATTCTGCCTACGTTTATAAAGTTTGGAATTAATAAAGGCAAGTTACTAGTCTATTAAAACTTAGCTATTATTATAAGACTTAAAAGGGCTCTCTTCTCCTATCTAGGCAAATTGTCTAAAAAATAGTTAGATAAAATAGAAAACCTAATAGCAACACACTTACAGATACTGCACTTTACTAATTAATTTTTTAAATAGTTAATTAAAAGGCTATAGTTATAGAAAATTATTTATTAATAGGTTATTTAACTCTAGTTAAGAGATTCTTAGTATTTTAATAGATGTTAAAGGAATAAATTACTGTTAAATAGATCTTAATAAGGTTAATCTAAAAGAGGCACTTTTTAGAACCTTTCTATTAATAGACAGTTATAAAAATGTCTTTTTCTTACTTTGTTATATTTTAAGAAGCTTTTTAGCAGCTAAGCCAAAGCTAGAATAGAAGCTGCAGACTATATTTAAAGCTTTTTCTTAGGATTAGAAATACACTAAGGCTGCGAAAATCTTTTAAAAAAAGTACTACTCTATCTAGTTATAAGCTAGTAGTTTTACTATATCTAGGTATAAGGCGTCTAATCTAACCCTACCTAGGCGTAAAATGTCTAATTTTACCCTATCTAGGTGTAAGGCGTTATTCTAACTATTAAGTAAACTAGTTACTACTTTTATATATTATATAATAAAAGGTTAATATAGTCTATATATATATAACTATACTGCCTAGAAATATTTACTAAATATCTTATCTAAACCTATTTATTATTATAGTATAGTGTTTAAGTATTTTTTAAATTTACACGTTCTTATATAATATAAAAAGTTGGCTACTATTTACTACATTAGACAAAAATTACTTATAAACTATATAGGTCTAGATTTAATTCTAGAAAATAATCTAGTTTAGAAACTTACTATAGTATTGCCTTTAACTATATTATTAACTTTAATAGTCTAATTAGGATCTCTATACTATAATTATAAAATTCGCTAATATACATCTATTATCTATTATATCTATTACTAAGTATATTAATAAATATTAAAAAAATAATTTACTATTAAACATATATTAAGGGTTAGTCTAAAAGGGGGCACCTTTAGGACCTTCCTATTAACTAATCGCGATAGAAGCGCCTTTACCTTATGTAAGATAGTGGAGATCACAGTAATTCATAGTGATATGGGTTGACCATGAGAAAAGAGGTGTGTGTCATTACTATGGAGGACTAAGGGCCTAAAGGTGTATAGGTGAGGCTAGGCATAAGGTTATTCCGGCCAAGGTCATATAACCAAGGACCGACCATACAGCTATGCGGCAGTCTTATACACCCCCTTTAGATTGCTAACAGTAGTAATCTAAAAGATGCTAGGTCCTAAGTTAAAACAGGTATGCGTGGCAATAAGAGATAAAGTTAAAATAGCGCGACAGGCAACAAACAACTACTAACCTTAGTAAGGGGGGAAGAAAAAGGAGCCGTTAGCAGGTTCTTATGTAGGCTGCTTGCTGTAAAAGTTATCCTAAAACACTGTAACAACAGTGTAAGTAAGCTAAAAGGTGTTAGACTAGAGGGGCGCGTAGCCATGTGCCTTAGTAACATAGTGTTAGAGTAGAGGGGCGCGTGGCCATATGCCTTATTAACAGTGTGAAACACAGTGATTTTGTGGACTGTGAGTGCAAGGACGGGGTGAGATTCATTAGTCACCTGAACCGCCAGGACGGGGTGAGACTAATGGGTCACCTAAGCCTTCTGTGTGTGGGTTGGCGTCTAAGTGTCCTCAGCATATAGCCTATAATAGTAGATTAGGTCTGTTTTAATGTAAAATTACTATAAGAAAGTAGTCTGCCTAGGTACTAGTGTAAACAATTGTAACTATTCTATATAGCTAGGCCAGCAAGTAAGGGCGTACCTTACAGGAGAGTCTGGTCTTAATATAAGAAAAGGTGGGTCCTAGTCTAGTGCTGAGGTCTGCCCGTGTTCGTTATTAATATAAGCTATCTTAATAACTCTAGTGTGATTAACTCTAGCGTAAGTGGGCGGAACCACTCTATATAGCTCAGACTTGGCAACAATTAGTCTGAAAAAGTCAGACTGATTGTTTAATTGTTTTGTAAGCAATCAGTCAAACAGTCTAAAGGGCTCTAATTATCTAATCAAACAGTCTGAAAGTTGCCAGACTGATTAATTAATTGGCTAAATATAGCCTTTTTTCTTGTGGATTTAGTAGATAAATTAATATTAATATATAGCCTAAAGTCGCGATACTTTTTTAGTGTTGAGGTTTTGGAGAGCGAAAAATCTAACGCCTTACCTAAATAGGCAGCTCTACCTAAACTTTTAACGACACAGCTTCCGCTATTAACACCTAGCTACTTCTACCTATACTCTCTACTCTACGCGCCCTCCTATATCTACGCTGCTCTATAGTATAAATAGAAACGCGAAAAGAGTCTTTAGCGAGCGCGTGTTACACGCGTAAACCGCAAAAATACGGCCCTAAATATCGCCCTCCCTTGCTCCCGAACTCGATAACAAGCCTAATAAAGTCTAACTAATAGATAACAATAATCGCGACAAGCAATTCGACAGTATTAAGTGGAGACGTGTCCTACACCTACAGCAATAAGAAGAGGACAGCAAGAGAGGCTTTACAAGCTAGATATACGAATATAGGTAGCCTCTATAGTATAGCAGGAAGCAAAAAAGGTAGTAGCTCTACAAATATTATTATATCCACAAAATGCTGCGTAGCGAATATAACGTACACACATTAACTTCCTCTGCTAGTACACACCTTTCTGCTAACACTCTAGGCCATAGATTTAATAAGAATAGGCTAATAAGCTTTAACCTGCCGCCAAGTATAAGCTTAATTGTCTATTAGTTATAATAGAATAGTGTTAAAGTATTATAGAAGATGGCAAATAAGATGGCATTAAGCTTCTTACAGAAGCGATTCTAGGACGCGCTTATTAACTAGATAGTCGCTAATAACTGGTCGCTCTAAGTTGTAGAAACTGCTGCCTTCCGCCAGCTAATTAAAGCTGCTAATCCTATTGCAGAGCAGTTAGTTTAGCAGAGTTACAATTCTCTTAGCTACTATATCCTAAGCGAATACCACGCGATGATCCTGGCCGTTACGCAACACCTAAAGAAGGCCTAATCCCTTATCTATATATCCTTTAACAATTAGACTACGTATAGCGGCAAGCGCGCTCTTACTAGGATATGTGTACATTATCTAGACAAGCAGGGCAACATTTAGGACTATATGCTTAGGCTACTGCAGCTCTACAGCCGCCACTCTAGTAAGAATATTGCCCACATTGTGAGTAAGACTCTCTAGATCTTTAATATTAACAAATCGCAATTTGGCTACTTCGTGCTTAATAATGCGACAAATAATAACGCAGCTGTTAACGCGCTGGCTACACAGTACAACTTCTAGGCGCCCTATTAACGACTCCGCTGTACATGTTATATCCTTAACCTAAGCGCTTAATTAGTAATATGGGGCAAAGATAAGGAAGCCTTTAAGAACAAGGACTTAAATTTATAGGTAAAACTAAGCGTCTAGCCTCCTTACTTTTCTACCGCCTGCTAACTACTTGCTAGGAAGAAGAAGAAGCGTTTCTTAATAAGTGGCGAAAGTACGGCCTAATTAGTGTACTATTTAATATTATCGCATCTATCTGTACCTCGCAAACCTAAGAGTTATTTAAGAAGCTACAAGTTTAGGAGGCTAAGCAGCTAGGCAAGTTATTATTAGAGACTTATAAGCTTATACGCCCTGTTAAGACTTAGTGGAACTCCTATTATAGGGCTATAGAGCGAGCTGCCCAGCTTCACGGTCCTATCGACGACTACACCTATATAAAGATTAACAAGGCTAGAGTAGAGGCGGCCTTGCAGCGTCGCAATACACAATTGCAGTGCGCTAAGCCTAGGTTATTTATATAAGAAGGAGGATTAATAGCTAAGGACTAGGCAATAATTAGCGAATATATTAAGCTGCTAAGTCTATTTAAAGAAGCTATAAAGCTACTAGAGGGCAGAGGCTACGTTAGCCGCTATAGAGCTATCTAGGAAGTAGTTATTACTTTTAAGTGGCTTCTTAACGAGCTTAAAGAGCAGAAATCACAACTTAAAAAGGGTGGACTTTAGCGATCCTAATGCCTTAGAGGATTACCTAGCAGTTAACATTAATCTAGCCTATGCGAAGTTAGCTGAGTACTACTAGAAGTTTAATGACTTGCTAATATACTACACTACAACAATCCTCTATCTATACTATAAGCTCTATCTAGAAGCTTTGTGGAGTGTACTAGATAACTACAATGAGGAGAAAAATAGCCCTTATTATAAGAGAGACTAGTTGCTAAATAACTACAAGGGCTTTATAAAGCTATACAGATCTTATTAGGAGAAGCTGGCAGCTAAGTCGGGCAGGAGCTCTCCCAGCGATCCACGCCTAGCTAAAAAGCCACGTATATTAGTATCTGCTAGCCACTTAGCCTTTCTTAAAAACTCTATAAAGGCAGCTCTCTGTTAAGTAGAGGAGGCCCTTAAGGATAAATACGAAGTCTGGAAGCGCTAAACACTACTTATAGAGGATAATCCGCTTTTGCTTAATTCTATTAAGTACTAGCTTCTTTAGAAAGAAGCAGTTTCCTACGCTATCTAGGCTTGCGCTCGATATTTACTTAATACTAGCCTCCTTTGCTAACTATAAGAGGATGTTTAGTAAGCTTAGAGACCTCTTAGGCCCTTAACGCCTGTGTATAAAGCCCGATCTCATCTCCGCCCTACAGTTAGTTAAGTCCTAGAGGAGAGCAGGCATCAAACGTTTAGCAACTACTAACACTTCTACTACTTTAGAGACTCTCTTAACAACTTAAATAAAATTAAAGCTTAACTAGAGCAGTTTAAGTATAGGTAACGCAAATAAGCAATTAATTAGTTAATTAATTAGTCTAAAAGCCACGTACTCTGTTAAACAGTCAAACAGTCTTAATTTACGCTAAAAAGCTTGGCAGTTAAACAAACAGTCTAGCGGCCTCGAAAACGCAGTCAAATAGTCCCTACGCTCTCTGGACTGACTGTTTAATTGTTGCCAAGTCTAATATAGCTGCGCCAGCACAAGGAGACAGAACTCCTTGCTAATACCTAGACTTGTGCCTTGGGTGTGTGTATGTACTAAGGGAACTAATCCGCAAGATAGGTAGCTAATTTACCTAGGTATAAATAGTTATTAGCTATTGTTAACTTCTTAATAGACAGTGCTCTGCGTTAGACGTTAAGATTCTTCTTGTTAGAGCTGTGATACAACACGTGTAAGGTCTTATTACTGTAAAACATAGGGAAAGTAGGGTGCTAAAACAGAGTAGTGCTTAGAGGCAATATTAGACTAAAGGGGCGTGTGTAGCTATATGCCTTATTAATATATAGAGATAGAGGAGCATTAGACTAGAGGAGCGCGTAGCTATAGGCCTTATCGACATAGTAAAACACAGTGATTCTAGAGACTATAGGCGTAGGGACGGGGTAAGATTTATAGGTTACCTAAACCGCTAATATTCTGCTATAAGGTCGCAGAGGTGGAAGAGCTTAAAGACTCTACTTGTTTACCTATAATCTGCTTTAGAATAGGCTTAAGTTATAAAAGCTTTAACTATTCCTAATGCTTTTATTTACGTAGAAGTTTTGTAAGGCTGTTAGCAGGGCTAAGAGTTAGTTTTAATATAAGCGGGAGTAATAGTTCCTTATAGTGCCTATTCCTATAACTAATAGTGGTGTATATCTACATGTCGAAGGATTGTCTTTAGCTAAGGGGACTCTATAACTAGTAGACGAATTGTCTGTTTGTTGTTACAGTACATAGAGGGTTGTTCCTTAAAGTCTAGGTAGAGATTATTAAAGATTCTAGACCACTAGTAGTACTTAGTGTACCCTATAGAGAGTAAGATAAGTTTGGCTTTAGTAGTTGACTTCACAACGCAGCGTTAGAGCGTTGCTTTCTAGTTAATTAGACCGCTAAATAGGAAGAAGATATAGCCTTATAAGGACTTGCAGGTTGCCTTATAATTAGCGTAAGACGCGTTAGTTGCGCTATAGAAGTTGGTCTCTTTAATATCTTTTTAATAGAGATGCGAAGTAGTGTAGTCTATAGAGTAGTGTAGTGCTAGGTCCTAGGAGTAATGCAGGTATATAAGGCACTAATATGTAGCTAATAAGTGTTTAGGGCTAGGGTTAGTAAGGAATTTAGCTAATTTTAAATAAGCTTTGGCGATATCTAGACGTGTAGCACTAGCGGCGTAGCTAATAGATCTAGCTATCTAGGAGTAATAATAAGATGCGTCCTTATTCTTAGACTCTGTTAATGTTACAAGCTCCTTAAAAGGTAGAGGTGAAGCAGGTGCCTTAGTCCAGGACGACTTTTAAGGTGCTGGGTATTTGGCGTAGATTTTCTAGATATAGTCACGTTATAACAACTAAAGATAACTATTATTGCAGTCTCTGTGTGTGGTAATACTATAGAAAGTAGAGTTCTCTTGGCCTTGCAAGTTAGTGATTTTGTACTGTTTAACAAGCTTGCGTTTAAAGGCGTTAAGGAAGGATAAATAACCTAGAAGGGCTATAGTAATAATGTCGTCTACGTAAAAGAAGACAATAATGTGGTTGTCTCTCTATAAATAGGGTGCGTTAAGTACTAGTAATAGACTAAAGCTCTTAAGTGTAGTTGTAAAGTCTTTGTACTAGAGTAGTAGTGACGTCTTAAGGCTATAAAGGGCGCGATAAAGTTGCTAGTAGTGTGCCCACTATTATAGAAACCTTCTAGTTAAAAGGTGTAAATAGGTTTAGGGAGTTTAGCGTTAGTAAAAGCATTAACAGTGTTGTATTAACGTATGTCTATATTAAAGTAGGCGGCAATTGCTATAAGAGCGCGGAATATTCGTATAGTAAGAGTAGCAGCATAGGTGTCACCTATAACAGTCTGCAAGTCTCCTCTTACAACAATCCTTGCTTTAAACTTAGCTAGATAGTCTTAATTAAATTTGTATGTGGAGACCTATATAAGTGGCAAGACTTTAGTGTTTAAAGGGAGCTCTAAGAGCGGAATCTTAGTGTATGTCTCCTTTCTAGCGATATAGTATTTAGCTCCTTCTTTGTAGCTGCTATAAAGCCTTCTCTAAACTATGTAGGGAGTTTTAGGATATTATTCTAAAATTAAGGCAGGGGTAGAAGCTGGTCTCTGTGGACTCGCCGTGATAGTGCGATTAATTAGGGCACTTTGTCTAGTAGTAAGGCTAAACGCGAACGTGTTCTAATAAGTCTAGATAGTGTTAGCAGCAGAATTTCGTGTGCGTTTAGGCAACACGTTAGTAGTTTAGAGATAGGTATTAGTCCTATATTGCTTTCCTTGCGTAGGAGGTCCTATTAATGTAGGTATAGGGGACGCAGAGGACTAAGAGGGCGTTGGCGGTGTAGCTGGTACTAATGTTGGCGGCGCGGAGGTTCGATTAACTATAGAAAACTGGTGAAGGGTATGCATCTCTGCTATAGTGTACATTATAAGCTTGACCTAATTTCTCGCCTGCGAGTAGGGTTTTAGTGGGAAGGATAGACAGCTTAGCGTCTTTATGTACTTTCTTATTAGAATCTTCCTACTTACTTTCTAATTCTTTAACCTTAATATTGTTAATAGCTTAATCTAACTAAATACTAAGTAGGCTCTCTTTATTAGTAGACCTAAAGAATAGTTCTTTATTAAAGGTAATATCTCTTATTAAATAACCTTGCCTCTATGTCCGCAGGATACAGCTTTTGGTACCTATATACGGTAGATATTGCGTGAGTCTACGCCTACTAACTAATAAGCGCCCTTAGGGAAAGCTTGTCTATTTAGGGAATCTTCTTGCGAAGGTAGTATGCTCTACATCTGTAGATGCGTAGATAAGCGATAGAGGGCAGTTTGCTATATGCAGCCTTAAACAGTGTAGTCTAGTTTAATAATTTAATAGGAGTCTAGTCTAATTAAGTAGATATGCCGCATAGACGTATATATCTCTTCGCACAGTAAAGTAAAGTAGAAGGTTAGACGTAGTCCTAAGTAATTAAAACACAGTAATTAGCATCTTTCCTAACTATTCTGTATAGCCTAATTGTTTCTGTAGTGTTAGGGGACTAGAGCTGTATAGTAATACCTTGTTGTTTGCAGTGCTTAACTATACTAAGGTTATTTTAAAACCTATAAGCTCTCTCTCTGTCTATTAGTATAAACACTAGGCTAGCGTTATAGCGGCGTTTAATATGTCTATCTATAAGTTTAAAGACTCTATTCAGAACATCTATAGATCAATTGGGTATAATATACACTATATAGGTCTTAGAGACAAGATAGTAACTATAAAAGATGTACTAGTTGCCTATAAGAGATTTGGCGTTAAGTGTAATAATATTAATAGCAATAGCTTTAAATACACAGGTAGGTTAGTGCTCTCTATTAGATCTTTATAAGATAATCTGTAAAGCCTTATTAACTCTATATTGTTTGTAGTTTTGTGTACTAGGAAGAGGAGATGTGAGAGCGGAGCTATGCTAGCAACGTTGTGACTTAGTTTCTCTATTAATTTAGCTCTAGCATAGCCCATTAAGACGTGTGCGTAAAGACTAGATAACGTGCAGTTAGGTAGTAGTGTAATAGAGGGTTTCTTATAGCTCCTTTTATTAGCAAACGCTAGGAAAGGTCTATTAGTGTAGTCCTCTAGTGGTGCTAGGGGAGACTGTTGGTCTACTAGAATATAGTAACCGCCTATAGGTTTTAACTATTGCCTAGATAGGATTCTTAGTGCTATCCTTTGTGTATAGGCATTCACGCCCTAAGTTAAAGTAGATATCTTTTTCTCTAAGCCTTAAGAGCGATATTAGTAAGGTGATAAAGCCTAGACATAAGGCAACGTTTTTTAATATAGTCCTTATAGGTCTACCTAGTGTCTGAATTTTAATGTCGCATTTACCCTATGTAGTAATTTTCACTAAGTCTTCTCTATAACTAATCCTTTTGCCTAGTATTATAGGACAAATCTATATAAACTTATTAGGCTTATTATAGACGTGTATGTCTAAACTATAATTAAGAATCTAAGAGTAATAGAGTGCTAAGGTTAGATATTACTTGTTGCTTATTACAAGGTATTTTGTTATATGTGCCTATTTATATTCTCTATTAGAGGCTTAGTTGCTAGTATTAATATAACCTATAGGTGTAACACAATCTCGCTTTGCCTTCTCTCTTATTTATATTTTATTAAGCAGCTTAGTCTGTTTAGTAACCTTACTATATCTTTAAATAGCTTTAACGCAAGCTAGGTTGATTTTAAACCTAATTCTTTATAGCTAGGTACAGATGTATAGACAAGCTCTCTATTATGGGTTACCTAGGTAGGCGTCGCCTTTACTACAAGGACAAGGCTTTCTTTGCGAACTACTAGCGATCTTAGTGTTAGTGCGCTTTCTATTATTCTAAAGTCCTCCTATATTATATTTAAAGGTGTTAAGCTATAGCTCTAATTTCTTATATCTATATAGTAAGGAGACTATACTCTATTAAGCGCGGTATAGGCAGTGCCTTATATATTACCCTTGTTTAAGCTATGTAGGTACGGCGTTGTTCGGTAGTGGTAAATAAGCGCCGTGATAGATATCTCGTTAGGTATACTTAATAGTGGTGCACAGACTGTAATAAGTTGTTCTAGTGTAACAATAACGCCTGCGCGATTAATAATAGCTAGTATAGTATAGACTGTTAAAGCTAGTGGATTAAGTTCTACGTTTACATATACTAAATAGGCCTTATAAACTTTCTTATTTATTATTACTACAAACTCTAAATTAATAGCATAAAAGACCTTAAGAAGATTTTACTAGGGAGCGAAATCCTAGATAGCTAGAACCTTTAGTTTAATAGCCTTGTTAAAATGAATTTAAAAGTCGTTTATCTAGTCCCTTAATTAACTAGCGACTAGGTGTTATACTTCTTCGCCTTGTTGTATTAATGGTCTGCTTCTTCTTATTTAGTAACTATTAGTTTTAAGTAGTTCTTATATAGGAACCTAATTTATTCTGCGATAGTGTAGTCGGCAGACATAGAAATTAGTATATTGTTCCTTACTATACTTATAATGTGGCTTTTAAGCTTGCTTATTAATTTCTTATGTTTTTATTTACACTTGTATTTCTCTTTCTATACTATAATATTAAGGTTTTTATTAGGATTAGATTTAATGTCTTCTAGCACTATAAGGTTTATAGCCTCTAGGTCGACGTATTTTAGAACGCGTAGTGTGCGCGCGGTATATTTAAAAACTGTGTACTATAGTTTAAAGTTGTCTATTCCTTTTAGTATAACCTTTTTATCTTTTTTAGTAGTATTGCTATTATAACGCGTTTACGATAACTTTTCGCATATTTAGCTACTAGTGTGGGCTTTTTATTATAATTTAGAGTCTTATAGTGTTTTATAGTAATTTATAGTAACTGTAATTATAGTTTTTTAAATAACTTTTTACGTTGTTGTTGTTAAAACTCTACTCTAGTCCGTGCGAGCGATAATGTGGCAGTAGGACTAACTAGTAAGGAGTTTCAGAGGGTGCGCAATAAGCGTCGTGCTAGGCTCATAACTGTAAGATAGTGAAGATTATAGTAATTCATAGTGATATGGGTTAACTATAAGAAAAGAGGTGTGTGTTATTACTATGGAGAACCGAGGGCCTAAAAGTGTATGGGTGAGGCTAGGCATAAGGTTATTCCGGCCGAGGTTATGTGACCAAGGACCGACCATAGAGCCATGCGGTAGTCTTACACCTTAATTTGTTCTAGAGTAAAATATTTAAAATTCTATCTTAGAATCTAAAATATACTATAACTACAAAGATTATTTAAGAAATAAAGAACTATATTACTAGATTATAAGATATTAAGCTATGCCACATCTAGTTATAAGACATCCATTTATACTATATTTAGGTAAACTACTTCTAGCTATACTATATCTAGGGTAAGGCGTTATTTAAGTAAATAAGTCTTATTCTTACTCTTATATATCTTATAATAGAATACTAGTGCCGCCTTTATATATGTAACTAGCTATCTAGTCTAATAATAAGTAGTTATAGCGTATTACTAGAGAACTTACTAGATTTCTTTTTAGGCATATTTTTTATTATAGTATAGTGTTTAATTATTTTCTAAACTTATAAGTTATTATATAATATAAATATAAGTTACTCTTTATTCTCTTAGAAGGAAGGTTTGTTTCTAAATCGCACAGATCTAGATTTAATTCTAGAAATAATCTAGTTTAGCCTAAGCTTGCCTTAAACTATATTATTAACTTATAGTCTAATAAAGGGATCTCTATAATATAATTGCAAATTCGCTAGTATCTCTTATCTATTATTATATTTATTATTTAGGGGCTTTGCCTTTAAACTTACATTGCTAAAAAGCTCTCTATTAAGATAAAAATTACCTATATAAATTTTTATTACGCACAAAATCTTATATAAGAAGCTCTAGTTATTTATAATAAAGGCTAAGAAAAGGTACTTAATAGGTAAAGAAGGACTAGACCTAGTAATAAATAAGGCATGTACCTAGCTTAAAATAAAACAGAATATAGGAATAGTATTATTTAAGAAGAGAGTTATAATAGAAGCTAAAAGGGTTAGTAACTTTAATACTATATAAGAATAGAGATAAGTATAGATATTTTATTTAGATTGTATAGAATAATATATATTAAAAGTGGCAATTTAAGAAGAAAGGGGCTTAGTAGTAGTAAAAATAAAACCTAAAACACTACTCTATACTATAACTAGTTAGAGCTATTAATATAAAACTACTATAGCGTAGATTTAGAGATACCTTTAACTATATAGTACTTATAGTTTCTTTTTATTTCTATATACTATTTATTACTTAAAGAAAGCTAATCTATAATATAGTAGCTTTATAAAAAAACAGTATTAATACTTATAATACTATTCTAGAATCTATAGTAGGCTCTATAGTTAAATACTCTTAAAGGTATAAACTAGTTATTTTAAATAAATATTATATCTTTAGAAAATTACCTACCTTGCAAAATAGATAATATACTTTAATAGCTTTTCTTAAACTAGAATCTATAGTTTCTTTTTAACCCTACTTATAATTTAGTTCCTATATTAATACTTAGATAGCTATAGAAAAACAACCTACTTAGTTATTTAGGAATAATACTAGATAATCTATTACTAATGTAAATAACTATAATCTACTAGAATACACCTACTAGTTTAGTTAATAAGATCTAGCTAATTTCTAGAAAGTAATATTTTATTACTAAGCCTAAGATAGAAGTATAATATATAGAAGAGTATTTAAGTCGTAATATTACAGTTCTAGATCTAGCTGGTAAGCTAGAGAGGCTAAAAGAGCAAGTTAGTTTAATAGAAAAGAAATAAGGTAATATTACTCTATTCACTATTTTTTTTTCTAATAGTAGAGTAGATATACTACTAATATTTAGGCCTATATTAAGATTTTTTAAGAATAGACTATAGAATTTAAGTAAACAGTAGAGACTTTTATAATAGAAATAAATAACTCTAAGTCTAAAGCCTATAAATTTAGTTCTATTTTTTAAACTTTTACTCTAGTTCTTAGTATTAGTAGACACCTAATTACTAAGGCTAACTAATTAGAATATATTGCGTACGTCTACTATAACTTAGTTCTTTTAATTTAATAAAGCTAGAATAGAAACGCTAAGTTACTTTTCTATATAAAAATTCTTCTCTGCTAGTAGTAAAATTACAAAAAAAATATAATAAGAAATAGTAAGCTTTATATTTAAAATTTATACTATTATAAATTTATATCTATCTTCTAGAACTATATTTACGCTATCTAGATTCTCCTTTTTTAAATATAAGCCAAACTTGTTCTATAACCTTTTCCTCTTCTAGATATTTATTTAGCACCTTATTTATTATAAGCAACCCTTTATAGACTTTTCCTATAATATTTAGCACTAGGTATAAGTATAGTTTATAGTAGTATAGAGTACACTATTATAAAGAGTAATTCTTCTCTATAAGCTTTTTAAGAGTTTTAAGGTAAGCTCTATTCTAGAACTTCTCTACCTACTATATTAAATTTTTAATAAAGGATTTCTCTTAGTTTCTAAAATAGCTATATAGATTTTAAAATTTAGAATTAGATTTACTATCTATTTTACAATTTTATAATAAGTAGATATAGATTTCTAGTAATAGTAATAGAGATATATAGCTTACTTAAATATAGTTTATAATAATAAAAATACTTATTTTTAAAACTGTGTTTAGAGGTAGCTATTTAGTGCCCTTAATACTATTACCTAGTTCTGTCTCCTCTAGGAGCAGAATAGGGCCACTTTTATTTACTACTATTTATAATATCTTATCTATACATTTCTTATCTTATATAAAGATATTACTAGAATTTAGAAGACTATTTCTTATCTTTAACTTAATATCCTTAATCTAAAGCATTTTTTTAGAATATTAATACATTATAATATATTTTATACTTTACCTTATTATAATATAGCTAAAGAAGCCTAATATTAGGAATTTTTCTAAGAAAAGTCTAGATTAATCTTATTTAGAAGCAGTTAAAGACAGGGCAACTACTGTTAGAATTTTTAAGCTAGCTAATTTAAACTAAGCTACTTTTAGAAGGTCTGCAGCTTCTTTACTAGAGACAGTAGTAATAGGCAATTTAGAAAAAGGTTTCTAAGAAGTATTAATTAATTATAATTACAGGAAATATTTTGTTAATTAAAAGGCTTCTTTTTTTTTTGTTCTCTAAGTAGTAATTTACTTCTCTATAAAATACACTATTAATTTATTAGTAGTGTATAATAAGTAGATTTATTTATCTTAGTAAATTAGCATAATAATAAAGGCACGCGCGTATCTAACATTACCTAAAAGAAACGTTTTCTAAAATAAAAGGTATAAAAAGATAAAAGGGCTAACTTATATACTAGAAGTGTCAGATTTGAGCACTATTTGAGCTCATTGAGATGGGGGTCTGATAGATGAGATGGATGAACAGTTGTATTGTGTGTGTTCTGTGACTTGTTGGCTCGAGGTCTAATTTAGAGGGTGGAGCCAACCACGTGCCCTTGTTTGGCGACACAGCTCTAATTGTAGCCACGTGACTTACGTCAGAGGTGGTGTGTGTAGAAGGTTCCATCCAGGTGCACAGACCACTACCCTCAAGATAAAGCTCTCGCCCTCTCCTTTCTCCCTCAGGAGACTCCTCACTCCACACACTCTTTTCTGCAGATAGCAATACAGCTTGTTGTCCTCATATGCCTCATATACCTGCCCGCCCACAGTTATAAGCCCGGCTGTCGACTTTAACCACTGCAGATACTAAGCACCTGGCTATCGACTTCAATCGCTGTTGCTACTGCACGTACTGACGAGCTGCTGAGGAGCTGTTGACAAGCTGTCAACAGAGCTACGTCACCAAGCTACCTTACCGAGCCTCGAGCACGCGTTCCGTACCGAAGAGCCCCTCTAGGAGCCGATAGAGGCAAGATGCCTACGACCGAGCTAGATGGACTGGTTACGAGGACGACGGTTATACTCAAGAAGCCGGCAGACTAGGAAGAATAGATCTTCCTACGTAAGGATAGCGCGAATCGAAATCACCTCTGGCCTATGGTTAACCCAGATCTTGACGAGGCGGCACTCGAACAGCTTGAGGAGCTAGTGCCCGTGATACCAGAGCACTACCATAAGGGGACAGAGCAGGATACTGGCGTCGTGCTGAAAGACATGACAACTAAGGAGTTCCAGCGATACTAGCAGGCGGAGAGAGGCTATAATCGAGCCTTAGCTAGATATATACGATCAAGAGGAAAGCGTTGGACGATTTTACCTAGGAGATTAGCAGAACGATCAGCCGTCGCCATATACATCTAATCCAGAGCGACGATACAGCGTACGCTCGATTAAAGAGGCTTAAGAAGCACCTCTGCCTATTAACAGCTAAGAGGGAGCTGCAGCTTCTAGCAAAGTATTGGCAACTGCAGAGCCGACCCCGCAACAATATTAATACCTGGCTAGATAAGTAGCTACATATTGTACGTCTGTGCGAGGCAGCGAACCTACCTAACGTAACATCGCCGCGAGCACAGCGCGATTTTCTACTCGCAGTTAAAGGACTTGACGACACATAGGCAACTACTTAGCAAGCCAATCTATTTAAAGCACAGATCTAGGGACAGGCTGTTAAGAGCATACACGACCTTATCGCTCAATTCACCATGTACTAGCGTTCGACGAGACCAGTAGCGTCATCGCTCGGCACCTTTGCCACACTAGGCATCAGCACCAACGAGCTACAGGCAACAGAGAAGAAAAGAAAAGACTTAAGATAAGAAGCTTAAGTGTATATATGGTCTTAATCATCGATTTAAGGACTATTAGTATCTAGGAGCGAAGGGCAAGCCTCAGGGATAGATACCTAAACCTAAGATACAAGAACAATTTGATAAGGCTATAGTAAGCCAATCATTATTTAGAGGAGCTATAAAGGCAGCACTTAAAGCAAATAGGAGCGCGACAAATACTAGAGACTAGGCAGAACTAGCAGCGTCTGCAGTCTTGACAGCACCTCAACAGTTTGATGATAATCACAGTCCTACGCTTGACACGCTGAACAGTTATGTATCGCAGCTTACTATAAGCTCTAACTACGTGAGCAAGCAGACAGTCAAGCCAAGTCTGATCAACTGATGGATTCTGGATCCAGGATCAAACACACACGTCACTAACAGCAGAGCCTATAGTTAGAAGAAGCAAGCTAACAGGATAGGTGAAGTTATTAAGGCTGGAGATTAAAAGCTATTAATACACAAGTAGGGAGATGTTATCCTACTTATTAACACGCCTAAAGGCACGGAGCGGATAGAGCTTACACATACGTCGCCTATGTCCTAGGATTTCTTACCAACGTTGTTAGCCTGTCACGCTGTTAATTAATAGGCATTTATTTCGACTTAGGATGAGACTACTTGTACTAGAAGAGCTAGAAGAACGTTATTTGCAAGCTCAACTATACTGGCGGACACTGGTTAATAGACGCTGAAGGCATGAAGAGACTAGACGCTAGCCCTCTACTTGCAGCCTTAGCACACGCGCGCAAGAAGCCGTCGTACGAGCCGAAGAAGCAACTACAGCTTACAGCAGTGGAAGCACATGCTATGTGGGGTCACGCTGGCAGAGAGGCAATCGAGCACCTGCCTAAGAGCGTTGACGGCCTACACATTACAGATGGCCAAGCACCAAAGTGGAAGGACTGTAAGACATATATACAGTTAAAGCTGATAAAGATTGTTAGTTAAAGGCCACCTTAAGAACTAGCGACTTGACTATTCTAGCGTATTAGCATAGATCTGATACAGCTTCTAGAGCGAGGAGAGCGCTGCTATAATGGCGATTGATACCTATTTTATGCTTTTAATTTTAATTAATACACAAAGTGGTATAAAGGATGCTGTATACTAGATAAGATAAAGGCTACTCTAACAAAGGTCTTTAAGCGATTACTGGCTAAGATAAAGTGGCAATTCTAGAGTTAAGTTATTATTGTGAGGCTAGATATGGAGACTGGATATGTCAAGCTGCTAGAGCTCTGTAGCGATCTCAGAATCGCTATTAAGGCTAGAGCTATAGAAGCTTAGAGCGGAGCCATTGAACGCGCAGGCAAATCTATTATAATTCAAGGCAGAGCTATACGCCTACACGCAGGCCTACCGAAGGCGTACGCCAACGAGTGCGTTATGTCAGCTATATATCTACTCAATCGTACACCAACCGAAGCGATACGATGGGAATGCCCGTACACCAAAGTCAAGGGAGTGAAGCCATTAGTTGCTCACCTTGAGGTGATCGGAGCGAGAGCGTATGTGCTCAACGAGAAGCTACCTAGGGGAGACAAGCTCGAATCTCAAGCTCTGATCAGCCACCTAGTAGGCTTTGATTTAACCAACATATTTCGAGTATAGTTACCAACAATCGGACGAGTTATACGAACCTGAGACGTTGTCTTTCTGCGAGGCAAGCTCCACGATGAGCAAGAAAAGTACGCGCAGAGAAGAGTTATATTCGTGAGGCAGCAGAGGTGCTCGACATTAAGGAGACGCCTGATCATAGCGACATATTGATCGATTAGCTGTCTACACTAGAAGACTATTCCTATAGGCCTAAGCCTGAGCCAGAGCTTGAGTTTGACTCTGAATCCGAGGCTGAGATTGAGGATACTTAACTAGCTCTTATGACTCCAGAAGAGACGCTAGAGAAGCACGGACTGCGCCAGTCACTAGACGACACAGGCTGGGGGAAAGGCTACGCTCTAGCTCTAAAGGGAGACGAGCTAAATCGAACAACAAACAACGCAAAGCAACAAGAGGAGATTGCTAGTTAACTATCACAGAAGAACGTAATAGAGGGTAAGCGAAGTTAGAAGCTAAAGAGCTTTGGCACGTATCTAGCAACATTTACTGCCTATATCAACCCTACAGCACTAGCAAAGCTACTTAGCAAGGCGCTAAAGACTCAACTATATTATGATCAGCTGCTACTAGAGCTAAAAAGGTGGAAGGATCTAGATTGTCACCTATTTAGTGCTAAGTTTAAGAAGGCAAGTAGAGTTGAGATCAACAGCGTTATCAACCGTAGATGCTTTAGAAGAGCCATAGAGCTCGCTGAGCAAGCAGATACTAAGGTGCTACCACTTATGTGGGTATTCTCGTACAAGTTCGACGAAGATGGATACCTCTACAAATTCAAAGCTCGACTGGTTGTCCGAGGAGATCTGCAGCAAGACTGGGGCGACACATACGCAGCTACACTGGCTGCGAAGATCTTCCGATGCCTTATCGCCCTGGCAGCAGCCTTCGACCTAGATCTATACCAGTACGATGTACTCAATGCCTTTCTCAACGCGGAGCTCGATCGACTTACCTACGTACGCTGTCCAGAAGGATACGATAAAGAACTTGGAAAACTGCTAGAGCTCAAGCGCGCTCTATACGGACTCCGTGACGCGCCGCGACTATGGTACAAGCATCTCACTGCAACGCTTGAGAAGATGGGACTGAGACAGGTGCCTGGAGTGCCCTGTCTATACAGCAGTAACCAGCTTATCGTCTTCTTCTTTGTCGATGATATAGTGGTAGCTGTATCTCGCAGCAATCAGGACGCCTACCGTCAATTCGACAGACAGCTGAGAGCGACCTACGACGTGCGATACCTGGGAGAGTTAAAGTGGTTCCTGGGCATACGCGTCATTCGAGACAGAAATTAGAAGAAGATCTGGCTACTCTAAGACAGCTTTATTGACAAGGTGGCAAAGAAGTACAACATTGCTTAAGGAAGCACAAAATACCCAGCAGTGCCGCTAGCAGACGGACATCTAGGCCTAAGTTACAAAGGAGCCAGACGATCAACGCACAAAACTCTATTAAGAGCTTGTTAGATCGCTAGCCTATATAGCGACGTACACACGACTAGATGTCGCCCAAGCTCACTCAGAGCTATCTCGTTACCTACAGAACCTAGGCCAGAAACATATCAGTGCGGTATACCACGTATAGAAGTACCTAATTGGCACAAAGAGACTCGCTATAGGAGCTCATACAGACTGTGCGAACAGTGAGTCTGGTGGCAGTCAAACCATCTACCTAAGTTCAAGCTTAGGGGGTGCAGAACTACTGTTCTATAGAGCATCAGATACAGCTTTCGCAGACAACCTAGAGACCAGGCGGAGCTCACAAGGATACCTTTTTATGCTCTACGGCATGCCTATCAACTAGAAAGCGACACGACAGCGCTCGGTCACCAAGTTAACCACTGAGGCAGAGCTTCTAGCTCTATCAACAGCTGCTAGCGAGCTTTAAGCGTGGAATCGACTATTCAAACACATTAAATTTGACCTAGACATTACGCCAAACTATTTACTGCGATAACCTACAGACAGTAGGTATCATCACTAAGGACAAGGACAAGCTGTTCACAAAACTACGCCACGTCGACACTCACCAGCACTGGCTGAGACAAGAGCAGGCAGAAGGACGCGTATCAGTCCAGTAGAAGCCTACTAATCAGTTGCCAGCCGACGACGGACTTACCAAGAGCCTTGTACGTCAAAAGCACACCAACTTTATAAGGCAACTTGGCATGCAAGACGTCAAAGGATATCTATAGAAGAAGCTTAAGGAGGACTCTACTTTAGATTCTATCGTTTACTACCTATTCTAGTATAGTACAGAGCATTAGCTTTAGTGTGGGTACACCGCAGCTAGGGGGGTGTGTAGCCACGTGACTTACGTCAGAGGTGGTGTGTGTAGTAGAAGGTTCCATCCAGGTGCACAGACCACTACCCTCAAGATAAAGCTCTCGCCCTCTCCTTCTCCCTCGGGAGACTCCTCACTCCACACACTCTTTTCTGCAGATAGCAATACAGCTTGTTGTCCTCATATGCCTCATATGCCTGCTCGCCCACACTAATCTGACACACACCCCCTCAGCTTAGGCTTATCCTTAAGCTAGACCCCTTATAGCCGTCCTTTATTCTAGAGTAATAGCCTCTATCCTTTGTTCTAGCTCGTTAATTTGTACCTCCTTTCTGTTAAGGTCCTCTACTATATTAACAAGTCCTAGTTAATCTAGAAACTTGCTCTATTTGTTGACAGGAAGGGCCTTTGTGAGCCTATTAGCTATTATTTTGTTCAACTAAGTGTAGGTGACCCTAATCCTTCCTTACGCTACCTCTTGCCTTAACTAATAGTTATAAATATCCACATAGTAGAGTTTAGTATTAAGCTGCGCAGTCTCCTTAGCGACAAGCTGTATTGTCTGCCGGTTGTCGCATTTAATAGTAATCGTTTAATCCGCGAGCTTAACCTAGAGCTTATTAAGTAGGCGTGATGTAAATAGTGCCTCCTTAGCTACTTGTAATAGGGCTAGTAGCTTGGCTTTAGTGGTGGATGTGGTGACAGTATCTTGCTCACTTGCTTTCCACACATAATTAGCCTACTAAATAGTTTAATAATATATCCTTAAGAACTCTTTTAGTCTAGTGTATTGTCCGCAAATAAGGTATCGCTTGCTACCTTAAAACTATCTTCTCTACCTAGCTATATAACGCCCTTGTGTGTGTTTCTTAGAGGTATAGTAGGACTCGATTAGCGGCATCTTAATATTGGCTGCTAGGGTTGGTGAGAAATTGTGCTAATTGGGAGGACGCGAAAGCAGTGTCTAGCCGGGTGGTAACTGCTGCGGCGAATAGGATTAATCCAACCTTGCGTTAGTATCTGTTAATCTTAGATAGACTAGCGAAGCCTAATTATAGAGTAAGCTTAATGCTACTTATTAAGGTATTATGCCTAAGGCTTTAGTTATTAACTAGCCTAGCGATCTTGTTAACATATAACGCTTGTAAGAGCCAGATTTTTGTTATAGGCGGTTCCTAAGAATCTCAACCCCTAGGAACCATTAGAGATCTTTTCCTCCTATAAGGGGGTGTTTACTTTTCTTATAGCTGCTTAATAACTAGCTCAGCCTAGGGTTTGTTCTCCTGTTTATAGGCAATGATGATATCATCTACGTAGAAGAAGATAATTACGCCTTGTTTAATCATACAGCAAGGTTTATAGGGTATGCTAATAAGGCCTAAGCCTCGCAGTGTTAAAGTAAACTCTCTCTGCTAGAGTAGTGGTGAGATCTGGAGTCCGTATAGCGCCTTATTAAGCTTTAGGATTGTCCTAGGTTTGTTATAGCCTTATAGCATCCTTATATATATATCTTAGTCGATTTTTGCGTAAACAAAAGCATTCATAACGTCGTCGTATTAAAGGAGCTCTAGGTTAAATCGCGCCGCAATCGCTATAAGCATGCAAAAATAATCGTCTAGCTAATGTTGCCGCATATGTATCTTTATAACGTGACATTTCTCTATTAATTGCCACAAACAATAAGGCGTGCTTTGCACTTCTTAAGTTAGTAATTTTTATTAAACTTGTAGGTGTATACCTATATATAGTTAAGGATCTGTTCTCTAGTTACCTTAATTGTTTTAGCTAGTATCTTAGTCCAGGATCTTATGTCCTAGTGACTGTTCAGGTGCTATTTCTCAGCTTCCTTAAACATATCGCACAGTAGATGTTCTTTAAGCTTATTGCATTAGGAAGGTGGTATAGGCAACTAGCTCCTATGTAGCTTTAATCCTTTAGAAAGCAATCTTTTTAACCGCGCCTTATCTAATGTTTTCCTATTAAAGTTCCCTACGTTTGCCGCTTTGGTGCTAGCTATAAATGCTGCAGCCCATAGGCATGTTGTTAATAATAAGGGTTAGTGGTCTTTCCCTTTGTCTTCCTCTACTAGTGATTGTGCAAGGAGTGTCACTAGTAGTGGTGTGATTGGCGGAGTAGGATAAGTATAGTCCACTTTCCTGCCTTGTCGATATCTAGGCTGGTCTTCATCCTACAGGTTATCTTAAATCGTCTCATCTTCATAGAACAACTCTGTCTCTAATTTAGTTAGTTTAGCTGTAGATAGTAGTTCAACTAATCGGACCTATGCGGCAATCTCTTTTAAGGGTATTGTGCATGAGGTTATTTATAAGGTCCTCCTCTGTCTTTCCGCTGAAGATGCTGTCTCTTTGTTAAATATTACGTCCTAGGTGCTAATTACTTTCCTAAGTAAGGGTATCTATATCCGAAAGATGTTAGAGGATCGGTATCCTACTAGATATCTAATCCACGCCTTTAGGTTAAGACGTTGTAGCCTGCTCTTGCCATAGCAGGTATTATCTATTATTGCAAAAGCTTTGCACCTATATGCCTTAAGATAGGTTTAATCTAGCTTTTGTAGTGCTATAACTACTCTATTCTAGAAGGCCACTGTTGTAAAGAAGACTTTGTATAGTGTTCTCTAGTGATTTGTATAGTTTAGCGTTCAATTATAAAGGTAGACAGCTAACTAGGTAATCTCTAGCCATATCTCCTATAGTAGGTTAGCATTAAGTTGCATTGCCCAGGCTTTGTCTTTTATTACACCCTCTAAGCGTTTAGCTCCCCTATTCTGTGCTTGTGTGTTAGGTGCTGAAGGCTTAATTGTAATCTCCTAGGCTGTGCACTATCGATTAACTTCTTGTTTAACTGTGAATATTTCGTTGTCCGCTTTAATTACCTTAACTGTAAGGTTAAATTGGTTCTTAATGAACGTTGTAAAAGTGGCCAAAGTTTGGATAATAGATCGAGCTGTGCGATTGTCCTTAAAGTAGAAATCCCACATTAGTCCTAAGTATTAATTAGTGATTAGCATTTGGCTCTTCTCTTTTGTTAAGCTGCCATCCTTGTAGCTGTAGAAGTCTATTGCGACTTGTTCTCCTAGTCCTTTATTAATTAGTTGTGGTGTTTGTTTGGCGGATTAACCTCTTAGATTTAGCTCGTCCGCAGGCGTCGCACTGTACTATAGTGATGCCTTTAATCCACACCCCCTCAGATTGCTGCACTAGGTGCTTAAGAGCACTAGGGCCTAGATGCCCTAGTCGCTTATGCCATCGCAGTGCGTCTGCCTTTTGCGGGGATCTCTTAGTGCGTGAGGTGATCCTGTAGGTGTAGAAGGTTGCCTGTTCTATTAGTTCTAGTTAGTATTCTAGAACCTATTAGTTGTAGAGCTCTTGCAGCTTAGCAATAACTGTATTATCTGCTCGCTTTAGGCTTATAGGTTCTAATTTAGTATCCCACTATAGCCCTTAACGCCGTAGTATCCTAAAAGACACTAGGTTGCATAGAAAGTCTAGGCAATAGGCCACATCGTTAAGGCGTAGTATCCGCCGTCTAGCCAGGCCCTTTATTTCAAGGTAAACTGTGCTATATCCTTTAACCTATATTTGTGTATTTCTAGCCTATATAAAGTCTTTAGGCGATAGAGGGCGAAATAAGACAAATCGATTAAGGTTGTTCGCGATGTGGCAGGTGGTGCCTAAATTAAGGATTAAGGAGTATCGTAGTAGGTAGCTCGTAGAATTGGATTAATATAATGCCGCATTGAAGCTGGCTTAGATAGTGGAAATTTTCCGTCCATCTAGTTAATTATTATTAATCTTAGGAGTAGGGGTATGTGAGTTCTTAATTTGTGGGGTTTGAGACCTTAGTCTCTTTACCTTCCTTATCTCCTCTTATAGATCTAAATTATTTCTAATCCTGTATTGTACCATATCTATAAAGCCAGGTTGTGGCCTACCCCTAAACCACTCTAGTGCATGTTCCGGATATGCGTAGAAGCAGTCTTTTAGACTATGCCTTTGTCTATAAGCAGGGCATTTTCTGCCTTTAACTGCTATTGTATCCTCTATTAAGGACTGCTTAGATATAGTACTTTAACTAAAGGATCGTTTTTATTAAGGTCTCCCCTGTCCACGTTAGTTATTCGTGGAAGATGGCGCGTCTTCGGCAGCGTGAGAGGCGTCCCTGTTAGTGCCTAGGGTGGATACACCACCAGCAGCGAGAGATGGCTTACTAGCAGCAAAGGGCGCCCCTATACTGTTTGCCCTTAATTAGGTGGAGTATTGCTATATGTTCTTAGAAGCGTTTTATTATCTCCTTCCTTATTATATCTGCGTCTCAGCGTCTAGTTTCTTAAAAGGACACGCCCTAGGTAGGGGCAGCCTTTATAATTGCAGTTAGGAAGTCCTTTATAGTATATTATAGATTAATTGTACTTTAGCGACATTGTTTGTCTCTACTTCTATAGCTGCCTAATTATACTTAGTTAGCCAGGTATCCTAGTTTAAGGGTTATCTTATCAGCTTAAGAGCCTATAGGTATCGCGCTCTCGCCTTATCCCGCTTGTCTTCCTTATTAACGCCTACTGTCTGCGTTAGAGATTTGATCTATTGCCAGATCTGCTCTCTAGGCTTGTAGTAGTTATGTTGTAGGTGTTGCAACACAGTTAATTAGATATAGATAACTACTTTCTTAAGACTTATTCTCTCCTCTTAGTATTCTTTGTCCTTAATCTTGTAGTCCTTAAGCTGTATCTTATAGAACTTAATATCCTCCTTATATGCCCTAAGGCCTGAATTTAATAGCTCTAATAGGCGCGTTGGAGGGTTTTGTTGATCGTTGTTGTTTACGCGGATAATTGGCTGGTAACTCGCTATTTCTAGCGGCGACGGTGGTCGGTGGTGTCAGCTTTTCGCGTGGGAGTTTGGCTCTATCTAGACTAATAATGGGCCATATATCCATTAGCTCGCATCGCGCTTTTAGCTGCAGCAGCTATAGTGTATAATTAGTGTAATTAGTTAACACGATCGTTGAGTCGCGGAGCGTTAACAGCAACAGCAACATTGTCTTTTCTTAGGGTCAATTAAGGCAGTGAGACTCTTAATTGTCAAATTTAAGCACTATTTAAGCTTATTAAGATAGGGGTCTAATAGATAAGATAGATAAACAGTTGTATTGTGTGTGTTCTGTGACTTGTTGGCTCGAGGTCTAATTTAGAGGGTGGAGCCGACCACGTGCCCTTGTTCGGCAACACGGCTCTAATCTGACAAGAAGCTAAGTAATTATATAGTATACTAATACCTCTCGTATATAAATACTAAATTTATAAAAGTTATTAAAAATATAATACGGCAATAATAGCAGATAAAAAAAATTATAATTACTTTTCTTTTAATATAGCCCTGCTACTAAAAAGACTAAAGTCTATTAATATTAGTATTTATAAATAGTTAGCCTAAGAATCTAGTAGTTATAATAATATTATTAGTAGGCTTTATAAAGCTAGCTAAGACTCTAGTAGTATTATAAATAGAATATATAGTATATAATATATAGTTAGTTATTATATAGAGCTTAAAATATATTATTATATTTAAAAAGAAAGTAAATAGATTCTTAACTCTATAAGAACTAGAAATAGAAGAGTTAATAAGTGTAATAATAGCCAACCTAGATAGATTACTAAAATTAATTTAGATTATAGCTTCTATTAGTAGAGATAAGCTATTTACCTATAATAAAAAATTAAATAGAAGTGCTAGTTTTAGTACTAGAGTTTATTTAATACGTATTATATTATTAGCTAAAACTAATCTAAAAATTGTAAGTATTAGGGCAATCTTAAAATAGCATATAGCGTGGCAATAGAAAGTATCCTAAAATATTTTTGCCTAAATCTAGTTAAAAAATTGCAAGAACCTATTATAGTTATAATTCTTTAGTAGTATTAAAGTTAAAGACTAAAAGTAACCTTTAATAGCACTGTCCCTAAATAGGAACTAATAGAATATTCTAAAATAAGGTTCTAAGAGATACCTATAGAAGTAAAGGCACTATTATTACTATATATATCTACTAGTCCTATTCTAAATATATATAGCTAAGAATAATTTAAAACTAAAGTTAATATCTAAATAGAGATAGTAAGGTGTTATATAGAAACGTAAAGAGAACTATACTATAAACTTAAGTTAATATCTATTTTAGTTATATACACTAATCTTAAATAGCCGGTTTAAGAGCTATAAGTTTAGAAGATTAAAAGAAGGAAGTAGGTGGTTAAATTTGTGTACTATCTATTATTATTTAAGAATAGCTCTAATCTACCTTAAATCTCTAGAATAAAAATTTATAATTATATATTTTCTAATAAGTATAGAAATAGCTTTAAATATTAACTATCTTACTAAAGATGCTAGTAAAAAGTCTATACTAAAGGGGTAGGGAAGAGCTGTGTAGGGTAGGCTAGCAATAACGCTAGAAGCTACTCGTAAGCTAGAGAATGCTTAAATTAAAGCAGATTATAGAAGAAGATAAAAAAAAGAAGAGAAGTAGTAGTCTATAAATAATTAGACTACTAGAAATAATAACTAAGGAGATTTAGTAGAGAACAGTAAAACAGGACAGTAAGCTAAAGGCAAATTACCTAAAAAGAAAAGTTTTCTAACTAAGACCCTATAAGCTTCTATACTAGATAAAAAGAAAAATAATTAAACTACTAGAGGTATTAACTAAGAAGCTTTAGTGTAGAGTAGCAAAATAACAAAGCAGTAAGTTAAAGGCAAATTAGCTAAAAAGAAAACTACTATAGATAAGTCTTTATAGATAATAAAACTTCTAGAAATAAGAGTAATAGGCTTCTTGTTAGAAGTAGTGTAAGCTTATAGAAATTATCTTATATAGATACTAATATAAAACAAAAAAAAGAAGAGAAAGGAAAAATCTTAGATAAACAAGTAAGAGAAAGAAATTAAGAGAATACTAAGGGTGCTCCTAAACTTTTACTTTAAAATCCTTAGCTTATATAGAATTATAAATACTTCTAAAGCTCTAAGCGTATATAAAAAGGTAGCTCTTTTAATCTACTTAAATAAAAATAAGCATTCTAGTATAAAGAAAGCCTTTAAAAGTAAGTAATAGTAGTAGTAATATAGGTAGAAGTCTTAGCCTAACTTAGCTATTTAAGAGTAAAAGATACTATAGATGTATTTAGACTTACTAAAGAAGTTAAAGTTAGTAAATTATTTCTTTATAGTAAAGAGAATTTAATAGATATAAATAAGAGTAACAGCAACTAAAATAATATAGAACTAGAGCCAGCAACGCCCATACCTACTAAAGAGCTAGTAATATCTACCCCTACTAAGAAGGCAAAAGTATTACTAAAACTTATAACTAAATAGAAACTAGACTTAACTAAAAATAGCAAGAAAATTATAGTAATAGCACTAATAGAGACTACTAATATAGTTAAAATCTAGTAATTATAAAATATCTATTTCTTATTAAAAAATTATTTCTATAGCTTTTACGGACGCAGTAGATATTAGAGAAAAAGTAGCTATAGGCTATCTAAAATAGCTGCTAAAGACTAAGCGTATTATATACAAAGTAAAATAAATTTTATATTTACTAAAAAATTAAAAAGAATTTCTTTAAAGTAAAGGGGTTGCTGCTAAAGAAAGTAATAACCTAAGAAAATATCTAGACTATACTATTTAGGTTAAGTATAAGAATAGCACTTATAAGTTTCCTAACTAGTTAAGCTATAGAGCTATTTAGAACATAAAGGCTAATAGGATAATAAAGAACTTCTTTATTAAAAATAAGTTTAAAGTACCTTAGCTAAAAAGAGCTAAACGCGCCTATTAAACTAATATTCTTAAAAGTTACTTAATAAGGGTAAGTAGTTTAAGAGTCTAAAAGACGCTATAAAGGGTAAAAAGCCTAGAGAGAGGAAGAAGCTATAAGAGCCTAGATAAAAAAAGAAGTAGCTCTATTAGCTCTAGTAGTAGCTATTTATTAGATAAAAATTTAAATAACTTAAAGAAATTAAGAGTTAAATAACAAATTTTAAATCTAAATATAAAAAGATGTTTTTAATAATAAGTAAAAAGATTAACGCGCTAAAGAGCAGACCCTTAAGGTAGGTAGGGGGTTAGTCTAAAGAGCGAATTCTTTTAGAGTTGCTAAATTATTTAAACTAGCTAATAATTAGTGTTAATTAATATAAAATTAGTTAATAGACTAGCTCTAAGTTTATATAGACTATAGATTTTAATTTAAGCTAATCTATATAGATGCTACGGGGTAGTAATATACACACACTATAGAAGATAGACTTTTATTTAAAATACTATATATATAATATATACTATATAAGTTAACACTATTATAGATTTTATTTTTAGTATAGTCTAACTTAGTAATAAACGTTTAAGAAATAGGAATTAAAAGCTTGTTTTAAATTTAATCTATAGGTGCTATTCTAGTTAATAATATATAAACAAAACGCAATCTTTAAAGCTGCTGCTATACTTAGGCATTATAGAAAAAGCTCTCTCTTCTACTTTGCCCACTCTATCTACTCTATCTACTACACTACCCTATATATTTACCACTTTACCTATTACTCTATTCTATAATACCTAAATATAAATACTACTATTACTATATTATACTATTCTTATCTTTAAGCTTTGCGTGCTTATTTTCTAGATTCTTAGAATCTTTATCTAGCTCTAACTCCTTTAGTTTTATTACTTCCTCTCTTTAAATAGTTTACTTTATCTTTAGGTCTCTAAGTAGTATTTATATTCTTATATTAAATTTGCTTTTTAGTTTATTAAACTAATTATCTAATTCTCCTAGATAGCTTATAGTTTGGGTTTTTTCTTTTTTTGCAACTAAAGGGTTTCTAATAAAAAGATTATAAATAATAGTAGTTATTCCTCCTACTATTATAGATATAAAAAAGTATTTTAAAGTGTTAATAAAAAGAGGTGCGTGTTATAAGCTCGCCAAGCTCGCTAGCAAGATTGGCAATCTTGGCGAGATAGCTTATAATATAGCAGTTACTCTTTTTAGCATTATTAACTTTATAGCTAAGGCAAGTAACTAAGGCAGCTATATACACTATTATATATAATAGCGTAAGTAAGATTTTACAAGCACTTTAAAATAACTTACTAAGTAGATTATATATATAAAAGTCTTTCTCTTATATATAGGTATTTTATACTTATTTTCTCTATATTTATTTTACTATAACTTTTATTATCTTTACACTCTAGTATTAGCTAGATATTCTAATTATATTAGAAATAGACTAAAGTAGTATACGAAGAATTATATACTTATATAGTAGTATTAATTACTTTAAAAGGGCCTTTAAAATTAGCTTTGTATAAAGTGTTCTAAATATAGTTAGTAGTTTCTTAAAATATAGTAATATTACACGCACTATATTCTAATATTAAATAAAAGGATTCTAAACAATAGTATTAGAGTTATTTATTATTAAAAGGGTACTAATAGGAACAACTAGTGTTTCTTAGAAAATAGATAGTTTAATAAATATAGTTAAGAAGATATAAAGCTTCTTTATATTCTACTTATTACTTAGATAGTAGAATAGCTTAAGGCAGACTTTTACGCCTTAAATATACTAATAACCTATAGTTAAGAAGCTATAGGCCGTATTATTATTACGTTTTAATACTGCTATAGTAGATGCTTAACCCTTTCTTTATAAACTCTAAGGCGGAAATATACGCTACTAGTCTAAATAGCTTTAAATAAACTACCTAATTTTAAAAATCTATTTATACCCTAGAATATATTTTAGTATATAATTATAGTAGTGTAGGGCTTAGAGTTTATATTACTAAAGCTATATTCTTATATTATAGACTTCTATACTTATTAAAATAAGTATATAAAGTTATATAAAAGTCTTAAATAGGCTTTAAGTAATTATATACTTTATAAACCTACTTTTATATAATTTATAAGACTAACTCTAGTAGTTTATAAGCCTTTATCTAATATAACTACTATACTATACTATTCTAGTAATATTTACTAGCAGCTAAGCCTTAAAACTATATACTAGGGTATATTTATATAAATTTCTAGATAATAAAGTTGCTAGGCATCTAGAATCGTAGACTAGGGATATAGTTAATTAATTTATAGTCTTAGCCTATCTATAGCAATAGAGATATTATAATATAGATAATATAAAAGTTGGTAAGCCTCTATAGCTATAGAGATATAGACTCTTATCTACATATAGTAACTATTAGCGCTCTCTAATAGGTTAAAGTTTAAGGCTTAGATACTTAGAATACTTAGAATACTTTTGTTATATAATAATAATATTGTTTTTACTATTATTCCCCTTATAGTTTTATAGTAATAAAAGAAGTATTTTTACCTTTTAGTAGATTATACTTTTAGGTATAGTAAATATATTATAAAGTTATAGTAACCCTAGTATTGTCTCTAATTATTTCTACTAATTAAACCTACGTTTAGGTATGCTAAAGCACTACTATTAATAGTTATAATTACTATGTTAAGGCACTAGCAAGACCTTATTTATATATTACTTTAACTGTTAGCAAGGCTTAAAATAGGCTAGATACTAAGGCAGATAAAGGACTAAAGTATTTAAAATATAAGAGGTACTGTTTAGGTTATAGTAGATTAAATTTTCTATAGCTTATTGCCTCTTTAATATAGCACAGGCTATTTTTTATTACTTATATTATTTACTTTTTAATTAGATTAATTCTATGTATTAGGCTTATATACTAAAATGTTAAG